>OZ018322.1:44085294-44800294 GCA_963969495.1 Ceratothoa steindachneri
TCTCCTGGAGACTATATATATATATATATATATATATATATATATATATATATATATATATATATATATTAAGTCTGCAAGAGACTTATATAGCGGGTTCAAGAATTTTTACTATTACCCCTTACCTAATCGCATTGACATGGACGTTGAGTTCATCGTCCAATCTTGTTGCCGTATTCTTTCCATTTGCCTCTGGCGCCTTTTGAGAAAATCAAAGAAGGTCTCACAATCCGGATCTTCATCCTCCTGAAACGTGATGGCACCAATGACAGCTCCAATCAACAAAAGGAAATGAACATCATTAAATTCTACTACAAGAACATCATGAGCACAGCCTACAGACAGATGAAAGAGTTATAAAGGAAATCATAAACAGAGGAGTCAAAGCACCACAAAATGAGAATAAAGTATCCCTCATAATTTACTACAGCAACAAACGCACTTCCAATCTCATAATGAGAAACAACCCAAGACCAAATCTAACACCCAAGCAAAGAAGTCACCTGATATATGAATATACTTGCAAAATGGGAGACTGTGAACTTCGACCTCATTCATATATCAGAACTATCGAAACAAAGCTAACGTGAAGAATAACTTACCACTTAAGCAAGGGTGCCCCCAGGACACATACGTTAGAAAAGCACGGAAAATAATTGGACCGAAGTCACTTGAAGAGAATACCGAAATCTTAGCCCAAGGGAAAGCAGCCGAAATTAAATATTCAAACAAATTTGCAATTCATCCTGCCTTCCTCCCGTCCCTCATCCCCTAATAATAATCCTTCCCCATCTTAATCCTGGGACCATTACAGAGTCTCAGCTATTTAAAGAAATTCCATTCCCTATAAATATGTTCGTTAAATGTTATCACAACTAATCGCATATATAAAAGTTCTGTATCTTATTCCCTAGTCCCAACTGTTTAGCCTTTGAAAATGATATGTGCATATATCGAAACCCGTCAGGCCAATAAAGAATTTCGTTTTGCTTAGGGAACCAATTTTATTCCCTCGAGCGTCACCACTTTCTAATGAATTTTGGGGAACTCTTACCAAGACCAAGAGCGGAATATAAGACAAATCGAGAGAGTCGAAAAGAAAACAATTAACTATAGTTAGCACTCCCCTTCAATAATATATATATATATATATATATATATATATATATATATATATATATATATATATATATATATATATATATATATATATATATATATATATATATATATATATATATATATGTAATGTCCCGCAGGGAAAAAATGAAAAAGTGTTTCCAAGTACTTTCGAACTTTATTAAGTTCCTTATTAAGGAACATTGCATTCATTTGCTACCCTCACGTGATACTTTGTGAATTTTTCATTTCATATATATATATATATATATATATATATATATATATATATATATATATATATATATGGTGCGATCACAGCACTCTCCGAGAGAAAGAGGAGAAGAGGAAAGAATAAAATTAGACCAGTACCGGTTAATGGGGGAGACCAGAGAGAGGAAGGTTGTTCGTCAGAGCTCAGATGAGGACGAGGAACAGTTGGTGGTTGTGTCACTGGATGATTCATCAGAGTATTGAGTATTCTGATGAAGTGGAGGAAGGTGACGATGAGGCACCTCCAATTTTCGTTGAGAGGGAGCCTGTAAAAGGTGATTTTGTGTTGGTTGAGTTGTCGTAGGAGGAGGGAAGGAATGTGGGAGAGAAAGTGAACTATGTTGCCTAGGTGCTGGGTTTTGTATCCTCTTTCAGGTTGAGGGGGAAGTTTGGGGTGAATGATACCTTTAGTTCCCTAATATTGAAGACTTTGGGGAAGTGGGTAGAGCTAGTGTGTTGGGAGTTTACCTTCTGTAGACCAAAAGGAGGGCCAATATTGTTAAATTTCCTTTTGTTTTCATCGGTTACAATATAAGATAGTTTTTTTTCTCCTGTTTTTTTTTTGCTAAATTTGTAAATATTTGTTTTCATATTTTTGCTGAGCTATCTAGCCTAGGCCTAAAACTTGTTAATAGGTTCTTTCCTTAATAGGCTAGAATTGATTAATTTATCGCATTGTAGGCTAGTAGGCTAATTTCATTCTATTTGGGGGAATTTATCATTTTGTAGGCTATTTCGTATTCAACTTTATGAATTTCAATTTTCCAGTTGTATTATTGCAATAAGATGATTTTACAATCCCTAATGAGGTTATTAATATATTTATGTAATGATAAAATGTTCTATAAAATTAATAAATTTATTATTTTTTATATTATTTTTGATATTTATGTAAATATGTTGTAAAAAGCAATTCTAACCATTTTTTAATATATCTTTTCATAATATTTGTGTATCATTTATTAGAAGTATATCTTTTAATTTCAGTTGTGGCATATAAATTATTTTTACAAAAAATGGTACCAAGGGCGAACGGAGCGTGTTCTATCTACATGGTCACCATAAATCTGAACTGGTAAACTTATTTCAAAGTTCTGTATATGGAAAATAAAGGGATTTATGTATAGGGTGAGGCAAAAATATTTTGTAAACATTAATAAGTTCGTATTGAATTAGCATCTGACAAAATCAAGTGTGAAAAACATCCCTCGTGTGGTGGCCGTTTTCATTAATGCATTTCTGAAGGCGTTCTTGGAAGTTGGCCTCCATTCTTTTCACCATTGCTCTATCGATTTGGTCGATTTCCACGCGAATATCTTCCTTCAAATCGTCCAATGTACTGGGCTGATGCTCATACTCACGTGGCTTGAGGTTTCCCCACAATAAATAATCACACTGGGGCAAATCTGGGGATTGAGGGGGCCAAGGAGTATCAGGAAACATGGAAATGAGGCGGTCACCGAAGAGATCTGAAGAACGTCCGTTGTTGCTCTGGCTGTGAGGGCCCCCGCCTCATCCTGCTGAAACCACACACGTCGGATAGGAATAGGCTTTCGTCGTAATTCAGGAACAAAGAAGTTGTTTATCATCTCGATGCAACGCTCCGAGTTCACAGTAACAGCAATTTCATTATAGTCTTCAAAAAAGTAAGGACCAATGACGCCAGCTTTTCCAACAGCACACCAAATCGTCCTTTTGGGTTGTGTAGTGGTCTTTCGGGCAGTTCTCTCTGATTTCCAAGAGCCCAATAACGACAATTCTGTTGATTCACCATGCCCTTGAGATGAAAATGAGCTTCATCACTCATTAACAAGATCAGGGTGTCATTTGCCTAAAAAATTACTTGCATCTGACGTGTGAAGTTAAGCCGCTGTGGATCTTCTTCTTGTCTCATCTGTTGCGCAATGGCCAATTTGTAAGGGTGTAAATGCAGGTTTTCATGCAATATACGCCTTATCGAACAATTCTCCATCCCTAGTTCAGTATCATGTCTCCGGGCAGAGCGATTCAGACTACGCAGCAAAGCTTGTCTGGCGTGTTTCACATTTTCTGGGGGTACGTACCGTGTGTGAGGCCCCATCGACCTGTTGTTTATTAGTGTACCTCGTGTACGAAGTGCATGAAACAAACTTAAGATTGTGTTACGAGTGGGAACAGTCTGATTTCGAGGAATGTTAAATCGGCGACAAAACTCAGGCTGAACTGTGACGGACTCGTTATTCTTCATGAAACTGTCATAGGCGAACACGCGGTTTTCGATCGTCCACAGCGCCATGACTTCAACTGAAAAGAAAAAAAAATGCTCAAACACCACTGACCGAATGGTACCTGTCGGACATATGCTCCTCTCCCATGGAAGGAAACTGAATAAAAGGCGGATGGAGTTAGTATTTTCGTCTATTCGACATTTTCAAACTCACAATGGTAAGAAAAATAAGACACCCAGTATTTATACTCTTCCACACAAAGGAGAGTAATCTCAACATTAGCCCAGGGTTGTTTTCGCTAGATCCAATTTCATCACTTTTTCTATGAACCGACTTATCTGATAGCATTAAAATGTTGACCTCATCCCAGGGAAACGTGCTTTGTATAAATACTATGTGTCTTATTTTTCTTACCAATGTGAGTTTGAAAATGTCGAATAGACGAAAGTACTAACTCCATCCGCCTTTTATTCAGTTTCCTTCCGTGGTACATATTCATATTTATAGTTATCACGCGCTAACTTTCGTGATATTTCCCATATATATATATGGTTAGGTAAGGTTAGGGAAGATTTCTTAATCCGCTAGAAAATTCTTCTGAAGTTCCTCTACCCTCTTCCGGAGCGCCACCCACACGACTGGACTACCATCCATTTTTCTATAAAGAAAAATTTTAAGCAGTCTTTTGTACGAGTTGGCGTTTTGATAACTTTATCAGAAAACGAGAAATTGTAATAAATTCTAGCGGTTCTTCGCCCATCTGATTTTTTGATGATGAACTATAACGTCCATGTCAATGCTTTTAGGTAAGGGCAATAGTAAGAATTCTTTAAACCGCTAAATAACTCTCCTGGAGACACACACACACTCTCTCTCTCTCTCTCTCTCTATATATATATATATATATATATATATATATATATATATATATATATATATATATATATATGTGAGAGAGGGAGAGAGAGAAAAAAAGTCTCCAGGAGACTTATACATATAGCGGTTTAAAGAATTATTACTAGTACCCTTACCTAAAAGCATTGACATGGACATTTTCATCGTCCAATCTTATTGCCTTATTCTCTCCGTTTCCCTCTGGCACCTTTTGAAATCAAAGAGGCTCTCACAATCCGGATCTTCACCCTCCTGAAACGTGAGCTACTTCGAGCAATAAACGCAGCTGCAGGATTCTGCTAATAAGAACATTAGTCTTGTAAGCGAATATTTTCCTCTTTTTTCACATTTCTCCCTTCGTATTTGGTGGATACAATAGTTCGTTTCAACTTCATATTTTTTGATCGCAATATTGTTCCGGCAGGTTCATTAGTACTAATTAAATGGGCAATTAACTTCCCACGCTTCTAATTGGTATTGAAATAAAACCTTATTCTGAACAAATAAGAATCAGGCGTAGAATTGTTCTGAGTGACCTAAAGTATTGATACAAAAATAAGAAAAACTGCAGATCCACTAAATATCATAAAGAAATTTATGACATGTTTTTAAGTTAATACAAACTTCAAAGAAGACGATGTCCTGTCTTACCTTAACCATCTTTATAGTTTCTTTCTCAAGATGGCGTAGAATTTTGATGACTTATTACCCATATTTGGTATAGATATACGAGGGGGAGTCAAAAAGTTCTCAGATAAATGGCATAAAATTTTTATTTGTAATAATACTGTAATCATTTTTCTACATAAGCTCCATTAACATCTATACACTTTCTTAATCTATGAATCCAACGGTAAAGACCATCTTTGTAGAATTCACGGGGTTGTCTCTGGCACCAAGTAATGACCTGCTTTTTTGCTTCATCTAATGATTGAAACCGGGTTCCTTTTAGGTGTCCCTTTAAATTTGGAAACAGAAAAAAGTCAGAGGGTGCTAAATCAGGGCTATAAGGGGGATGAGCAAGAGTTTCCCATCGAAATTCCCGTAGCTGAGATCTCACAGCTTTGGACGAATGTGCAGGGGCATTGTCATGGTGGAACAAGATTTGCTTGTGGAGCTTTCCTCGTCGTTTTTTGGCTATTGAAGTTTTCAGCTTCCTTAAAACTCCTTCGTAATAGCTGGATGTAACAGTTTTTTGTCCTTCTAAGAAGTCTATTAAAATAATTCCCTCCGAATCCCAAAAAACTGTAGCCATTATCTTCTTAACGGACCTCTCTGTCTTGAACTTGATAGGCCCTGCTGCCCCCCTTGGGTGCCACTCTTTTGATTGATTTTTACTTTCAGGATCAAACTGATACACCCAAGTTTCATCTCCCGTTACGAGGCGCTCAAAAAAACTATCCTCGTTTGCTTCAATCTTGGTCAAAATAGCCAAAGAAAGGTTGGCCCTATGATTCAGCTGGTCTTCTCGCAACGCTTTTGGGACCCAACGTGCTGAAAGCTTGCTCAGGCCAAGATTTTCAGTTAGAATTCCAAATGCTGAGCCATGAGAGATTTCACATGCATTGGCAACTTCATCAATAGTAATACGGCGATCTTTATCCACTAGATTCCTCACAAGCTCGACATTTTCTGGGTTAATGGAGGTGGAGGGTCTCCCTTCACGTGGATCATCTTCAACTTCTTCTCTGCCCCCCTTGAAGCGCTTAATCCAGTCGTAAACTACCGCTCTACATGGCGAAGAGTCACCATAAACCTGTTGTAGAGCGTCAATAATCTTAACAGGCTTCCAATCAAGTTTAGTCAGGAATTTAATGTTCGCTCTTATCTCAAAATTTGCCATTTTATGGGTTCAAAAAAGTAACCTTTTTGAAGCACATCTAATACAAAGAGTCTCGACAAATTGAATGACGAATTTTGTAGGAATTGTTCAGAAAACATGAAAGTCGTGTTTGACCCTGTATTTACTTGTACAAAATCGAACATTTCAATAATCTGGCATTTGTCTGAGAACTTTTTGACTCACCTACGTATTTGTACGGAGCTCGGCCGTAAAGCCTGCATTTGATTGAGGATAAATCCTAGAACTACCAGAAACGGATGCATTTTCAAATTAGAAAATCCTTTGGAATTATTATGTTGATAAAGGGTAAACCTTTTTGATTTAGAAGTTATTTCTAGGTTAATAAGTTGATCTAGCGTTAGTAACGAGGTCACTATCATGGACATCACTACCCTGTTTCATTTATTGAGTTATCTCAACAAAATTCTCAAAGCAGTAAACTCCTTTTCATCATGACACAAGGATTAGCAAATTTTTCCCCTCAAATTGATACTCTTCTCGCTGATGAGCTCCTCAAGGAGAGATAACCTTCCGACTCCTGTCTCGGCTCACGACCCTGATTGCTTGTCATTTTCTCGCTTCCTGACGACCTTTCCACTGCAAATACTCGAACCTACCCTTTTCTCCTTTCTCTCGTCCTACGATGTCACTCATTTCCTACGGCAGAATCTCAACCCTTAAGCTTTAGAGGGCAAGAGATGTCTCTATTGATGATCTGACTAAGGCACTTTCTCAATAATAATTTTCTGTTTTTTCTCTGACGTCATCACACTGCATATGTTTTTACTCCCGCCTTTCGTCTTATTCATTCTGCTCTCTTGGAAGCAACGTCCCTTCTATGGTGCACTTTAGTTTTTTATAAACGTGCTCAAGTAAAGATTATCTGCATACAAAAGAAAATTATAAAAAAAAATTAGATTACATATAGTTGACAATTTGATAATTAATTTCTATAGTACTTTTTATTCGGTTTATTATGGTTCGTTATCTTCTTTATCCTGATCAATTTCTCTTGTTATTGGGACTTTGTAAACTACCTTCATTTTCCCATCCAAGAAAGACCAGCTCAATCCTTCGGGTCCTATGCAGGGGGCCGGTTTATTTTCTAATACTGAAATGTGCTGTACTGGCTCCAGAATGTTAGATTGATGCAATTTTATGGGTGAAAAGCTACTAAAGCATCCTCCCTGAATTGATTAGAAAACAGGTGCTACACAATGTGGTGAAGTTAGAGGAATTGAAAATTAATGAAGCGGAGTGTACATAGGGCGATTCATTAAAGGAGGAAACTACTTGAGATTATAGTGTATGTGATGAGAGGCGCAACTCTCCTGCATCTGCCTCTGTTCCTTCAAGAGTGTTTCCCCCACTTCATTATTATTATTATTACTATTAATACGGTAGCCTTGTCGGTTGTTAATTATTCAGAAGTAAATGTGTATAATCCAACAAGGGAGGATTTTTCAATGGGAAAATAATGATGGAGTGGACAGACAAGAGAAGAAGATAGACTGAGGAGAAATGTCATGAGTAGTAATAACAATTAACCAAGAATACTGCTGTCGAGAATGTCAGGGTTAGGATGGCATGAAATTGGACCCCATAACAATATCATAATGGCTCCTACTTCAATGCGATGGAAATATTGGGCAAAATCTATGAGTGGTAATATTGGATTCAATGGTAAAAGAGTGTCAATTCCCCCATTTTATTAAAATCATAATTTTCACTTTGATTTTAACTTTATTTTCGAGGATTTGAAGTTTTTCGCTACTCCAACTTCTTCCTGAGTGCGGCGTTTGCCTAGTTCTTGGTCGAGAGTTGCCATGGAAACGCGGTTTTGCGAAGGGCGGCTTTGAGACAATCAGTTTTTAATCTGTGACGAAATCGATGTCTGTTGCTATTCAAAGAACGAATAGGGTGCGAAAGAAGAAGAAAGAATAGGGCGGAGGGTAGATTGCTGATAAAAGCCAGGAGAAATGGGAAGAAATAGATTCCAAGGTGATGTAGATGGGCCCGCATCGAATTGTGGGTCGGTTCCATCTAACGGAGATCTAGATTCTGTGAAAATGGCGAACAATGGGTACAGAAGGTGAATTTCTCCCTCCGTTGATTTGGGTACGGAGGAAGAAATAAGATTTCTCGGATTCGTTGTCTTCAGAATAGGATTGGTTGTTAGGACCCAGAGGCAAGCGAGGATGGCACAGAATGAATGACCGTTGAATGGCGTCGGAATTATCCTCGAACGCACAACTTGAAACGTTAATCTCTCCATCATGTGAACAGTAAGAGGAAAGTTTGCACGTTTTTTTTCTAAGTTTTATCCAGTTATTATGGATCAACCTCTGTAGAATCGCATTACCACCGCATGGATTTTTGCGTGGTAACGTGGGAAACGAACTCCGCTACAGATTTACGGGAATTTACTATTTCATGCTCAACAATGACCAAATGGAAGCATGAACAAGCTGAAATTTGGATAATCAATAACACCACTACCATACAATTCAACCACTCAGATAAAGCTTGAATACCTGACAAAATAAGATCAATACAAGCAAAAAATCCTGAATTTCAATCAATCCCATTCGTGGTCTTTTATGGTAGCAACAGACCTCATAATTCTTTGATATTATTTACATTAATTAGGTTTCTAAAATCTATGAGATGTCTGGTTCCCAAACTAGTCAAGAACTTTTACTACCACACAGGAAAATTCTCTTGATTCTTCCTTCATTCTTTTCTGAATGCAGGATTGCGACCCTGAGCCATTCCACTAGTTTGTGTTTCTAATGATCATGCCCAAAATGGAGGTTTAATGCATGTTCGTTTAATGGTTAATAATTAAAAGGATTTACTTTAATGGATTCATTAAGGGTAAGGTTAGGAACGTACGAACTTATAAATTCATTCAGGAGGGTTTTAAATATTCATTCAAGCCTCTAATGAATATAAAGTCATGCTAGGGAATACATTTTATGTTTATTGTCTCTTCTGATTGTCTCTCATCGCAAATATTTACTGGTTCTTTATATCAACACTGGTGGGAATAAGAGCCGTAATGGAGCAAAAAACTAACCTACTTGTCTATAGTCCTAGTCAAATTAGGCTTACATAGACTCCAAGAATAGGCATGTAAAAAAACTAAGAATCATTTACAAAAGACAAAAATTCTATAAGCTTTGAGTGTGAGAGAGTATATCGTTGCTATTTATCTCTGCCATTGTTGGGTTCATATATTTCGATTTACTTTGCCCAAATTCTCAAAATTCTAGGGGAGAACTCGCTTGAAAATAACAGCATTCAATGGACAAATTCTCCATCACTCAACACGTCGGTTTTAGGGCAGTAAACAATGATCCCCAACCGCGGCAAAGAGCCCATAAGGGAGAGACGAGGGCGATCGTTTTGAAGAAAACAAAAGGAATTCGCCGAAACCGAATTCCTCTCATCTTGAAAATGCCTCATCTTAAGATGAGAGTCTTAACACCCCATTGACGCAACGAACCTCATTCAGGTCAAGAAATAGACTTGATTGGATTGAGGAAGTGAAGAGAACCGACCTTAAACCCACTCGTAAAGCCAAAGCAAAAGAACCACATGTGAAAACCCCCCTCGACCGAAAACCGAAAGGAAACCGAAAGTTGACCGAAGGAAAATTGACGGGACAGATACCACCCACTCTGGGAGCCAAGATCCCAACCCCAGAATAGGAAGTTGTGGTGGCGAAGAGACCTGGGGGGGAAAAGAGGGGGTGGAAAGGGTGGGGGATTAACCTCTCTGGTCCTCACTAAAAGAGGCCCAAATAAGGAAGAAAAGAAAATGAGAAAAACATAAAACAAAAAAGTAGGTTTGCAAAACTTGCAGGAATAAAACCCTCTAACATTAATACCTGGGAATAAAGGATAAATTACAACCGTCCAAGAACAGGCTTAACATACCTGCGAGGCTACGAGCAAAAGTCGCACGCTGAAGTCAGTTCCCGAGCACCAAACAATGCTCACAAGAAGACATTACACTAATATATACATAGATTAAACACAGTAAACAATACAATAAATACAACATAGAAGAATCACTGAGTACAAACAAAATTTCACAATATATACATAGACGAAACACGGTAAACAATACAATAAATGCAACATATAAGAACCAATGAGTACAAACATTACATTAAACTTTTAACACAAGGTAAATTGTTGGCAAATAGAGCTAATAAAAGCTTGAATGCTGAATATTTACACCAAAAATAAGTACACCAAATCATTAAAAAACAAATAATAAGAAGAACGCTCAAGCACATGCAAAAACATAGGACAAAAGTTAAAACAAATAATAAAATCAAAAGCAAAAGTAAAAATAAATAAAGGAAAGCGATGCCCTCCCTACTAGGGCAAAATACCCCTCCTCGCTTTAATTATTCACCCACTATTATCTACCACTATCGCAACATCTTCCAAAATTGAGTATATCATCTAGCTCAAAAACAAGCTTGAACTCATAAGACGGAAGTTAGAACTCCCACAATGGAACGAGGGACACAACTGACTAAAACCTACATTTATGCCAATATTAATTAAATTGGTAACGATGCTTATTAATAACTCTTCCAGCTATCAATTTGTGAGGTAGATACTTCGAGTTTTCACTTACGATGCCTTAATGCCTCTTTGGTTTCCTTAATATGCCTCACTGGGGCATAGTACAACCGGTCTCGCATCAAACTACAGGGCGTTGGGAACTACTATGGAGGAAAGTAGATAGGACAACTAAGACCATTGACAACGTGTCTCCAAAAGTACCCAAATTTATCTCATCCTACTGTACCACCCGGCGTGCCGGGGATGGCATGAAACGTCCTGACATGTTACTAAAACTCACGATTTTATGTTACTCCAAACCATGGCCAGGAGGGGGTCTTTAAGAGACGGGAAGAATCTTGACACAGGTTTAGATCACTTCCTCCCTCCCCCAAAGGGGACTGTGTATAATTACTAGGACTATGCGTAAGGTTGTCAAGAAATTAATGTCGCTTTTAGAAGATAAAGAATGCTTTTTAGAGGTGTTCAAATTCTTCCAAATTTCCTACAAGCTGTTTAGAGATAATTGTATTAATATCTCTGCCTTTTTAAAGCTGTAGTAATCCCTAACACCTTTTTTTAAAACTAGTAATGTCTATGCCTTTTATAAGCTACAAAGATGCCGTTTGGGTAACACATGAACTGTCTGCAGGACAAGGTTTATAACGTGTCAAAATTGCTTCATGTCTATTGACTCAGAATGGCCATGAGCCATTTATAGATAGAATTGTTACGGGAGATGAAACGTGGCTTCTTTAGTTCAATATTATACGCAAAAATTCAATTCTCAATTGCAAACAAACCCCCATTCCTAGTCTTAAGCGAGGTCTCTGAAAGCAAAAGAAGGAAGGCGCTGCTTTGCATTCGTTGGGATGTGAAAGAATTCATCCATTATGAGCTCCTCAATAATAAGCAAACAGTTGCTGGAGACCACCAACATGTTCAACCATTGTAACATTTAAATGAAGCATTTAAACAAAAGGGTCCTCCACTGGTCAACCGAACGGGTTTGTCCTCTTCCTCCATGACAATGTGCACCCATACGTGGTAAAATTCACCCCAAAAAAACACTTCTTGCATTAGGGTGGGAAATTCTTCCTCATCCTCCACATTCACCGGCCTTTGCACCATCTGATTACTATTTATTTAAAATCACTACCCCGTCACCTAAATGGCAAATCATATATTCCATCAAAACCGAAGTTATTCTTCACTGCTTAATTATAGCTGTATAATTATCCAAATGAAGTTAAGTCATTTGTTTCCGGGCATAATAAAGTCCCGAGACATCTCGTGTTTGACTCAGAGCGCAAAATTTGCCGGATGCCCGAGATATCTCGTGAAATTCAAATAATGATGGGAAATACTTTGCCGAATAAATTTTTGGGGGTATATTGTAAATTATTTTCTTTTCCTAATATCCTATACGCATTTTCATTTCCCATAACTTCACCAAGTTCTATACGAGCCTCTCTTAGGAGATTTTAAGATAGAGATGTCCGGTTGGTTTTTATTATAGCTCTCTTTGATCCATTTTTGGAGCCCCCTTCCCCCTCCTCGATTTGTGTGTATGAGCCACAGGACGTGTGTGTATGTTTGATAAACAGGGGTTTGTGTATAGATGTGTGTGTGTGTGTGTGTGAATCATAAGACGTATGATTGTTATGCACAGGATGTGTATGTGTTCCTATGTGCGTCCGTGTGAACGTAGGGCAGGCATATACATTAACCAAGAGATGTGTAGGTATGTGCGTAGGTGTGAGCCACATGAAGTATGTGTATTTTTATGGGAGACACAAGACGTTTGTATGTGTGAGCAAGTTACAGAACCTGTGAGTATGGCATCCACTGGATGTGTGTATTTACTGGTCTGCGAGTCAGTGTATGACGATGACCTGTGTGCATGTGGATCATGGGAAGTCTATGTATGAGCCACTAGACGTGTGTATGTATGTGTTTGCCTGTCAGTCGCAAGTCGTGTGATTATGTGCGCGTGTTTAAGTAACAGGACAAGATGTATTTGCATGTGAGCCTCAATATGTGTATATGTGTATGCGTGTGTTTGGGCGAGGTAATTTGTGCGTCTATGGGCGTTTGTGTAAACGTAGTAGTTGTATGTGGTTATATGAGCATCAGGTCGTGTGTGTGTATGCGTGAGCTAAATGACGTATGTGTGTACGTATGTGTCCGTGTCCATGTGTCTTGGAGAGTGGTTCTATGAGAGTTTATAAATATGTAAACTTAATATCGCGCTAGAGAACTGGTGGTAATTTCCTTGAATCTTACCTCCTTTATCTTTATTAGTTTACCTTCTCCTAATCTTCTTACCCTCGTCTTCCTTCGTTGGCTGAAATTTCCTTATCTTTTGGTACATAATTTAAACCTTCGGTCTCTTGATTTCTCTCATTTTTCTTCCTTTTGTTCCGCTATTTTCGATTTTTTTCGTTTCTACTATTTTATTTGTTCTTTCTGTCCACTATTCGTTTTTTCCTCACCGCCCCCACGGCCCCTTTTAGTTATCCTCGTCTCGATACAAGTGAGTTCAGTAATGAGTTTAATCACCTTGTGTGTGTCTGCGCTTGTTTGCGTGCAACTACGCGTGTAATGATTTGCGTTTGTTTAGATTTGCCCATTTGCGTATGTGTATATAAGAAAGTGAGGGAGAAGAGCTTAAGTGAATCTGTGCGTGTTTGCGTACACAGCTGTGCAACTATGGTCATATTCATTTGCGTATATGTGTGCGTGCCTATGGGAGAACGAGAGAGACGGATTGAAAAAAAGTAACCAACCTCACCCATTCACGAAATGCTGTCCTGAACCGTTTCTAGAAACAGATCTCGAAATGAATTCCGCCCTCCCCCCCTAAGTCACGCACCACTGCACCCCTCCTGCCAGGAGGAAAATGAGCACAAAGGAGTACAAACAACAACCGGGCCCTTCCCTGAATGCCGGAATCGTCGGCGGTTTACCAAAAGATATTTGCGAACTCTCGAACGCATTGACGGGAAGAATGGTGAGGTAATGGCGACCTCATTAGTCGCAGATCATCCGCTGCTCCCCGTCTCCACTTGAATGGGAAGAATCTGGAGCGTCTCGGCCGGAGCTCTGCCCGGCGCTGGAGTTCAAAGGAGAGACTCGCTTGAACCGAGGATCCGGGCCCAAAAGAACCTACTTGAAAGGGAACCAAAGTTGACCAAGGTGAACAGAGTGGCTGGGGTTACATTGTTTCCATTCTTTTCTCGTTTTTTTTCCTGTCAAGTACTAGTATTAGTAGTATCGTGAATTAGGTTGTATATTTATATTTTTAGTTATATATCTTCCTTGTCTTTGGAAGAGCAGAAGAAGCCCTTCTTTGACCCGTCAATGGGTTCAAGTTCGCATTGTTAATTCCCATTGCTTCGTGGCTCAACGTCCCCCCCCCTCTCCTCCACCTGGTACAAAATGTATCCGAAATCCGACGCTGACTTTTTTTAGATATTTTGTACCCAAACGAACAACGATTATCACATAATCTCCACTAAACTGTTGTCGCAGTCAAACACGGAGTGCGACTAATAACCAAAGGTTATTAATTTTTATCTATTGTTTCGCCTAATGCTCAGAACGTCGTCCTTAACTCTTAAGTGCGACATCTCACAATACGTCGGTGTAAATTATTTGAACCTATCAAGTGTACCGTACATAGCCCAATCTGTGGTCAAGGTGTTAATTCCTCGATTTTTTCGCGTCGCATAAAGCGTATGTATCATTCAAGTGTTACCCGAGGTTTCCTTCCAAGGTCATCACAGTTATAACCAAAGTTACCATCGCCTCCTGTTGTTAAAACCTTTAAAATAACTTCCTCACGTTTCATTATTTATTAACTCAATCTTTCAAACTCCAACTTCTGAGACATTAAACTGAATCAACTATTCCTTACAAAAAAACTTTGGAGGCAAACCTTTGTCTCCGATTTTCTTATTAATAATAATTTTGGGAGTATGATGCAATGAAATTTCATGAGCCTACTAAGCCTACACATAGTGCCTATATATCGAGTAAAGAAAAGGCTCAGAGAAAAGGAGGATTTTAAAGGCACACTTGAAGGCACTGAGGGAAGTAGAGCAGGTAAGGCAATAGCTATAAAGGTTTTTAGTGCGATTTGCATCTTAATTCTTTTAGAAATATTCTTAGTGTTTTTAAATAGCCGCGAGCGAAAATGAATTATTTCTAAAGTCCCAAACAAAGCATTAAACTAGGAGATTTGTGGCTTGGTATCAACGACGTGTATGCATGTAAAACCCCGGAGTTACAAGATAACAAGTGCTCCTCCATCATGTAAGAGAAAGAGTGGATTACGCCTGTGTCGCAATTCCCCCTATAAAAAACTCGAAGCTACGGAGATCATAATTATGGCCCGCATTAAATGAAAATAACATATACGATATAAGTGTAGTGATCCCCAGAAAATTGCAATTACCACCACCCCTCCCTTTCTCTCCTCCTCTCTCTCTCTCTCTCTCTCTCTCTCTCTCTCTCTCTCTCTCTCTCTCTCTACCTCCGTCCCTCAGCTGAAATTTATAACTACATATTGTATATTCAATATCGTTCTAAATAAGTAATCTGACTAAAACTAAAGAGCTTAAAGAAACAGAGAGAACTCGAATCCAACTTCTCCATAGTCAAGGGTTATCATAAGTAGAAATTGTTTAAAAAATCATTTTCAAGTTATGCTGTCCACGAGATCAAGATTACAAAAGCTCTGTATGAAGGAAGAGAAGTAGTAGGAATGTCTTACATCATATAGAGACTATATCTATGATTTGGGTTTTACTAAAGAATCTCAGAAAACATTTGGACTTCTCGAGGAGTTCATTGGACCTTTAAGTTAAAAAGTATCGCCCATAACAGCGACAACTCAAGGGATGCAAGGTGAAAAATAACCCATGGATATCTGAAGTCAGCAGAAAACAAATGTCTTCGATAGTACAAAGATAAAAAAAAATTGGATACATGAACAATAATGTAAATTTATCCGGTCATATGAAGTAATTATCAGGCATGTAAGAAAAACTATTGTATAGTTGTTTTATATGAAATTTATCCAATTCCATTAAAATATATCTTGGAAGGAAATTACTTAAAAATTTAATTTTTGTTAACAATTATGCAGATTTTCAGCATTTCTGGGGCTACCTTTGTGAGACGAAGAGTTGGAGAGGCATTTTTCATGCTTGTGTGGCAAAGTTGGGCTCAGTTAATCAAAAAGTTATCTTTGTTTACCTTTAACTGTTAAGCAAAAAGTTATCTTTGTTTACCCTTAACTGTTAACCAAAAAGTTGACTTCGTTAATCGTTCCTTCTTTAATTCGATAAATATGTAACAGAAGTTAAAGCTAAATTGTTAACGTTATTATTATTTTATTATTATAAAACTATAAATAAAACATTTTTTCGCTCTAAAACCACCTCAAAACTGCTAAACTATAAAATATAAAAATTGCCAAAAAGTAGGCAGACAAAAAAAATTAAATAATGACGAAACAGAAAACTTAAATAAAACACAATATTTTTATTAAATTAAAAAAAAAGGTGTTTGTTTCCTTATTCTTTCCATTATTATTTTCTCTATGAAAAGTAGCATCAGAAAGTTTTCATCAGACAGCGATGAACTCTTGGCCTTCAAGATCTGGCCAAAGGAGAACAAACGTTCCACTACAGCGTAGAGGCAATGGTTGTGTTGAACCTGATGAACAAGTCCACCAACACTTGCTCTGTCAAGAATTGAGCACTATCAGCAAGTCCATGGAGTTGGTCTCCAGCCAAGTCTTGACCAAGTTCTATAAATTGGTTTTCATTTACCGCTGGCTCCTGTTGCTCTCTTTGCATCTTATTACAAAAAGAAATGAAGTTATATTTTAGCAAGGCAATGAGGTCACTCCTGTAGGATGTCCGCTACAGAGCCCAGAACTAAATCTAATAGAACACTTGTGGTGAGTGTGAGAAAGCAATAAGAAATACAACAAAGGCAAATTAAACAGTACTGAATGAAAAATTAGAGCTGAGTAGTAAAAGATAGCGTCATAAATTTATGAAAATTTGGTGAAATCAATGCCACGAAGAATTATGGAAGTAATTAAAGCAAAAGTGGGTTCGACTAAATATTAAAATAATTAACCAGAGGGAACTCTGGGTTTAAGTCACATCAGATAATAACCCGTTTTTCGCTGTTGTTATCGTCCGTAATCACTCTGATCCGGCACACATCGAATTTCTCTCTTGATACGCAGGGTATAAACGTGAAGTAGATTACTGCAATGTGAATTAATTATATTTTAATTCTCACAAAGAGATAATAAAAGTTGAAAACCGTTATTCGCCCAGGAACGATGAATTATAAGAAGAATGAGATGGCTTTCCTAGATTAGTCTGTTTCAGACGAATAAGATGTACACATAATGTAGAGTGTAATAGCAATTCTAGTAACTGGTCACATAAATCTTCAATTGCTGATCTCAAGTCTGAATTGGTGAGTGTAGTTTATAATAAAATTGCGAGGCACCATTGAATTACATGGCCAAACCACATGTGCATGGTTAATATACCTTAATAGATTATGTGATTTTGAATGAAAGAGAGGTGGGAAAGTGGGGAGACAAACCGCACATCCACAAGATATCCCACGTATCACCGCGAGCAATGTTTACTGCATCAAACTCTGGAATGCAAAAGGTAGCCAGAGACAAACATAAAACTATTCTCTCTCTCTCTCTTTCTTTGTTTCTCGACTTGGTGTGAACTCGAGCAAAGCGTATTCATGTGTTTCGATATTCGATAAGCGAGTTATCTCCCAAGTTGGGGAGCCAACTCTAAATTATACAGTAAGTCTACGATGAAAGGTGTGAGCTAGTTGGGAAGTAAGCAAATATATATATATATATATATATATATATATATATATATATATATATATATATATATATAATATAGATAGATAGATAGATAAAGAGAGAGAGAGAGAAAGAGAGATAGAGAGAGAGAGAGAGTGTTCTGACTGGAGCGACCCTTGATTTTGCCTTGATCACGTTATCTTTCTTAAGGTCACAACAAACTCCATTCCCACAAAACTGCCATTCAACTAACCATTTCGTTCCATTTGTTTATTATCGCCAGTCTGCTACACTTAAATCCTATTTTCAAAACTTTCCTATCGCTTTCTTACTAAAGGGTGTCCACAAAGTCTGGGTACATAGAAATTTTAATATTATATTTATTTATGTTATTTTTCCTCCTCAGTGTATCAATTTTACTAAAGACCTTTTGTTGTTCAGTGATGAAGCTTTTTTTATGTTAATGGTGAAATCAACAGACAGAATCTTCGATACTGGTCTCAAGACAATCCACATTTGCTGGATCCATCCAAACAGCAAGGCTGCCAAAAGGTGATGGTGTGGTGTGGTTTGTGTAACCGGTGAGACTTATCTGAAAATGTTGAGAGACAAATTAATGATTCAAATTGAGCGCCTAGGCGAGGGACTTCCGGACTGGTTTCAACAGGATGGAGCCCCTGCCCATTTTGCTACAAATGTTAGAGATTGGTTGAATGGCACTTTTCCTCACTGGATTGGAAGAAGAGGTCATGTGGAGTGGTCCCCTCGTTCACCAGACCTTTCTCCCCTTGATTTCTTTTTCTGGGGTATGTTAAAAGAGAAAGTTTACTCAATGAAGATTGCAAATCTCAACCACTTGAGAAAACGCATTATCAGTCAGTGTGCTGAAATCAACGGCAATGTACACCTATTTAATCGAGTTCACGCGAATTTAGCAAGGCGCATCGACTTATGCATTGCAAATAATGGAAATCATATTGAAAATATAATTTCTTAACATTATAATTAAATAAAATTGTTTTTTTCTAAAGGTATGTATTTATCCCCCCTATACCCAAACTTTGTGGACACCCTGTATAAGTTCTTTTTCTCACCCTCTATCTATAAAATTCCTTTGAGAAACAATCTCTGCTCTCTCTCTCTCTCTCTCTCTCTCTCGCTCTCTCTCTCTCTCTCTCTCTCAGACAAACATTAACTCTACACAAAGCTTCTCCCCAGAAACCCCATTGATCACGCACACCCTCTCTAAACATATAAAAACAACCACACATTATTCACAAGACACATTCTCACATTCTAATTATTCACATCATCCACACCTTCGATACAATTATTTCGTTTTCGTTGTTGTGATCCATCCACCTTGGTGGATAAAATTCATAAGCTCCATCCATTCACCTTATAAAACCTCAAGTTCAAAATAAAGTTATTTTTCATCAAGTTGTTTGCAAACAAAATCTAAATACGAACTAATTTGGTGGACACCCTAAAAAATGAACTCGAATCCCGAACTTGGATTCATGTAGCAGAGAATGAATATTTGTTCCAACGTGGAACTGGTGACTCACGCCACAAATCCAGGGAGGTGCAGAAACACCTCCAAGTGTGTAATCATCTCCACCCCTCATGTCATCAATCTTTTCGACAGCAGCTCTCCTCTCCTCACTGTTATCTGAGTATAAGACAGCATGGATTATCATTTTGCTCAATGAATACCCTTCTGAGCACTTGATGGTTAGCAAAACAGCATACACTACAGCCTTCTTTTGCAGCTTCATTATGCTCAGTGGAAACAAAATGTTGCGTGGGCCTTCCACCGAAGAATGTTTTACTTTGATGTTAAACCAACAGGGCTAGTACATACCAACCAACAATGTAGTCTACTATTAGTCATAAGTTGTTGAAAGTTCTGTCTCTAAAACCATGTTTTGAAACTCATATGCAAAAAAGCCTGTTTACTGGTATCAATCATATAGTATAGCTCACTGGACCAATTTTAAGAACGGCCAGAACTGTGGGAAGTTCTCCTCTCCGTATGACCTGTGTGATACTATACCCGTACGCTTGATCAGTAGAAAGATCCTTTACAACATAGTGTATTAACGAAGTAAGAGGCTCTCGTATTGAGACTTTAGTGAATCAAGGATATATTTCAGGTTCGGTTCAATAATTAGCATCTTGCCAATATTACCTCTCCTCTTGTTGCTAGAAAAGGTCTTCCCATCCAGTGTTGTAATCAAGCGTCACAGGTTTAACTCGTTAGTGCAGAGGGCACAAACCAACCAGATCAGTTTACTGCCAAGCTTAACTTCTACCCAATGCATGCTAACACCTTCCCAGCCAGTGTTATACATTTGTAGAATCACATTAAATGCTCTTCTTCTTCATGAAATGTACAAGATTATCAGCAATAACTTATCCAAGCTTTTAGTCGCGGGCGACTATATATCTCACTAATTCGGTCAGTCGGTTGGAAGGTCAGTCGGTCGGTCCCCGTTTTGCTTTTTTGGGGGTAATAACCTTGTAACTATTCCGTCGATTCTAACGAAATTTGAAACCCTTATGTTGTTTTGCATTCGGCTTTGAGAGATATAGTTGTCAAGGTCCTCTCAAGGTTAGCCCGTAAATTGTTGATGAAATTTTTGAAGGTCATAAGGTCATAAATCAGAATAAGTGAGAGCACGCGACTTTGGTCAGCAGACCTTGTTTTTTCTCCTTGAGCCTTTCTCGGTGATAGGTTTGTAGCAATATCTTCCAAATGGCTTATTGTACACAGAAACATGCTCTTCTTTGATGATGCTGAGGAAGTGACAGTCTGAATTGTCTATTTTTAGTATAAGCTTAAGTAGTTGTATCTTGACGTCCAGCATTGAAAATTCAGTCAATTTTACCCTTCACACAAAGTTCCTCAAAATCTTGATCCAGGGATCTCATAACCTTTTCTTGGGCCCTCTTGACTTGATTCTGATCAACTATGTCTATTGTCATCTTAAATGGTCAAGCCAACATCCATAAAGGCAGTGGTGGCACAAAGGCTAAAATAGCTCTGCAAGAAGATTCGAGGCCCTTCGAGAGTAGAGCTGTTTCCCGCTAAGCCCCAACTCCGGGGAGAGCCTCGGACATATGAATAGCGGATTCTACCACTCCCGATTCCGCCAGGAAAGGATAGGCCCTGGCGAAACATTTCGACAACACGGGTACATCCTCCAAAGAAACCTTCAGTGTTGGCTGGATGCGTGCAAAATTCCCCAGGTCTACGAGTCCCTTCTGGACTTCTTCCTTAGGGATCAGCTTTTAGCTGTCGTGGCTCCCGAAATTCGCGCCTTCATTAAGGATAAACGTGGTTCCACCTTCAAGGAGTGCTTAGAAGAGGCCGAGATCTACGCGGGTAGTCACGATTTATACCCTAAGGATGTTAAAAAGGTTCCCCTAATCACCCCCCAAAACTAAATTTTATGGCCGTAACACCCCCCTAATTTGGTTCCAAGATTTACCAAAGTTCCTAGTTCCTCGAAGCCAAGAAACTTCCATCCATCGGAACACCGAGACGTTAAGCCCCTAGTTTCTTCTCCCCCTGTTGTGCCGTTCCAAAAGAACCCGATCGTCTGCTACACCTGCGGAATTCCCGGCCATTACCGCACGAACTGTCCTCAAAACTCCCGATTCGCAAACTCTCAGTCCCACCAAGTACACCAAATCTGGGCCGCCCCTGATCCTCCTCCGTCGCCTCAGAAGACTCCCGAACCTCCCTTGCCCGCCAAAGACCCGGTCCATCAGGTAAATTTTTTCTTTAATGAGAACAACCCTGGTGGATTGAAGTTCGAGAACGGAACTGTAAACGGTCGCCGAGTATCCACCCTCGTCCGTGTCACCGGGTGCACCTGTATTATAGTGTCTGAGGACCTACTCCCCCCTGTTGGCCCGGCTACAAGAAATTTGCGGTTTCCCAGTAATTCGTTGTCACATCGAGTGTGACTATATGTCCGGTTGGGCCGAAGTGGTAGTGGCCCCAATCCAGTCCTGCTCCGTTTTATTCGGTCAGAACCCAGTAATTCACGACCATCCCGTGGCCCAGCCCGTGATTACCCGTACACAGGCAGCCCTGTAATCCCGTGCACCTGTTCCCCTGAAAACCCCTATCGACCCGGAGTTCCAAGCCCTCCAGAGCGATAAATTTTCCCGCGCTCAGAAGGAGTGCGCAACTCTTCCCCCTTTGGGAGAAAACTAAAGCCCGCGAGCGTGAGTCCACCCGAGGCAACAAACGAGTCTCGTATCCCGTGAATAAAGACTTATTGAGAGGTTTGAGACCTAATTGGACCTTAAGTCACGAGAACGAAAATTCAAGCCTGGCGCGAAGGTGCTGGTGCTACTTCCCACGGGAAGCAACAAAATCCTAAGCCAGGAAAAGGGACCCTACCCCGTCCTCAAGGCTAGAGGACCCGTGGATTACCTCATCCATACTCCGGTGGGAGCGAAGGTTTTCCACGTGAATTGTATATATATATATATATATATATATATATATATATATATATATATATATATATATATATATATATATATATATATATATATATATATATATATTATATCATCAATATTCCTAATTATGATTTTTTTTGTCCCATATTTATGCCTCCATTTAATTGTATCCTTTTTTTTTAGTTCCACTGAAATGTCGCCAATGTTCTCCTGTGATTTTTCTTTTGTTTAAAATTGTATTAGTTAAATTCTCTATAATCGCACTGTTTAAGGCTTATGCCCGTAAATTCCCCGCTGAGCTCAGATTTACGTTTTTTTTTTGTGTGTACACCTGTCTTAGAAGGTCAGAATTTCCCTAGACCTTTGATAATTTTAGTTTGACGGGTTGGGATGATCCTTTCCTACGCAACTGCTCTGTAAAGCATCATCTTTCGGTTAGGAGATGTGTGAGGAAATCTCCACGTGGAAGATCTTTAGCAGAAAGGAACTCCCATGTGCAGCAGAAGGCCCGGCTAGGCCTAAAGTGGTAAGCCTAAGCCCCCTGAACCCTTCCACAAGCGGTAGCCTCGAATCGAGTCCCCCACGATTCACCTTTATGCGGGCTAAAATAGCTCTGCAAGAAGATTCGAGGCCCTTCGAGAGTAGAGCTGTTTCCCGCTAAGCCCCAACTCCGGGGAGAGCCTCGGACATAAATAACGCTCGACTCCACGGAAGAGACACAGAGTTGAGAAGTCTTGTCCAGAACCCACAAGATTTCCTCATGGTTCCAAGTCAAGTGATAGCAACAAAGCAAAGTGACAGCTGGACTATTTTCTGTATTTGGAATTAGCCCCAGCCAGGAGGTAATTCCACTGAACGATCGCCCCGAGTGATTTTCCCGACTTCTTTCATCAACTCCTGTCGAAGCCCTCCTCATTTCGAGTAGCCGAAATACTCTCCCCTGAACCAGAAGTTACCCCCGCCCCCTTGCTTTTGGAGAACCGTCATCACTCCAACCTCCCGCGTTGAAGCCCGAACGGCCTCATCTCAAGTGCAGAAGACATCCGTAAGCCAACCCCTCTCCCCCTTTTAGTAACCCAATTGAGTTAATTCCCCCCCCCCCCATCCATTTGAATAGTCTCCTCCGGGAATACCTTAAGTTCTAACTTCATAGGCTGATTTATAACTACAATTCCCCCTTTCATTTACTGATGTGATTTTCCCCGTCAATTCTCTGAGGTAATTTTACCCATCAATTCTCTCATTATTTTTGTGTAAATAAGATTATATTTTTGTATATGTCTCTTTAAATAACCTTGAGCTCTGCCATTGTCCATAATTTGCCTGACCTCGTGGCACTCTATCACGCTACTCAGCCCGTCTAAACTCGTGGTTTTCCGTCCCTTTTGTCGGTTCACTTCCAAGTTATTGGCCCCTCCCTCATAGATATAATATGGTATTGATATAATGTAATGTCATCCTACGACACTTCATAACTTCCATCCTATTCATCTTGAGCATCATCTATGTGTACTTCATTTTTATTAGAAGAGAAAATTAGTTCACTTAATGGCATTGGAACATTAGCCTGCTTACTTTGCTTATATTCAGCAATTCTTTTTTTCAACTTCTTGCCGCTTCTGCTTTTTGCCTTGTCTGTTTAGCCTCGGGTTGATCTGGCAAGCCAATCTAATGTGGTCCAAGAGAACTAAACTTTTGTCTCTGACATTTTTTGAAGGCATGTTTTTCAAAGGGATCTTCATCCTCCTAGGGCATGTGCAATTAATGGGAGTTTCTTTTTTGCAACCAGGGATGACACATTCACCGCAAAGAACAATTTTGCATTTGCAACTAAAGATGTCAAATAGCTTGTTAAGTTTGGCGATGTCAGACTTCTTGTGGCCCACGCGAAGGAGAGCAGACATCTCGATTCTTTTGACTTCCCTCACGACACACCTGCACACGATGGAAAAGACGTATTAATGACACGTCCTGGAATTATAGGACTTTAAACTTGTTTGAAGGAACTTTTTCTATCACATATGTAAACCTCTCGAAAGATAATAAAAAAAACCCGAGTGGAACATAACCTTTGCAAAGCTGGTTATGTGTGCCCCTAAATGCAATTTGAATGTGAATAAATGCAGTGTTTATTCACGTTACAAGTTTAATGTTTTAAATTAAAGAATATTAAATGAAATTAAAAAGAGTTTCGTCTTTCAGGCTAGCCTGTTCTACCATTGAGTGTTCGCAAGTGTTCAAATTAATAACCGTTGTTTTACGAAACATTGTATTTGGAATTGTATGACATCGTCTTTCAATTTTCCTCTTTTAACTCTGCTACTGTTGCTCGTTTTGCGCCGTAAAACTTATCTCTGAGGTATCCCCATAAAAATGTCCTTTGGGTGAGGTGTAGGGAACGCGCATGGAGATTCAACTCTACTTACATCTTCGCGCAATCCATATGCTCGGATGAGTTACATCGAGATAGGCCCTTTATGAGGGTATGGTACGTACATACTCGCACGTCGCCAGGCGTTCGTGGGAACGAAAGATATTTGTCGTTTGAGTTGACCTTCGTCTCCTCCCCCCCTCCCCCTCCCCCGACATTCTACCGCCCTCCTCCGCCTTCTTTTGACCTAAGTCGTTATCCGTGCCAAACTTCTCTAACAGGCGACAGAAAGTCTGACGAAAGAAGGCCTATCTCACAGAGAAGCCTAAATTCTATTTGCCTTCTTTATGATACCATGGAAATTGTCCAGAAGGCGCCGCGATAAGCGAATTGTCATATAGGGAATCTCTCTTTCGATTTCACACAGTCCGCGGTATAAATGACAACGCCGTTCATCCCTCGCCAGAAGTGTTCCAGACCTACTCGCGCAACCCTCACGTTGAACGGGAGTCGTTGCTGTAACGTATCGACTGCCAACGCGACCCGCTGAGTTAACTTGGTCGATGTCTCAAATAGTTCCTGAGGCAAATCCAGCCCCGCAGAGTCTGTGACTAGAAGAATACGCTCTGTTGCTCAACGTAACTTGAGAAAGAAAAAGGAACAACCAAATAGTTACTGGAAGTAACTATTTGTTAGTGTCACATCCAGTCAGGAGTGAACTAACCGAAACTGCAGTCAGCAGCCCCGAACCCGTCGTCTTATGGCCCCTCTCCCCGAGAACTCGTGTTAACGACACCCGAACCACCCCGTCTGGACCTGATTAGTCGTCTCTCCAATCCATTACAATTAATGGTAATCTGTAAACCCAGTGTCCTTCTATTCTTAAATTACCCATTCAATTAACAGTGATTGATACTCCAATTGAGTCATTATAAATCTAGACGCTTAACATCAATGTTATCCTCCCCTCCTTTTTTAAAGAGATTCAAGTGAGTCATTCCCTGATATTATTATTTATAATTGCTGTCGACCCGGACTAATCCGTGTTTAATATTTAATCCTTATTTTCCTAAATGCCCGTTTAACTATTGCTACTAATTATCATTTTGGTGTAAAGTAAAGTTTATTTTTGTACGTGTGTTTATTTGTGGCTCCTCCTTTTTGACGTACCCTTGGCAAGACTTTAATTAAGAATCCCTTCGGCTAATTTATTCAACCTGTATTATGCACTCTTAGAATTTAACAATCACAAACCTCCCCCCAGTAACAAGTGGGACTTTTATAGTGAGAATCCTGGCCGCGGCACAACCCGCCTCTAACCAGCCTTCGCACGTTCAGTAGGAATTAAAGCCTATATATATATATATATATATATATATATATATATATATATATATATATATATATATATATATAATGATCGTAGATTGAGTCATAGGGTCTCAATACCATCGACTTAAACAAAAGCGGTGTGTCCAGATCAAGGACAAGAATAATTATTGGACTGGACTATGAGCAATTCTACGACACCCTTGCACCATCACGCTGGTAGTGGGAAGTGTTACATCTTGCTGGAAGTAAATCTCTTTGTCACCAAACATCTCTTCAATGCGTGGACTGACGGATTCCTGCCGTGTTTAGATAAATCTCACCAGTCACATTTTGGTGGAAAAAGAATGGTCTTACGATGTGAAATGCTGATATTCCACACCACACTGTAACCCCTGGTAAGTTCAAATGGTGTTCTATAGTAACCTGCGAATTTTCATAAGCCCAGTAGGTGCAATTGTGCCGATTAGTTCGACCATTTAACTTAAAGGTAGCCTCATCTACGCTGACAGTTTTGTATGGAAACGCTGCATCTTCCGTTCCTTCATAAAATTCAACTCTCCAGTCAGGATCATCTTCAATAAGAGCGTGAATTAATGTTGGAATGTAACTTTTCCAATAGGATTGTTTCAAAATGTGATGGACGCTCAATTTGGGGATTCTTGTCTCGCGAGCCGTTTGTCGTGGTTTTTTTTTTGTGGAAATCGGAGGAGGGTTTCCTGCATATGTTGTTCTCTTGCTTGGCTGTTGAATATCTATAATCTTTCCGAACCTTGCTTATGAACGCTGTGAACAGTTCAATCAAAATCTTCCATAACTTTTGGTAGGGAAAATCCAATGTTTCAAAGATAAGTACGATAACACAAGTAAACACTACGTATGGGTAAATGTTCTGCAAATGTGGATGAGTAAAATGGAAGGTTTCAGCAGATAAGCAATTTACTAGAAAAATCATTCGAACAATTAGGTTTTTTGGAGAGAGAATCGGCATTGTTTGTATATCAACTAACTTTGGTTCATTCTCGTGTACTTTAGATAATATTCTTGCTAGAATTTCTCCAGGAAACATGAAATCTGCCGCGCCTCTCTCTGTCTACGAGCTGAGAGTAAAGCTGCGCCACCAAGATGGTCGTTTTAATCTTAGCCATTGCAGAGATTGCCAAGCAGTCCCAAAGTGTAGTCAATAATATTTTTTTAACTAATATATAACAAATCAGGTTTATGTAAGGCTGGTAAATCAATCGGTAGGCCAAGGATAACCTCAAGGAACTTTCAAGACTTCTGCAGCAGTTTCTTGAGAGATTAGTGAGATTTTAGCCATTACTATCTGCAGACAGACTGTGCTACGTCAGTTGGAAGAAGCAAATCTTCACGCTCGCACTCTCGTGGTCAGCCATTAATCAGTCCGAGGAACAAACAGGTTCATTTTGCTCTCGCCTTATGAGCACGTTACATGGCGGATGAACAATGTAGCCAAATCCACTTCAGCCAAATCCAATTTGTTCGGATCAGATGCCAGGAGTTTCGTTTGTCGGAGAGGAGGGGAAGGATTGTCTGTCAAACATACCAAAAAGACTGATGTTGGTGGGAGGAAGTGCCTTGGTCTGAGATGTGATTTCAGTAGAAGGCACTAGGTGACCTGAGCGCTTTGGGAGCACAGTGAATGTACAAATATACAAGGAATTGGTGCGACACTCTGCTTTGCCCCATCTGCGAGACTCTGAAAGCCAACCTGTAATCTTCATGCAGGATAACGCCCCTTCCCACACGCTACAAGTTGCTGGACGACGAGCACATTATTTTTATGAACAGGCCTACACAGAGTCCGTACATGTATCCCATTGACAATGTTTGGAAGACACGGACATACGTCTAGGGCGAGAAATCCGAAAAAGAGTTCAAGAACTCTAAGAAATTCTTCAAGATGAATTGGAGCAAGATTACTGCGGAAATGTCATTAGGTTCGTTCGTGTGGCAGGAGATGTCAAAGCAACATCGAGAATAAAAGCATTGACACTAAATAAAAAGTGGTGTCCGCTGTCATTCGATGATTTTGCAAACATAGTAAATGTCTTATCCGCTGATAACTCGTTTTATTCATCCAAATTTCCCTAACCTTTACTCTTAAGTAGTTTATATATGTAGTTTATCGTGCACCAATTTTTGAACCTTGGATTTTTCCTGGCTAAAGCTATGGAAGTTGATTTGATAGAAAAATACAGGCATTCTGATCTAGGACGGTACTGTGTATATACATATTAAGGATGCGGTGGGTAATTTGCTGCCTAACTTTAATATAAAAGGAAATAAGACACAGTTCATTTATACAGATATATTTACCAAAGTTACATGTTAAAGACTTGAAAGATTGCTGAAATATTAATTTTATTCAGTGAAATCGCCGTCGGCCTCAAACACGACCTCCAGACAGGGTGGGAACCTGCTGGAGGCCTTCTCGTTAAAACAACTCTTTTAACACTCAACTGAAGAAGAAAAGACGGATAGGGCTAAGTTATCCGACCTTTTTTCTGTTTCATCTGTTAATAATGTTAAAAGAGTTCTCTTAACTTAGATTAATTCTCAGAGTCCTCATTTTTATAGAAATGGATTAAACGAGTGGTAGTGTCGTGTGCAAATGAATTTTTACCCAAATAGAATTTATGTTGAAAAGTAAAATTTATATTTCTTTGTTTTAATTTTATTACATTTTTATACGAAATGTCCGAAGACGCCTCGTACTTAGATGCATTGATATCGTTGACTGACCAGTATCGAAAGAAAATTGTTCTTTGCATTTGTATATTTAGGCTTTTGTAATATTTTTACCTATAATTCAGTTTGGTAATTTTTAGAGAAGCGATCCTGGTGTCTTTTAGTAGGTGATTTCTCAGATGCTTTCTCGAGATGATGCGACCCAAAGGTGGGTTAGTGTATGATAAAATGACCATTTATTGAATTACTTCAAAATAGCAGACATTATTAAGTGCATAGTTACTATAAAAGCCAATGGGTAGAATGTACAAACGAAATGTTTAATGAGAAACACCCTCAAAATTGACTAAAAGGGGCAAAATACGAATAATAGATTGATGAAGCCTCTTTTGAGATCAGTTGACATCACAAGAGGAACCCAGATTGTAGAAGTAACTTTAACCTTGGATGTCACCGAGTATTAAAAATACGCGTTAATTAACGGGGAACATAATGGAATGAGCTCAAGATACATTCATTGGGAAATAAAAATTGGTTTAGGAAATATTCAGAAGGGATTAGATTGGAATGAACTCATCAAATATAGAGAAGGAAAATGACTAGAATGAGTTCAGGAAATATTAAGACTGGAACAGATAGGAATGGACTCAAAAAATATTCAGACTGGAAGAGATTGAAATGAGCTGAATCTATATTAATAGGAGAAATTTCCAATTTTAATTTGTCAGATGGGCAATTGAAATGCAGCCCCCATTCCCGTAACCTCATCGTAAACAGCTTATTCAACGATCTTAGACTTACACCCACTGATTAATGACCTTTTTTCCCCGTTATGTGTTTCTTGGTAGTTTTTCTTTTTGTTTTTTTTTCTGATTTGTACGCAATTTATAGACTTTTGTGACAATTGCATTCTCAGTATAAAACTGAAGAGGGTATGATAAACTACATACTGAAACTAGTCTCGTAAATTAAACTTTTGGCTCCTATACAGTGGTTTCACTATCATATACCAATAACTCGCCATTGAGTTCTTTTACTTATATATATATATATATATATATATATATATATATATATATATATATATATATATGTGTGTGTGTGTGTGTGTGTGTGTTTAAATTGTAATATTGAGCAATGTCGCCGCCATCTTTAACGAGCAAACGTTCCAGAAGAGACCTGAAGGCAGCGCAAACGTTGCAGACGAAGTCTTTCCTCATACTGAGTCACACGCGGTTAACGGAGGACTTCGGTTTGCCGGCGTTTTCGTGGCGGACCTTGCAGGCTTTGTCCTCGACATACACCCACCAGTTGTAGCCGATGTGATTGAATCCGGGCCACTGCGGCGACCAAATTCCTTCGACGAGAAGTTCATGTCAGAACCCAACCACACTTGCACGGTCTTGTCCGTGAGGGCCCGGGCACCGTCCAGCTGAAAGATGGAGTCCGCCTTCTTCGCGATCTTTCTTCCCCAAGGCAAGACTTTCGTGGCTAAGATGTCCCTGTAATCTTTTGCGGTGAGCCTGTAACTTGCAGCGAACCACACCGGTGGCATCTTCTCGCCATTCGAAGCGACGACGCCGAGCATCATCACGGAGGTCGGGTGCTTGGTCATGGAAACGTAGCGGATCTCGAGACTTTCTGGTCGAAGCTTACTACGCGGTGGTTCTGCTTAATGATGATCAAATCGACCTTGAAGGTCTTGTCATCATAAAAAAATGAGAATTCGATTGCCATGTTTCTTAAGTCGTTGAGAAGGCGAGAACAGCGCTCCGGACGTTGTTCTTGCTTAGGTTCGGTGAACAGAGGCTTTTCTATGCCCTCTTTCTCTTGCTAACCTCATCCTTGACGGCCCTGGAAACCCGCGCTACCGAGATGTTCTTCCCCTTTGCGATCGCAGTCATTTTGAGCTTCAGAGCACTTTCGACGGCTTTTCTGACAGACAAACGGTTTACTCCTTGACGTCTGCTTGAACTAGGACGATCTTGGAGGTTTCCATTTATTGAGCCTCTCCACGATTCTCCGGACGGTCTATGCGGCTGACGTTGAGCCGTTTGCTGAGGTCAGGCTTGTGTGTGGCCCGCGCGCATGACGAAACTTCTTTATCACACACGTAAGCTCTCGAAAGCTAAAACCCCCGGGGGTAACAGAACTTTTGCAAAACATGTTAATGGACTGGAATGAGTTTTGGATATATTAATTAGTGCAATCTTTAACCTATTGTGGGTGTAGGATTGAGTAGTTAATAGACTTAATGTGGATGTGTGGATGGCCTCTTTGAAACCAGCGACAAGATAAAAGGGCTCTGACTTGGTTCTCACGATGCAGGACAGAGGGGGGTTAGTCACCACTTTTTTACCTACAGCTTCTTAAAACATTTCCCCCCCCCCCTCCATCACCTCGGAGGTTCGCAAATGTGTGTGAGGTGGAGGGTGGGGCATTCTGACTATAATAAGTTGGGGGGAAGCGAAATAGGACATTATCACTAAAATAATGAAGGTGAAGGTCAGACAGTGGAAATAAATGGGAGGATAAGTTGGGAGGACCTTAACCGTATATAACAAGATTAAAAAACTGTTATGGATACCCTCTTCAACTTTAAAATCCGGGGCCGAGGCGCTGTATTACAAACCTCCTGTAACAAGTTGGTACAAAAGATTCTGGTACTCATCATGCCATTGGGATTTCAGGCAACGTTAGAGCCACCAAGGGCAATCTGAAGTGTTAGTCATAGGCTTTTTACGCCCCCCTCTCTGATGCATGCAGGCGTCAAGTTTAGACTTGAAGCTACTCAAGGTTCTCCAGTTAACCACATCCTATATTGAGTCATTCCAATAGTCCACTAGTCTACAATTAAAGAAAATACTTTCCCAAATCCGCATAGCAAATGAGCTTGCTTATTTTATAATTATGGCCACTTGTTCAATTGATCTCATACAGAGTAAAAGAAATCCTGATGTCCAACCTATCCAAACATGATAACATCTTAAAGACATGGAAATACATCAAACGAATACATTCCAAATTCCATCAGTCAACCAAGAGAATCTGAATGATTTAAACAGTGAATACAGGGTCGCCCCCCAAAACGGACCTGTACACAATTTTTGTGATATACCCTTCATTCATTCATTCATTCACTAATAACCCTTACTTTGCAAAACATGACAGAAGCAACGTCTGTGAACACAATTAGATCTCAATGGCAGCTCCAGCAAAGAATATACTGCGTCAAACATTACTACAAGAGAGGCTCGTTCAAGAAAGTGCAGGACACTTTCGTGCATTAGTTCGAATGTCAAAAATCCCCCTCCAATAGCAGAATTTAGGACTGGGTGGGCCACTTCGAGATCTATGGGACAGTGGAGAACCTCAATGCAGCCAGTGACAACCGCCCAAACCATTCAGGATGCCCCAGGAAGCGTACAGCTGAGCTGGTAGAGATCGTGAGAGAGTCAGTTCAGTAGAGTCCAAAACGCTCTGTGTGCAAACAAAGTCAGTCCATCGGAATATCCTATGAGACTTGCAAGAGAGTTCTAGTAATGGATGTAGAGGCCTACGCATACAGAATACAAAAGAAGCAGACCCTTACAGCCTCAGACAAGGAGCATAGAAAGGCTATGGCAGTCAAGTTACTGTATAGGATTCAGGAGACCCCAACTTTCCTTAACCTCCTCTGGACCTCAGATGAACCTCACTTCCATCTTGAAGGAAAGGTAAACTCGAAGACAAATGTCTTCTGGGGAAGTAACAGACCAAATTGAGGAACCACTAAGCCACCTACACTCACCTAAGTGCAGGGTATGAACTGCAATCACAGCCAGAGACATCATCAGACCATTCTTCTTCGAGGAATCTGGCGTGACAGTGATAGTCCCCAAGGAGCGGTATGTTGAGGTCCTTAAAACCTTCAAGAGGGAGCTGCAGACCCTGTGTAGAGGTATGGTCAAGTATACGTGAATATACGCACACAGGCTCTAAGGCAGGCCAAGCAAGGCGACAACTGTTATTGATCTAAGAGTGCCATTTGAATAGATAGCGGCAGCCTCGTGACCAAGGAATATAACAAACGCAATGACAAAAATGGATTGTAATACACACGAAATAAAAAGGCCCAACAATAAATATGGATATATATATATATATATATATAGGTACACAAATAAGACGGACTTAAGCTCCGAATACTAAGTTGATAACCGTGGTTAGGAATGGTTATAATGGGAGATTGAGAGTAATTCATGATTTACTTCCTTTGAAACTCGAGGGCAAGGTGGGGCAAACTTGGGGGAGGTCTTGGTGACCTTAAAACTCACGGTGGTAGCCACAAAACCAACAACGGGTGGGGCTACTCTTGTCGACTTGCGTTTGCGAGATGCGGGCCTCCTGTCCTCAGGAGGTCACCGAACGAACTTCGAAGGTGCGGGGGGGAGAGATGATTTCTCCACACTCAGCTTGAGCAAGCTAACGGGCATCTTGTCCTTAAGGGTTCACCAGAAGAACTTCGGAGGACGGCTTCTTCAATCCTTGATCCGAAGGCGGATGAGATAGGCTGACGTTGCCTCAAGAGACTTTTCTCCCTGACCCGAAGTTACCGGTGTGATGTCCAGCTCTTCCGTGGCTTGCGACCGTCACTCACACTTCTTGGGAGAGAACTCGTTGAATTACACTCCTTTCGGAGAAGTCACGTCTAACCGAATCTGTCTGTCAGCCTGGAGCGGGTGCATATATACCCGAAGTTCTTCAAAAAAAGAGAGAGAGATTGCGACCTTCTTAACCTTCGTTATCGGGCGTGACGACCCGAGCGCCTCCTTGCGGTGAGGTGTCAAAGGCAGGGATCAGCGGGCCAGACGTGTGACAGCAGCGCGAGCCATAAACGCGGTTCACGCGAATCTACAAAGTAATCTCCCGACCCGAGGGGGAAAAGAGGAAAGATTGAGACGGCTGGGAGGTAGCCTCGGTGTGAATTTCTCGGAGGCCTGGCGGCGAGTCAAAAAAGGGTTAGGTTGGAAAGGAGGGGGGGAATAAGGGCTCACTTTCTCTCCCGAAGTACTGTCTTAGAAGGTGGGGAAATAATATTATTCTAAGGGGATCCCTCCACACTCGTCCCTATCCAGAGACATTTTTAAAGCGAAGGACACTTTGGAGCGAAAAAATAAAAAATGTCTACAATAATTTCATTAAGAGGGGAACTTATAAAGCTACAAATTTAATGTTTACCAACAGACAAAATACATAAGACTACACGGGATTTACATATGTGTAACCAGAGATAACTTAATCTCTATATATATATATATATATATATATATATATATATATATATATATATATATATATATATATATATATATATATATATATATATATATATATATATATGCACATACAAGGAAAACAAAAAAGAAAAATAGTATTTACAAAAATGAATCAAACGCGAATTTTACTGTACACTCAGGTTGTTGGAGGGCAGTCTTCTATAGGATTCCTACCGACGCTATCGGCTAGGCAGTTGTCGGTGCCTTTAATATATATCCTAAACTTACGAATAGGCCACACTATGGCTAACGTTTCAAGCTCTTTGGTGACATACGCCTTTTCGCTATGGGACAGCTTCCTGCTAGCATATCCTACAGGATATCTCACTCCATTGTCATCATATTGGACGAAAGCACAACCTAGGCCATCCTGGGAGGCATCGGTACGAACACCGAATGTTTTATTAGGATTCGGTAATCTCAAGATAGGGGCAGAGATTAATTTTTCCTTTAACTGGTGGAAGCGATCTTCCACGGAAGGAGTTCAATTGACTGGAACGGGAGCCATTCTTTTAAGCATGTCATTAAGGGGCGCAGCTATGGCAGCGAAATTCGGCCCAAAATGACGAAATAATAGCACGGGTCAGCATTCTAATAAGGCAATGAATGGAGCCCTCTCAATAGGAACGAGATTGGGGTTTACGTTCAAGTCGGAGTTGAGGCTCCGCTTGGGGGGAAGGAAGAGACGGCCGGAGATACTTATCTTCTGCTTCTACGCGCACCGTTTGGACCAGACACACGGGTTCAACGGAGTAGATGTTTCCTTCGCTTGACGGGGGACGAATTGGGCCTATTAGGCCGATTGAGACCTAGGCGAAGGGCGAAGGGCACTCTCGGGGTCTTTTGAAGGGGGTCAGGGGCTACACGCCCTTTGGAGGTGACCTTCTGGCAAAGGTCAACGGATTTGAAGAAGTTGATAATTCCTTCTGCCGCTCCTGGCCGAAAGAAATATTTAAAAACTCGGGGTACCGTTTTGTTATGGCCAAAGTGTCCGTCCATTAGACCATCATGAGCCATCTTTAGAACAGGTTCGATATACGTTCTCGGCACACACAACGCGTTGGTCGGAGGGCTCTCCGGCTCAACAGAAGAACGGTATACTAACACACCATCGCAAACCTGTTATGCTGAGGACTTATGGGGGTAGTAGTTTGTCTGAAACTGCTATACAGGTGGAAGCTGTATCTCTAACGACGGTTGACAACCGGCAACCATTAACTGCGCTATTTTCAAACTGGAGCCCACCGGGGGAACTCTTGTTAAACAGGAAATTTACCTGTTGATCCGGGGGGAGGGAGCAGGAGCCGCTGGCGATTCGGCTGGTGGATTAGGAGAGAAGGCAGCAGATATTTGGTGGACCTGGTTACTCGACGAAGTCTTCAGTTGAGAATTTGGGGTCAATTGTAACTTAGGTGCCCAGGGGTGCCACACGTAAAGCATACAATTATTCTACGGGGGTAGTTGCTAGGCGTGTAGGGAAGTAACGCGGGCTTCACGTCCTTTTGCTCTCGCGGCGAGTAAGGCCTGTACTTGCTCGGCGCCTACATTTTTACCAAGCCGTTGTTGCCCTTGGAGGGGCTTCGGTTAAACCCAAACTTGTGTTTGGGGGAGGGGGGGATGATTCTTCTTGACCTCCTTGTGGTGGAGGTCGTGATGGAAGCGTGAAGGTCGGCTTCTTCCACATACCCTTGAAAGTGGACGCTCTTCTGTCCGCTATGAAGGCCCTTAGTTTGCGAGGAAGGGTTGATATCAGTTGATCCCTTAGAATGAAGTCAACTAGCGACTCATAATCATTTGCTACTTGGGCGGAATCCAGCCAGAATTGGAAATTACGCCAAAGCGTGAATCCAAATTGCCTGTAGGTTTGGCCTGGCTCTCTTCGCGTGGAGCAGAACCTAGCCCTATAAAATTGTGGATTCATGTTAATAGCAGAGAGAAGTTCTGCCTTTAGGGTTGAATAATCAAACGTGGCCTCGGAAGAAAGCAAAACGAATATGTCGCGAAGACGGGAATTTAATAATGGAAGTAACCGGGCGACGCCATCTGATTCTAAGTCCCAATTGTTGACTTTGAAGATCTTCTCTAAGTGCGTTAAATAAGAGCAAAAATCTTCTCCTCCTTGTATGCGGGGAGTTTTAATGAGGGCACTTGAGCCTGTTCATTTCGAGATCCTACGGAGCTTATCTCGACTTGATCACGACTTATCTCTCTCACTCTCATGCTGCCTAATTATTTCATTCTCTTCTGCTTCTCTCTGCGCTTTTCTTTCTTCGATTTCTGCTTCTGCTTCTCTATGTGCTTTTCTTTCTTCATTTTCTCACTGTGCTTTTCTTTCTTAGATTTCTGTTTCTCTCTGCGGTTTTCTTTCTTCCTCTTCTCTCTGTGCTTTTCTTGCTTCCTCTTCTCTCTGTTGATTTCCTTTCTTCATTTTCTTCCTGTGCTTTTCTTTCTGCACGTTTGTTACGTTCCTCTTCCTGGAAATAAGCGATTAAATCTTTCCCAGATTATGAAAGCGATCGAATAAAGACATCACGGATATGCTACTTCCGGCCTTTGCACACTAAAACGCTGCCAGAGCTATTGAAGCTTTACCCAAAACAAAACAAAGATTATTAAAATTCCTATTAAAAATCGGGCAAACTCACACACAAAAAATAAATAACTAACTAATGTGGGAAATCTGTCTCACGACACAAAAAAAGACGGTTAGTATTATTACCGCTTAGCTAGTATCCTCTTTTAAGGAAATAGAAAAACTGTGGACACACTACACAAAAATGCGCTTAAAAATTGGTTGTTACCCATTAATCAAAAATAAAAAATTGTCTTAAAATATTGTTGTTCGGATATTCTTGGTAATGCAGTTGCTATCAATTGAATTTAGTGCTTCAAAATCAGGTGGGAAGGACCAAAAGCCTGACGCCAAATATCTTTATGTCGAGGTATGGCCAAGTGTACGTGAATATGCGCACATAAGCTGTAAGGAAGGCCAATCAAGGTGACAACTGTTATTGATCTAAGAGTTCCATTCGAATAGATAGCAGCAGCTGCGTGACCAAGGAATATAACAAACACAATGACAAAAATAGATTTTAATACACACGAAATAAAAAGGCGCAACAATGAATATGGATATATATATATAGGGAGGAAATAAATAAGACAGACTTAAGCTCCGAATACTAAGTTGATAACCGTGGTTAGGAATGGTTATAATGGGAGATTGAGGGTAATGCGTGATTTACTTCCTTTGAACTCGAGGGCAAGGTAGGGCAAACTTGGGGGAGGTCTTGGTGACCTTGATTACTCACGGGTGGTAGCGACAAAACCCACAGCGGGTGGTGCTACTCTTGTCGAATTGTGTTTGCGAGATGCAGGCCCCCTGTTCTCAGGAGGTCACCGAACGATCTTCAAAGGGGAGAGGAGGGGGAAATGACTTCTCCACACTCGGCTTGAGCGAGCTAACGGGCATCTTGTCCTTAAGATGTCAACAGAGGAACTTCGGAGGACGGCTTCTTCAATCCTTGAGCCGAAGGCAGATGAGATAGGCTGACGTTGCCTCACGACACTCTTCTCCCTGACCCGAAGCTACCGGTGTGATGTCCAGCTCTTCCGTGGCTTGCGACCGTCACTCACACTTCTTGGGAGAGAACTCGTTGAATTACACTCCTTTCGGGGAAGTCGCGTCTAACCGAATCGTCTGTTGGCCTAAAGCGGGTGCATATATACCCGAAGTTCTTCAAAAAAGGGAGAGAGATTGCGACCTTCTTAACCTTCGTTATCGGGCATGACGACCCGAGCGCCTCCTTGCGGTGAGGTGTCAAAGGCAAGGATCAGTAGGCCAGACGGGCGACAGCGGCGGGAGCCATAAACGCTGTTCACGGCGAATCTACAAAGTAATCTCCCCACCCGAGTGAGGAGAGAGGAAAAATTGAGACGGCTGGGAGGTAACCTCGGTGTGAATTTCGCGGAGGCCTGGCGCCGAGTCAAAAAAGGGTGAGGTCGGAAAGGGGGGGGGGAGTAAGGGCTCGCTTTCTCTCCCGAAGTACTGTCTTAGAAGGTGGGGAAATAATATTATTCTAAGGGGATACTTCCACACCCTGTTCCCGTCGCCTATGGTGAAGTTCTGGCTGAAAGAGAACTTTGGTGGCCGTGTGATCAGTCTCAAGACTGTCTTTGAGGGGTCATCTCATAGCTCAGACCTTATCCCCCCAAATTTATTTCTCTATGGCTACCTTAAAGACAGAATGTACCCAGGGAGACCCAGGACCATCACGGAACTCAAGGAAGCCATCAAGGAGTAGATCAAAGCCATTAGTCGGTCGGTTTGTAAGGACGTCATAGGCAACTTTGTGCTGCGCCTCAAGAAATCCACAGAGCTAAATGGAGGTTATCTCGAACACGTGCTCTAGAATAAAGAAGAAAAGCCCAAAGACTCTCATGTTTTGATATGATGTTTTTAAACGCAATAAACTAATTATCACCAAAGTTTCATTCAATCCCTGCAAAAAATTAAGAAATGTGGCCTATCGAAAGTTGGGGCCCATTTTTGGGGGGTGACCTTGTAGTTGCCCTCCTATAAACAGCATTCAATATGTCAATTGTCTTACCTATAATGAGTCAATAGCTGAATACAATATTCCAGATGTCCGCTAACATATAAATTACATAACTTTGTGATCACTACTTTAGGCTTATAAAGCCTCTTTTTTAATTTATAGAACCCCGAATCCCATTACTTTTATTTTCTGCCTCCAGACATTGTCTAGATGCTTCCAATGTTTTGTTATTGATTACCTCCAAATCCCTTTCTCCATCTGCTGCTTAAATCCAAGAACCCTAATATGGTATAACTTCATTTCTTGATGCCGTGGGATGTAATTTTTAGATCGATAATTTAGAATAATATGGTAGTATAAGTTGTGGAGTTCAATCTTCCCTGGTTAAAAAACATATCCCCTGTCCCTGACGAAGACGCAGCTCTATACTATGATAGAACCAACGCTATGCTTCATAGTTGGTACCACACCAACAAGGTGAAATGCTCCTTCAGCTATTTTTCTAAATAAGTTAGTCTCAGAAAGTCTTAAAATCTTCAAAATTGTTACAAAAAAAGCGAAATTTTAGGATATATTTTTAAAAGATATGTATATTTAAGTGAACTTGGATATATTACTTGTAAAACAACAATGCATTTCTTTTTCTTACACCCCTGATAATTACTTCTATCTATCCAAGAAACTATAAACAATTGTTCATAATTCTATTTTTCTGTATGATCTTTGGACCACTAAAGACATTTTTTTCTGTTGGCCTCAGATATTCATGACTCCCTTCTCGCATTGCATCCTTTTTGCTCTTGATCTTTAAGTCTTTTTCTAACTGTTCTGGGCGATATCTTTGAACTTGAAGCTTCACTGAACTCTGCAACAAGTTCAAAAGAGTTTTTCTTTTGTTATTCTGTAGTGAAGCCCGAATGATTAATGTCTTTTTAAGGGGTTGTCAGACGTTTTCTTCCACTTGTCTTTTTTGATACAAATCTTTTGTACTCGTCATCTCGTTTTAGCTTTTGTACTCGTGATCTCGTTTTATAGTGGTTTCAACATCATGCACTTTTTAAAGCAATTTTTACCATTTTATTAATTACACACCATTCAGTAAAAACTAAGTAATTAAAACATAATAACAATTACAAAATATTCAATCTTATTAGCAATATACACATTATATCATAAATATTTATGAATAATATGATAAGTTCTAAAAAATTTGATTAAACCTACTAAATATATATATATATATATATATATATATATATATATATATATATATATATATATATATATATATAAACATTGTGAGGACAAAATGAGACACTTGTCCTGTCTGAATCCCAGCAAGATATTTAGTATAGGAAATATAATAATTTGAGCTTATTTTGATTTGGGAGGTCAGGAAAGGGAGTCCCCCTCCCCCCTTCAAAAATCTCGCCAAGAAATGGCTGGTGGTGGTTAAGTTTTTCAGAATTCCGTCTAGTTTCAGACTGAACGTGGGTTAGATTGAGTGAAGTGTTTTGGAATCTGTCGTCTAGTTTCTGGTTAAGCCTCTACTAATTCACGCACATGCACATACATTATGTCTACCCTTTGTCTGTGAGCACCTTCATTTGTAACCCCGTAAGGGGGTGTCTGGTGTAGAATAGGCAACCATGCTGTAGCTGACATCCGGAAGATTGCCTCCTCCCCCTCAATACTCGCAGGAGTATATGTATATGCGGCTATATATGTACATACATATCTCCCACACATTTTTATTCCTTCTATTTTGGCTTTTTTTCTTTACGCATCTCTCCTGTCAAACTCCGGGCAGGAGATGCCCTCGTCGGTTTTTGCTTAGAAAAAACAATTTTCATTAGGAATTTTAAAGGAGTGGTAAACATTACTCTTCCTCACTTAAAGCAATGCTGATTATCACCCAACAAATTATTTCTATCCAGATGACTCTGTATGTTACGATTCGACTATCTTGTCCACTAATTTGCAAACTTGAGCTGTTAAACTCATTGGTCTATAGTTACTCAATTCATCCCTAACTCCTTTTTTAAAAATAAGCACCATATTAACTAATGCCCTATCAGTTAGCAATTCACAAGGCCTGATCGACTTGAGCATGCTTTGCACCAGTCCTTGTGAATCGCCTTTATCCTTGTCTGTCAGCCATCCACCTCCTCTGATCCCATTTCTTGTGTTTTTCAATTGACACCATCAACCAAATCAGCGCCGGATCACTTCATTAGAACCGACCGCTTATCAACGCTGCCCTAATTGGTTAGAGATGTTGGATGAATCATCGAGCTGTTTTGGTGGGGTTCATACACACACAAATACACTCACCCTCTGTGTTTATATACATACACAAACGGATTCGCAGGAAAAGACACAACATACGTTATTTCTTTCACTATTTTATGTCTGAATGAAAGGGTAGCCCTCCCTTGAGCCAAGCAGGTTGCTTTGTGGTAAAAAATTCTACCGTTATTCTTGACCCTTCACCGCCAACGAAACTGGCACGTGATACCCACGGGTTTGACAGTCATCGTCATACTGATCTTTATTTAGGTATCATTATCCGGTAAGGAACACCGCTAGGCGAAAATGATGGGTTGTGTTAAAACTAACAAAATTAATAATAATTATGAACAAGCGTGTACAAAACTATCTAATAGGCCACAAGTTATACCATCTAACATCAAACACGTACAAAACGATGGAAGAAGCCACAAGTACAACCATCTAAGTACATATATGCACAAAACAATCGAAGAGGCCCGAAGTACAACCATCTAAGAAATAAACGTACAAAACGATGGAAGAAGCCACAAGTACAACCATCTAAGTGCATATATGCACAAAACAATCGAAGAGGCCAGAACTATGACCATCTAAGAAGAAACATGCGGAAAACGATCGAAGAGGCCACAATTACAAGCATCTAAGAATAAACGAGTACAAAACTATCAAAGAGGCTGCAAATACAACTTTCTAAGAGTAATCACGTACAAAACGACCTAAGAGACTACAAGTACAACTATCTACGAACAAGTATGTACATAACGACTGAAAAAGCCACAAGTACATCCATCTAAAAGCACTCACGTACAAAGTGATCGAAGAGGCCACAAGTATCAACGTCGTTCACCGAAGGTCGGTCCGGATGCCCTGCTGGGTGAGCCTTGAAGAACGTAGCTCAGTGTGCCATGTGAACAACCGTCTCCGAGAAATACGACACCCCCTTTCGTCTTCGCTTACAGACGAAGGCGTGTCTCAGTGACCAACCCACCTGTGGGACTACAGAAAGGACTATTGCCATTTAATGTCCAATTTACACGCGTTCTTTTGTCATTTATTACAGTTTATTTCTCTTTATGCATTTAATTACCCTATATCGTAGGAATGTCCATTTCAAGACTCGCCACGCCTTTCTCTGGGTGATTGGTATCGTAGGGTCCATAAAAAGTAATCAGAGGAAAAGTAAAGGGCTAGAATTTATGGAGGGGGTAGGCGCCCCTAGAATTCATTAACTTTATTTGTTAAAGAAGATAAAAGACTCAAAGAAACACTTCTATTCTTAGAGGAGGAATAAAAAGTTAAGGGTGATAAAAGGATTACTTGGACTACAAAAACTCCACCTCTAACCCCTTAAGGTTAACCTCATTCATATAAGTGAACCACCTTAGTGGGTTATTGAGGGAGTTATTGATCGGTTATTAAAGGGCGCTGTTAATGGAACGATCCAAGAAAATTTAAATGGAATTATTTAAGGGAGTCATTAATGGAATTATTGAATGAATTATTTATTAAAGAGAGTTATTAAGGAAATTATTAAAATAGTTATTAATGGAATTATTAAAATAGTAAGTATAGGTTGCTGCTATTAAAGGGTGTTATTAAGGAGTCAGTATCAGCAAGAACCACGCCCAGATAAGTTAAACACCAGGCAAGATAAAAGGAAGGAGAATTCCGAGCGCTTTCGTTCTCTCAGTTGTGGGGGTTTTCTTCTTACCTAAAAATAATAAGTGAAACCAACGAGGGCAATCCCACTAGAAAGAATATCATAAAAGGTTCGTACAGAATGGTGAAGTTAGGGGAAGAACAAATGTGGGGGCGGGGGAGGATTCTAACGCCGAGAAGTAATAAAGAGGAAACTATTCGGTGCGCTTGGCACTGAGATGTCCATCTCTTCGAGACCTGAATGACCTGAATGAAGGCAGATGCCCTTGTGGGTGTTGGAGTCTGGAACGTTTCTTCCAGATGTCAACTGCAGCATGGTTGCCTACGCTATAATAAATGATGCCCGATTGCGGGGTATCAGTTCTTTCCTTAAACTACATAGATAAACATTATACTTAATTTAGCCTTACTTCCCAAAATATGGATAATTGTACTCTAAGTTAACGAAATAATAATATTCCCGAATATATTCGGGAATCGAATGCACGACTCTAACGAGTTCACCCTTGTATATGGGTACATCAAAAAGAGTAATGTATTTTAGAAAATATCCCGAGATATTACGTTTGTTGACTCACATTGGCTGCAGCAGAATGTGAACAACTAGAAACTACTCGGAGAGAGCATTCGTCGGCACGATGCCCACTCTCGCAATTTTAAAGAGAGCGAATAAGTGATGCAGATTCCTTATCCGGATCTGGATCCTCCTCCAAATCTAATAGACTCCCCGGCCAAAGAGCATCCCCCATCCCCAACACACACTATCACCATTTCCATCGAAATTCACCTATAACCTATTGAGATATCTTGTACGTATACATACATACACACATACATATATGCATACATACATAGAAACATACATACATAGGTGATCACATATGGCTCCGCCAAATCTTATGTCGAAGGTATATAATAAAAAAAAAGAAGGAATCTTTAGTTAACTTTGTTGAAAATTTAGTTTGTTAAGTGGTTAGGTTAGGTTAGGTTAGGTTTAAGGTTAAGTTCGGACAATGTGTAAGGTTAGGTTAAGATAAAGTTGGGCAGAGGCGAAAGGGGGAAGGGGGAAGGAAAGAAATGGATAAAGAGTAGGTACAAAAGGATAAAGGAGTATAAATATTACATGTACTAAAGTATGACCTCGAACCTACTGTGGGCAACTGTAGCATTCCCCCCCCCCTCCCCAAGGAAAGGAAGACACAAGATCGTCTTGGCCTTTCAGGTAGAGATGGGTATGAGCCTTTATAGCGGGGGATAAGCTCGGTTCAGGAGAGTTGTGCGCCTTCTCGGGCACGAGTGTCCTAAATGGTCTCTTTTTTAGGTAGGCAACGTGGGTTGGGAACTTTCACCAACCTTACCACTTTTCTTTTTTTCCCAAAATTTAATTAAAGCTTCATTTGCCCACGTTGGTTTTCACATTTACTTTTAAATAATAACAATCATATTCGTTTAAGACTGATAGTGGGAAATGAGTTGAGAGGGGAGGGGGGCACACCACTGCGCGGTAGCACCCATCCAAGCTATGCAAAACCCGAGCGCTGAGGACAATGTTGATAGTTGAAGCCTCAGGCTCATCAATAGGCCAAGGGCATCATCAAGCTTGGCCTTGTGCCTATTCCCCTACCGGACAGCAGACCGACTATTTAACCCATTATCAGACGCAGCATCGTGGCCAGCAATATACCTACTCACCGGTGATCAGGCCCAGCATTCTACCTAGTCTTAGGTCCAGACACCATCATATTTAGATTCAGGTCCAGCATTATACCCAATAATAGGCCTAGAAGTATGCCCATCTTGGGTCGGCATTAAGGAGACCATTATACCCAATATCAGACATCGCGTCAGGCCCGACGCTAGGCTCAGCATCATGTCCACCATCCGGCTGAGTATTAAGCCCAGCATTATGCTCAGCATTAGGCCCAGCATCTGGCTCAGCCAAAGGCATCAGACCCATTTTCCAAGGCGGGAAGGGAGCGCGGAATGAAGGACCGGCCTCAGGAAGTGACTAATTGAGCGACACCGCCGTTACAAAGATAAGGAAGTCGAATTTGTACCGCTTGTCACGTGTAACCAGCCGACAGATGGCGCCCGCAAGCTCTCCACCCACGTAAATGGAGGCTATGTTCGGGGCCCCGCACCCTACGGGCTCTGCATGAGGGAATCTGAAGTACCCAGTATCGAGATCGCCATTTGCTCGATTTTCAAAACAGGTTCGTAAAGCGATGAAGTTGGGGAAAGTAAAAAGGTGAGGAATGGATATGGGTAACAATTGAGAGTAGAAAAACCGCTTCTCGCATTAATGAAATTAAGCCACATTTTGGATGCTTAGCCTTCGGATGGAGACTAGATTTGAGTCAGGTTTGCACATGGTTCATCTAGCAAGTGTGGTTCGTATAGGGACTAAAGACTCGACTCGTGGTTCGTGTAGTGCACAGTAAGATAGACCTCAATGAGTGTAAATTGGTGGTAAAACCGAACCTAAACAACAACTAATGTAAATTCAAACCGAACTGTCTGTATCATTAAGGAAGTGACGTCATCATTAACCACAAACAAAAAATCCGAATGATACATTATTACGTAACCTTTGAACCGAAGAAGGGCGCGAAATTACATTTGTAAAAAGAGTTCTTGTATTTTGGACTCGATAGGCGAAAAACATCCCCACCCCCCCTTGAAGAGTCGAGAGGTGCTGTTTTCCTATCCTAAGAACCAAAACAGAATACCCAAAGAACCCCGTAATTAAGGGGGCCCGGCACGTGCACGCGATCTAATCGCAAATGACGTCCGTAATCTCGGCCTCCGGGCATCCGACGGAATCAAGGAGAATCCCAGGAATGACGTAGACCCGTCCGATTCCTCTGCTATTTTTTATAACGAAAATCCAACAATCCAACGAATTGATTTTCAATGAACAAAAATATATAAATTTAAGCTTCTTTTATTAGTTAACGATATCGGATGTATATCGAACGGAGATACTATCGAGAAACGAATTGGCTTTGGATATAAAAGGAGCTTTTGTTCTTTTAGTCATAGAAACGTCGATGGAAGCAGAATATACTTGTCCAATCGCGAAACACCTCCATTGCTTCGAATATGTTTCTTCATTGGTTTGAATATGTTTTTTCATTGCTTCGAATAGGTTTCTTCATTGGCTTGAATATGCTTCGTCATTTCTTTACACAGATGGTAAAAAGGCCCTACTTGTGATTCTTTGTCTCCGAGATTTCACAAAAGCCATTTTTCGGCATCACCATTAATCATTCAGACTTTTGTCCATCGCTGGACTTCGACTCTCCTTTGCATTCATGAATAAATCCTTCGCGATATTCAAGACGTCCATGGATACTTTGATGTGACGTTCAGGGTCGCCAAGAGGTTATTGCATTCTTCTGTTTTGTTTATTTATTTACCACCGATTTACATTGTCTGGTGCCTATCTCGCAAAAATTTGGTGCCCATCCGAAGACTAATCATACCCGATATTGACACGTGTCACGAATCTTTTTCATTAAAAGCGAAATCCAACGAGAGAAGCTCCCGAATGATTGATGTTTTTTCGAGGTGTTCTAAGACGTTTTCTGACACTTCTCTTGATAAAAAGCGCTTGATCCCTTGATTTCGTTTTATATGGGGTTTTGACAGCATATCTTGAACATTTTATTTGGGGGGCAATTTCTAATTGGCTATGGAAAAGTTGGGTCTTTGCTCTCTGTGCTTCTGTAAGTTTTTTAGTTATTACTTAGTCAGAACGATATTGAATACAGATTATTTATAAATTTAAGCTGCAACATAGAAAAAATTGGTTAAATTCTGATTTTAGAACAGATACAATTTCATTAATTACACACAACTTAGTAAAATACTAAGTAATTTAAACATATTTGCAAAATACAGATTATTATCATACCGATTGATGAATAATATGACAAATTCTAAAAAGTTTGATTAAATATGTTAAATATATAAATCTATGATGGGTGTTTATACTTTTAGCCAAGGGCGTATAGCTGCAGATGCAGAGGGTATGCAACTGCTGGCGTTGGAGCCGAGAGGGTATGATAGAACAACGATGTTGCCCTAGTACCAATGAAGTTATTAAGCGGCAATGTGTCCTGTTATCAGTTGGATGGGCTACAAAATAAAAGCCTAATGTATAAAGTAAACACTGCTAGTAGAACTTCGTGGAATTTTAAAAATAGAATGTTAAGCTCTATCATCTATGTATATACTAATGTTACCCTGAACTTAAAGTTCCTTTTCAGCCTATATATATATATATATATATATATATATATATATATATATATATATATATATATATATATATATATATATATATATAATCCAGTGTCTCCAATTTTAGCTTCTTTACCAAGTAAACTTTTTATATCGAGTTTTCGTTTTGCAAATAAATCAATCTTCACGTCGACTTTCCACCCCAAATTTTTGTTTGTCGATAAATCGTTCCTGGGAATTTTTATTCACAGAATTTTCGGACAATTTTTTATTCTCTGAAGTTGACTTAAAATGGACAAATACAATGATTTTTTGTTTTCTTTTCTTTACTCCTATATTCGAGTTTCAATCTGAATCCCACGAATTTTCTTTTCTGCAGGAAATTTGCGCAAAATTATGGAGAGGAATTCAATGACTCTGTATTTTCTTTTATTTTGGAATGATGTTCACCAAACAGCTGCAAGCGTGTTTGTAATGATGTATGTGTTTTTTTATGTGGTCGGGTTTAAGTAATGTAAATTTAAAGATGTAAATGTAAATGTATGTGTGTAGAACGCAAAGATCTGAGGATATACTTGTGTACGTTGTCCTAATATATAAAACAAATTCTTGTGTAGGAGTATGTACGTAAGTGAATGTGTAAATTCATTTCGCATGGTCTTACTGGAATAATACCACAGTACTTAATTCTAACCAAAGGCGTAAAGCTTGAATGACAATACTGTGATACTCCATTTTAAAATCTTTCGAGCGTGTAATTCTAAATACTCCCCACTGCGAGATGAAATTAATACAGCGACAAAACCGTGTGGTTTTACGCCTATCAGAATCAAAAATTCAGAAAAAAGACCCTACCATTTCTAATCAAAGTGACAGAAGGAGTCTTTGTCATCACCAAAACCCTTTCCTGGTCTCATCCTTCGATCTTATGTTTACAGATGTTTACAAACATTTACATCTCCGCTTTCCCATCCACCGGTGTATTGTTTCTCATTGTTTACTTCAGCGTGGTATCCCTGTTTACCTGGGTCTTAGAGAGAATCCCTAAACAGCTTCAAAGGTTTCTGTGGAAAATACCAAGGGAGAAATTAGCCGCAGATCCATTTTACTAAAAGACTGATACATACAAAATAGAAAGATTTTACGCTCTCCTGCCCATCCCTTGAATTCGAGATCTCTTCGAATCAGCGATTCCTGATATCCTGAAAACCCGGATCTTTTTATTCACGATCCTCCCTTACCAACCAGTAGTACTCAGCTTTTCCCAGTATGGGGGTCTTAAATCCGTATTTTTGAGTATTTGTACTCTTTTGGAACATATATTGCGCTCTCACATACCTAAAATTCGGTTGGGTGAGTTTTTGTGATTACGTCAGATGTTTATATTCAATGGGGTTTTACCAGTTTTTATTGTCGTTTTTTTTTATTTTCACTCTTTTTTATTCCTCTCCACCGGGAGGGAGGATTAAAGTTAACATTTGGCGTATATATACTCCTAGGAGTGGTGAAATGTACTCATTTGTCTCTAGTGTTTAGTATCAATAAGATTTGTTAAAGTACTCTTTTTCTTTTCCCCCGATATATCCACCCACCTTCTCACCTTCTCCACCTTCAAAAACAAACATTCGATAACTCAATTCTGTGTTTGTAGATAATAATAATAATAATAATAATAATGCATTTGAGTGGCGCTTTTCAGAGCCATGTGACCTCGACAGCATCTCTAGTACTGAGAGAAGACTTGGCAGAAGAAGGGCGGACGGGGGGGTCTATAAGGCGTTCTTTGGGAAACCGAGAGAGGGAAAGAATAGATAACCTTTTAGATGCGTTTTATTTGGCACATGTAGTATGTGTATATGAGCAATTAATTATTCGAAACCTATTAAAATATCGCTTTAACACTATGTCCCATATTGAGCTAATTTGGACGTTATTTCCTCTATCTACGGTTTTAGCATTGTATATGTTACTTAGGATGTTAGAGATTAATCTAAAATCCCTTTAATAAGAACGTAAGAGAAGTTATTTCACAAAAATTCCCAGAGGGAGTTTATTCATTACTATCCATCAGCTCCTTAAGTCAAGTTAAAAATCATAGATTTGACCATAAGGATGTCTACAATTTATATATGTGCAAAATTTACACCCCCAAACTAGCGTACTTTATACAGAATGAAGCAGCCCAAATTGTTCTTATCAGATCCCGTGTTAATTGTCCATATTGTGGTCGGACTTATATCACATTTGTTCTGAAATGACACATTTTATTTTTTAATTTAGCAAGTGAAGTTGGTATACAAATGGAATGGGTATAAATTAGAAATTGTTATCCACTTCCAAGCTCATTGTATGCGTTCTAAAAAGAATAAAACCCCCGTTAAAGATAGGATAATTACAATCAATTAAAAGAATTTCAAAGGAGCATAATAACCAAACTAAGAGGTTATTGTTCTCAGGATTATAATAAAAAGTTTTTGCAAAAGTTAATTGATATTAACATTATTGTAGGAAAACCAAAACAATTTTTCATTTGCATCACCCGATAGATAAAAATATAGTACTTGTGTGTATAAATGTATTATATATACCTCGCATTTTACATTTACACTAATAAAAAACTGGAAAATTGTCATTTGTGGGTAGGGAGGCGTTGAAAACCAGACGATGGATCAACCTTTCCCCCTAAAATCAATTTTCCTCGCCAAGTTCAAACCAATTTAAAAACGATCTATTTTACCTCTCCTATTTCCTATTTTTCTACCAAATACCAGCGTTTTCTGTCGCACTCTTCCCTTATAAACGTGCAGGAACGATCTTACATGTACAGTGCATACAGCCTGCGCATGTACAAATGTAAACGTTTGTTGGTATGTGTGTAGTTGGCCTGGAGGTGTAACGAAGCGGAGAGGATGTTTTGAGCGTTCGTCTTTGCTGAATCGGGGACCAGCGTGAGAAATCTCACCTTTTGAAGCGATCGTAATCCTCGTGGAGTGTAATCCGGTGAGATTGGGTGGATTACGGAAGTTTTATAGCGTTGCCATCTTGTGTGAAGGATTTGACATTTTGTAAGCTGAGCATTAAAGACCGAATTCTTTGCCCACACACAAATATCCACACCTCGTCTATACGGGCTCATAAGGGGAGTATTATTTGCCCTCAGTAATGTGAGAGCCGAGAACTGAACGAAAGTACACGCGCAGGATCAACTAGGTAAATAATACACTTGAATTCATTCCTGGGGAAATACACGCACATAAGCATAAATGCACACGATATACATAATAAGCTTCGCCTAAATTTAGAGGTTAGGTAGATACGGAAAAGAAGGTGTGTGAGAGGGGATATGAATGAGCTTTTTAGAACTTGTTCTAGGGTAGATAATTTGGATTGTAGCGAGTTGTTTGAGTTGGAATGTTTTTTTTAAGGAGCCTATCTGGCAACAACTTACTAGGGCATAAGTCGCCCTAATCACACTACAGTCTAATACTAGGCTAGATTGACAAATAAAAAACATGCAAAACCAAACAACAAACATACAAAGGATGAAACAAAAGCAATGTTGGAAGGTAGTAATCGGATTACGTGCCACCACATGAAAATAAAAAATAACAAACAAAGGTATAGTTTGGATGTAAGGAAGGTATTTTTTACCCCAATAGAGTGGTAGATAATTAGAATGGTCTATCACACAGTACAATAAGCAGTACAGTACAAATTTAAATGTTTGTCAAGCGCAAGTTAGCTGAGTTACATGAGGAGGGTAGGTTATGATGGTTTTAATTTGTATTGGGGCAAATTACATATTCTAATATCAATTTGTGTATATATTATTGATAGGTGTATTGCATGATAGAGCTTTTTGACAAGCCATGAAAGTGATTCCTTTTTAAGTAGTTGCTACTTGATTCAGTTTTCAACAAGCCATGATTCCTTTTAAAGCGGTTCAGACACGATCTTGTAGATGCATTTTATAGGTTGTGGTTGACTCGGATGACCTCTGATAGACCCTTGTGGCTTTTTTCATCCATTGAATTATGTTATATTAAAATTCCAAGTAATTTTGTCTCTAAAGTCCTCGGGCTGTCTTATCCCAAAATTTTCTTCGGAAATAATATTTCCTAATTCGCAAAAATTCTGTATAGGGGTGGGATTCGAACTATGCATAATGAGGCAGCGAACATCCGCTTTGATCTAATTAAATCATCTCTTAGGCCACTTGGCTACGAGGAAATATTACTTCCGAAGAAAAATTTCCCGTTTTCTGTTTCTTGCAGTTTGTGTGCTCACTCACACGATACTTTGTGAATTTTCCACATATATATATATATATATATATATATATATATATATATATATATATATATATATATATATATATATATATATATATATAGTTAGTTAGTTAGTTTGAGGAGAAAATTGAGGTCACTGTCCATTTTTCAGGAACATAGGGAGTAAAGCTTTAGTTGCGAAAGGTTTCCTGACATGAAGTACTAGAAGCTATCTAAATATTGGAAATGAATTAGCTGTATCATGATTCGCAACGTGTATCAAAATGCCGACGTTATGACTGCTGCTCAATGACCTTTTAACACTGTGAAGGCTGTAGGACGTGACATGGGCATCTGCAACGGATACTGAGAAGACCTGGCTAACACAAAGAAACACAGCAGGCGTTCTGACTGTGCCTGCACGCCTTGATTCATCCAACAATTGTAGAACAAAGTGAAACTTGGCTTTGGAGAGAGAGATAGATATGTTTTGGAGTCGCTACCGCTCGTACAAGAGTCTCAAGGAACAAATTTTACACTCAAGGAAAAGGAGAATTGCTTGACGAAGGCAACAAAGTTCCTGAACAAGCTAAACTATCATTTTGAGCCAGAGACGATCTGTTTCTTCTCAGATGAAAAGAACTACCAAGACCAGTTGAACAACACCCAGATGGTCTGTGGGTGTGTCTCCAGTGAGGATGACGCCGTGCCGCCCTAGATGTTACTGGAGTTACTGGAGAGTCTGGTTAAACCATGGCCGAAGATGATTGCTGCTGGTAGACAGACCTCTGGAAAGAGTCAATGTGGTTGTCTGAGAATTTCTATGACTTCACCAGCCCCACTTTCTGGCCTTCTAAGACCTACAATTGTAATCTCATGATTACTATGTGTGTGGTGCGGTTGAGAAAGACACCAACCGCTTTGCTTCCAACCCCAAGGCCGAGCTGGTGGCCAAGATCAAGGAGGTGTTCGAAGAAGATCTTCCCAGGGGCACAGTGAGGAACACACGCACCAGGTTCCAGAGGGTCTTAAGGCAGTGGTGGAAGCTGAGGGCAGCTACTTTGATCTAGTTGATACTTTTCTTTTTTTTAATCCATTTGATTTTGGATGATATTGAAATTTTCTTTCTTCTATGCAAACCATCAAATTTAGCTCGAACTCGGGTGCTCTTAAATACAATGGAAATTTTAGCCGTGCCGTATGACTGCGGGTTTGGGCGAGTTTTTCAAATATTTGGCAACCCTGAGCTGCAGAGACGCGATTTGAAAGTTATAAGGTAAGGCTTTTACGCACCTTTACACAGTATACTATTCATACAGTTTTAAAAAATATCTTATTTATGACATTACTTCAGATGGCCAATTTGGCACATTAGTGCGACATTTTATAGCACCTAGACATAAGAAAAAATCCACTAATCCAACATCCTTCAGCATAGAGTTATAATGCTCACACGCATTTAGTTATTCTATTGGGCAATTACTCTAGTGGATGGAAAGTGTCTGCTGCCAAGTTTGTATATCTTAAGGAGAGCCATGTTTATTCAGCTGCAACTTTTGGTATGAAAGAGTAATATTTTTATGGATTTATGATATAGAAAACATTTAACATGGGTCACATTTGCTCACAATGTCCTCCTAGATATAACCAGAAACATCCTTTTTAACTCTTTTCAAAGCTGTAACGCACAGGAAATTTGGACAAAGTATGCTGTTTTAATAGACTTTTTAATTATGAGAGGTTAAAAGTCAAATTTTGCCAGGCCAGAGTGGATCAAAATAGGTGGTCCCCATCAGGTTAAATCATAAATGCTTGTCTTTTTTAGGTATAAGATGACTATTTTGTGGAAACGGGACAACGTACATATATTTGCTGAGAAACAAGGAGCCACTGAAGAGGGTGACTGTGGATCTGCTGGCCATTGGAATGAAGAATTTGAGCGATATTGTCACAAAGAACACTCGGAAGTTCTTCGATATTTTAGATCTCATTCAAGAGTTCTTAACTGAAGATCCCAGTACCTGGGCCCACATCAGAACATACATCGCCGCAGAGGAGATTTGCGAAGAGACTGCCTGTGACTAATGACGCGGCAGAAAGAGGCATAACGCTTATCCAGGAGTATAATGGACTCCTGTTAAAGACTGAAGAACAGACACAGTTTATTATGCAAGTCGTCAGAGAGCACCGAAAGCTGTTTCCGGACAGCCGCAGGAGTACTGTTGTTGAAGGACTCATCGGACTGTAGTGAAGAACTGCCTCATCAGACCATATTTTGTTGTTACAATTTCACATTTGAACGTCTGTGTCCTAGTTTTGTTTTAAGCAGTATTAAGCCTTTTTAGAGTGCTCTATGTTCTGCTATTAACCAGTATGCACTGTCCAGTACTGTAACAGGTGAAATGTAATGTTGATAACGTTGTGAGTTTAAGTTATCAATAATGAGCACTGTATTTCATCGCATTATGGTAGTTAAGAACAAAATTCAGTTTCAATAAAATAAAATTTGGCCTACTTCGTTTTTTCATGAAATGGAATAGATTAAAGGCGTGAGAGGTAAATATTTCGAAAGTCAAAAAATAAGAACTACCCATATATATATATATATATATATATATATATATATATATATATATATATATATATTTATATGGGTAAAAATCACGAGAGGTAACACGTGATAAGTATAAATATTGGTATATACGAGTACCACGTAAGGAAAAGGAAAGATTGATTGGCGTTAGTACTTTCGTTATCTTAACACTTTCAAACTCACAATGGCTTATCAAATAGAGAGACACCGTATTTATATAAAGCAATGTTTTCCCTATATATTTTTAGGAAAACTGCAAGAATAAAGCTAAAAAAACATTCTATAACCGCAAGTTAGGGAAAACAGAACCTTTATACAAATTATTACTTTTACCTTACCATGATATTATTTTGGATGCAGTACCAATGTTAAATCAACGTAATATAAGTGTAATTTTGAAATACAATTATACGAGTACATTAAAAACTATGTTAATAAAACACAGCCCAAGGAACGATAATAATGTAATATATAGTGTACCCTGTTTAGATTATAATTTATTTTATGCAGGTCAAACTTCTAAATATATCTCTGTAAGAATTAAGCAACATCAAATTGCAGTATCTAAGGGATATCCCAATAGTGCTTTGGCCATCCATAGGCTTAAGATGGGTCACCAAATTAACTGGTCAAAAGCAGATACCATAATGTATATAAATGATTTTATTAGCAGAAATATCTTTGAATCGTTCCTAATTTCCAGCACAAAGGAGAGAAATGTAAATATTAGTCCCGGTTTGTTTTCCTTAGATCCAGTCCTATCTTTTTTGCTCAAATAAGACTTATCAAAGGTCATAAAAAATCTGACCTTATATGGAAAGCATTGCTTTGTATAAATACCGTGTCTCTCTATTTTATAAGCCATTGTGAGTTTGAAAATTTTAAGTTAACGAAAATACTAACTCCAATCCATATTTCCTTTTCCTTACGTGGTATTTACAAATATATATATATATATATATATATATATATATATATATATATATATATATATATATATATATTATATCACTAGATCGAAGTAGAAAAGAATACCTCTCCTATCTATCGTTCCAAAAGAGATGATCCAAATTGAGAATAAGTTGATAAACACTAAATTCACATCCCGTCAGGACGCTTTGATATCCTTCTTAAAAGCCCTTTAACGGCTCTCTCACCTCATTCATAGGTGGAAGATATGAAATAGTTTTCCAAGGAATCAGAGGATGTTTATTTCGCTCCAAATGAAAGTTTGCTTCATATGATAATTATAACCCAAACTCCAAACAACCTCACTTAAAATGGCTTCGTGAGACAAGAAAGGACTGTAGTGTTATGTACTGATAGTAATTAGTTAATACGTGGAATATTTTCCCTCTGAATTGGATAACCTTTAATAGGAGTTGTACATTTTCTGCCATAAAATTACATTATGTTATGATGCTTTCATCGAGTTCAGTAAATTCTCTCCCATCCAGGGTTGTTGGGAGGAGTGCATCTCTCAGTCAAGGAAAATGTAACAGAATTTGATCGCTCCTTTTCCCTCGTCTTTCTTTATCATCGCTTTTCACACTTATTTCAGTTATGCCCTCATATTTTTTTTAGAAATTATGTTGTCAGTATGTTAAATGCCATGTAATACCTGTTAAAAAAATTTAATCCTATTTAAATAAAACAGGACTTTCTTTCCTGTCACCTTTTCCCTCCTGCTGAATTTGTGACTTTGGGGGGATCACCGACTCTTCATACTTCTGACCTAATGGCACGTGCTAATGTATCCCAGGGACATTTAATTCTTTGATTTTCAAGTTGAATTCAATGTGTTAAAAATACACAATTCTCGACATTCTGTCATTATTCGGGAAAAGCAAGAGGGTCCCTGGAGAGAGATAAAAAAATAGAAATTTGGCACAAAATCCATTAGAATCCCCTTTTTAATCGAGGCATGAATGAGTTTTAAAAGCAAAACAAAACACACAAAATACATCAAAACCCCTTTTTAATCGAAGCATGAACAGGTTTTAAAAGCAAAACAAAACACACAGAATACATTAGAATCCCTTTTTAATCGAGACATGAATGGGTTTTAAAAGCAAAACAAAACACACAGAATACATTATAACCCCTTTTTAATCGAGGTATGAATTGGTTTTAAAAGCAAAACAAAACACACAGAATACATTAGAACCCCTTTTAATCGAGGTATGAATTGGTTTTAAAAGCAAAACAAAACACACAGAATAAATACATTAGAACCCCTTTTTAATCGAAGCATTAATGGGGTTTAAAAGCAAAACAAAACACACAGAATACATTAGAACCCCTTTTTAATCGAAGCATGAATGGGTTTTAAAAGCAAAACAAAACACACAGACTACATTAGAACCCCTTTTTAATCGAGGTATGAATGGGTTTTGAAAGCAAAACAAAACACACAGAATACATTAGAACACCTTTTTAATCGAGGTATGAATTGGTTTTAAAAGCAAAACAAAACACACAAAATAAATACATAAGAACCCCTTTTTAATCGAAGCATGAATGAGTTTTAAAAGCAAAACAAAACACACAGAATACATTAGAACCCCTTTTTAATTGAGGCATGAATGAGTTTTAAAAGCAAAACAAAACACACAGAATACATTACAACCCCTTTTTAATCGAGGCATGAATGAGTTTTAAAAGCAAAACAAAACACACAGAATGCATTAGAACACCTTTTTAATCGAGGTATGAATTGGTTTTAAAAGCAAAACAAAACACACAAAATACATTAAAACCCCTTTTTAATCGAAGCATGAATGGGTTTTAAAAGCAAAACAAAACACACAGAATACATTAGAACCCCTATTTAATCGAGGCATGGATGGGTTTTAAAAGCGAAACAAAACACACAGAATACATTAGAACCCCTTTTTAATCGAGGTATGAATTGGTTTTAAAAGCAAAACAAAACACACAAAATACATTAGAACCCCCTTTTAATCGAAGCATGAATGGGTTTTAAAAGCAAAACAAAACACACAGAATACATTAGAACCCCGTTTTAATCGAGGCATGAATGGGTTTTAAAAGCAAAACAAAACACACAGAATACATTAGGGAGTAACAAAATACCAAAAAATGCCAAAACATGTACTATCAACAACATATAACAGATGAAGTTCTGTGAAAATTACAGCAACATAAAAAAAAATGAGGAACCTCAGTAGCGTGTCGAGAGACCCTTGGCGAGATGAGAGCATTTATTCTTCGATGCATTCTCTCCATGAGGGTGCCACACCTGAGGGGTGTGATGTTGGCCTATTCATCGGTGCTGAGTGACAGTTGCTCATTCTAGGTTGGCTCACGATTTCATATAGCCTTTTTTAAAGTTTTGCCAGATGGTTTCCAGTGGATTCATATCCGGAAACAGAGGTCACCAGTCCATCACCATGATATTGTTGTTCCAGAGCCACTGTATGGTGGACGCAAATTTGCTACATAGAGCATTGTCTTGATGAAAAATCACATTCAGGACATTTCTTGAGAAGTCTCTGGATGAGATCAGCAAAAAATCTCTCAGGAGGGATGCGTAATTCTCTGAATTCATGGTGCCATCACAAACGGTGTGAATACCCAACCCTGAACTTGATATGCAGCTCCATACCATTACAGAGCGGCCACCATGCTTTATGTTGGCACTATGATTTCTCGATTTCACTGCTCCTCTGGCTTCCTGCAGACTCTAACGTTGCCTGGGGTCTAGAAAAACTGCGACGTGGAATCGTCGGACCATAAGCCACGTCCCCACTGATGCATGGTTCAGTGGGGGTGAGTACGTGCCTAAGTCTGTCAAACTTGGTTTCATTTGAAGGTTAATCAACGGCTTCTGGCGGGCTTTACACGACTTCAGTCTTGTACAATCAGTCTGTGAGGGACGGTTCTGACGGATGCATGAAGCTTGCCGCCTTCTGTCTATTCATGTCACAGCTGGAGTGCGGTTTTCTTAGGCCTCATAAGGATTATGAGACGGAGAGACCTGTCGTCCCTTTGCGTACTGACCCTCGGTCTTGGATGTTCCCAGTTTCATGGATCTTCTTCAACACTTCTGCAACACCGGCATATGATCCTCCGACCCTCAGAGCGGTTTGTCGACAGCTGAGACCTTCATCGGACAGCGTGCGTAGAATATTCTTTCTCCCACAGTGTAGTTGTTTGTTTTCATCATTATCATATCATTATCAAGTCCTGTCGACATAGAATATCGTACTAATCAACAAATATGATGTGTTATAACATACCGCATACTGATACAAGCATTTTATGCATTTCAATAACATTGCAATTTTAGATATTAAAAAAAATATATATTAAGAAGCTTGTATTTCATTTTGTTTTGTAGATGTATTAGAGACATTCATGCAAATCTACACTAACATATTCATAGGCATCAAAGAAATAAGGAAATTCCAAGTGTCATAAAACTTTTGGTCGTGGCTGTAATGAAATTAAATGAAATGAAAGGAAAGGAAAGGTGGGAGGTGAAACAATGAAAGTTTCACCGAGTTTCTTCCCCCCCCACATCCTTCCATTTCCTCCAGAGCCCTTAGGAGCGTCGGAAGGAGTGGCGAGGAAGCCAAGGAACAGAGAGGTGAGGAAGAGTAAAGAGTAGAGATAGCAAAGCTGGAAATATAGGAGTAGCTTTGATAGGTGACATAGGTGGTCGGTAGGCCTACAAATTTACGTGGCACGGTGTGTACTATAACCTTGCCTATTAGTTCTGCAATTTCATCTCCCATTACCCCTTGAGTTTTTTACTTGTTTCTTTGCTCTTTCTTCAATTATTTTGTTTAGCAGGTCTCCATTCATCTTTTCTGTGAATGCGCGTTGTCTTTTCCTTTCTTTTTTTTGTATTTTTGCAATGTTTGATTTCTAGATTGCTTACAAAGTGATAACTGGGTACACCATCGCTGACTGAATAATAGCTTGATAGATCATCTTTTTCCCCCGTTGAGTGATCTGAGCATAAAGAATAGTCTTAATCCTTCTTTTCCTCTGTTGACTCGTTCCGTCACGTTATTGCAGTATCCTGTTTTGGTGATCATTAATCCTAACAAGTTGGTCTCGCTAGTGTATCTGCTATTTTTGTTTTTCAACGTAGATATCTCCGAACTTTATTCTGGACATCGTCTTGATCTTTAATTTGTCCATGTTCGTACTTATTTTCCAATTTCTTTCATATTCGTTAATCCTCTTTATCTTTTCTGACGTAAATCCTGCTACATATCGCCTTCCTTTAAGGGTATACGTCATCAGCAAGGATCTTTAATTTGTCCATGTTCGTACTTATTTTCCAATTTCTTTCATATTCGTTAATCCTCTTTATCTTTTCTGACGTAAATCCTGCTACATATCGCCTTCCTTTAAGGGTATACGTCATCAGCGAACTGGATGTGGCGGCACCCTTCAGGGAGGGGTACTGAGATGTTTGAGGTATACAATGAGTATAACGTTAGACTTAACTACCCTCAATGCGGTAGGCCAACCTCAAGTTTGAATCTTTTCCTTTGATGATTTCCGGTCTGGGTGAATGCCTATATCTATATCACATAGTCGCAGAGTAATCTTTCTAGCTTGTTGTCATGTTGCTCATTCAAAGTTTAGAGTTTTGTATTGCAGTCCCCTAATCTAAAACCTGTCGAATGCCTTCGATACATCCCTGCAGGCGATATCAACACTGGCCTTTTCTGTTTTTGCTTTAGCGATTTTCTCAGTGATGAGCGTGAGGGCCATCTCTGTGCTTCTTCTCTTTCTGAATCCAATTTGGTACTTGATCAGAAGTTCATTTGCATTCAGGTGCTTACTCAGTCGTTGGTTGATTATTTTCTCAAAAACCTTCCCGATGAAGTCAAATAGAGAGATAGGCCTGTCGCTCTCAAGTTGATTTGGTATCGTTTCTAGTTTGGGAAAAAAATCATTTTCGCGACGTTTAGGTCATTTGGAAAGTAATATGTGTTAAGACAGATATATACTGCCATTGCTATTATATTTAGTATGTTGTTGGGCACCTCCTAGTAATTTATCTTGTTGAGTCCTGATCTTTCTAGTTCTTTCTGCTGAAAGAGCTATATTAATGTCTCCACCTCTTACTTGGTGATCTTCGCGTCGATATCGCCGTAGGTGTTTCTCCTTTCATCGAAGAAGTGGTGGGAATGCGTTCTATCAATTTCAACGTTAAGGGAGTATATAATATTATGTTCGAAAGCGATGTCAAACTCTTCATTTTCCTCTGCGCTTATGTCGAAGATCCTCTTCCAATATTCATTGAATATCAATTCAATCCGATCCTCTTCCTCTATGTTTTTCCTTATATATCTTTTTTTTCTATTCCTTGCTTTGACTTTCACTTGATTCACTTTTCACCCAAATTCCTTCAGTCCTGTGTCATTGTCAATCTTTCATATGGTTTCGTTCAAATGTTCACTTTGTTTTTAGGTTACTTTATTAATCAATTCTCGTTTTCCCTTCTCATTTTGGCGTGTAGCTCCCACGTTGTGCCGTTTCTTCTTATTTGTTCCGATATTTCACCCAATTGTCTGTTCTTTTGAACCATTTCGGGCGTCTAGGGAAAAGTCTTTATCGACTGGTAGGCACTTTGGGAGATTGTTAATTCGTCTGTTGCGTACATAGAGCTCTTTATTTTTTTTCTAATTCTACATCTATTTATTCTAACGTTGCTCCTTCTGGTGCTTCTGGTATGATAGTAATTAGTTTTCCTCTGCATCTTTCCAAATCTGCTTTGTGGTATACCTTTCTTACCTACGCGAGGATCTGAATTGGTCTCTGGAGGTTCGCTGCTGTGATATGCGTACGGCATGTCTTCCCGGTGTATGAAATAGTTGTAGGGAAGATTATTATTGGTTAGGAAGATGTCCGATTTCGGGGCAGTGTCCCCTGTTACCTAAGTTGAGTAATCAGGTCCTAGTCGTAGTTCCAAATCTTTACTTCACCCTTGTTAAGGTTGATTACGTTGTTTGATATCGAGATGATGTCTAGATCTATTTTTCTGAAAATGGTTCCATAAATCTGCTGAATATCTCCCTATTCGTTGATATTTAGTTATATGATGTTCAGTTTTGTAGTATCTATGAGGATTGTGATATTCCTTTATCCGTTGCCTGTAACTTAGATCTTTTTTTCTCCGTAACAATGTATGGTTATTGCTTCTGTTTTCTGGGTTGCTTTTTCTTTCCGTGCGTCCTTGTTCCTTGTCCATCATTGCTTTTGGATGGGGAAGCTCGACTAAGGAATTGCGCCCTCGGCGTCCTTCCTAACTTCGATTTGTGTTCCTTTGCATCTTTCTTGTAATTCTCTTAGTTTCCTCCTCCGAGGATTCCGAGCTATTTTTTGAGCCACTTTGTTCCGTTTCCGTCATTGTGTGTCCTCCTGTGTTTTCTTTGTTGTTTGCTTCTGGCATTTGGATGTTAATAATCGCCGATGAGTCAACCTAATGCTGGATGTTCATTGGTTCCAACCCATTTGCTCTCAGTAATGAGTTAAATATGTTTGCGTATGCTCCCGGCTGTAGTGCATTCTATACGCGTGCATGTATATACCTTGTCATACCTGCCTCCTGTTATGTTTGGTAGCGTCTTCGTTGCATTTTCTTACGAGTTGTTTTCCTCTCCTGTTGTTCTCTTTCTTTCCTCTTGAAAACTTACACTTTTGGGCAGAGTGAGGGCATTGTCCGGTGGTTTCCCTCGCAGTTAATGCACTTCTTTGCTTTATTTGTGCAATTGAGAAACGTGTATCCTTCAATGGCACAATCAAAACAAATTATCAGTGCTTTCTGAGGGCAGTTCGTTGAGGTATGGTCTACAATAGCGTAGCAAGTGAAGCACATCTGGATGTTGATAAATCCAGTTCTCTTGTACTTTCGATGCCATTTCCGTGTTCGCACATACGATTTTAAATACATGAGTGTGATCTCTGTACTCGCTCACCTCATGTACTTTTAGAAATCTTTGACGCTCCAGAAATTCTTGCCTGATTTCGATCGGGAACGGAGAGATGGACCAAGAGAATTGTGCGTCCTACCAAACCCAGTGCGCCAAGTAGCCGTCTCTTCTGGCAACCCGACTTCACGTACCTTCCACTCCTTTCGCTTCTCCCAATTTTACCATTTTCTTTACAAACCTCCTTCCAAGGCTAAAGAACATGCCTTCGTTGCTTTTCGTATTTTTTTGTTTACAATTGATCCATTGCATATATATGATAAAGGAATTAATAAGATAGAAACCAGCGCCTGCAGAGGCCAGACAACTACAAATATAGCAGTTCTCCATCTATTGGTGCGGTGGATTTATTGATAGAGAGATGGCAATGAAGATACGATTCATATAATTGAAGGGAGGAAAACAACGATTAAAACGCGAGCAACGATTAAAACCCGATTAAAACACGAAAGCGAAAAACTCTCCCACATTGACAATTTATTGAAGATGAAATGATTTCCCGCGACTTCAAAAACCTTAAGGGCATGTCTCGATCTGTTATACCCTCTACCCCTGCGCCTCGCCACATGGTACCCCCCTACCCCTCCACCCAACTCCTCACTCTCGCCCCCATATCCTCTAAGGAATTACCTCCCTCTTTCTTTCCTCATAATGCTACGTTCTTCTCTTAACTCGCTCTCCCTCCGAGTCTCAATCGGGGGTTCCTTCATGGTCATCTCCTTCGCCTCCTTGATATGTCCAACACCTCATTTCATGTGAGATGAGTACTAGTGATTGGTTGTATGACTTGGATTAGCTTTAATAAGTCCTGGTGGTTTTTACCATCCGTAAAATTATGTATTTAGGTCATTCCCTAAATTATGCGGCATTTTTTTCATGTTTATCATTATTTTATGGATAGAAATAAAACACTTCTGTGAAGTTATTTACATTTTAATGAGTATTTATTCATTTATTAATTTAATCAGTAATATAATTTCCACTAGTTTAAACAACTCACATCAATCTTTTTACTAACTCTTCAATAAATAAATACCCATTTAAATATAAATCACTTTAAAGAGTTGTTTGATTCCTAGTCATAAAATAATTATAAAAATTAAAAAAATGACGCATAACTTATCGGATGACCTAATAATTACTTATCGGATGACCTAATAATTACTTATCGGATGACCTAATAATTACTTATCGGATGACCTAATAATTACTTATCGGATGACCTAATAATTACTTATCGGATGACCTAATAATTACTTATCGGATGACCTAATAATTACTTATCGGATGACCTAATAATTACTTATCGGATGACCTAATAATTACTTATCGGATGACCTAATAATTACTTATCGGATGACCTAATAATTACTTATCGGATGACCTAATAATTACTTATCGGATGACCTAATAATTACTTATCGGATGACCTAATAATTACTTATCGGATGACCTAATAATTACTTATCGGATGACCTAATAATTACTTATCGGATGACCTAATAATTACTTATCGGATGACCTAATAATTACTTATCGGATGACCTAATAATTACTTATCGGATGACCTAATAATTACTTATCGGATGACCTAATAATTACTTATCGGATGACCTAATAATTACTTATCGGATGACCTAATAATTACTTATCGGATGACCTAATAATTACTTATCGGATGACCTAATAATTACTTATCGGATGACCTAATAATTACTTATCGGATGACCTAATAATTACTTATCGGATGACCTAATAATTACTTATCGGATGACCTAATAATTACTTATCGGATGACCTAATAATTACTTATCGGATGACCTAATAATTACTTATCGGATGACCTAATAATTACTTATCGGATGACCTAATAATTACTTATCGGATGACCTAATAATTACTTATCGGATGACCTAATAATTACTTATCGGATGACCTAATAATTACTTATCGGATGACCTAATAATTACTTATCGGATGACCTAATAATTACCTATCGCATGACCTCATTGGGTGTCTTATGATTTGGAAGTTTGGAGCTAAACTTTTTTTCTTTCTTTGATTTGAATGAGAGGCGTTGCCCGAAACGGAATGAGACTCTGAGCGCATCACGCAAATACGAGCGCTGCTCTCTTATTGTGTCCTCGCGAGATGCCATTTCCTCTTGACAAATTGGAGATATTAAGCGAATCTAATTGACTCATACACGTACTCACGTACATATATGTGGGTGTTTTTAATAGAAAAGATGTACAGAGAGTAAATCCTTATCACAACTTGTTTTTAACGACTGAACCATGTCATAGAATAGGTCCCCTACACGATCTAATATGACAGTTCACTCATGGGATTACTACATAACAGTTCAAAACTCTGGGAATTTTATGCATAGGAAACATTTAGCTGTATTTTACGATGCTGGATGAAATTCGCGCCTTGGTTTTGCTCCTTAGTTTTAACTAAATAATAATAGAACTCTCGCTAGTGTAGTGGGTAAAGCGTTGGATTTCCCTGTCCTAGGTGTCGGGTTCGATTTGAGGTGAAAGCGAACACAAATATTTTCAGGGCTCGTAAGCAGCTGCCGCCATCACTACGTGGTGTCGAGTCTGACGCATACACGCAGATACAGCTTCGGCTCCTAAGTCATCATACACAGAACCAATCAGAATATCACTGTCTTTCACCACTATATCCTTTATTCACACACACAACACACCCCTTTTCCGTCTTGTAACTTGTCTGAGTGGTTTCTACTTCCTCACTACCTTGGCGTAGAACGGATGGCTCTCATTTGGGCGAAGAAGTATTCTCTAATTTGTTTGGTAGCAAAAGAACTCTGGTTCCTCTTGGATTAAGAGCGAATGTCATTCTGATTTTTATGTGATTCTCATTTTCCGGTCAATGGACCTTGTCCACGATTGAATAGGGACTGAGGACAATTAATTCTATAAATAACATAAAAAATAATAAATAATTATCACCTTCTGCAGTGGGCAGCTGAATTGTGTTGGTATCCTGTCTCGCTCTTGGAGAAGACTGGAAGTGAAAATGGAAGAAAAATGACACTTAATTAACATTAAAAATGAACCATCCGATCGAGGACGACCATTTAATTCAATTAAGACGCTAGAATATCACTTTTACTTTTAATATAAGAGGTCATCCGAAAATTTCGTACAGCATTGGAAAAAAAACCCTTCAAAAATATTGTCTATAAGCTTTACTTACTGAATTAACACACACTACTCTGTTTAACAAGTTGAAACTGTTCGTTCTTCTCAAAATTCACTATTAGCACCTTCGGACTTTGACCTTTTTAGAAATCTGAAAAATTCACTCACTGGAAAATTCTTCAATATTATTAACGATACAGAACATTATTTAATTACTTTGTTCAATACGACCAAAAGTTTCTATCGCGAACGAGTATACATATAAAATTAAATTTACCATATGTATATATATATATATATATATATATATATATATATATATATATATATATATATATATATATATATATATATATATATATATATATATATATATATATATATATATATATTGTGTGTGTGTGCGAGGAACGTGCGTTAGTATATTGAGGTCACTCGTAGGAATGTAGAAAAATGCGCATAGTGCATCAGAGCAAAAGCTGTATTTAAATCAAAATCGGTACCAATAATCTTGAAAATCCTTATAACACGCTTATTTAATGAATCTACCATCAGCCTCAACGTCTGCTTCAAGTCGGGGTCTGAAGAGTGTTCATTGACCTCTCTCTTGGCAACGCCCCAGACGTAATAGTCCAGTGGATTGAGATCAGGTAAGCTAGTAGGCTAAGTGTCTGGGAGAACATGGTGTTGGAAATTGGTACGCATCCAAGCTTGGGTTGTTCTAGCCTTATGAGATGGTGCAGTCTTGTTGGAAGATGTAAGGTCTTCCATTGCGTACTGTGTCTATCCAGGATTTCACAACCTTCTCCAAATCCGTGTAGACAATCCAACTTGAATGTTTTCAAACGCAGATTAGATGAATATATGTGAGGGGGGGGTAACTTGAGGGGGAAAGAGTGTATGTATTCTGGACTCATTCTTGTGGATGCAGTTTTTTATTATTATATATTATGATTGATTTTGATTTTGATGAGTCTTGATGATGATGGTTTTTTACACATTCCTGTTATCGTTCAAATTGTATATTATAGATGCATGATCTGACACAATCCTCTGGATTGTTTAACTTGTATATTGTAGATCAATGATCTGACGCACTCCTATGGATGCATTTTGTGGGTGGGTTTTGACAGATGCGGATGACCTTTGATAAACCCTTGTGGCTTTTGACATCCGTGAAATTATGTTACGTTATGTTATGTAGCTGCAGCTGCATTGAATCTTATGCCATGTGAAAAAAGTGAGGGTGCATGACATCTCCATCACAGCTAACGTGACTCAGAACCCTCATTTTCTCAAAGCCTCTTCTTCACCTTCGTATTGGAGACGTTTGCTCCGTCAGCGCAGTTTAATTGATGAGCTATTTCTGGAGCAGGGAGGCGGTGGTTTGGGAGAGATATCACTATGAGGAAATTATCCTGTGACTTCAGGTCTTTCTGGGTCGTCCTGTCCGTTGTATTTCCTGAAGTATAACTGTCTCTTCAAACCTTTTGATAGCATTCCTTAGGACATTTCTTCCTTGCGAAAAGTTATGTTACTTTGTAGTCCTCTAATGGATTTTGAGCTCTCGGGATCCATAAGGACCAGAAATTTTTCAAAGCGGATTTATACATAGAGGCTTTCAAAAATTGTGATGAAGTTTATTTAAAAGGTGGGAAAAATAACTAATAAAATTTGGTGAAAAAAATATTATATGTACAATGATTTATTTAGGATATTAACAATATAATTATATCATATAAATTTTAGCAATTATTTTTCCGAAATTAAATAACATCATGTTGTAAAAATTGAAGAGAAAATAAAACTTTCGCTTTTCCTCCCAAATTCTAACTGTATTGCTTAAAAATTATTTATAATTAAATGATTGTCAAAATTTGTATAAGAATTTTATGTTAATTAGAGTTCTTTTGAAAAAAATAAGGGGTGCTAGTATTTATGGCCCAAAGCAGCACGCACTTTCCGGATGACCTGATTTCTTCTTTATTTTACAATATCACCACGCAACAACCAACGAGGGAATTGCCGTACATTTTCGTACTGGTCCGCTATTAGAAGAATTCAATGTTGATGCGAAGGTGACAAAAGTTTAGAATGATCTGAATGATAGCTAACACTGGATGAAGTAGTGAATCGATTGTAATGACTGCAAAAATTTGCTCGTTGATCGTGGAATTGAAATCTTCCTTTAGGTTGCAATAACTTGTCAACCATGGTTAACAAGGGCCACAATGTCCTGTCAGAGATCAGTCACCTAACCTACCTCTCATCAGCTCAACTTACACCCCACCACAAACCAAGGATCCCCATCTTGCAACCCATTTTAGTTCTAAGAACGTAATCACATGACGATATAGAGCCTTTTCACCCATAAAGGGACGTCAAATCGAAATAATATCATGCAATTTGTCTTAATTAAATTTACTAATACAATGTAATTCTATATCAATATCTATATACGATTGACTGACTCTCCAAACTCTTTATTCTTTCATAATTCAATTTGCATCATATGAATATTTGCATTATATACAATTAGTGATTGTCCAAAGACTGTAAATCTAGTATTTTAAGATTCCCCGAAGGCATTTCAAAGACCAGTGGTTGTTGAGAGATGCTTGCCAAAAGGTTTGGCGACGAACTAAATGGACATTCACTCGGCTACTACGGCTTAGCCAAGTAGAAACAGAGCTTCTAATTTTAATGGCATAAATCAAGGTCAGGGACGCGACAAACCTTTCGAAAATCGTTTATAGTAATGGTGAAATTAGAGAAAATTAGATGGTATGGGAAGTACATAATTCTGCCGAAAGAGGAGACTAAGAGCTGTAGGGCGATTCTACCCTACCGGAGATATAAAGGGGACAGGGAGAAAAGTATTTCTCAATAACAGAAAAAAATATGGAGATAAAGAGTACTGGAATGTGTGCAAGAGAACGTTCTCTTGCACAAGTTCTATGAAAAACACATATAGGCAAGCTGCAGCCCGGGGAAAGTATGCAGCCCTCAAGATGATCTCGAGCTGCCCGCGGTCTATCTAATATTATTATTCTTTTAATGGCATTTTTATAATATTTTTAGATGAAATAATCTAATAATAATTATAATGTGAGCGTCTCTACCTGCAAAATCTTCATACAACTAAAATACTGTATATTAATTAATGATTTTATAACCTTAAATTATCCCCTAAATTGAATATTTGATTTGAGGTAGGCCCCGCTGTCTTTTCTCAAAATCAGAGAGGGGCTTAGAAGTCAATAGGGGTTGCCAATTCCAGTTCTAGAAGTTAAAGGCATCAGCAGAAGTGACCAACGAGGGCGGGGAAAAGGGATCTAAGATGGCCCAGATAATTAAAGTATGGACAATTAAAGCCGGATTTGGAAGTAAACGATGCTAGATTAAGAAAATTAGGCCCGGATTAATCACTCTCTGTTTTGGGTACTGGGAAGAAGTTATTAGGCTCATTCGGATGGCCCCTTTTGTCTTCATGATGCTCCACTCTCTGATACAGGCACCCGCCACAAGCCTATGGTCCAACACGAGTTTATGATAAATTAATTACGCTGTCTAACAAAATTTAACTTTTTGTCGACTACAAAGATTAGAATAACATTTTTTTAATGTAGTTTTATGTATAGATTTAAAATATGGAAGTCATTTTTATCGAAATGACTCGTTTTTTTGTAGGTGGCCAATTACTATTTTTGTCAAATTTGAAGATTTTAACGAATTTCATTCTTATTTTCAGGTTATTTAACTAAATAAAATTTTAAATAAAAGTAACAATTTTAATTAAAATGCCAAGAGGACAGTGTAAAAATAGCCCAGATAAATTCTGCTACATATGTGGTTCAGTAACATTTAAAAAAAATCAAAGAAAAATTTCTTCTCTAGTGAAAAAACTATATAATTTGTATTTTGGATATAAAATTGGCAACTAAGATAAACCATGGGCACCACATATCTGTTGCACGACACGCTTTAATTCTGTATCAAAATGGTCTAAAGAAAGAAAAGCCTTTAATTTGGTGTTCCAATGGTATAGCGAGAGCCCCAAGATCATGCCACTGACTGCTATTTCTGTTTGGTAGACATACAAAGTAAGTAATTGTTTATTGTCCACTGCACCTATATTTTGAAGTAGTATACTGTAATATTACTTTTTGGAAATATAAAATTAATTAAGTTTAGAACCGCTTTATTGTAATCACACATATGTACATAACTTTAGATTTTATGCATATAATTTCCATACATTTAGGTAAAACAAGGAAGTGAGCTTCAGCTGTGGTATATCCCAACCTTAGATCTGCTATTCGACCTATACCTCACTCAAAAGACATTCTAGTACCTGAACCACCTGCAGAAATTGTTTTGTCTAACTGATGAATCAGATATGGAATCATGTGAACCAGAAACTGAAATTTATGTTCCTGAAACTGTTAATACTACTTCCAAACCTTTCTCACAACTTGATCTAGATGATCTTGTAACAGATCTAAGCTTAACAAAGCAACAGAGTGAATTACTGGCCTCGAGACTGAAAGAAAGAAATTTAGTAGCAGAAGATGTTTGAATTACTAAGTTTCGCATTCGATCAAACATTTTTATAAGACAAATTTTCATTTGACAACAATTTATACTACTGTAATAATATTCTACGTCTCTTTAAAGAATTAATATACATTATGAATCCTGTCAATGGACACTTTTCGTTGACGCTTCTTTATATAGTAATAAAGCCGTGCTTCTGGATAATTGAAATAAACTACCATCGATACAAGTAGCTCACTTTGTTGTTTTAAAAGAAACCTATGAAAATTTATATTTCATTTAAAAAATCATTAAATAAAGTGAACATAAATGGTTGATTTGTGCTGATCTTAAGGTAGTAGCCATTTTAAATGGCTTGCAGTCAGACTACAAAATTCATGTGTTTTTTGTTCCAGTGGGACAGAAGAGCTCGGGGAGAACATTACATACGCTCAGAATGGCCTTTAAGAGAAGAGACAAAAGTAGGTTGTCATAATGTCATACGTGAACCATTGGTTCCTAAGGAAAACATAATTTTGCCACCACGTCACATAAAATTAGGTTTAATGAAACAATTTGTGAAAGCCTTAAATCATGACCAGCCATTCTTCTTATATTTAAAAACAAAATTTCCTAAGTTTTGTGATGCTAAAATTAAAGAAGGAATCTTTGTTGGGCCTCAGATTCGACAACTTATTTTAGATAGTGAGTTTGAGGCAAAATTGAGCAAGCCAAAACTTGAGAACTGGCATAGTTTCAAAGGTGTATATAATGGTCTCCTTGGAAGGCACAAATCAGAAAATTGCCACATTCTTGTTCAGAATCTGATTAGGTCTTAAAATAAGTTGGGATGTAGTATGAACTAAAGGTGCATTTTTTTCATTCTCATCTGTCTTTCTTTCCAGAGAATCCAGCAGACGTCAGCAATGAGCATGGTGAAAGATTCCACCAAGATATTGCTACTATAGAACATCGTTATAAAGAAAAATGGAGTCCTGCAATGCTTGCTGAATTTTGCGGGACCCTTCACAGAGACAAACAAGATGTTGTGCATAAAAAGAAGCCTAAATATTCCCATAAGATATGACTATTGTATAGATTTCAGCAATTTTGATAAAATCTTCAATCTTCAATATTCTTCTTAATATATTTTTATAATACCAGACTCTAAAATGTATTCAAAGGACTTATTAGTTTTTTTATGAATAAGCTTTTTGTTTCCACTTATCTTTGTACTTTTTGTCAAATAAAATAAAAATAATAACAAACATAACATACCTCTATATACTGAATAATCTAATATTAATAAAATTTAAATGTGCAGATTACAAAAAACTGAAGTCATTTCATGAAAAATAGAGATCATTTTCGTTATCTACGCAAAAAACTACAATAGAAAACTACTTTCTCATTTGTGTAGCAAAATCATTGTTGGACAGTGTTATTAACACCAGTCAAAAATGGTGGAGGGAGGTTTTTGTTAAGAAAGAGGGACCTACCTAGTTCTCGTTTAGAACAAATTTAATAGATTTCAGCGAAAACTTGAATACCCTCTTGAGAATTACACAAATAAAAGGAACGATTATTAGAGAAAGAGAGACAGAGAAAAAAAACATTACTAGCAAACATTACATTTCAAAATGGCTTCCTGCATCATTAAAGAGATCTACAATATTCAATTCATCCTAATAAAAACCTCTCCAATCGGATCCTAAACCCAATTCACGCAATAACCAATCTAACGTTCCCAACTCCCCAAGACCCAAGGTCCCCCTTGTTCGAGAAAGAACATGGGACCCTGTTTGCCAAGTCGTGTCGGGAAATTGGAGATGAAATTGTATCCGAAAATGATCATTTGAGACTCCCTTCACTTCTCATTTTTTGGATGTCTCTACGTTAGAGAAAGTCTCATCCTTTTATCATCATTTTAATCCAATATGTCTTCCTTGATTCACCTAGAGGCATTGATCTTTATCTTATTCCTCTTTGTTCAACCTTTGAACAAAAGATGAACAAAAGATTTAATTGAATATTGATTGAATAAGGAGTTCTTTGAGTTTTGAATAGAGATGAAATGGTTCGAGTAACTCAGCCATTCAAAGAGAGAAGCTTCACCGAGAAGATGTAATATCTCCTTAGAAAAAAGAGGAGAGTAGAATATAGAACAAGAAATTTGATTCCTTCATCTTGTGGTTCCAACTATTTTAAATACTTCTATCTCCACCAGGGTTTTTTTATCCATTTAAGTTATCTTCTTACTATAATATATTTAATTTCTATCATACTTTGATTCCAATAAGAGGTTTGTAGCTTCCGAAAGGACATTAGGAATTTCAGGTGACGGAAAACATGAAATGTTTGTGAATTTCGGAGCTCTCTTGTTGCGCCCCCCTGATATTTTTTTAGTTCCCTTTTCTTCAAGAAAGATGAGGTTCTTACGTTTTTTTTAGTTAGATTAGAGAGTAAGTACTACATTAGTTTACACTAATATTGACTATGTTGACCTACCAACAATTCGAAAAAAGCCAAGGGGAAAGGGGGTACTAAAAGTGCTCCATTTTTTTTATATAATCGACGCGAGTTAATTTTTGCACACTTTTCATTCGTGGACAAAGTCCTCCGATCGAATAATGAAATTCACATAAAATCAGAATGACAATTCCCCGCAGAGGAGGGGGGGAGGAGCTGTGTAGATTGTTAGACTTATTATTTAGAGTGTAAGTACGCCTCTCGACCCCAATGCCAAGGGTTACGCACCCTCTTTGCCCTACTGTCTGCAGGACCTACGGTTTTATATCTTCCATCATTTTCACTCTAACGTCACCACTTTCTTTACATATCTCCCCTTACTAACTTTCTGACCCACACGGGGTTGAATGATGTGGCTGGGGCAACGTCAATACTTCAACTGAAACCTGGAGGACAGGCACGCCCTCATGCTCCCAGTGCAAGGGTATGACACTCACCTATCCTCCTTACTCCTCATTCGACCCGTCTATCTATATCCCTCTTTCTTACATACTCTAGTCTCCACCTACCCAATTTCCCTTAGGTCTCGGTGTTCGGGGCCCTTCCTACCTCTTACCAGAATATGACCGAGTAGAAGGATACACCGTGAGGTCCCTACTCCCTGCTAGGACCAAAAGTTCCATACCTGGAGGAGGTATTAGGTGCCGGGTGTGCTGGGTTACCGACCCTCTTCACCGACTACTTGACCCCCTCCCCCTTATCTAATGTCCGCCACATTATCGTCCCATTCTGGAGCAATTGCAGGTCCAACTCCATTTCTCCCTAGTACTCCGGGCAGATTCATGTAAATTTTCTGGAGAAGGCGGCAAACCTTCCTAGTATTTAGTTACGTGGGGTTTTGTTTGTGACCTAAGTATCCCCCTCTCAAAAAAATAAGCACACAAAAAACAATACATAGTTATAAAAATACAAATGAGGTATAAGGGAAGAATATGTAATGTCCTTCGATTTAAAATAACAAAAAATATGGAATAACTTGCCTTAGAATGTCATTGAAAACACTAGTCAATATTTTTAATAATAGAATTGCTATATAATAATTTAAAATATAACATAGAAACAAGACATATTAAATCAATTCTTTTTTTGCATATCCTCCCTCCCTTTATACCTGCCAGCACTTCTGACTTCCACCCTTTTCCCTCTCTCTTGAAGTATCCTCGAGAGGATTACTGGCGGTGGGCTGGTTCCTAATTCTGTAATCTGCCTCTTTCAACTCCCTAGAAAGTATTCCTTTGGTAATAGATTTAAAAAAAATTGCACAAAGTGGTTATAACAGGACTCAGAAATTTTTAAATTTTTATTATCGTAATAAAATAATTTCATTTTACTGTATGTAAATATTTAAAAGTGTAGCGCTTCATCCAAATTTATTACGTCTTGTATTTGTTGGCATGGTTTTGTATGTTTTATAGTAAAAGCGTTCGTAAAATGTTCGTTTAATGTTTTAAAAACGAGGTCCGGATCGTTACTAGTACCCCCTTTGACATTCTAAGGGTCTGATGTACTCTCTAATTGGCTTACGATTACATAAGAACACCGGGCAATGGCTTCGCCACTCCTTCCCCTACGGGGGGAGCTTGCGCTTCGCTACTAAGATTAAAATTTGAAATCTAAAAAAAAGCAGCCATGGTTAAATTTTTATGGTTTTCTGAACTTCGCAAATTATAATAATTTTAAAAAGGAACTCTAAACTAAATTTCCCCCCTTTCAAAATATCACGTTGCACGTTGCTAAAATATAGTTATAGAAGAAGATATATAAAAATAAATTTTCTGAACTTCATTATTTGTAATTCTTTGGGTTTTAAAAAAATCACAAAATTTCGATACTTATATTTATTTCTGAACTTTAATAAAAAAACATAAGTCATAACCAAACTAAGATGAAATTATTATTCAAATACTCAAAAAAATCCATTTCTTAAATTATAGAGTTAGTGATAATGATGATGATGATGATGATAAGAAAAGAATGCCTCTTCAAAAGGCTAATCAATAGCATATACGAGGCAGTTCTTGATCCCATCACCCAGTTCAGTATCACCTAGCATCTTCATCCATGAATCTATCCAATATATTTTTAAAACTCCACAGAGAGGACGCTTCTATCACATGATTAGTGAGCTTTAGTGAGCTTATTCCATTCATCTATAACTCAATTTATAAACCAATTTCTACCAATCTCTTTCCAAACCTAAACTTGCCCAGCTTAAACCCATTGCTACGTGTCTTATCATGTTCACTAAAAATATGAAACATACATATGTTTCTTATTTTGAAATCCCATTCATTTCCCCACGAACTCTTCTTCTTTTTAACGTATGTAGAATTAGTCTCCTAAACATTTCACCATAAAGTAAGCTCCTCAACCCATGAATCATCTCAGTCATCCCTATTTGCACACCCAAGAAAATAAATATCCAACTTATAATAAGGTGAAAAAATTACACCTCATAGTCAAGAAGAGGCCTACCACATACCATGTAGAGTTTCAGATTAATCTCAACACTCCTCTTTCTCACCTCCCCCCTACCAATAAAACATTGACCCTATTATAGGCTCTATTCCTAGCACTAAAGGACTGCTTTCTAGGCCGGAGGTCTACACTTACAAGGACACCTAAGTCTTTTTGCATTCTGACCTTCCTAAAACTCTCCCACTCAATTTATAAATATTCAGCGGATTTCACCTACATATACTAAATACACTGCACTTGCTTTTGTTAAATTCCAATTTCCATTTTTCCGACCATTATAATAGTTTGGTTAATTCGTTCTGTAATACCTCAGCATCGGAGTCAGATCTTATAATCCTCCCCAACTTAGTGTCATCGGCAAACTTGACTAGATCGCTACATATGCCTATATCCTGATCATCAATATAAATTAAGAAAAACATCGTCCCCAACACCGACCCTTGAGGAACTCCACTGGTAAAATTTCCCCACTCAGATTTATTCCTATTGAAACTAACTCTTGGTTGTCTGTCACTAAAACACAAGTGAACCTACCCCAAAATCCTTCCATCGATCCCCTGCGTTTTAACTTCATTCAAAACTCGTAGAAAAGCCTTCCTAAAACCCAAATCAACAATATCGTAAGTCCTATCTCTATCGGCAGTATCGTACACATCTCTATAAAAAGAGAGCAAATTAGTCAAACACGATTTACCGCTAGTAAAAAGCCATGTTGAGATTCCTTAATCAACTTATGTTTATCTAAATGTTCCCTAATATATTTCGCTAATACAGATTCCATCATTTTCCCCACCAGACAACCAAGAGTTAGTATAGATGGGAATAAATCTGAGTGGGGGAATGTTACCAGTGGGGTTCCTGAAGAGTCAGTGTTGGGGACGATGTTTTTCTTAGACATAATCGTTTGACGTTTTAACCTCTTTCTTAAAGATATAGATTACATTAGCTTTCTTCTACGCCGCTGGTACAACACCAGTCTTCACGATTTTTTAAATATGGATGTTAGATTCTCACTTAACACTTCTTTGCATTCCTTAAAATCCTAGGAAAAATCCTCTCCGGGGTCGTTGTTTTACTAGATTTAAGTCTATTTCTTTGAGGTTATCTCCTTTGGAATTAGAGTATCCTTTATTTATCCTCGCCATTACCCCCTGAAGATCAAGGTCCCCTCAATTACAAATGGAATATACTCAAGTGTAAATGCTGACAGAAAATAGCTAGTTAACATCCTAACCAGTGTTCCTATCACTCACTAACTCTGCCTGTAGTTTTAAGTAGGCCTATTTTATCTCTAGACTTAGTCCTCTATAATTGAAAGAAACCTTAGCGATTTTCCTTAGCCTTATTTGCTACTTTAATTTCATAATTTTTCTTTGCTATCTTAATTAACATTTTAATGTCCCGAGTTACTTCATTATATCTCTGCCTTAATTGACTCTCACCGTTTTTTATTTTCCTATAAAGGGTCCTTTTAATGCCGGTATTATGTTTTGTTTTGTTTTTCAGCCATGGATGCCGTTTTGACTTCTTGCGAAAAATGTCTTCAGTGAAAATTCGAATTAGACCAGATTTTTCGAAGAAGTACTCGTAAAAAAAGATTTTCAAGAACTTTAATTGATCCTCACCATGAAATTATAGGACCATCATCCTTATCTTCGTTACCTAACCACTGGATAGACCGCCAGCCTAATTCAGTGCCGATCCCAAACCCGGATAAATAGAGACGGTTGGAGTCAAGAAAAATCCGTAAAGCCGTCCGTAAAATCTCTGCCAAACCTTATGGATGAGTCCTTTACTGACTGTACTAAATATAAATCTTTGGAAACGACTCATCAAGAACGGCGACCCCTGGTAGGGAATAACCGAGAAGAAGAAGAAGAAGAAGAATAAGGAAAAAAAGTCTTTTCTCGAATTTCTAATATTCATAGTCAGCCCGACACTTAACTGCTAACCAGTTTCTCATATTCTTGATATAAATTATTCCTCTCTACCTGAGAGTTATCTTCCTCTTCGGCTGCTCCCATAGACCTCACATTTCCTGACCTGACCTTACTCGTTAGTCCCAAAATAACAGTCTCCAAGTGCCTCCGCAGAGCACTATAATCCGCTTTTCTAAAGTTTGGGACTTTAACCTCATTTATTCAACTGAGAACATCGTTCTATTTTAACTTACTCGTAAATATAATTTCTCAATGGTCACTATTTCCCAACTTGCGCCCGATCTCCGTGTAACGTGTTTAAGAAAATTACCCTTTAATATATTCAAAAATTATCCACCCTCCCGATCACCTACAAGAGTTTTCCAGCTAATATTTCTATAATTAAAATCATCCATTATACACATATGATTACTTCTACATGCATTTTCTATCTCATTCACAATGAAGACACAGCTTCCTTACTAAGCTTTGACGGTCTATATAATAATCCTATTTCAAGTTTATCCTTCCTCTCTTTAGCGTCTAGCCAAAATGACTCCATGTTAATATATTTAAATTATAGTGTTTTCACAACACTTGAAATTATCCTAAATATAAATTCTCACCATTTCTCCCTTTTACCTTTTTCTATCTCATTGAAACATATTATAACCATCAATCTGGACGCCAGCTATAGAGTTCTTCGCCAGCAAATCAAGCCATGACTGTTTTCGCAATAGCATCCAATTTTTCTATACTACCAAGCACTCTTAACAAATCCTTTTTATTTCTTATGCTCCTACTACCTGTGTAGTATATTTTCAATTTATCGTTCTTTATAGTCTTGCCATTACTACACTCTACCTTCCTAGCCTTCTGCTCATTTCACTGCGTGTTGTCCCTACATTTTTCTGAATGCCCGCACCTCTACCTTTTTCATCCTACTTTCCTAGGCAGCCTATACCGATACTCCCCTCTAGACAGTCACTTAACACTTTCACACCCTGGTGACTCAAGTGCAACCCATCCATTGCATAAAAAGCCTCCCTTCCCCAAAACTCACTCCATATATCCATAAACACTAGGCCCATACTATCACACAATACTTTCGCTCTATCATTTATCCCAACTGCGCGCGACATCTACTCTCTACCTACTCTTAGCCTTGGTAAAATTTCTGACTACACATCTCTCACAAATCCCTATATCTAAAAACTAGCTCCTCCGACCTAGTTTTCACTATGTAATTCACTCCCACATGCAAAACAACAACTGCATCACTTTCAGCTACATTCACTATCCTTTCAATTATCTCATTCACATCTGCTACAAGTGCACCTTTTAAACAAACCTTCATCCTTTTCTTGCTCTCGCTTTCACAAAAAAGTCATGTCGAAATACCTAACCTGCGAATAATCCACCCACCATACATATGTATTCATAAAATCACTTGGGGCCGTGTTTTGCTTACTTTCAGCTGTTGATTTTTTTTTTTAATGGTAGAGGAGTATGACGGCTTATTGATTCTTATTAGTGTGTCTTATTTCGCGTTTAAGATGTCGAGAATATAGGTGCCAGTTTCGATTCTCGACCATATTGCTGGTATTCGAAATTTCATACAATTGGAAACTGCGCTTGTCGCTTGGATTTCTCCCTTACATACTCGTTGTGCGGTAAAATCGAATTTTGGGGAAATTTGATCTGAATTTTCCATTTGAATGAGGCGTTTTGTTTTCGCAAACCACATTGTTGTGTGTGACCGGAAATATTATCAGTAGTGATACGTTCGAAAGTGACTATTTTCTCCTTGACTGGCCTTATTGAAGGCTGGGTGAAGGAAAGGAAGTGAGCCCTCTTCGCTGCCACAAGGTAAAGTGCTTGTAATGTTCATTGGACAGGTTTTTTTTTCACCTCCCCAACATAATTTTTCCTTTTTCATAACAGATCCATAAACACACAAATACACACGCCTAGAAACTTGGTCCTCCCGATTCCTTTCCTAATTACACCCTTGGGTGATATGAAGGAGACTAGGCAGGCGCATAGCCTTGAGAACCTTACCTGACCGGCCAAAACCGAACAGGTGTAAGGTTTTCGAAAAGAATTACGCTAAACTAAATATTGCTATCGTACGCCTTATCGACATCCCCAATGGACATTCGGCTATCTGTGCGAGGGAGGTGGACACTGAAGTCCTCACGTCCCCGCGTGCCATGGAAGCTCTACTCAAAATCAACCTCATGCCACAAACACCACCACAAATAGGAGCATTATCTGCCGCCGTCTAGACTCCTGGGTTGGAGAACACTCTACAGGTGATATAACGGAGGAGATTCTTCGGAATCACTCGTGGGCGAAAGTAGCCGAAGTGGTAAAATTAAAAAGCTACACCCACGTATTTAAAGTAGTTTTCACAGAAACAACTATGGTGATCAAAGCAAAAGAAACTGGCCTCCTCCTTTTTAATACTCGTTTCTGCCCCCAGCAGATTGAACGGGAGGAATTCGTTGACCTGCAAATGTGCTTCCGGTGCTACAGGTACAACGAACACACCAGTGCCACTTGCCCTAACGCTGACATTATAGTCTGCTCTTTGTGCGCCCAACAAGGCCATTCATTGCGTGTGATTACAACAATACAATCCAGAAATGCCTTAATTGTGGTGGCCCATATAAAACTATGGTTATGGTGTGTCCCGTCAAAAAGGAACAAATCAAAGCAGCAAAAGAAAAGGGCAAAAAAGAGGAAGAGAGGAAAGTTAATGCCACCTACGCGAAGGTTGCCAAGGCAGCGGTTGCAGAAAGTAGTATGGCCCCACAGCTTACTATACTGCAAATCAAGAACGAAAAATCAACCAAAATAATGTGTTGCATTTACTATGTACACATTACCAACCTAACCCGGCCTGGTACCTTCGCGAAGGAGTTGGACACCATGCTCGTAAAAAACGGCATGGAGGAAATGTGATTTACTCCAAACATTCCGTCGAATGAAGTCCTTAGAGTTAATCTCCAACCACAAAACGAGAAAAGCAGTCAAAAAGCCCAGGGTTCAAGTAATGCCCTTTATCGAGATCCTCGAGTCAAGGCTATGGCTGCCCGGCATAATGCTCCACACAAACACACGGAAAGACACACAACACAGAAAACTCAAACAGTTTCACGAGTCGAGCGGGAGGAAACCCAGACTGTAAGGCCCAAGAAGCTGGAACATACACCTCGCCCTCAAAAGGCCTCGCAGTCACGTCGACTGAGTAGGTCCTCGTCATCGAAAACTCGGGAACCCAGGTACATGTACTACTCAAGGATGATTAGCTTCAGGGCATATGCTGCCGAAGGGAGCCAGTTTCCGGACGAGGCGGGCCCAGATGATATTGTTGATGGCCTAAGGGCCGGACAGTACAAGTGGGACTACACGGCCGACATACCAGAAAATCTAGTTAAACAGGTTCTTTTCCGAGGACTCATCAAATTCTCAACAGCCACTTACATTGTTCTCTCGGACTCCGAGTATCGAAAGAAAAGATCCGGCAAGGGAAGAACCTCACCATGTTCCCCTCTCGGAGCTAAATTTGAGAGAGAATAAAACACGCACCTACCAAATACAACTACGCTACAGTGCGAGCGTAGTATCTAAGGCCAGCCGTAAAGCGAAGAAAATCTTACTGAAACATGACACCAACCCATTTTGACATAACGAACCCAAAAATAACAACCCAAATTACGACAAAAAAAAACAACAACTAAATTTGACCCTCCCTAGTGACGGGCTCACGCCCAACCACTACAAAGGCTTGAATGCGAACCAACTTTGACATCAAAACACCCTAAGTATACATTTATACAATGCCAGTGATACCCTATGACCAGGGATCTTAACAGCTAACTTACTATGCTACTCTATACGTTATGCCTATTTTTTGCTGGAGATACCCTTCCACCAGGAAACAAAAATCTTTCAACTCATACTAAACCTATATTATTATAATTTTCAAAACCCTTTTCACCACTATACCCTCTTACGTTTCTCCTACTAATCTATATTTTTCTGTCTTAATATGTTCAATGTCCAATACAATTGGATACGTTTCCTTATGCACTTTTAAATCTCACTATTCAGGGCACTGGCTTTGATCGATTAGAAGCTCGAGGTTTATACCGTACTATTTCGTTATATATAGTGAAAAATGAACCTTGAAATCCATTATACAAATCCTGGACGTCTTCAACGTTTAAAATTTAATTCAATTTAAATCTTCTAAGCAGGTCAAAAAAGTTGAAAATTGCAAGATTTAATTAAAGACCAGTACAATTTGAAAGCTCTCATGAACATTTTTAGGAATATTTAGATTCAATCGAACTATGCTGTGATCGACGTTCACAAGTATTTCGTCTACATGCATCCTTTTAACTAACATCCTAATCATTAGTCAAACTTAAGTAATTAGGTATTATGTTTACGTGTCGGTTCGTTAATATTTTGGGGTGCTGGAAGTTATTCTTTATAAGTGAAGATACACTGTGAGATACACTGTAGAGTCTAAGTTGATAGCAACTGTCTCATTGCCCATACTCTCCTAACAAGTTTACTTCGCATTATCCACTTTTTATTCTTCAGTTAATCAGATTAGGAAAAATGGATTTTTTTTTATATGGACACACTTGAGAGATCAACAGTTTTCCGATTCAAAATAGTTGTATCCAAGCGGCAAAGAAAAACTTTTATTTTGCTGGGTAAAAATCTTTGAAGAAGATGGAAACTATTTTATAGAATATTTTTTGTTTTGAACTTTGTTTTTATTTATCCAATAGGTTAAAAAAACAAGAAGCCCGAGTTTTATAGGACAAAACTTAGACAAAATTTCACTTTTGTCTTGTCCTTTGGTAAAAGTGTTATTTCCCAATTGTTTGCGGCTCTATTAAATAAAAAAGTCAATTTTAATCCCAAAACTTTGCTTTTGTGGCTAGGACATTGAATTTTTAAATTAGCTAATTTATGGTAAATAACAGTATTTTGATGCAAATAGTAAAAATATATAAAAAGTTCCAAGGGTCGTTTTTTTCACTTATGGTATAAACATGATATACTGTATTTAAAAAGTTATAGAAACTGTAGTAATAGCTATTATTTCCCTTATATTTTGTTTTTCTCGACTTGAACAGCAATGGCAGTTCTCTTACATTCCACATAGATTCAGCATTAGTTTGATGAAAAATGAACTATAGAGCTTTTTAGAACTTTCGAGAATTTTTTCTAGGTGTGAAGAATTTCCAGAACATTCTGGCAACGTAGATTACTTTATAATTACAAAGAATGTCTACTAAACAGATGAGTCTAACTCTATCCGTCAAAATGCAGACATAGTCACTCTTCATTGATAGAAGTATTCGTCACACATGGCCCCAAGAGGTTGTAAGCATCCGACAGACTCACTTTGCTATGGCTGCGGCGAATATATTAAGACAAGAACGAAAAAGTACTCTCTAGAGAGATCTGCTAAAGTGTGTGAGGCCTCCAAGGCTTATTTCGGCATGCCAATCGGAGTTCAAGACAAACCTTGGGCACCTCATTTCACCTGCGAACTCTGCAAAAGAACTCTAGAAGGTAATATATATATATATATATATATATATATATATATATATATATATATATATATATATATATGTGTGTGTGTTTTGTTTATTTGAATACTGGATTTTTATTAATTTTTTAACATTGCTAATAACACTAAGAGAAAGTATTTGTATATTGATAATTATGTTTTAACTTTGTTTTTTTTACAGGATAGTACAGAGGAGAAAAAAGAGCTATGAATTTCGAAATCCCATGAATTTGGAGGAAACAAAATGAACACACAAGCAATTGTTTCTTCTGCATTGTGAACCCTTCCAAACGTCGAGCAGGCAAAAATGCGCCTGGTATCATGTATCCAGACCTTCAGTCATCATTTGCGTCAGTGCCGCACAGTTCTGAGCTACCTGTACCCATTTCTCCAAAAAGAGAGCAGCAGTTTTTAGAAAGGAAAATCAAGCAGTTCAGAAGAGGATGAAGTCATTGATTCAGATTACAGAGGTGCAACTGAGGAGAGGAACCCATACTACTCCAACCAAAAATATCTCAACGACCTTGTCAAAGATCTTGGTCTCGCAAAGTCCAATGCCGAGCTTTTAGCTTCGGAAATCAAGCAGTGAAAATTGTTAGATGACAGTATGCAAATATCAGGTCAGAGAAAGCGTCAGTAGTGTTTTTCAAGCTTTTTTACACGCCAAGATGAGCTTTGATTTTGTCACAATGTGACCGGTCTGTTTGAGGCAATCGGAATTGTCTGTAACCCTAACGAGTGGCGCCTCTTCATTGACAGCTCCTTTAGGAGCCTCAAAGCAGTGCTGCTTTTTATTTCTTCCTCTTTCTGACTCGGTCCAGCTCAAAGAGGAATACAGCAGTGTCAAGATCTTGCTAGATGCATTGAAATATGAAGAGTACAGGTGGAGGTTATCTTTGCCTTGGGGACAGCAGGGAGACTGTGGCACACTACCATCAGTGAAATTGGACACAACGGACCGAGTTTAGTTTGGGGAGAAACAACGTCAAATGGGAGCCTTTGTTGGACCCCCGAAAAGTACTGTTTCGTCCTCTGAACTAAAAATTGAGCCTTATGAAACAATTTGTCAGAGCTCTAGATAAGGGGTCTCCAGCTTTCAAGTATTTCCAAGATTTCCTTCCTAAGCTATCTGCGGCAGATGGGGAAGCCGGGGTCTTAGTCGGTCCACAAATAAAAAAGATCATGGCGTGCAAGGAGAAGCTCACTAGGACCAATTAAGTAGCGTAGGACACCACTATCGCAGTGGTTCTGGGCTTCCTCGCTAATCACAAAGCCGAAAACTATGTAGATCTTGTTGAGAACTTGGTGAGAAACTACGGCAAGATGGGTTGCATGATGTCCCTGAAAGTCCATATGTTGACGCTCATCTTGATAAATTTAAGGATGACATGGGAGCGTACTCCGAGGTGCATGGCGAGCGCTTTCACCAGGATCTACTGGACTTTGAAAGCCGCTATCAAGGATCCTATAATGAAAATCTGATTGGAGACTATATTTGTGGTCTGATTCGTGAAAAGAATTAACAGTATAAGCGTAAATCACGGAAAACTCATGTCTCATATTTTAATTGTTTCACTTATGTAATTCTAGAATAAATGAATGCTATTTTTGTTTCTACTATATGCAAATAAAAGTTCAAATTCGCCACTTTCTTCCAGAGGGAATAGGTAAATTTCATATAAATATTATTATCCTGGACGCAAAATCAAGGTTTGAAATAAATAACAGTTTTTTCATGTATTCTAGACACAAGCAAATAGAAAATAATAGTTGCTAGCCAAAGACAAAAATCTTGTTACATAGTGTTATGGTACGAATATACAATTGAAACAAGTGCGACTCGTATATTAAAGATCACAGAGAAGAATATGGCTGATATACAGTTGATATGCAGCTTGTCCCATATCGAAGAGGAATACTTTCAGTTTTAAGATAACTACCTTTTTCTCTCTGCAGATTATTTTGGAATAAGTACCTAAAGTGGAGTTTATGAAAATGCGCAATCGCTAGAGACAACCAAGTCCAGTGAAACCACAGAATAAAATAACTGGAAGAGAGCCACCAGCACGATCCACTATTCTAGTATGGCTTGGGAAGTTCATAGAGATTGGTAGTGTGTTTCATACACCAGGAGTTTCTCGACCTCGAACATCAGAAGTAAACTAAAAAAGTGCAAGAGTCACTTGTCAGAATCCATGCCGAGTACATATGCAAGGCCTCCATGCGGTTGCATTTCCCACCTTCCAGTATTTACAAAATTTTGCATAAAAAAATGCGGTTTTATGTATATAAAGTGCAATTGCCACAGACTCTTAAAACCAAATGATAAACATTTGCATAAAAAATGCTGTTTTATGTATATAAAGTGCAATTGCCACAAACCCTTAAAACCAAATGATAAACCGCGACGAAAAGAATTTACACTCAGCATGTTGGATATGTTAGATACATATCCAGGATTTTTGAAACCTGTTTGCTTCAGGGATGAGTTAATGTACCACTGGATTGCTAAACAGGTCCAATGTGAAATATGGTCCCCTGAGAACCCTCACGAATACATGGAACTTGAGCGAGACATTTCAAAGGTAAACTTGTTGTGTAGCACCATACATGATAAAGCCATATTTCCTCGCTGAAATATTGATCACAGTTAATATCTGCCTCGAGGTTTTGCAAGAATACGTGGTACCACATCTCGAAGATTATTAGCAATTCGTTATTTTTCAATCAGGACGGCGCACCGCCTAATTGGGGTCTCAAAGTCTGTGTGTTTCTACATCAAATATTTCTGAGCCAGTGGTTCGGACGAGATGGTCTTATCCATTAGCCGCCTCCTTTCCCCGACATAATACCTTTAGATTCCTTCTTGTGGTTTTATGTAAAGGATATCTTTCTCGCATTATAGTCCGAGACATCAACGACCTACAACATCGAATAACTGAAGCAATTGCTACAACTACTCAACTTATGTTAGGGCTAACATGGCAGGAAATTGAGTATCGACTTGATATCCTACGTGCAACTAATGGTGCTCACGTGGGGCTGTACCAATACATGTAGACAAGCCTAGTATTTTTTTTTCTTTAATATGGAACAAATTGTATAATAATATCTTTAACAAAATGGTGGATGAACTTTTAAGGTTTTAGTGATAATTTCTAAACAAGTGTTCTCCTTGTTTTAGAGAGAAAAAAAATTTTCACTAAGCATTTTAAAGCAAACGTTATAAAGCTAAGCAGCTCAGGCAAAATTGTCCAAAATAATTAGCCTTGCTTTGTACATGTTCAAAAATAACGAATGGCGTTGGCTTAATAAGGCTATATGGGTTTTCGGAATAGTGGATACTATTACACTGTCATTATGGGTTAGATATCAATTTTCGAAGTACGTAATGCTAACTAAAACACTACACCCAATAATTGAAAATTTTGGAATTACATAGTCAAAAATCCATAATGCGAGTGCAAAGATTACTCTAATACTCAAAGTGGTCTAAAACACTACACCCAATAATTGAAAATTTTGGAATTACATAGTCAAAAATCCATAATGCGAGTGCAAAGATTACTCTAATACTCAAAGTGGTCTAAAAATTTGACCACTGAACAAGCCATCGAAAGTTATTGGAACAAACATAAGTATAAGACGAAGAAAATGGCGGTTGCAAGAAGGAATTCTTGGGCGAGTACTTCTCGTAATTCAAGTAGTTTAAAAGGCACATGCATCATAACTTTGAATCTCTTTGTCCAATAATTTCATCATTTTACAATTATGCTTAAGATATTTCTGACGAATTAAACTAGTTTGTATATCATTTTAAATTTATCTCTTTATTGGGGTCGTTTATCTTCGAGAGAAAAATTAGAGTCGCATTTCTTTAGGAGTTATTTTGGGTTTGGTTATGTTCAGGTGATCCAGAACTGCTTATTATCAATCCAAAATGCTTGGGCCTAGGAGGGCACATCTTAAGCCCAGTGACAAAGTGTATGGATGAACCGAAAGAACAAGCTTTGAATCTATCGCGAAGAATCTTCCCAACTATGATTTTTTTTTTTTTGAATCTTGTTTGTCGCCAAATGCGGAAATTATTAACAATAGTTTCTCTTCCTTGTAGTAATAACTTTTTTCACTATAAAGTGTATTAAAATTCATCACTGACGGTTGCTTCTACGAACTAAGAAATAGAAGGTATAGAACGTGACACATATACTGTTGTTCCTTTATACCACGTGGCCTAATTTTCATATAAACTCAACTTAAACTATTTCTATGCCCCCAAAATATACCCAGAAACTATTGCGATGTTAATAAGTGATCTGATATTTAAAGCCTCTTATTTTCAACATTAGATTCTCCCCATTCCCCAGCTGGTAGGAGCAGCATAGGGAAATTTACGCCTAGTTTTATCCAGTAATCAAGCGAAAGAAAATCACTCAGAACCAAGGCCTATTTTACGCTACAACATACATACCTGAACGCTGATTGGTCATTACCGGAGTATCGTATTCATGTGACATCGCATCCATCAGATGATCACAGCTATTAAACTGAACACCAAAAATCCCCCTGAAACGACATGAATCTTTACATTCCTTTTATCTTGAGTCTTTTTGTAAGAGGAAGGGTTTCGGTTTCGTATCACTCTCTCAAATTAATCTTCGTTAATTTTATTGGGAAATATGTACAAAATCTTTTATTTTAACGGCTTTTCTCTCTCCTTCAGACATATTGTGGTCTTGTTCGCAGATTGTGGTATAGATGCTTCCTTGTGTATTTAGCTTATCCGTTGTCGTTTCTGAGGTGAATTTATTGAGTGTTGGGCGAAAAAAGTTTAATCTTTTTAAGACTCAGGTTATTTAAACAAGTTTAGGTCTAGAGTAGGGTACTTTTAAGTTGAAATTTTAGAGTAAACTTTTGTAAATGCTTGGCTACTATCGTTCTTTCACTCATTATTTAAAGATCCTTGTTCTTTCTGCTTTTATTTCATGATCATATTATTAACATCAAAATATCAGTACATGTAGGTTGTGTATTGAAATGCGTTATTCCTGTATGTTAGAAATAGCATAGAAGATATCAGGGTGGAACAAAAGTAATGTTCGATTTTCTAGAATAAAGTTTTAGATAGCATTCATTAAAGTAGTGCCTCTTGCTATTGTTTAAGAATGTTAGAATGTATTATACTTTTTTTTTAAATTAAAAAATATTGTTCATAATCTGCTTCGGTATTCATCCCTCTTGTAAGAAAAATGGACCATGCATTCGCCGGGCTATCCCCCACGCACCACACGCACACCTGTGTTGAATTTATTGCCCCAAGACTTCCTAGGACGAGGGGGAATGGAACTTTCCTTGCCTGCGCCCTGGGCCTCCTTTTCCTGCTTTAGAGATGGTCCCAGACACAATTATGCTCGATCTTGCCTCGCAAACATCTCCCTCCTCAAAATTCCCGACTCGTTCCGTTTCTTACCTTCAAAGTACGGTCCAGTGGGTTTCGATGGTAAGGTCTCAATTCTGAAGCTACTCAAGGTAGGTACACAATTTCTCATTTCCCGGGCGCACAAAACAAGTCCTTCAAACTTTACCTCATATCTCCACCGTTACTTTTAAACTGTAAACTAACGAGGGTTCAAAAACCTTACTCTCATTTATTGGTTTCTCTTTTCCCTGGCCTTCGACCACTCCACTTTTTCTTACAACCCTAAGACGTTGGTTTCGCACCTTTCATGCTAGGCGTTGGCACTAACACTCTGTCCTCCCATTTAAAAATCACATTGCAAGCTGTTGGCAGAGAAAACCCTGCTACAGGATTGAAAAAGGATTGAAAAGTTTCCAGTTATTAGATAATGGGTCCTGCACCAACTGTCGACGGCGAATCTGCAACAGCATGTTGCTTAGTGGGAGTCATTGCTTTCACGACACCTTCAGGCATCATTTTGGGGCAGGCTTGTTACTGGTAGTGAGAAATGGCTCATTTATCATAGCGTTAAACGCCGCCGTTGGTGGATCAGTCGAGGAAGCAGAATTTCTCAACAACCGAGAGGAAGAATTCCTCCAAAAAATATCATGTTGAGTGTATGGTGGAATATTGAAAGAATTGTCCATTACGAACTGATAGACAACATTCAAACAACTAATGCTAGTCTTACTGCAATCAACTCCGCCATTTGAAAGTAGCTTTGGTCCAAAACAGCTTGAATGACCAAAGGTCTCTTGGAGGAGCTCGATTCGGAAATATTGCTAGTTCCTCCATATTCTCCTAATCTTGCCCTTCTGATTCTGACTTGTTTACTAGATTACTGAATCATTCGAATGGTCTTAGTTTGACATCAAAAGAAGAGGTTGACAAAAAAGGTGGATTCATATTTTGCATCAAAACCCAAAGAAATTTACAATCGTTGTATTTATAACATTGTAGACAGATGGAATGAGTTTCTAGGAAGCAATAGAAGTTCGTTCTCTGAAAAAATATTTTCATAATCCTACGTTCCTTTCAGTATGTTTCCTTATGTGACCACTCTTGGTCTTGTAGGTTTGTCCTTTCCATTATAAACTTCTGTATTTGTATATCAATAATAAACCCTAAAATCGGACATTACTTTCGTCCCAACCTGTTAGATAGAATTGGCAAGACATCCTTGGTCCTCCGCGTCTACGCTTCTGGTCTTACCAGGTGTTTACCCGATTAAAGGACAGCATATTCCCCAGTACCTACGTCTCCAAGTACTCCTGTAATTCTATTCGTCCCACTCCCTAGAAAGTCAACCCATTTTCTCGAAAGACGTCCCCCTCCCTCCAATGATCTGCAATTGCACATTCCACCATATATATATATATATGTATTTTTAACAAGTTTCCTGCTCTTTCTTACGACCTACCTGTGCAGTGTAAACATATTCCCACCACCCCATTTAACAACTTTTGTTCACAATTTAGTCCTCCTTCTATCAACTCTTCTCATTACCATACAATACAATACATACACTTTATTGGTACCTATAAGAGTTTACAAAACTTATATGTGCATAATAGGTCCTTAAAATCTAATAAAGTAAACCTTTCAGCGTCTTTAAAATAAATTGGGGCTTTTGATTAGAAATTCAGGGCCTTCCAATACTTGATCTACCAACTATTTTGATCTAGTTAAGTATGGAGGCCAAAAAGGGGTGGTATACCCTAAGATAGACTTAATTGATGAAGTGTATAATTTTAACAGTATTTATTTACTTTCTAGTTGAGACGCAGTGGTTAATGGATGATTCTATTCTCGCCGATTTGTTTCTGACTTTGATACAATGACTGGAAAAACTTAATTTATTATCGATTCATTAAACGCTTAAGTAAAATCTAAAAAACCAGGCAATGGCTTCGCCTTTCCTCACTACGGGGGGAGCTTGCACTTCGCTACTAAGATTAAAATCTAAAAAAAAGCAGCCATGGTTAAATTTTTATAAATTTTATGAACTTCGCCATTTATAATAATTTTTAAAATGAACTCTAAACTATTTTCCCCCTTTCAAAAAATCACGTTGCTAAAATATAGTTATAGATAAAATAAAAAAGCAGCCTTACTTAAATTTTAATAAATTTTCTGAACTTCACCAATTGTAATTCATTTTCTTTTAAAACATTATAAAGTATTGGATAATCATATTTATTTTTTCTGAACTATACTATTTTGTTTTTTCAAATTCTAAAGAAATTCTTAGAAATTACCTTGATCAAAATTTAAAATATACTTAAACCAGGCAATGGCTTCGCAACTTCCCCCTACGGAAGTAGTTTGCGCTTCGCTGCTAAGATTAAACTTTTAAATCTAAAAAACAGCAGCCATAGTTAAATTTTTATAAATTTTCTGAACTTTGTCAATTATAATAATTTTAAAAAGGAATTCTAAACTAAATTTCCCCCCTTTCAAAATATCACGTCGCTAAAATATAGAGTTATAGAAGATATATAAAAATAAATTTTCTGAACTTCACCATTTGTGATACTTGTGGGTAATAAAATATTCACAGAATTTCGATACTTATATTTATTTCTAAACTTCACCCTTTTGTTTTTTTTATATTATAAAAAAAATTCGAAATAACTTTGATAAAAAACATAAGTCATAACCAAACTAAGATGAAATTTTTATTCAAATACTCAAAAAATCCCCTTCTTAAATTACAGAGTTAGTGATGATGATGATGATGATAAGTCATTACCAAACTAAGATGAAGTTATTATTCAAATACTCAAAAAAATTCCCTTCTTAAATTATAGAGTTAGTGATGATGATGATGACATCGGAATTGATCTCGTTTTTGTTTTTTTTAAACCGTGTTGTGTTTACTAATACTTTGTTGCTCTCTAAATGAATTCGCAATTTCAGGACAAAGATCGACTCCCTAACTTTGCATATATATATATATATATATATATATATATATATATATATATATATATATATATATATATATATATATATATATATATATATATATATATATATATATATATATATATATATATATATATATATATATATATATATATATATATATATATATATATATATATATATATATAAATTGTGAGCGGGTAAGAAGATGTGGTATAAAAATTCCTTGGGGGTTCCTAGCTTAGAGAGATACTGGGTTTGATGGGGTAACGCTTTGGGCGAAGTAGAGTCACTGTGCCTGGTAGCTCAGCGGTAGAGCATCTGACCGGCAATCAGCAGACCCGGGTTCGAGTCCCGGCCAGGTATTTCAAACTTTTTTTCCCTGGCGTTATCTCTGTCTTCTCGGTAAAGGATTGCCTTTATTGTGCCGCCCTCTTCTCTCTATGATTCTAGTCTTCTTCTAATGTCCCTTTCTCTTACCTCTAAAAAACTCCTGTTTCTTGTCTCATTGCTCATTCGCGTCAAATTTCACTTTCTTGTACTATATTGTAATATAGTCTGCAATGCAAGGTTTCTGCACCTTTATTTCTGTCTTCAAAATTGTTTTGAAAGGCAGAAAATGAATATGGCGAAAGCCCTGTGGTGGTTGTTATCACCCGCAGAACTTGCATTTGCTCCTTCTTCTTTATATATATATATATATATATATATATATATATATATATATATATATATATATATATATATGTATGTATATATATATATTATCATGCCTACCTTTCATGAAAATGTGAACGAAATTTGCCACTTTCCAATCAGTGTGAACTAAATTTCTTTCGGGAAATAATTGCATAAGCACACCGGTAATTCTATCTACCCCACAAGCTTTTATCCGAACCCATTTAATTAATTACTTTTATTACATCCTCAACTGTAAATACGGGATGTCCCCTCAAAAAACGGGGCCCAACTTTCGATAGGCTTCATTTCTTAATTCGACAAAATATTAAGAAATGGAGCCTATCAAAATTGGGACCCGTTTTTTTTTGTAGTCTCCATGTATTATATCGTTCATTATAAGTATACTCGTATTTACATCTAATTTTTCCTGGATTTCAATATTTAAAAGATGAGTAAACTTACCAAAAACAGATATAAAAAAATATTTCAAACGAGACGCCTTTCCTCGGTCATTCTTGAACTAGACCATCATTCACAAGTGACAACGCCAGCTACCTTTTTCTCTACCGACTACCATTTTATACCTTTCCGTACTGTTGATTGACGTCTATCTTCACCCATAACATGCGATTTCAGATGATTCACAGATACTGAAATAAATTCACAGATTGCATTTACACACTATTCATAAATATATTGCAGGCTTTAACGCTTGCACTATCGACTACTACTATCGCACTATTTTCGCATTGACGCTTAGAACTCTCAACTTACAAACATCCTCACCCTACTACTCTTCAACTTGTCAGTCATTGATTCCAATTTATTCTCATATTTTAATACCGACATTAGAATATTGGCAAACAACGGCATTTTTTTTTGTTTTTGCAGGGTAAGGATTATGTGGAGCGCAGTGAATGAAATGGTAGATATAGTGTTGGTAGGGGTTAAGACGGCTGTGCTCTTCAGTGAGGAGTGGCTTAATACAATGGTATAAATGTAAGATCTGAATCACGGGTTGCTACAGTGTATGGCAGACAGCCACCGCTACCAAATCGTGCTTACATCCAAAGACTGACCACACACGATGAAAATCAACTTTGTTCAAATGTATAAATAAATATTTCCACTCTTTTAAGTCGTAGGCCATGACTGTAGTGTATGATGCCAGCGCAGTGAAAGAAGTGAGAATGAGAAGGAGAGATTTTGGAGTGACATGGGACGAGTGGTGGATGGAATTCGGGCTGGTTGATGGCTTGAGGAGATATGAATGGTCGACTATGGGACAGGATGAAAGATGCAACAACTGACTCCTGTGATAGCACTGGAAGACAAGGATAAAGTTATGGTCTGGGAAGGTGTGAATGAGTGATTCAGATTGTTTTGAGGCGGCGTGAACATGCAAGAAGAGATAAGGACAGACTTCTTGCTTAAGTCTGTGTAAGTCAGTGCAACGGAGGGCAACAAAGATTATTCCTTCCCTGAGGCACCTTGAATATATAGATAGACTGAGGGTATTAAATATGTTCTCGTTCGAAAGGAGGTGTGTGAGAGAGGATATGATTGAGCTCTTTAAAAAAAATTCCGGGATAGATAAATTGGATGTTAGCAAGTTTTTTGAGTTAGATGATGGAAATCGGACTAGAGGTGTAGGTTGGATTTAAGAAAATATTTTTTCACCAATAGAGTGGTAGACTTCTGGAACAAATTGCCGCCGAGGGTAGTAGGTAGTCCAAATCTAAATGTATTTAAGAGTAGGTTGGATGAGTTTATGGGGAGGGAAGGTTGTGATGGTTCCTAAGTTTTGTATATATTAATATTGTTTGTATATATCTATAGCTGCATGATTTAGTTCTTGACAAGCCTTGATTGGTGATACCCTTGTTTCTGGGCGCAATCCTCTGGATGTAGTTTTCCTGGGAGTTTGGGTGCCTTAAAAAAGAGGCCGTTTGACTCGGATGACCTATGATGAGGCCTTGTGGCTTTTGTCATCTGTTATATTATATTGTGGGGGACTTTGATTTTGTCTTCCCCTGGTGATGGTGCTTTTTGTGGGTGGGTTTTGACGGAGGCGGATGACCTTTAATAGGCCCTTGTGGCTTTTGTCATCCGTGAAATTATGTTATGTTATGTTAAAGAAGGATGACGAAGATGATTCATGAGTTGAGGAGCTTACTTTATGGTAAAAGGCTTAAGAGACTAAATCTTCAACTGTTAGAAAGGGGAGGAGTTCAAGGGAGACTTGATTAAAGCCTTCAAGTGCGTTAAAGGTTATAATAGGGGAGAAATAGGTAAGGTTCTTATTTTTAATGAACAGGGTAGGACACGTATCAATGGGTTTAAGCTGGACGAGTTTTGGTTTAGGAAAGAGATTGATAGAAATTGGTTTACCAATCGAGTGTTAGATAAGGGATAGGCTCACTAGTCATGTGATAGAAGCATCCTCGCTGCAGTTTTAAGAATATGTTAGATAGATTTATGGATGAGGATGCTAGTTGGGACTAATTGGTCTTTAGAAAACTCCTTTTCGTATCTTACTCGTATGTTTTCACTAAGAAGTCTAATTGGGGGCGAAAGGTACACTTATAGAGGCTTTGATAAGCACATAGCACAACATTTGGAAAAAAACTTGTTGATGTTGAAGTTATCTTACTTTTATGTAGCCTAATGTGACGACCACTTAGAAGCTTTTTCAAGTCTCATTTTTATGGATTTTTTACATACGAAATTTGAACCTTTACGAGGGAGTTGGATAATTTTAGAGACCATAAGGAATAATTACTATCAAAAACATTCCTTTGAATACTAAAGTCGCGATCCTAAGCTTTCCTGAGTCATTATGAAAGTAATCCTAAAATGGGAGCCGCATTATAAAAAAAGTCATCTGCATCAGAATGATACTCGTATTTGATCAGAATTCATTCTTGCCAGAGGATTCGCCTTCTACAGAAAAATTGTCAAGGAGTAATAGCATTGGGATCATATTCTTCAGATAAGAGCGTACACACACACACTCACACACACATACACACACACTCACTCATGTCATCAAACTGTCAAACTCTGTACATGGTGATCCAATTTTTTTTTAAAAATCGTCAATCGAAAATAAACTATGATAAGAGGCCTTATATACCAAGCCTATTTTTTTAAAGTCTTTATCTTTACTTTGCTTTCGCTATCTGATAGCGGCCTTTTATCGCTTCGATAAGGGCTAAAGACTTTCGAAGTAGGATTGAACGACTGTGATTTTAGAGAGATTTGTTCGGAGAAGCCTGAAATGCACCTTCTCACCCCAGCATTTACCAACAATGCAAGTTGCTATGGTAACCCTTTTCTTCATCCCCCGCTTTATTTTCATTTCCCCATGTACACTGTTTTGGGGGATCTGTACGTGACCACAGCCCCAGTGTTCCAATGTAGTCTGGCGCTAAATTTAAACTATCTGGGCTTTATTTCCTTCTAGATATTAACATTTCATCCTTTTTGTCTCACTTTCTTCACAAGCTTCTTCTCACCGATCTCTCTTGGTTGACAGTTAATTTTGCAGGCTAGTCGCCGAACAGCCTCGGCCTTGGTCCGGAGGCGGGATTCTCACCTCTTATCTCTTGTCTCTGGATAGAGTGGGGTTTAACATACCGACTTTCTTCACAACTTCGCCCTTTATAGTACCCCCATCTTTCTTTTCTATTACTACTCCTACATACCCAAGAGGGTGTCAAGTATAGAATGAAAGCCATGCTGTAGCTGACATTTAATACATTTGCATGCCCTCCAATCTGGGGTTATATCTTCCACACATTTTCATTTTCTCTATTGTCCCCTCTTTCTCTACGGATCTTACAAACGCTCTGAAGTTGATGTCCTCACTGTTCGCTTTATTTTTGTGAGGGGAAAATTATCCTCATTTTCTTCATTCATTTTCTTTTTTTTAACAATTTTCCCACTTTGAAAATCCGAAAGCTTTCAGTACAACAGCTTCAGGTGCGGCGCCTTTGAGATGCAAAACACTTTGTTGACAATTGAGTTTATCATCGGTGACGGAAATGTGACTAAAAACAGCGGATGTTTCCTTTATATGTGTCCACTGCATGTAAGTACATGTTGCTTAATGAGGCAGGCGAGTCATTTCCCCGATCCCAATAAAAAAGGGAGGTAATTGGTTTTACCGAGAAGGGCATTTTTTTATTTGGGTGATATTAAATCTCCATAATAAGTTAGTAGAGAGCGCACCCCCCCCCCTGTTACGAACTTGCGAAGAGGATACGAATTTCGCATCATCTCGTCGTAAAGGGAAAAAAACCCCGTGAAAATAAACATGGGATCAGTCCTAGACAACGACCTCCGAGAACACCATTCCTAATTAATGACCCCTCCTGAAATTTCAATCTTAGTAGAAGACCTCCCCGCCTTTTCCAAAAAAATATCAATCATAGTTGATGATCCCTAAGAAACCTATTGGTATATTTTAAAAAAATGGTAAAATAACTTTGGTTAAAGAACAAAAAATACACAAATAAATTAAAGAAACACGACTAAACTGAAAAAAAAGTAAAATATTAATCCAAGGAGTATAAAAGATAAATACTAGGGCAGAAATGTTCAAATCCACCCAAACCGAATCGATCCTGCCACATAGGGTAGTAGGTAGTCCAAATCTAAATGTATTTAAGAGTAGGTTGGATGAGTTTATGGGGAGGGAAGGTTGTGATGGTTCCTAAGTTTTGTATATATTAATATTGTTTGTATATATCTATAGCTGCATGATTTAGTTCTTGACAAGCCTTGATTGGTGATACCCTTGTTTCTGGATGCAATCCTCTGGATGTAGTTTTCCTGGGAGTTTGAGGGCCTTGAAAAAGAGGCCGCTTGACTCGGATGACCTATGATGAGCCCTTGTGGCTTTTGTCATCCGTTATATTATATTGTGGGGGACTTTGATTTTGTCTTCCCCTGGTGATGGTGCTTTTTGTGGGTGGGTTTTGACGGAGGCGGATGACCTTTGATAGGCCCTTGTGGCTTTTGTAATCCGTGTAATTATGTTATGTTATGTTATGTTATATGTTACGTTAGCTTAGGTTAGGTTAAGTTGGTTTGGTTAGGTTAGGTTTGTTTAGGTTAAGTTAAGTTGGTTGGGTTAGGTTATTTGAATCTAACCTAACATACCCTAACCAATATTACCTTAATCAAATTTAATCCTAAGTAGCATTTATACTTTATCTTAATCTTATTAGCAATTATTATTACGTATTTAAAAATTCCAAACCTAAGTAATGACACTCCCAAAACCTCAATCCTAGATAATGACCCCTAACATAGGTTCGAGGTCGTTGTCTAGGATTGATCCTAAACATGAATATCACAAGCAAGAAAAAAATAATTCCAAGCACTTTCGTTTCCATTTAGTACCTGGAGAAATAAACGTAAATGTCTTGGAATGATAGCTTTCTTTTCTTGCAGCCACCCAACGTATCATCTCATTTAAGAGGATTTGAAAGGAATCAGATTTAGGCTTAATCGGATAAGGGAGGTTGTTTTGATTCTTCCCCATCACTACCCTTTTATACCTTTCTACCTGATGTAAACCTTTTCGGGTCCTTATTAAGGGACTTTGTCGGTTCCTATAGGTCGGTTAATTTCTAATTAACTCCTTTTATTGGCTCAAAGGACACTGAAGATGAGCCGAGGGTTTACATTCTTTATAACCCATTCAATTTACGGCTGAAAGAAGTAACAAAGGTCTCTTCCGAACTATTATCCACCGTGATTGTAATTCCCTCCCAATAATAATAACGATTGTCACATCCATCTTTGCTTATAAAACTCGAGGGAATTTTGTTCTTTGTTTCTTTTGCAATTGAGCTGAGGGCGTAGGTTATTTATAATCTGCTTAAATTTATGAATGAAAGGAGGTATTATAGGATGTTTAATTCGATCTATTAATCCCCATGGTTACATAACAGGATTTTACAGATGACAAAAGGCATTCGAGAGAGAGAGAGAGAGAGAGACCGAGAAATTCGGTACTGACCCCTAAAAGCCATTAACTAATAGGCAAATTTATTGAGCTCATCGTCATCCGAGTCAATCAACCACCCACTGTATGTATTATTTCCCCCCAAGATCGCTAATAAACTGCATCCACAGGATTGTGTGTGATTGCCTCTGCCTTTGTACAGCTCAGAGAAACGCTTTTATATGCTTTTATTTGGTAAAAGCATATTTTTCATCTGTTAGATTTCACCTGGTGGCCATTGATTGAATATCAGGGTTATTTGCTGCTGGCGCTGTACAGTGATAGGGAAACACGACACAATAGAAGCTGCCAGGACTTTTTAGAGATAGGGGATCGAATCATAAAAAATATTACTGATACAAATACTAAACTAGCTCTTAAGTGTGTTGAGCCAGGTATATTAACCTCAATGCGCAGTAACATCCAGTGTTGGACAAGTCTGCTAGACCCAGTCACAAATCAATATGCTTCCATAAACTGACCCAAATCCTTACCGTTACCAAAGTCATATGTAAATAAAAAAACAACAACCCATTATTCCAAGTTCATTCGTTTTTTATTTAAAAATGCGAAAACTATCATAGTGTACATATATCCAACCATTCTGACTTATCTTCACTTGGTGGATTACACATAGAGAAAGTGTTGGGTGAGGTAATTAGGGAGATGGCTAGATTTTCTCATTGTGGTCAGAGTTGGGAATGAGTTGGTATTTCTCCAGCGTAGGGAAAGGTGATGGCGGTTAGGAAAAACAATTACCGTGAAAATAAAGATGTTTCGAGTACAAAAGAAACCCCCACAACAGTTCACTTTACTGAATCGATTGATCGATCAATAGACTTTTGTGGGTTTATGAGTCTTGTAACTTTATATCGTTGTAGATTGCACGTTAGGTTAGATAAGTTAGGCTAGTCCGTTTAGGTTAAGTTAGTTACTTTTAGGTTAAGTGAGGTTAAGTTAAATAATTTTAATTAGGTTAATTATGCTTTTAAATAGTTATTATTTTATAAGCTAGGATCGATTAAGTAAGGATAGGTTAAATTAAGTTATAGTGCTTTAGCTAAGTAAGATGGATTTATGCTAGGTTAAATTAAGGGATGTTAGATTAAGTTAAGTTAGTTTATGGTTTGGTTTGTTTCGTTATAGTAAATTAGATCTCAAATCAAAGAATCCCAAAAGATCTCTCGACTCTCACAAACTTATAGAAGTCCTCTAATTTAAACAATTGCAAATAAAAGTGTAATCCAACGAGGGCACGAAGGGAAGGTATAAAACAAACAGAAAGAAAAAGACTGAAGAAAGAAAATCACGTTGGAAAAGACCAAGGACTCAAACACCTTGAGGGCTGAAGCCCAAATAAGGCATTTGAAACCTCCGGGAACAATCTTGTACAATGCAATCAAGACTAAGTATTTCAAGCCACTCTGACTCTAAGAGGAAGAAAAGAGGAAATTGCACCGGTGAAGGGAGAATAAAAAGAAAAAGAAGAAGAATAGAAAGAAGAAGAAGCAAAGTAAATGAAGGAAAGGGGCCGAAAAGAAAAGTAAATGAAAATAAAAACGGGGAACGAAGATAATTATAGGAAAACTGACGGAAAAGGAGGTAAAAGAAAAGAAATAGGGAATGGAAATGAAAAAGGAGAAATGGGAGAATGAGAAGAGGAAGATGAAGAAGAAGTGGTCGAACGGCGAAAGAAGAAAATAGGGAGAAGAATTGAGAACATATTTTCTCAAAGAAGAAAGAATGAAGAAAATTAGAAAAAAACGACAACAACAAGTCGAATGATTGGCTTAGGCCAATCATTCGAGTGAATGAGTCAAGGGAGGCCGAATGAGTCAAGGGAGACCGAATGAGTCAAGGGAGTCCGAATGAGTCAAGGGAGGATGAATAACTTTTCCTTGGCCTGAATTGCAAAAGCGTCGAGTTGGTTGCTTTCGTCTTTTAAATTGCCAGTGCATAATTGGTACCATTGAGCGCAAACCAGCACCAATAAACCACAAGTGTGCGAAGTGTAACAACTCCAATTACTTCATTTTGTAATGAGTTTTTAAAAAATTATGGCTCACAAATGCTTCCAAAGGGATGAAATATCTATTTTAAAAATAAGTGAGTGTATTTATATATCATTAATTTGTTTTAAATCTTCAAAATAAATTGTTTTCCCTTACGTTGGTATCAGCGCTAATAGACATCAATTTAAACTATCCTTCTAACCCCATCTCGTTATGCCTATTTAATTGTGTTCTTTTCTCTCTTATTGCTACAGGATATTTTTATTCTTCTATTCATTTTATTCTTTCTATTATCAAAGACTTGATGTGGAAAAGCGTCGTTGCAGTTTACGAGCGAGAGATAATTACGTGGTTACATGGCCATTTTCATTCATTCCGGAGCGTTACCCGATTAATGCCAGATTGTTCTCAGATTGAGCCTTTGAAATGGGGTTTATTTTACAGAAATACGCAAGGTGAACCCTCTTTTCACGGTCAGGGACCAAAACCATCACAAAAGATTTCGTGAAATCGCATGAAAAATATGAATAATCATTGCGGAAAATGTTTCCTCTTTGAATTACACGTTTAACGGACGTTTATGAAAGAAGAGTCGAAAAGAATTTAAGCGAGTTACGTTCATGGAAATTAGTCGCCTAACGAAATGGGAGTTTTTATATGAAGAGAGAGATAGAGAGAAGAGGAGGGGGAGAGATGAGGGAGAGAAGAAGGGGATGGGGGCAGGGATTGCGAGAAGGAGAGATAATTTGTGTGTGAGAGCGGAGAGCAGCGTTGTGACAGAGAGAGAGAAAGATAATGTGTGTGTGAGAGAGCGTGGGAGAGAGAATGTGAGAGCTAGAAAGAGTGCGTGAGAGATAGAAAGAGTGCGAGAGAGATATAGAGAGGGTGTGGGATATAAGGCATGTGGGAGAGAGCGTGTGTAATAAAAGGAGTGTGGGAGAGAGAGAGTGTATGTGGAAGAGATAGAAAGTGTGTGCATGGGAGAGAAAAAGAGTGTGTGTAAGAGAGAGAGAGAGAGAGAGAGTTTGAGAGAGGGAGGATGTGGGGGAGAGAGTTTGCGAGAGAGAAAAAGAGGGGAGGGGAGAGAATGTGTTGGTAAGAGCTACAAGGAGCTACAAGGATAAGAAGTACCCTAGAAGACCTTGCGGTCGATTCAGAGAGGGTACTTGTGGACTAGCAGTCGAGCAGGCACAGTTCTGCTCAACGACTTACCTGCCCATACGGCCACTTTTCAAGACTTTGTCCAGTCTTGACTTGAACAGATCAACGGAATTGCTGTTGACCACTTCCACTGGAAGTGCGTTCCAGCTACCACATATACTGTATGTGAAAGATTTCCCACACATATCGCGGTGGTAACGCTTCAGTTCAAGTTTGTAGCCGTGATTTCTAGTTCTGCCCTCACAAAGTTGGAAAACATCAGTGTAGTCTGCATTGTCGAAGCCTCAAAGTATTTTAAACACTTCGATAAGCTAACCACGCAGTCTTCGTGTCTCCAACGAGAACAGATCTAATTCCCTTAATCTATCGTTGTAACTTTTGTGTCTGATAAAGGGAATCAGTTTGGTTGCCCTGGCTTCCACACGTTCCAATCTCGCAATATCCTTTCGAAATGAAGGACTCCAAAATTGTACGGCATACTCCAGGTGCGATCGGACAAGGGAATTGTATAAACAGAGTACTATTTCCTTGTTTCAATATCCAAACTGTCACTTTATATAGCCTAACATCCTTTGGGCCCTTTTCTCCGTCTCCATGCACTGTTTTGAGAAATTGAGGTCATTAGTGATTGTTACACCCAAGTCCTTCTCAGTGTCGGTGGATTCAATAGCAGTGCCCTTAAGGATATACTGAGATTAGGAGTTTCGGTGGCCGATATGCATCACTTTGCATTTGTTCACATAAAAGGAACTTGCCACGTGTCCGACCACTCCCCAATCTTCCAAATATCATCTTGAAGGCGGGCAGTATTTCCTTCCTTTGCGACGTTCATACGAAGCTTGGTATCATCGGCAAATTTATAAATCTTCGTAACCATGTCACCGTCCATGTCTTTGACTTAGATGGTGAACAGTAGTGGTCCCAGGATAGAAACTTGAGGAACACCACTAGTAACGGGCACCCACTCAGAAGCCTGTCCATTCAACACCACCCGTTGCCGTCTGCCACTTGGCCAGTTCTCTATCCAACTTGCTACATTTCCGTCTATGCCCAACGCACGTACTTTTCGGAGGAGGCGGCGGTGTGGTACCTTATTGAAGGCTTTTTGAAAGTCTAAGTAGATATCATCCACCACCTTATCCCGGTCGTGCTCCCTGAAAACGAAGTGGAAGAATTCCACAAAATTCGTTAGGCTTGACCGTTGCCTTTAGAACCCGTGCTGGGAACTCCTCAATCGCAAGTTGGACTCTAAATATGACGCCATTTTGTCCACCATGATGCTTTCCATGAGTTTACCGACTATTAAGGTTAAGATAATAGGTCGTTCGTTCGACGGCTGGCTAGGGTCTCTTTTCTTGAAGATAGGAGTCACCTCCGCTTCACGCCAGTCTCTAGGAACTCATCCGGTCTGGATTGACATGTTGAATATTGTGCTCAGATGTTGTGATACTTCATCGCGCACTTCTTTCAACACTTCAGGTAGAAACCCGTCCGGGCCAGGGGGCTTATTCGTCTTTAGATCAGTGATCTTTTTTTTTATTTCTCCTTGGGTGAGGTCCATTTCATCTAGTTTTTCCCCCGAGTAAGAATCCGTGGACTGGGAGATGAAACCACATTCTTTAGTAAACACTGAAGAGAAGTAGTCGTTAAGGAGGTTAGCATTTTCTGCATCTGAGTGCTTTAATGCCCCTTCCTCATTCAGTAAAGGGCGAATCGTGCGATAGATTGGTTTACGGCTGTTTACCATGACCAGAGAACTCCTTGGGATTCTCCTTGCAGAGTCTCGCCACTCGGAGCTCTCCGGCACGCTTTGCCGCCCTTATGCTGGACTTCACCCTCCTAGCTTGCCTACGGTACTCCTTAAAGTCTCCAGAAATCTTTGACTGCCGGTACACCGTTCTCTTTTCCCTCAGCAGTTGACCAATTTCTCGATTAAACTACTTTGGTTGAACGGAAGACCGACGAAGGCTTTTCAAAGTGATGAATCGTGATTGAAGATTCATGAAGGTAGTTTTGATTCTATTCCACGAATCTTCAACATCCTTGCACACTTCTAGCCTCACATCGGTCAATCCGTACGAAGACCTGCAAAGCCTGCTCTTCTCAAATCAAATTTTCTCGATTTATTAGTCACAGACTCTACTTTGTGGACCTTGACTATAAATCTGACTTGTCGGTAATCACTGCAACCGAGCATTTCGCCTCTCGAGAGATTCTCAACGATGCCACCCTCAGAGGTGAAAACCAAGTCGAGGGTATTATTGCCTCTCGTCGGTTCTCTCATCCATTGAGTCAGAAATTCGTTGTTCGCGAACTCCAGGAGCAGTGCGTTCTCGCCACAGGGTTTTCTGGTTTCCCAGTCAACTTGGCTGTTGAAGTCTCCCATGACGATACACACTCTGTCTTCCACAAGTTTTCCTAGTAGCTGGTACAGATATCTGTCTTTTTCAACGAGTTGGACAGGGGGTCTATAAAGCAGCAGGGTCCTTTATCTGGAAGGACCTATCTCTAGGTATAAACCTAGGAGCTCGTTGTCGGATATAATGTTTCAGTTCGTCGTTTTAAATGTATCCCTAACATACAACATCACACTGCCACCCTCTCTGTCTAGCTTATCTTTTAGAAAGAGTTGGTAGCCATGAATCATGAATTCTTCCTCAAAATCTCGGTTCGAGATTTTTATCCATGACTTCGTTATGGCCACTATCTCGTGTTCTTCCGTCGCAACAAGGCCACGAAGTTCAAGAAATCTGTTCCTGATTGATCTTGCATTCAACAGAAGAACTTTCAGGGAATCCCCGAATGTAGGACTCCCTACCCTCTTCCGTTTCCCGGCTTGCTTGTTGGCGCAGTGGTACTTCTTTTAGCGACCTCCGTAAAGGTTGTACCAGGAGTGACTCGAGCGTACTGGCGCAAGTCCGCCTTCACTCTGGGCCGGACACTCCTTTGGGTCCTCTCTACAACACCCTGTATCATGTTTGACAGAAAGGCCTTTCCTTTAAAGGAAAGATGTACCACATCCCTTTGGTAGAGATCATTCCTACCATAAAAGGTGCGGTACGGGTCCATAAAAAAGTCCCCTCTGCTGTACACAAATCTGCCAGGCGCCGGTTCAAAGAGACGTTCATCGAGTGAGCGGTCCGTGTTGGACCTCTCCTCGAGAGCATCCCGACCACAACACGTATGCGGGTTTTCAGCCCATGATTGTGTGGATGATTTTATCCGTAGGACCTACCCTATCTCCTCTAAGGTAGAGGTCGTTGCCCTTTACCATCAGAGTAACGACTGAGCTCTCAGAAATCTGAGATTTCTCCGCCTCTACTCTGATGTGGTGGTTACCCCGTCCTGGCAGGGAGCTTACCTTCACACTATTTCTAAGGCGGCCGCTAGCAGGGGCTGCAGACCCCGTGCTTGAGAATCACCAATAAGGGGGACCCTTGCACATTTTTCTGCAGACGACTGAGTCTTCCCTTTCGGAAGCAACTTGCCGGTTTCCTCTTTTTTCTCTACATTTTTTTCCTCTTCTTTTTCTTTTTCTTGTCTTCCTTTGTCTTTTCTTCTTCTGTTTCTAGTTTCTCTTCTTCTGTTTCTACTTTCTCGTCCTCTGTTTTCACTTTATTTTTTCTCTTTCTACTTTCTCTTCTTCTCTTTCTAATTTCTCTTCTTTCTTCTTTCCCTTCTTCCTCTTTCTTTCTTCCTTATGGCTCGTTGAGCCAGTCCTGTAGCAGAAGACTCCTACTCTTGTAAGTCGGAGGCCTTCTCTCCTTCGCACTCGCCTGAGCATCTGCATCTCTCTGATTTTAAGAGGTGAACCTCCCTTTTGAGGAGGGAATTCTCCTCTCTCAGTTGAGCGATGCTCTCGCCCATGCGCTTCTCCAGTTCGCAGAAGTCATGGACACTAACGGCATCTGTGAGCTCCTTGCAGCTCCTGCCCCCGAAGTCTTCACTCCATCTATGAACTTTGCAAATTTTGTAGGTTAACTTGCGGAACGAAGGACTATTCTTCTTCGCCATCTTAAAAACTCTGGGACCATACGCAGCAAAAAGGGTTTTTTGTGTGTGTGATTTTCTCTCGCACTAATCACATCCGCGTATTTCCGCGTATTTCCAGGAGGTTTTCGGTCGATCGGCCTCCAGAAACCCTTTGACCAAGCACACCAACCCTAAGGTCTCCCCTGGGCCGGACGTCCCTAATCGTGCCGCAGCTCCCAACTGAGCAGCACGAGAGCCCCAGTAAACTGGATCTCTGATTTTTCGACAGGGGTGCTTGAGGTGTAACTGTCTTCCTACTAAGCCCTACTAATCAGCTAAAAACGGCCAGACTTTAGGCAAATAGTAAAGCTAAGTGCCCACGATTTCATCCGAGATCTTTAGCTGATCTGGCAACCAACAAGGCACAAAAGCTCTCTCACCAAAGAGCAGTTGAGCCTTTGTTTACCAAGTAGCGGTTACAGGGGGCTGATCAGGCCATTGCACGTTAGGAGAAAGCTTCTAAGGGGTACCTAGCATTTTTTCATTAATCGTACCCCAAACGGCTGAGATCACTTCAATCTCAGTCTCTTGCAACCTATGAGTGCTCCAAGGCGTTATTTAAAGAGGTTCCAAATCCTCTCTTCTCACGTGGCATAAGGTAGCTGGTGAGGCACTTATTACTAAACAACTTATGTGTAATAGAGATGAATGTTTGTTTTTTGTTGTTGTCGTTTTTTGTGTGTTTTTTACAGTTGAGGAGAGTTGGCGAAACTTAGTAGTAACAGAATCAAAGAGGTTGGTAGGGGAATGCAAGGAGACGCATCAAAGAAGTGGTAGAGAAGTTTGACTTGACAACTCTTAGTCTGGATCCTACTAAAGCTACCTTACTGGCGTGGTTGACCCTGCCTGACTAAAAGTCTCCCAGCATACCTAGCTTAACTCAAGCAGATCGCCCAAGCTCTCTCACCGACGGCAAGGTGGTTGTTGAGAGAGAGTGTGCGTATGGCATAAAGAGAGAAACAGAGAGTGACAGTGTGTGAAAGAGTATAGAAGAATAAGAGAAAGAGTGTATGTGACTGATAGCATGATAGATAGAGTGTGGTAGAGATATATTGTATTTTTGAGATAGAGAGAGAGAGTATGGGAAAAAGTGAGAGTGTATGTGGGGAAGAGAGAGGGTATGTATGGGAGAGAGTGAGTGTGTTTGGAGGAGAATGTGTGAGAGATAATGTGGGAGAAAAACTGTGTATGAGAGATTGAGAAAGTGTGTGATAGAGTATGGGAAAGTGATGGAGGCATTTATTTTCTGTAAATTTGGAGTTTCTGTGTGATCGCCAATTTTATACAAAGGTCGAAACATGCAACATTCGATCCTTACTACGAAGTTGCATGATGTTCGCTTTTCAAATGGAGGGCGAAAAAAGAAAATATTACTCCTTTATAAACGTAGTCAGTCTTGGGTTTGAGGCAAAGTGTTTGTCTAGTTGGTGTTTAAACGAATCAACTGTAGTACAGTCAATGAAGTTACAGGGGAGGCGATTCCATAAATTAACTATTCAATTAAAGAATCTTTTTAGACTCGAGCGAGTTAAACAGTTTACCTACAATTTTGTTACCTTTCCCCCTTGTGTAATTAAATCGGTCGATTATAAATTACTTGTTAGAGTTTATATTAACTATGTCTCTGACGATTTTAAATACTTGAATTAGGTCACCCCTTAATCTACGTTGTGTTAATGGGAATATATTTAATTCTCTAAGACGTTCCTTGTATGGGTCATTTTTTAGACTTGGTATCATTTTGTTAACTCTACGTTGAAACCGTTCTAGCTTGATTATATCTTTTTGGTAGTAAGAATACCAGGCTTGAACACAGTGTTAAAAAAACCGGACTAAGGAGTTTGAGGGAGTAAATATTACTTCTTTCGAATTGTGCTCCAATGACCTTCCTAAATAGACAATTATTTTGTTCGCTTTATTAGTAACCTCTGTGCTTTGTTGACTGGGTTTTAGGTTACTCGATACTGTTACTCCTAAATCTGTTTTCTTCTCTACACTATTCATTCGTGTTTCATTCATTGAGTAAGATGCTTTTTTTTTCATTTTGATTTCCTATTAGGACCACTTTGCATTTATCCGCGTTCAAGCACATATGCCAAGTTTGGGCCCAACGGGAAAATTTGCCAAATTCTTTTTTGGCATATCTTCTCCCTTGGGAGTTCTCTTTTCCAACTTCTATATGAAAGTGGTTGAAAAAAGGGTCTTCTTAAGAGTACCCAAGCACCATAGGTACTGCAGGTACATATACGACATCTCTATCAACGTACAAACACAAGAAGAAATACATTATCTGGAAAAAGCCTTTAAAGAATGCTCTTCCCTCAACTACACCATCGAAGAAAGCCACAACAACCAATTACTATTCTTAGATATCCTCACTACCAATATCAATGAAACAATAACAACTAAAGTTTATGGTAAACCCACTAACCCGGAATTTTGCATGAATGGAGACAGCGAATGTACTAAGTGTTAGCGAACAAGCGTGATATTGTCGTACATCAATCGTGCTTTTACCCATTGCACCACATGGAAGGACACACACAACGAACTCGAGAGAGCCACTCAGGTACTTGTAAATAACGGATTCTCCAATAAAGAAATACAATCAGCCATAAGAATTAAAATGGACAGATGGTACCTCTCAGAACCCCAGAAGAACAGGAATACGGATAATAAAGATATTATTCAACTGTTCTACAAGAATACTATGAGCACCGAACACAAACAGATGAAAGAGCCATCAATGACATTATAGACCGAGGAATAAAACCCATAAACCCTGAGAAAAAGATTGCACTATTTATCTACTATAAAAATAGACGTACTTCAAACCTCTTATGAAAAATAACCCCAAACCCCCGCTACAGCTGAAACAAAGGACACATCTGATATACGAGTACACATGTAAACTAGGAGACTGTGAGCTCCTACCTAACTCGTATATCAGCATGACCGAAACCACTCTCTAAAGAAGAATGTCATACCATCTGAACAATGGTGCACCTAAAAAAAACATAAACAGGAAGTACACAGAACATGCCTCAACCGATAAATGATAAAAGAAAACACCAAGATTTTAGACTATGCTCCCAACAGGCGTCAACTGCTCTTCCTTGAAGTTATATATGTCCAAGAAAAACAACCGAATTTAAACTTACATTTTAACTCCAATGAAATCCTGCCCAGCGCAAGAAAAGCAAACAGAGGGACAGGTGTACTCAGAGCTGCCCCTAACCACTAACTCTCTCTGGCTACCTACTCCTCCGACCTTTTATCACCTGGATCCAACCTACCTATACGTGTATAGCTTCGTTCGTAATTTTTTTAATACATTTTGTAACATAAATAAACTGAATATTTTGTAATAAGTCCCCATTGTAACTCTGAAGATGATACTCGATGTATCAAAACGCCTCAGTTAAATTAAAGAAAGTGCTAAATTACATTAATTTACTTCTTCCTTTGGCAAAATAACAAGCATCAGTCCCCGATGAACTTCCGTACGCTTATCCACGGGTTAAACAATGAAGAAAAGGCGCATATATGACAAATCGAAAAGATTGGAAAAAGGACTATTAATTCGAAACTAGCAGTCGCTTTTAATAAAACATGATATATATATATATATATATGCGGTTAAAAGGCTATTTTTGGCAAACCAGTCTTCCTCAAAGCCTTCGGAAGGAGCTCTTCTCACATACACGAAAAGGTAGCACTTAAAATAGGCGTTCCCTCCTATTTTAAGTGCTACCTTTTCGTGTATGTGAGAAGAGCTCCTTCCGAAGGCTTTGAGGAAGACTTGTTTGCCAAAAATAGCCTTTTAACCGCATAATTAATTGCGTTACTGCAATAATTTTTCTTAATATATATATATATATATATATATATATATATATATATATATATATATATATATATATATATATATAGAGAGAGAGAGAGAGAGAGAGAGAGAGAGAGAGAGATACCGAGAAAATCGGTACTGCCCCCTAAAAGCCATTAACTAATAGCAAATTTATTGCTACCCTAAATGTCGAAATCAGCTCGTATGGCCGTGTTTTTCGTATCTTAAAAAGTTTAATGGAGTTCTTTTTAAAATCTAGTCCCAATTTTAATCTTTGAGCGGAGAACATAGGTATGTGCCGCTAAAAAAAACTATACATCAAGATTAAATTATCAGAGCGCACAAATAATTCAGATAACATATTTCATTTTACCTCTAAGCCGAGAAATTAGGCCTGAAAAAAATACACCGGGAACAAATTTCTAGAGCCTATCTAAGCACGTTTTATTTGCATCATTGAATAAAAAGGACTAAGAAATAGGTATTGACAACCACTAGAATGCTTAGACCTAAAGCAAATTATGTTTTTCCCTCTGGGTCGCAGGCCACAGACCACAAATCCCAGCATCTTCCTGAAGGAGGAGTACCGCATGTTCGGTTTGTATATTAAACTAAATAATTGTCCACACGAGCTTTAAATTTGCCATATTTTATGGCAATGTATTACCGCTGTATTTACTATGAGAGGTGCTTGAAAGTAAAGTACTATATACAAATCGAGAGTGATTCACGGTACACTGAAGTTAGCAAATTTAAATGTCTAAATGTATGTTCAGATACCAGTATGTGTGTTGTTCTGTTTAGTTTAATTTGTATTTCTATTTTGTGGCGTCAGATAACCGTGGCTCTCTTTTTTAATTCTAGGGCCTCTTCCCTCCGAAGGGTGGTACCATATAGTTTTGCTGGACATGTCAGTAGGTACCTTGAGAGTCTGCGAGTTATTTCAGCCCCAGTGGCCGCAACCCGCCACTCTCGATCCAAGTCCTAGATAAGGTCGCGCGTTCTCCCGTTCCTTTTATGCACCATTTACACTACGACTTGCCCTTTTCTCTATCCTTTCATTTACCCTATTTTCTACTGCCTATAAACCTCCTTTGATCACGACCGAGCGTCAGAAAGGAACTGCCCTGATTTGCTATTCGGACCTGATGTTAGGTGTGGCGACCCTGGCCTCTCTTAAGCCAATTATCAAGCTCTATCCGTCACCCCGATACACCTACCGTACGTACTATGTGTAGAATTGGTCTGAGGTTTCCATGAGGTGACGGTGAAAGCGTGCCCCACCCGTACTAGAGGCAGCGGCCCGGGCCAAGTTAAAGGCGCCCAGTAGGGCCGTTCCCTCATTCAGGTCAGTTTTGGACCCACACGGGAAGAGGTTGCGAATTCTATTTTATTGGTTAAGGATTCTTATATTAACAATAAAAATACCCAATCAACAAAACAACAAACTAATTAACTACTCAAGCTAAAACAAATATTTGGACCAGTTTGCTGGTCAAGATATATCGGCATAAAAACTAAGAACAAAACATTCTGCGCCTTGGAACTTCGTGAACAGCTACAAAAAATTGCCAAAGAATCACAACCGGGATTTTCTTTCAACAAAGCAGAAACTGAGGCATAATCAAAGCTAAAAATGGAACGACATAGCCTTTACCCAGTTAGCTGAGATTCCATCGGCATGTAGTGAAATTGTGAGCGCATAAGAATGTACTTATGGAGCTGCGATCCCATAAAAATGTAGTGATGAAGCTGTTCTTGAATTGACAAAAAAAAGAAGCTTCTATAACCAACGAAAACATTTATAATCGGTGAAGAATGAATTAAAAATGGAACAAATAGATAAAAAGGGGAAACCTGGAATCAATGGAAGAAAAAAGAGATTGGCGAAAGCTAAAGTATAACAAAGACTATTAACAAACCTCGCCAACTCTTGCTGATTAAGATTCTTGAGACGGGAAGTCAGTGAACAAGGAATCTTATTTATTCCTTGTTTTCTCCGACTCCTCAGACATAAAAGGTACATTAGAACTCCCTTCAAGTGCTAGAAAAGATGTACAAATATTATCTAGTATAAAATTGAATTACATAAAAGTGGTGTCGTGCAAAAGTCTCGTCTCCTAGAAATGGAAAAACGATATAAAAAAATATTCAACCAACCACTATACATAAAAATGTAATAAAAGGATATTTTAGCATAGCAGAACACTTACAATGAAAATAAAACCTTTTGGGAAGTGGTCTTATTACAAACACCTCACCCAAACCCAACATACTTCTATAATAATTAATACTTGCCTTCATCATCCACATAATTACCTGTCCGAGTTATTATGGGCGACAAAAACCCGTTACTACAAGGAAAGGTAAAAGAGATTTTTTTTATGATGCGCTCTTAAATACCACTTCCCGCCTCTACGACGTATTAACGTTAGGTGAGACAGAATATAAAGTTTAGGCAGAGACAAATTTGGTAGGACATAATTATTTTTAAATGTCTTATTTTCCAGATTTAGGTGTTATCTCTATTATTGACCAAGGAAATTAAATGAATCTTTAAGATTTGCAGATATTTTATTAAATTAATTAAGATCTGTCGCCGAAATCAATTGTTTTTGCCCCGTGCGTCGCTAGCGTCTAATTTTGATTAGAGTATCGAGATGTTAGACCGGTGAAGAGTGTGTATGATTGGATAGTAGACTACCATTCTCACGGAAATAATAGGTCATCCGGAAAGTGGGTGCCACAGTGGAAAAATTAAAATTATATATTTTTTAGTAAATGCAATCAATTCTCTAGTTACTATTTAGTTTTTCAACCTTGTCCCATTTTACATGTTGCGGTGGGTAATTTGTCGCCTAATTTTAATATCAATAAAATAACAGAGAGTTCATTTATACAAATATATTTACCAAAGTTACCTCTTAAAGATTTGAAGGATTGCTGGTCTTTTCATTTTATTCAATGAAGTGGCCGTCGGCCTCAACGACGGCCTCCATGTGGCTTCGGAACCTGTTGCAGGCTTTCTCGAGGGTCCCACTCTTTGACTGAGTGAAACCTGTGGTGACCTTGAACCTATGCTCCACCTTAGTGGTGCACGTGACTTGATGTTCTCTTTCCCATCTACTCCCTACACATAATAGTCCAGGGGGTTTTATTCTGTAGAGTTAAGAGGCCAGATGTTCTGAGGGATCTGGTCAAAGAAATTATCTAACAGCAGAAACTGGGTGTTGGGTCCTACTGGCATACGTAAGGCCTTCTAGCGGCCAACACCTGGATCCAGGACAGCCCCAACTCCTACAGGCAATTGATGTTGCGCTCAGTGAAGATAATGGGGGCATAACGTGTCCCTCTCTACTGACCCCCACAAACATCATCATGTGGACCGTGAACTTAGTCTTCATGACTCTCGATAGATCTTAGGGAAACACAGCAAGCGAGCGGTTGTTTTGCGAGTTCGCTACCGGATGGTCCTGGCAGAAATTCTTCTCGTCTGAGAAGAACCGAAGCAATTTAGGCTTGAGGAAATACTTCATTTTGTTTGGAAGCTTCGCAGTACGTTCATTCCGCTCACCTTTCATCTTCTGCGACAGAAGCTTTCCCTTTCTCATCTTGTTGTAATAGTAGCTGATGTTCTCATGCACTAACTGACTGATGAGAAAGACTGACAATCTCTTATCCTTGAGTATGGGATCGTTGCCATTCATGGCCTAGATCTCAGCGACAAATACCGAGTTTCCCGATGTATCGGAACGCCTAGAGAGAATTTTGGGAGCCGCCGTACCCTCATACCCACAGTCGGACTCACCCAACTCTTTCCTGATTCTCTGCCCCGCCCTCAGAGTGACACCCTAATACCTTTTGCCTTTTCCAACAATTTTTGGAGGCTGGTATTCAACCATGGTATTGTTTCCTTCATAGACAATGCACACCCGAGTCTTCCATGATGCGAAAAACAACGCCAGACAACACACCTTCCCTGAATTTAGTTGCCAACGGCAATAAATTACCCACCGAATCTTGAATTGTTTTAAAAAACAACACCAAATATCTTTTTTGAAAAAAAATAATAATTAGTATGCAAAGTGTTTGAGCAAACAACACATCTCTCTAATGAGCGATGAAGACTAGGTTAGCCGAGTTAGTCTATCGACTAGAACTAGGCTAGCCATTACAGGAAATGAATAAACGAATTTTGACAAGAACGAACAGGTTAGAACTTGTTAAGACTGACTAGTGATAGCCTCATTAACCCCTCATTTGTCACCTTATTAGGAAGGGGTGCGTTCTAAGTTAGCTCACGCCTTTTTGCATACTAATTCTTTTTTTTCAACGAATTTCATTTGTCTTTTCAAAACTGATATAAAGGAAAAGGGACGAAGATCAAAATGGTCACTATAGAATTGATAACATTTACTTAAAAATATATAATTTTTCCATAGCGGTACCAACTTCCAGGACCACCTAATAATACCATCAAACCAATAAAAGAGGGAAAAGGGTCAATAGGGCCACCAAAACCCTTCCATATCATGCTCAATCCCTCATCGTGGACGATTTCTTATGACAACTGATGAAAATGAACATAAAGTTCAGAATGACCATTATAGGTTGAGAATGTGTGTGTGGGTGGCGGAGGGGGAGGGGGTATTAGTAGTAGTATTGTCTGTTTTTTGGCACGAACCAGCGATGTGGCAGAGTTCCAAAACATAGGAGAAATTGGGCATGGTGTGTTGTGAGTGGGGGGAGGGAAATGATAGCGGTGTTGGATTGGCTATTGGCGTGAATTGGCGTGTGAAGCTACTTACACGGCAGGGTTAAGTATCGTGTATCCACCTAATAGGTGGCTAGGGCGTGACGCCATTTTAAAGTTTTGTGTATGCACTCCGTGCGATTGATCCCGTGCCTTTACGCTAGAAGTCCAAACCCGTATTTACTCTGCTAACGAGATCTTCTGTGAACGTAATATTTACATCTATGCAATACATCTCCACTTTTACATTATTACATTAAGTCAAGAGTGGAGATAGGTCGATTTAATCGGGTGCATTCAATATAAGGATGGGAAATTGAAGCCAGGCATCTTGGCGTAACGCCAAAGTGACCTTTTGTGTGCAGAATGGAAACTGGTGTATGTGTGGCATAGGAATCTTTCTGACGCCGTGTGTCAAAACAAATACCAGGGATGTCTCCGTTTGTGGAATGATGCTGGGAATCATGTGATGGTTTGGGTGCAGTTTTATGGCAACAAGTGTGTGAGTCTGAGTGTATGTGTGTGTGTGAGTGGATGGTATGCTGAGTGAGGCAGAGACATTTTAGAGAGCTGCCTTGTGGCAAAGTGGGTTAAATGTGGCACCACTCACCGATATAACATCAAGGACAAGTTGACATCTTGCAGCATCGTAGCAATGATTCTGGGCGGAATGATTTGCCTCTATTTAGAACTTATTGGAGGACGAGTGTCCTTGGAAGAAAAGATAGCTGGTCATTGCTTGAGGGGAGGGTGGGGGTCGTTACCACCATCAACCATCATGAGATTATCGATGCGTGGAGTTGCTACTCATCCATAGGAGTTATTGCTGTTACCTTCTGAAGGAAAGCGAAAAGCAAACTTGGCCATATTATTTATAAGGAGAAATCTCTCTAAAAAGTGGTGAAGATGGAGTAAGTCAAAATATATGGAAGATTAATAGCCGCAGACACACGTGCGAGCGTTGGGTCATAGGAAAGTAGCATTCCTCCAGATGTGAGCTGCCGCATGGTTCCACTCCTTGCGAGGTCATCCAATGGAGCCTGTCTGTGACCCAGCCTCTAATCTCTTTATTTCACGGCTGCTAATCATAACTTTTACACCCATTTTAGCGAAATGGTAAATAGGAACGATTGGAATTCATTCATTAAATTTTATTGCTCTTTCCACCCTACTACAAATCCGGTCGAAGTTGTACCACTATTATTTCCCGCCATTGCTACAATGACCTCTATTTAAACCCATCACAGGGGCAATTTCATTAAGGTTCTTTTTTTATAAATATACGTCTAAAATTACTTTGCGATAATTCCACTCACGTATCTACGCGCATAAATACACACAAACGGATACTATGCGTGTGCATTTTTGTGTTCGTGATAATTCCACTAGGCTATCTACGTATATACATATACACAAAGAAACTACGTTCGTACAGTTTTGTGTTCACTCACGTATGTATATACATAAGTATACACAAACGGAAAAGGCGCTTGTTCAGTATTGTGTTCGGGCTAATTCCACTAACGTATTAGGTACATAGATACACATAAACGTACACAACGCTTTTGCAGTTTTGTGTTCACGATAATTCCACTCACGTATCTACGTACATAAGTATACGCAAACGGACACTGTGTTTGGGAAGTTTTGTGTTCACTATAAATCCACTCCGGTATCTGCGTACAGAAGTATACACAAACGTACACAACGCTTTTGCAGTTTTGTGTTCGCGAAAATTTCACTCACGTATACACATGCATACTGCATATGTCCAACGGGCGGAGTCCTGGTCGCCAATGTGGATGGGGCCGTAATCTTTTGGTTAACTTGTAAAGTGCTGGTTGGCGCAACTGGTTTTGGAGGTGCGAAAGGGAGCCTCACATGAGGGTGCCTTCTTGAAGCGTGGCTTAGTTGTAGTCACGAGAAGCAGTAGAAACCGCATTGGTTGAGGAGGTTCCAACCAAATGATACGAGCCAAACGGGAATGCTTTTTATCAAGTTTATTCATCACTTTGCCTGAACTTTGACAAATTAGACAGCTCTCGAAAGACCTTGAAAATCTGAGCTAAGCTACCATTTCCAACAATGTTGTGTATATATATATATATGTATATATATATATATTGGGCAATTTCTGAAACTAGGTGGAGCTAAAGTAAATTTACCATTTTATTTTCCGAAGGTGTCCCTCTTTCCAATCTTACTTTACCTCTCTTGCGCTAGTTTTTTTTTTAATGGAAAACCCAATTAAAACACACTGGGGTGGTTTGGGGCGTTTTTCCTTATATCTTAGCCAATTGCTTCTTGAGGGTAAAACAAGGTTGGGGAGGATTCGTTGATCGGATTTTTAAGAACGGAGGGGCTTTAAATGGAGGGAATTTCTTAGCGAGTTGGACGGATCGGAAGAAGGGGTTGGTTACACCAACACAAGGTAATGTGCCTTCAAAAGAGGAGGCTTTCAATCTAAGGGGGATTTCTTATTCAACAAGGGCAGGGAAGGATATTACTTCGTGAGAAATTGTTAGAAAGACAAGTTGTTGCAAGGAAGGGTGTCAACTTGTATTACTTGCTCCTAAATATTTCTGAAGTTAAATTTAAACAGTGATTTTTGGGGCGCTGAATTCCTCTGGCTTCTAAATAAGAGTGAGGTATGTATATATACTTATACACACATATATATTCATGTATATTTTGTATTCACCTAAAGGCGACCATTTTAAGTATGTAGATATAACTATAACTTAAAAGGTCGTAATACAATGGCGATAGCGAGAGTGACATGAAATTAGTTATCTTTTATTCTATTTATTTTACTCTTGTTCACTTGCTTTTTTTATTTCATCAATAATAATTTCTTATTTTTTATGCTTCTAATGAAAATGGAGCACGTTTATACATAGGTATGCATAAACAGACACTACACTTGTGGAATATTATTCGTATTGCGGCCAATTGGGTTTTCGCGTAGTGGTCTTTCGAAATATAGGGTCACCCCCCCAAAAAAATGGGCCTCCACACACTTTTTGTGATATACAAGTATGCTTCATTCATTCTTTAATCACCCATACTTTGCAGGATATGACAGAAGCAACGCTGGTGAACACAACTAGATGTCAATGGGAGCTCCAGCAAAGAATATACTGCGTCAAACATTACTACAAGACAGGCTCTGTCAAGAAAGTGCAGGACACTTTCGTGCATCAGTTCGAATGTGAAAAAGACCCATCCAAGAGCAGAATTCAGGACTGGGTGGGCCACTTCGAGAACTATGGAACAGTGGAAAACCTCAATGCAGCCAGTGACAACCGTCCAAGCCATTCAAGACGCCCCGGGAAGCGTACAGCTGAGCTGGTCGAGAGCTTGAGAGAGTCAGTTCAGTAGAGTCCAAAACGCTCCGTGTGCAAACGAAGTCAGTCCCTCTGTATATCCCATGAGACTTGCAAGAGAGTTTGAGTAATGGATGTAAAGGCCTACTCATACAGAATACAGAAGAAGCAGACCCTTACAGCCTCAGACAAGGAGCATAGAAAGGGTATGGCAGTCAAGTTACTGGAGAAGATTCAGGAGACCCCAACTTTCCTTAACCTCTTTTGGACCTCAGATGAAGCTCAATTCTATCTTGAAGAAAAGGTAAATTCGAAGACAAATGTCTTCTGGGGGACTTCCAGACCAAATTGAGGAAGCCACCAAGCCATCTACACTCCCCTAAGCGCAGGGTATGGATTGCAATCAGAGCTAGAGGCATCATCGGACCATTCTTCTTCGAGGAATCTGGCGCGACAGTGACAGTGACTAAGGAGCGGGTTGTTGAGGTCCTCTAAACCTTCAAGAGGGAGCTGCAGACCTTGTTCCTGTCGCTTATGGAGAGGTTCTGGCTCCAGCAAGATGGGGCAAGCTCTCACACCTCAAACCTGTCTCGAGATTGGCTGAAAGAGAACTTTGGTGGCCGTGTGATCAGTCACAAGACTGATTTCGAGTGGGCACCTCACAGCCCAGACCTTATCACCCCCCTTTCCCCCAGATTTCTTTCTCTGAGGCTACCTTAAAGACAAAGTGTACGCAATGAGATCCAGGACCATGACGGAACTCAAGGAAGCCATCAGGGAAGAGATCAGAGCCATTAGTCGGTCGGTTTGTAAGGACGTCATGGACAACTTTGTGCTGCGCCTCACGAAATGCACAGAGCTTCATGGAGGTCATCTCGAACACGTGCTCTAGAATAAAGAAGAAAAGCCTAAAGATTCTCATGTTTTGATATGATGTTTTTGAACACAATAAACTAGTTATCACCAAAGATTCATTCAATCCTTACAAAAAATTAAGAAATGAGGCCTATCGAAAGTTAGGGCCCGTTTTTTTGGTGACCTTGTACACACAAATGCGTAAATGAGCATATGCTTACCACACAACCGGCGCGCGCATACACAGGGGCAAAATCAATAACGTGAGCCTCAAGTGGAGTATTCTGAACCTAGGTTAGTGCAAGGTCCTACTTAAGCCGAAGAAATTACTTTAATAAGGTTGATAGTATTAGTTAATGGTTATTTCTTATTAAAACAATAAAAACCATCGAGAGCCTCTTTACTAAAGGTTTTGAAATTGGTGAAGTTAAGGAATGTGAAACTGCGAAATATACAAAGCTGAAACGAATAAAGAGGGAAAATACTCTTAGTCCAGGGGATAAGGCGTTAGACTTACACGCCTGGGTACCAAGATCGATCCAATCGAGTGCAGGTACAAAAGATTTCGGCGTTGGTAGGGAGCTAGTCGCACATTTGTGGCGTATTTAGTCTGACGCCTGGGTACAGGCCGCTCCATCCAGACACATCATCACACACAAAGTCATTTTCAACACTGATGTCTCCCCCTCCCCCCTCCCTCCTCCTCTGTCCACACACACAACATATTACTCTTCCGTATCGTAACCTGTATAGGGGTTTTTATTTCCACACTCCCCTGATGCGGAAATGTAGCTCTTCCTCTTGGGCCACGAAGACCTTCCTGATCGCCAGTTGGTGGCAAAACTCACTACTACCACTCTTCATGCACTCTCATCTCTGTCGCCCTAGCTTTGCCAGCGATTGTCATCCTGATCTTTATGTGAATTCCATTATCCGGTCAGAGGACCACGTTCACGATTGAAAAGAGATGGGTAGGCCAATTAACTGAGTAACGAATAAAAGAAAACTACAAGGAACGTTTGTGTATTAGTAAGTCGCGTAACTCTCCCGCACGGCCGTTTGTTTGCCAGGAAGATACCGACAGTCTTTGGCAGATGGCGCTGCCTCTTGATTCAGAATGGCGACATTAGAATGATGCCTCGATTGTGACACTTTCTGATAAGAATAATGAAACTATCGTTTGCCTACAATTCCTGAGGCAGGGTTATTTGCACCCCGGCGGATCCAAGATAAAAATTGGGAGCAGGGGTGGGGTAACTTGAATTCCTCCCTCTGAGTATTCTGAAAGAAGGGCATTGATGATTAATAATGGTTATCTTACACAGCATTGATGATAATAAATAACTGTATCTCATACAGGAGTGAGCACTAACTCTCTCAGATCCGAATTTCTTTTCCACACATCAGGAAATTATGAATTGAAGTTTTTGGATGTCAGTTAAGGTATAATATTGAATTTAATAATTATTTTTGAGATTTACCTGTAATTTAGACATGTATCATATAATGTACATTCGTTCGCAACGATTTAAATAACTATTTTTATATATATTATTACATAACTCTTTTTGAATAGCATAATATAATTATGGCTTAAAAAGAAAAAGAAACAAATGGGTCTGAAATTTGGGGGTGATTCAGCCCCCTTTTCCCTTCCTGGATCCGCGTCTAATTTGCACTTCATTATCATGTTTTCGTTTTATCTCTGCCAACATTCGTATTTCTTCCTTTTGGTTTCATCAACAATGAAAGAAAACGATCATTTATTTTCGGTTTACTTTCGAGTTTTTGTTTTTCTAATTCATTTTCGACCTCATTTCTCTCTTTTTCTAACCCCTCAAAATGTTGATTCACTGATGCATTAGGAAAAAAGAATTCACGTCATAATGTAGCTCCGATTGACCAAATTTGAAGGCGAAAATGAACTGAAAATTGCCTTTAAAATTTCAGTTCAGTTAAAAAGGCAAACCGTGACTTATTTCTTGTGTTAATTGGCGCCTATTTTTCTATTATTTTTGCACCGTGATAATGCTAAAATTGTTCAAGGTTAACATCTTACTTGTAATTTGATGAATCTTTTTGGCCGCTAATCAAAATTGAAGAATCAATGTTTGTAAATAACTAAATTATTGATTGTTTGTACTTCATACATCAAACAAGACGCGTAGTTGAGTGGGTGGAAATGTCAAGTATCTGAGGGAGTGATTGATAAATCATGCCGATCTATCAATCAGTATCGAGCTTAGAAATGATAGAATGAGATCTATTTTTTGTAAAGATTCTCCCACCTACACGTACTAAATCATTTATAGACACAAAACTGTACTCCTGCTAGGAGGTTAGAAGAAGGTAGAGGTTTGTTTAGAGGAGACTGAGAGATTCTGAATATATAATTTCAATCAGCGATACCTAAAAATACCCCAAATACCTAAAAATACAGATTGTGTCTCTTATGACCGAAAACACTCCCGAAACGAACTCCTTCGTGAGACGATGAAAGGAAAAGCCTTGTCCCGATTGCTCTACCTCAGCCCTAACAATAGTGTTCCCTTACCATACCACGACCGTACACCTGCCTTACTGCCACCGTACCTCTGCTCTACTACCTCCTCAACACTAAAATATGACCCCTACTACTATACTACCACCTCCCTATCAACTATTACTGTCATACCACTACTCTACCACTCCACTACCATACCCATGCCTTACCATCAATTTCCCATTGCCAAAACGACTATCCTACTACTGTATAGTACTACAACCACTTCCATACCACTATGCTGCCACTGTCCTATCACTTCACTACTCCTATCCTGCTACTACACTACCGCTACTTTATCACTGACCTCCTAGTACACTGCCTCTTGTCCTACCACTACACTACCAATGTCCTACACTAAACTAGCCACTGTGCTAACACTACACTACCAATACCTTGGCACTAAACTACCACTGTCATATTGTTACCCTTCACTATACTGCTACTACACTACTATTACGCTAGAACTCTCGTGCGACTATACAACCATTATTCTTCTACTGCCCTATTACACTAACACTACCATACGCCTGACCTACGACTATACAACTGTCGTACCACCACACTACCACTAGCCTACCAATGTGCTAACACTGTACTACTACAACAGTACCACTAGCCTGCCACTACCTTATGACTGCCTCTACTACATTACCATTACTCTACCACTATGCTATAACTACTACTACTACTACTACAAGAATAGGCAGACATGTATTGTGTATCTTAATCACCCGAATTCAACTTTTTCCTAGTCCCTTTGTATTCCGAGCGATCTTTCTATGTACTAGTTGCCTCGATGCAGTGCGATACACTAGTGATTGGCTATACAAGTTTTTGTCGCTATGCTTCTCATTATTAACTTGTTTTCATTTCAACTGTCCTCTTAGCTTTTTATTCAAATAGCCGGAGTGGGAAATTGCACCTTCTTCATCAGCGAGAGCCAATGCTGAAACCTATCATGTCGTTTGCTGCAAATCCCGTAAGGAAGGTGCGAATTCGTGGCTTTGAGTCACTCTGTTAGTTTGCTCATGTAGGCTTTCACTGCACTCTCTCGGCTACCAGCATTTTTGTCTTCACATCTCTCTTTTCATTAACCTACCTCCCCATTCCTCCCCTCGTAAGAATAGAGCCTAACAACGAGTGAAGGAGGGTGTTGTGTTCGTAGAAGAAGTCGAGACAAATTAAGTGTTACATTTGATTATGTATATATTAGGGGTTGTTTTAATAGGGGCTTTTGAGAGATGAGAATACCTTTATATGGAATTTTGATTTTTTTTCTGATTTCTCTATAAAAAAATCTGGTAAGAATCAATTTGCTCCTAGTATTCTGTTAATATCCATGTAAATTACATTTTAGTAATTAAAACACAAGGGTTCGCGTTTTTTTTTCACCATTCAAGCAGTAAGTAGTCATTTACAGACTTATTTTTTTTAGTATGAATCAAAGAAAACGACAAGTCTTTTACGGGTTCAAATTCCACCAAGTAGAAAACGACACTTCTTTTATGACTTCAAAGTCAGTCAACGTAGTAGAAAACGACACGTCTTTATGAGTTCGAAGTCCGCCTAGTAGCAAACGACATCTTTTGTGAGTTCAAAGTGCACCTAGAAGAAGCTTGTGAAGAATTTGTTGTTTTGAAAAATATCGAAAATATTGAGTTTACTCTAGTATTGTGAATCTAAAACCAGTTCTCAAAATCCTGTTTGTGGATTTTGTATCAAAACTATTCAGAAAATTGAGCTTAAAAAGTATTAATCGTTTTCGTGCCAATATTTGACGAGATACTTTTTGGAGGAGTAGGAGGAGAACCTTCTCTCCCTATCCCCGTAGTGCAGGGGGAAAATTTGCAGTTACTCAGGAAATCCCACATTCATGATTATTTTTTTTTATCTTTTTCCATTCCTTCTCCCGTGTGGTTTAAATTACCATTCCGGGTCTTTGCATTTAGAACTAATAGAGCAGTGTTGTTATTTCCAATTAATTTTCTGTTATCATTATCTTTTTTAGTTAATTTATTAGCCTATTACACTTATTCTCTTTCTGAACTCACTCTCGGGTGGTAGAATTTTTTTGTATAGGGTTGTCGTTATAAGGGGGATCTGGTACAAATTTGCCAATCGAATCTTTCGTTTAAATGTGAAGGGAGGCCTAGTACTAGTAAATCCAAGCCTAACAAGAGGACTTCAACAGCCTCTGTATGTTTGTACAACCCCCTTTGAATGAAGTATTTATTATTCATTGCATGCATTCTCCCTCGTTAAGCGTTATTTTTTTTATCTCTCCTGTTGTTTCATGTTGCTATATCGTTCCGAGCCCAGACAGGACTTATCTTCCGCACTCATCTCGGACTTGGACATAAAGGCAAAGTACAAAGTGAGAACTACAAATTGCGTTAGGATTCACCCCCATCTCCTGTCCGAAGTTCTCAGCAAGACTAAAGTGGAGATAAATTTCTTGGGGGAAGGGGGGAATTCCTCTCTACGTGCCTACTAAGCGGACGTGTGCCCTCCTGTCCTCTTTATCTAAATGATTACCAGCGTCAGATCCATTGTCTTCTCCTTTTGGAGCCCCACTCTGAGCAAGCGGTCTCTCATTATGTGTAACAATTTGTCTCTATTCTTACCGTGAATCCATCAACCTTCTCTATGATAGGCGAGAGACGAAGATGCTGAATCACTGTTGAGATTTTTTCTTTCGTTTGTGGTGCAGCGTCAAATCCTCCCAGAGGATGCGTCGCCTAGGAGGGGCGGTGGGGGGGGGGCAAGGGTTTCGGGAGCGAAAATGCTCACTTGAATTGCGCTGAGTACCGTAGTAGAAGGAACGGACCATACGAGATGAAATCTTGTTAAATGGACGGGGTTTGTGATGATTCTGGATCCGCAAAGGATCTATAGCCAAATGAAATGTAAAGAACTGCCATGGGAAAGTTAGGAGAGTATGAATACTTAAAACTAACTATAGTGTGGCAGAATTCCTCTTCTTAATCATAACTTTCATTATTAAGGATGATATGATTAGCAAACCTAGAGAAAGATGACGTTAGACAAACATATTTTATGAACTTCATATACCAGGTTGTTTGGTACAAATCAAGCCAGATGAAAAAAAATAATAAACTTAAGGTAAATAAAAGAAATAGCTAACTTCTTTCCACAGGAGCTTTCCTTTCCCGCGAAAGAGGAAAACAGCTTTCAATCATTCCATAATTTGTTAACAATTACCGGGTTCATTTCCTCCTTTACTATACATCTAAGTGATGTTTCTTTCCAACTAGGTTTCATTTCATTAGTTATAATTTATACAATTATATATCATTTGGCTTGCTTAATGCGTTTGGAGAGGATATTAAATTATACATCTTTATATCATTGTAATATTTTCACCTGGAAGTGATGACCTGAAAGAAAGATTCAATAGAGTTAGCATACCTTTTTCTTATTTTTTTGATAAAGTATAAAAATATGGTTTTCGTTCTAAGCGAATAATGAGGCTCAATGTTTCTTTTAGCAGCAAAACCAATTTTTATAACATAATTTAGGAAAAAACGACTAAACTAATTCAGTAAATATGTGTGAATATTATAAACCTCTGGATATTTGGACCTGCAGTGTGAAGACGCGAATGGATTTGATATAGAGACCCAGGGTTAGAGAAAATAGTGAAAATTAGTACTCAATATGTAGAGGATTTAGGGTGTTTGATTTCCTTCAAATTGGGCAGCGAGCCCCTCCCCCCCTCCCTTCATCTGTAGCCTCACAATTTTCAGAAAAAAGTGCCTCCCAAAAGAAATTTAATTTCTAATCGGGAACAAAGAAGTGAAGTGCTGATTTAGGTAGTATTAGTTAGCCCTTCTCAAAGCTGCAAATTTACGTCACCTGAGATTGCTATCGAAGACATAATCATAATTTTAGCTTATAGAAACAATGGAGGCAAATATTTTTTAAAAAAGGAGATAAAAAGAAATATGAGGTAGACCAAGCAAAGGATTTATTTAGAGATAAAAAGATGGTAAAAGGCACCAAGAACTAAAAGTATGTAATATCATATTTTGAAATGAAATAGTTTTTACAGTTTAAGTATCTAGGAGAATAAACATTAAGGTTCTTAAGGTTGTGAACAAAGACTAGAGACACAGTTATAATTTTTGTTCTCATACGTCCAATTAGTTTCAGCGAACAAAGAATGTTTATATGACTAAGGTATTTAGTTACTGTAGGTACGTTTCGTTGTATCTATATAAATAAACAGCTTTTTAATTCATAACATAACTTCGTATAAATATTTGATCAATACTGACACCAAAACTTCAGTCGTTCATTCTTCTCTTTGTAATTTTTTATTTCCTTTACATTCTCGAGTTGTCTATTGTTATTGGTTTTATTTAATCTCTTCCTCCTCTTTTTCATTCATTTTTCTAGGACGTCGAGTGAACATGGTGTAGCTGACTTCTGACCTTTCACACATTAATACGTTGGTTAGAGTAATCTGTGGTTTTCAATACACAATAATTTCCTTTTTGGATCTACCCTCCTTTCATTTTTTACCAAATTGATTCCATTTCACTTTCATTCATTCAATTTCTGACTTATATTATTTTACGTTGAGGTTTTTTTTTTTTTTTTTTTTTTTGCTTATTATGGAGACCAAAAATTCTTTCAATCTCGCCAAACCGACGATTTTGTCAAAATTGCCTTATTATTTTCGGCCATTCGTTGAGGAAAATGACATTCTCTATCACTTGATTAGTGTTCACCCAACTAACTTCTTAAACGTTTTTGGGGGTTCTTCAACCATTCTGTTACTCCCCCATTCTACACTTTTTTACATTAAAGTTTATAATTTCATTATAGTTTCATGTATATTATTATTACTACAAGGAAAGTGAACGAAAAATCATTTCTGATTTTAATTAATACTAATCATTGTCCATAAGAAAACGAATCAACGTAGCAAAGTTCGTCGCTATTTCAATTTCCTACTAATAATAATTAGGCAATAAAACTAAAATCAAGAACACTATTTGCTGCCACGTTGTAGAATAGTAATAGCAACGTAAATTGCATCTTCCCAGGGTTAATAAAATAGCACTACTTTACATTAAAAGTGACAGATTCAAACAATTCCCTAAAGAAATAAAATCAGTTGTTCGTATTTCAGAGATCAGGATAGGAAAATACCAAATTCGTATATTTTAATCATTCATCCTCTTTTTACGGTCTTAATCGAGGAGATTTTCAAGTGCGCCCTCTTTTATATTCTATAGACGATACCGAGATTTGTGCAACATGTTCCAACATGGTCATGTCACTTTTTCCGTCTCTTGCGTGATCCAATCGGAAGAAGAATGACGAAAGCAAAATCATGAGAAAATAAAAATAAAGACAAAATAATGGCTGAAATATGAATACAAAAAAAAATAATGGATGAAAGATGGATAAAAGACATAAGAAGAGGAAGAAAATACCAAGAAAACAGGTTCTCGTTGCTGAGCCCACACAAAGTTGAGTAAATGAGCTCAAGGCGAAACAAACGAGTTTCAGGAGAGGTCAAGAAGGAGGTGGTGAGCGTAGGATTAACCTTTAGTTTTTATCCTGTACCAAACCCAAATCATACTACACTTCTCTCAATTTACGGCTATCTTGGCCTAGTCGTACTAGGATACGCTGGATGGGCACAGAAAGGTGGGGGAACCAATTCCCTAAAGGTTCTTCTCTGCCAAATGTTTTAGCCAGATTCAAAATATCTGCGATTTGGAACTCGTGGAGATTGTCACATTCTGGCTTTCTGCCACTGAGATGGTAACGGATGACATAATTGCCACTCAGTTGCAAACGAATGCCCGATTCAACTCTTTAGGGACAAACTCGATTTCTGCCAAACACTTTTTCGTATAGGCTAACGGACCTACAATAACTTCCTCTTATCTACTTCTTGTTTGTTTTTGTCAAATCGGAGAAAAATAAGTGTATTCTTAAATAGTGTGATGGTGTATCCGAAGCGAAAGTGGATTACTGTTTAATTTTGAAGCAAGGCTCTATTCAAACCTTTCTCTTTAAGCTTTTTATCAACATTCGCACCAAGATTTATTACTTATTTTTCTTAGTTCTACCTTTCATTTTAGCAAAGTGGTTAGTGTAAGATAGTTGCTTGTAAAGGATTGGTATAATCCTTTTTCTAGGAACGGAAGGGGAGGAGGGGCTAAAGTGGAATTCATTATATGTAAAAATTTAGTTTTCCCGCTGTTTTTGTCCTATATATTTACATGTTTATTCATTCATCCTTTTTTATCGGATATTTATGATTTTATTAGTTGGCTTCAGTTTTACTTTCGGTTTATCTTTTAACCTAAATTTCTTGTGAATTGTATGGAATAAATACGGTTATGAATGTAGCCAAGATTTTCCCCTTTTAAACCCTTTCTCTTTACAGGCCTTTTGAACAAGAGGGGTGGATCAGTGGGAAACTACTTTTTTTTAATGCGAAAGTGAAATTGAATAGTAAAAAGATCGGTACATTGAAATTTCGGATCATTTTAACTTATTACATCTTAAGTGTAGTGAGTGGCAGGTATTAATTTAGATTTCAGATATACTATTTTGTTCCGAATTTAAAGAAAAATACCAACGAGGTCGTGTCATGCAGAAGGTTTGTAAGGGGAGATATGTAAAGAAAGTAGTGAAGATGGAGGAAGTGAGGATGAGTGGAAGATACATAGCTGCTAATCTTCCTGCGAACATTGGGGCCAATAGGAAAAACTGCGACGATTGGGGGATGAGAGGGCAAACAATCCTCCAGATGCCAGCCGCAGCAAGGGTGGCCATTTTTACATATGTCATTCACTTGCGATTGCATTTACGATTGCATCTACTGCTGCATCTACTATTGCATCTACTGTTGCACCTCTGCTGGAAGGGTCAACCTAACTTAACTTAACCTGGGTTAAATTAAGTTATATTGCCTTAAAATTGAAGGCAAAATGAAAAGATCTTTAATGAGAAACAATGCGGGTGCTGCTCTAATATGCGGTCTACCGACATGTTTGATGTCCCCATGTGTACTTCACCCCAACTTCAACCATCTAATAATCAACATTTCACTCGGAGGAGGTTGTAAAGGTGTATTAAAAGGATAGTTAGCTTCGAAGGTTAGGGGTTAATTTAAGCGTTGTTAGTTTTTACCGTCGTACAAACTACGAACAGGAGGGCACAAACCATTTAATTAGAATATAAAAAAATGACCACCCTTTAATTAACCCGCTAACTTTCAAGATTAATCACTCTTTTTATTAAACCCTTAACCTTCTCCCTCTCGGTGAAATGGTGTTCAGAAGGTTCAAGTTGACATAGACTTGGGTATTTGAACATCTCAAACATGTCGGCAGACCCTGCATTAGAACAGCGCCGAATCTCGGTGAAGGTAGACCAAAAAAAATAGTCCATTTAAAATATGAAATTTGCAAATTAAACCAGATAAAATTGTTAAAGGTCAGTTAGATGTGGAGGTTGATAAGAAGTGTTCGAAAGTAGCCTGGCCTAAAGCATCTGGAATTCAAAAGTCCTTGGGTAAAATGGTGGTAATCGTAACAGCAAAGTAAATACGAGAGGATACGAAATGCTATTTATTTTGTTACTCAGCTTGTTTTGTTTTTTTAATGATGTTGAGTATGAATATTATAACAATGTAGAAATAGGTAAAATACCCCAAATAGATAAAACGATATATGATAAAAGTCGTAACTAAATTTAAAGTTTAAAAGTCATTTTTTAAGGGATTGCAATTTTTCTTAGGTGGTAGGAAGTTATCGAACGTTTGGTGGTAATTCATGAGTTCAATACATCATCAAACCACATCAAAATTGTTTTGATGTTTTTCCTTAACTTAGATCGTCATATTAACTTTCGTTTTACCGGAGTGTGAAAACGTAGTTAATTTTGGAGGCCCCTAATTAAAATTACGTCAGAGTCTATAAATAAATGAGAATTTCATTCCATATAATATGTTCTCTAAGCGACCATAGCAAGACAATAGACTCCCGACTGTCATAAGAGCGCCCGTCCCCCCCATCGATGGTCTCTTACCTCTAGAGTTATTCAATGGGTCATTTGTCTCGCATGCGCGAATGAATGAATGTTCCTATTGAGGTGGGACAAGGCGAGAAATTTGCCTCACTCCTTCTGTAATCTATTTATCATCAAAGCATTCGAATTGAGCTCATTTTTCTTTCAACTCACTCCTCTTTCGTCCTTTGAGATGCGATTCCGGACAAATCCTGGAGGGATTCTCTTCGCTCTCGTCTCGTGAATGTCGCCATTGTGGTTTCATTGATGGAGTCTCAGGTAAGTCGCAGTCTTTGATACACTGGACAGCATAACGAATGAGGATCCAGCATAAAGGAGAACGTCGCTCTTATGATACAATCTCCCTCTCTCTCTTCTCGTTCTTATACTGGAATTTTCCCTCCTTAGAATATTTTACAACTTACAGTGTATAAAGGCCAATGTCCATATAGGTAGTATTAACTCTTGCTTACTGTAGCCTTCTTAATCCTAAATCTTTCTCAACCAAATTGAACGGTTTATCAGAAACCATTTACGTCATATATGTCACTAGTCATTCATTATCTTGCTGAAATACTTATGAGCATCTTACAGATGTCCTTCTAAGGTACGAATTTTTAGAGTGGTCATTAGTGTAGTAGTGGTATTTTTCTCTAAGGCTATGCTGGGTGTGTGAGAGGGGTGTGGTGGGTTTAATTGTGTTGGAGATTAGTTTTTTCTAGTATATGTGAAGTGGTTGAGAAAGGCGAGATAGGTTTGTAAGAGGTGGGGAGGTTTGTAAATGGGACAGATGCATGTGTGTAAATGGTGCTGTCTGTTAGGAGTAGTTGAAGATGTCTGTGAGTGTAGATTTTGTTGTGGGGCCAATGTGTTTTAGATGGATCTTTAAAATGTGGTCTGGCATTTGGCTTGCGAGGTATTAAACGATTTAATGTTGATTGTGGTGTCTTGGGGGTTGAGGTTGAGACGCAGTGTTTGTGTGTAACTCGCGTATGTTTTTGAGTGTTTTTCCTATTTCTGAGGCTGATGGGAGATTGGCTGAGTTTGGCTGAGTTTGAAGAGGTGGGTCAAGAGCATGTTGCTAGGAATTTTGGTGTCTGGTGAGGGGAGAGTCATATGTGTGTGTGGTGAGGGTAATGTGCGTATTTTTTTATTGTTTGCCAGAGTTGGGAGCTGTTTGTTTTATGGTTAATTGTGTGAAGGCATTTTATCCAATTTTCTTGTAGATGGAAGTTCTGATTCGCCTGTGAGGTGGTGAGTTTTTCCAAGGTGTTAAGACGTTGGAGAGCTGGAGTTTTCTTTTGAATTTGTAATAACTATACATAACATGAAATGTTAATACTGTATTGATTTTCATCACCTTTTTTTATTTTTCTTCTCATTTCCAACTACCTTCCCACAAAGTGGGGTCGGCGCGCTTCATTGCCACTAAAACTACCCCCACCCCTCTCACTTCCTTTATGCTCTCTTAAGCGGGAGGCCACCCATTATTTGGTCCACGCTGAATCGGCCCTTGCTAGCGGTGGGGTGTTAGGGGTTGTAGAATCTTGCCCAGTCGGAGTTCATCGCTAGGCATAGGTTCCTACTGCGCCTGCCCCGTCACAACCCTCTTCCATGTACACCTATCTTCCTCTTCGGTCACCTCTCGCTAACACTCATTCACATAATCAGGACAACTTTAATGCCGTCTTCCAACCCTTCTTACACCATGACACTCTCGTACATTCCCTTCACAACTTTATTTTCATCCTTTCTTACCAACTCAATCTAACTTTAAAGTAAGAAAGTACAATAAAAGTTTCTGCACCTAAAGAAACATAGCTGATTATTCTTGACCTTCAAAATCAGATTCCGTTTCCGTTTCCCGACAAGGGACGCGAAATCCTCGGCTTGGTGTGGCCTCAAATCGGTGGAAATATGGATGTAGGTCACTCTTGCGCTTAAAATAGCAATGGATCTCCTGGTTTGCAGCAGCTGTCAAAAAATAAGTAAAAGGACAAATATTGTCTAAGAAATTTTGACCTAATGTCAGTTTTTTCACCCACTATTTAAAAATCCCGCCACACTCTTTTTAATATTTTGGAAGTAAGGAAAAAAAAACCCTTTAAAAATGCTACCAGGGACTGCAGGGAACGACGAGCGCAACTGCATAATTATAACTGAAACGTAGTCAGAATATTAAAACGAACGAATTAAAAAGCAACACAAATGAACCAAGGTGAGTGAAATATATGGCAAAGTGAAACGAAATAGAAGGAAACTAAACGAAAAAATAATGTGGCAAATGGCGGTTCTTTAGCTTTTTTATGGCATAAATATGGTATTTATTTAACAAGTCCATCATACACACACCGAAAAATAAGTAAAAGGACAGATATTTTCGAAGAAATTTTGATCTAAGGTCAGTTTTTTTCTCCCACTCTTTAAAAATCCCGCCACACTCTTTTAATATTTATAAAATATTTATTTAATATTTATTTATTTAGGTATATTTATAAAATAAATGTCTACAACAATTCGCCTTCAAATGGTGATTTGGGTTCTTATCTTACATCGCTACATTTTGCTAACAGAAGAACTCTATCCGATTCTTCTCTCATTGTGTCATTGAATCAGTTTTGACCTTTTCTCTAAGTATTTTTAAGCAGCTTTATTCATTTATACGCTTTACTTTATTTTGATATTGTTGTTTAGTGGCAGTCTATAAACGTTTCAGTTATTTTATTTTATTAAATTTACCAATTGATCATTTAATTCGTTGAACGAGTTTGTTATTGTAAACTGGTAGTTATTTCGTCGTTCCTGAAGGTTTTCTATGTTAGGTAACTTTATTTCAGAATTTTGGCTCACTCTTGTTTAAGGTCATTTTTCATCTTTACTCTGATTTTAGTCCACTACTTAAGGGGTCTTGGGCGTTGAAGCGCAATTAATGGGAATACCGGTTTCGCCCCCAATAACCCGTTCCTTGCCTGTAATGGGCTGAGTACACTCGTTCCGCAGTTATCGGGTGCATAAGGAGGATGTACTGCTTGCTTATGGCAGGCACCACGCTCAGGAGGTAAGGCTGTGTTCTTTTTAAACTCTAGCAACCCCGTAGGCAAAGAGAAAGAGAATTGTAGAGTGGTCAGTCATTCCCTAAGTGGATATGACACAACCATCTAACCTGGATGCAATCCTGGAGTGGGACCATCCTACTTGGATGTATCCTGCATGAGGTTAAGTTAAACTTAAACTTCCACTTCCTAGGTGTTGTATGGAGCGCTAGCACAAGGTGGTGCTATAAAATTCCAACAGCATGCAACAGCCTCTCTATACTCTAACCTGGTTCCTCAGGACAGTCTCCAGAAGGCACGGCCACACTTATTTGTAGTAAAGTTGAAGGAGTCCTACCACACAGGCTGTCGGATCCAGGCTATCTCCCGGAATCTCCCAGGGGCTCGGAGGGAGCATAGATGATCTGCCCCTAAGGAGCAATTAACAACAACTCTGAAATGTCTCTCTGAGTTAGTTAGTTCTTGGATCTATTCGGTCACCTTCATGGCTACATTCCTTGCTTACTCGTGAAGAAAAGATTCGTAATGCAAAGGTTCAATCTTTTCCTCAATTCTGCTGATCGTCTACAGTCTAAATTGTATTTTCCATAGCAAATTTAGCTAGTAATTAAGTTATTCCTCCGGCACAAATAGTTTAGTGTTGTTAGAGAGCTTTTGAAGTAGTTCTAGTCGTCACTGTTAACAACTAATTCCATGGCACAGGATATTGTTAGCATTCTTTGTTATCGAGTTAACCTGTCTGATACAATGGATAGAGCCTAGTTCGCTTCCAAGAATGTCGGTCGAGATATCGAGTGGTGTTTCATCATCAAGGTACTCGACCAGACAACTCACAGAGATGTCTCATCTCAACCAGTTTGAAGGATTTGGTCCGTGGTTTGAAGGGAATATTCTCTTCTAAGACAATGGGGTCTTTGATACTCACTATCCTATCCATGGACTTTATTAAATTTCAAACTTTTAGTCTAACCATTTCATTCCCTAGATGCCTCCTGGCCCCATTGTTGCAGCTACCATTCTGTCGCCCTGTCACTAATAGCTGATGTAATTGTATCCACCACTACTCCACTTAGTATCATCAGATTCAGTTAGTCCACTGTAGACTATCAGAGTGAAAACACTGTTTTCAGTCTGAACGCAGTTAAGCCAAATCTAGTTTGGAAAGTAATGGGATGGAGGCCAAATTCAGGAGTGCCAATGCTGTTGCAATCTATGGTAGGGAACTCACATCTATTTAGCATACTCATTCTTCTCCAAGATTTCGTGAAGTTTTATTTGGGGGGATTGCCTCAAGGTGCAACTGGTAATGTGGTAGAGTGCGTGGAAGACGTATGAAAGAAGAGGGTATTATTGTACTTTGCGAGTCATAGGGTATGTTGAGCAAATACTTTGACTCGGAATTGCATATATTAAGTAGGGATGGTCCTGGAGAGAGGGAGAGAGAGGGAGTTTGTTGATCGAAGTCACAAGGAAGGGGGAGGGAGGTTAGTTATGTAGGATTAAGCAAAGGTCCCAGGTGAAAAATAATCTCAGTCAGATGGAGCTCCAGTCAGCTTCTATATTAATTTCTACTAAGCAAACAAAATTGTTTTGTGTTATTCAAGTTTTTGGAGTCTTGTGTATTTCATTATTTTTTTTTCCTACTATCAGTTGGATGTTGAATAAATTCACGGCTATTTATTTACGATTCGCCAATTTACTCTCTCGGATGTATAGAAAGGGGATGGAATTCGTTCGCAATTTTCAACTGCTAATTTACGCATAATATTTTTTACCTTCGTTGTCAATATTTTTCTTTTTAAAATCAATAACCAATTTGAATCACCCAATTTGTGGAAGAGGCATGAAGTCCTCCTTGGATTTTTGACTTCAACAACGTCAGAAGAAGGATAGTGGAACAGGTAAGAAAGCAACTAGAAGATTTAGAATTCGACTATAAGGCGAGAGCAGAGATAAACCCCATGGATGACAATCTGAAACCATCAGAACGCCAGAATTCGTCACTGAAATCCAGAAGATCATCAACAATGATCCCAGAAAGTTGATGCGTACCATTTCAAGTGAGAAAGGTGTGGATGAAAAGCTCTTCAGGCTGGTAGTGAATAAGGACTTTCGCTACTTTTCATACAAGATGAGGAAGGGACAATTACTCTCTTAGACGATACAGGAAAATCGATTTAAGCACACCAAGAAGCCAGTCTTTGTCGGAACACCATCTCGCTCCCAACGGGGTTCCAGGATACCCAGGTTTGAATCCTTGACGTTTAACAAATTCTATGTCTCTTTTAATTCACACTTCTGTGTTATATACATGTCTCGTTTACCCTGAGGCCATAATTTTGAGTCCAGCACTGCCCCTTTGGTTCCAAAGGGGATAATCTCTCCCTTCACTCTGATGTCCGCGAACGATTGTCTGTTGAGACAAATAACTTTTAATTTGGGGAACTTGGTGGATAGTCGATTTTGGAAGACGCTGTTTCTTAGTTTGACGGAAAATCTTCGTAAAGCACTGTCCGTCTGATGGGTTTCAACGCGGATTGATAGAAGAACGACCTTAAAATAATCCCCTCTCCCCAATACCAACTCTTTTCTTCTCCTATGTTTAAAAAAAAACTCTCACATGCGGGCATGAAGCTTGGGTTGGGCATTTGGGGAGGATGGGGTATACGTTGTATCTTATCCGGCCTCCTCCTTTGGCCTCACCTACAATGTCCTCTCGGCTAGATACTGCCCCAAGCCACCTGATCGACCACACCCACTCAATCACAAGGCTTATCTCAGTGGTCGAGCATTCCACCTCCTGGTGCGAGGACTCCCTCGCTCTGCCACCCCTCTAGGGCACCTGCTGGTAGCAAAAACCGTTCTTCTTTAGTTCCGATTGTCACTAGGGTCCTAAACGGGTCCATATAGTATATTTCCAAGTGATCTTTGATTTAGCTCTTTTTTTTTTAAACTGACTTCCTTTCGAAATAAATATTTTTTTTAACTATTAGTAGTAATAATAATAACACCCGCCTGCTGAAAAACCTAGTCACCCGGTCTTGTAACTGGGGTCAATCTTTCAACGATAGATGGTAACAGGTTATTTCAGGAAATTAATCATGAGCACTGTTCTTATAATCGGCCTCCAGCCACCAGCTCCTGTACGTTCTTGCGAGCACATAAATTATACATAGGAACTCTGTTTTTCTTTAGCTATGGCTGGCCATAATTTTCTTTCAAGGAAAAGGATTGAAAAAATACGGTAGTCTAATTTCATTATCCAATCTTTTAAATAAAAAGAGTGAAGATTAGTTACTTTCCCCCAGCCTCCTAAATAAAACCTACCATATACACAGTATGATAAAGACCCAAATAAGGCACATAATATTAGTAAGGAAAAAGGGTCGCGGAGCAGCAGAAACGAGTTGAAACGCACCTGGAACAAAAATGCTAAGTGAGGAGTTTAGTAGAGGATATAAAAGAAACTCTCAAGTTTGGTAGGAGTTATAAAGGAAACACTCGAGTTTGGTAGGAGTTATAAAGGAAACACTCGAGTTTGGTAGGAGTTATAAAGGAAACACTCGAGTTTGGCAGGAGTTATAAAGGAAACACTCGAGTTTGGTAGGAGTTATAAAGGAAACTTTCGAGTTCGGTAGGAGTTATAAAGGAAACACTCAGGTAGTAAGCAAGAACCGTTAATACTTAGCTAAGACGATCTCTAAAAGGAAAAAAGACAATGAGTGTAAAATATTACCATATAAATGTGGTATTCACCGAATTCTAAATATATAAAAGGGGTGAATTTGCAGTAGTAGAATCGAAATGGTTTTAAATTAAGGTTTTTATCGACTAATTAATATTTTTGTTGAGAGAGAAGTGGTCAAGGAATTGAGGGTCTGTTCGAACTAAACGAAGGAATAAATGGAAAAAAGCAGTAAAGCTTCCCGAAGAGGAATGTTTGGTGGAACGAGAGGTGATTGCTATGCAGGAATATTACCTCCTCTCTTAGATCTCTTCTTTGGTTAGAATGCTGATCGCTTCCTTCCTTTTCCCTGACCTGCTCTTAACCTCCCCCTCTCCTCCAAGCCTCCCCCACTCCCTCATTCGAGGCAATTCGTAAACACAAGTTCATTGGCATGCCCCATCCAGGAATACCCTTCGGTTATGACCATTGGCCGAGCCTCGCGAATCGCATCATCATGCCCGTACCCTATCATTGGCAGTCATTATTTTGGGCATAAATATCGGCTACTTGCTGGGGCTCGCCCGAGGCGGGGCCAGGTGAATTGAAGGAGCCTGTCGGAGGCCGCAGCCCACGGCTCATGGTTGAGCCGTCCGCTGCCGTTCAGTTAGTTCTTTGGTCTGAACAGATCAGAGGAATGATGAGGACACACACACATGCATGATCCGCACGTGCGTGTGTACACTCAGGAAACCAATTTTAGATTGTCTTAATGTTGTCCGATCTTTCCTTAGGGCCTAAATATTTCGGAATCTATCAGGAAGAGGTTGGAAATCATTAGCAAACGTAAGGCTTATCTATATTCTATCATATATATATATATATATATATATATATATATATATATATATATATATATATATATATATATATATATATATATATATATATATATATATATATATATATATATATATATATATATATATATATATATATATATATATATATATATATATATATATATATATATATATATATATTATTTTGAGTCCTGAAAGATGTAAATGCCCAGGGCGTCGAGCTTTTTAAGTGTCTAGAGCCAGAGAGAGTTCTAGAAACTAGGTGTCTCACTTGGGTCTCTGGACCGCTCAGCTCGAGGTAACGAGGCATTATTATTATATGACTCAAAAATAAAAAAGTCGTACCTGGCGCCAAGGGAGTCAGATTTATAGTAGGGATGGAATGCAGAAATATTCCCTTCTTAAGGTTACTAGTAATTGTGAACCTTTTGACACCTGTGTGAAAAGTGATGCGCGGAATCTTTGTCGCCGATACGCTAAATGTATAATGTACAATCAATTAAGCAGCAGCGGTTTCACTTTAGGACTGACAGTGCCATGGTGTGGAGTAGAATTGTACAATAAATCGTTGCAGTTCATAAAGATCCAACAAGTAACTCAGATCTGTTTTTACTATCATGAACTTTAGCAATTTTACAGCTAGGTTGAGTTCAACAGTACAGCAGCAAAGTATATTATCAAGTAACACATATTTTATTCTTATTTGAATATATCTTTTTTACTTATTATATTCGACAAAGCAAAACTTATCGGGATTTATGTTTAGATGATATGAAAAAGAGTGGTATGTATGACCAAACTTAAAGGTTTTTGACACCTGGAACAGAAGTTCCCCGTAGCTGCTTTCAAAGCTCAAATATTTAAATCATTTTTAAGCATTACTCAAACCACGAAAAACCTCCCCTTACTTATGTATTTAGTACAATTAATATATTTTTATACTTACTGTTATGTTTTTTTCTCCATTTATTTTCATCAATATCCCCTTCGATCATATTAAAGAGGTTAAAATAACTGATTCGGAAACTATTTAAAAAAAAACAACAACTTTCTTGTGTGTATTTGTGCTGATGTGCAACAGTTCGTCGTCAACATGGAATCTACTCTAAATCTACATTCCACTTTGTGCCTTTTAATGGCCTTAATTAATAATCCAGATACATAGCATTAAAAAGCTTTAATGGATTAATTGGTAGTGATTAATTATATTAATGGGTTAACTTTAAAATAATGCGCTAACTTTACTATTTAAAGTATACATTCTAATTATCTACTCTGCTTCACTTTTAACCTCAGAAACCATTATAAGAATGGTTATTATTTGGATATAGTAGTACAATAGTTAATAATTGTGTAACGCCTATTATTTAATGCATTGTGTTTCGTTGTCAGAAGGTCACTAGGCGAGTTATAAGACAACGAAAGATTCCTAACTTCTTCCTTTTCCTGTAGATTTTGATGGCTTTTCACTTTTTCAGGTGATAAAATGATTCGCATTATTCCGTCCTTAACTCCGTATTCTCCTTCCTTGAACTCGCTCTTTGAGGATTTAAAATTTGATTTCCGCCATCTTGCTACACAATGCAAAGGGAGGGGGGGGGGAGATATAACAGGGTAGTAGTCCTACTACGATTGGAACCTGTAGGAGCGAAATGCCCTCCCTACCTCAAAGCCCCAAAGGAAAATGGTGCTCTCTCTCTCTCTCTCTCTCTCTCTCTCTCTCTCTCTCTCTCTCTCTCTCTCTCTCTCTCTCTCTCGGGTCGTCCTTTTCCCTTATAAATCTACCCCTATCTTTTCCGCGCCCGTTTAGCCCCAAGAGAGGGTGAAAGAAGGCGTTAAACGTTCTAAAAAAACCTTCCTATAACAGTTGTCAAAAACTTTTAGGCATGATTATTTTTAAATCTGCTTGAGGGGAGGGGGATCTTTTCTTGGATACGTATTTGTTTCGCGTTGAAGTCCTTAAACTTAATGACGTCACGCGTCCATTTTCCACAATCGCCGGGTTTCTCACCCGGATAATGAAATGTACATAAAAATCAGACCTCATGGCAGGCACTGGTAAGTAAGAAGACAACTGGGGTCAGTTTTCGTTGTGGAAAGGGAGAAGGTGGAATAAATATCAATTGAGTAGAAGGGTGCTTTTCCTCAACGAGCGAGCAGGGGACCCATTGAGGTTCAAGGGAAAGATATAGGATCCCTATATGAAAACCCCTTTTTGCAGGTTCAGGAACGGAGCGAGTGATGTGTTGTGTGCGCGAGCAAAGGGGAGAGAAAAAGACAACAATGTTGTGATTAGCTATGTGTCTGATGACGTACGTGACCGGAGCTGTCTGCGCGCAGGCCTCAGATTGACCGATTTATTTTTCGTTAAACCTCGTTCTTTCCCAAAATAACGCGACATCTCAAATACCAGGCAACCTCTTCACTATCAGGTAACAGCTCAACTGCCAGGCAACATTTCAATTACCAGGTAACAGTTCTTTACCAGGCAACATCTCTACTGCCAGGCAACATGTCCATTGACAGACATCTTCAAATCCATTTTTTAATATCAAGAACAGTCTCACTACCAGGCAACCTTTACATTACCAAACAACAACTTCACTTCTAAGCAATATTTTAACTTCAGAAACAGACACAACCAGGCATCATTTACCTACCAGACAACATCACTACCAGGAAACATCTCCACTACCAGACAACATCACTACCAGGAAACATCTCCACTACCAGACAACATTTACATTAACAGGCATCATTTACATTACCAGGCAACATTTTTACTACCTAGCGACATTTATACTACCAGGCAACATTTTCACTACCTAGTAACATTTTCACTACCTAGTAACAGTTGCACTACCAGGCAACATTTTCACTACCTAGTAACAGTTGCACTACCAGGCAACATCTCCGTTATCAGACCCCATTTTCATTACCAGCCAATAATTCTATTACCAGGCAATATTTCCACTACCAGACAAAAACAACAATACCAGGCAACATTTTCAATACCAGACATATTTGTGCAACATTGGCCCTTTTAGACAATCTCACATGTATTTCCTTTCAACGTCACATTTATAAATTCATTCGCTAAATCCATTTAATGCTACAATAATTTTATAAGCGAAAGAAGGAGCTACATAATTATTTTTTTCCATTTATATTATCCCTCTTCATTGCAGATAACAACTACTTTAAAAAAAACAATATGATTTATTTATTAATCTCAGCCAATATACATTAAAAAAATTGCTATTCTATAACTATATATCTTCAACATTAGTCAAGTAAATGACCAACCAACTTTAAGAAACCTGAATTGGCTATGAAGTTTCACCATTTATACCTAGATGCTACATGTCGGCTTTAACTATACCTCAATTCTTCATATGTTTGCGAAAGTCTAATTCAGCACAAGTCATTTATCTTGCGGATGAATTATGTTGAAACGATGTTTGAATTTATTATTGTTCTCGTGTGCGACTGAAGGTGCGCGAGCTATTCAGGAATGCTCGCCAAGGTTAAGGACTTCAAATCCATTGCGCATTATGTCCTTAACCTTCATCTGTATTCCTTAGTGGTTCGTATACATAAAGCCACACTTGAGCGCTAGTGGGTATTACGGGGATTCTTAACCGCGGGGCTCGACCCTTAGGTGAAACTAAACAGGTGTGTTAGAGGTGTGCGATGCTGCAATTAAAGAAAGGTGATTTTCGGATGTGGGGAGAAATTATATTTGTTTATAGACTTAAATGCTGAAACTCTACATAAAAATAAATGCAACACAGCAATATAAATATGTCTCCAAATATGCAAAATATAAATAAAAATAAAGCCATAATACATCTGCTATTGACATCCACTGTATTAACCATTGTATTATTATTTTATAAAAGAGAGCTACTTGGTGCGTTGCAAAAGCTGCAAGTATGGCTAAACCATCGGGTAAAAGAGAGAAATTGCGCCACTCCCCAGTGTGTAGGCTTTGAAATGCCTTAACAACATATTCACTGTCGATCTTCACAATCATTGAAGACAAAACGCTTCTTTGGGGGAATCTTCATTAGGTGAGGATAGTTTTGGAAGTATCTTACTTTAAGACCGAGGATAGAAGCATATAATCCCGAGATTGTCTCGCCTTATATAAATATTCCTCCCCATAAAAGTCTTTTATTTACTGATCTTAAGTGTATTTAGATAACTTCCATTGATATGCTAGGAAGTGAAATCTGGCTTCTGGGAAATAAATGTCGTGTCATTTAATGGCCATTATGGAACAATATGATGATAAATTACAACTATCTATTTTGTAGATCTATGATCAAATTTCATATCTACAAAACTTAGCAATTTTTATTTGAACCAATGAAATGCCAGAAAAAACATCTCATCAATTTAACGAATTAAATATAGAGAAACGAAAGAAGAATACAATGACAAATTAAAAACAAAAACGGTAGAAGAAATAATAGTGAAGCAAGAATAATAATGATTTGGTCAACTCCAGACGCTTGTGCTATGAGCGATAATTTTAAAGCTTCGAGAAAAAGGCTGTGATAAATGGCTCGTAGAAGTAAAAATTATGGCCCTATACCAACCTGACAACACTTGTTGTACCCAACGTAACCAGCTAAAAGGGGGATGGGAGATGTAGAAATGAGGGTATCGCCAAGAGGCAAATTTGTATGGTGTAATCTGATGAAAAAAAGCTAAAAGGCCTTTGGCGCTAATAAAAGCGTTAATGATTTCTAAAAGAATGTTAATGAAGCTCCCAACTCAGGTGAGATTCATTATGCCTTTACTAAAACGAAGAATGTGACGTGTCTTTGGAAGATTTCATTAATTAGACCTTGATTAACCTTTATAAAAAGAATAGATAGGAAAATATCTCGTAGCAATTAACGTAATTGAGATTTTGAACGCCAGATAATATTTTCCAACTAAATTCAAAACTATTTGAAAGGAATTTAATTTCCACCATAAAATCAAATCCGAAAATAAAGTACATTCAGTACGTCCTATATTAACAATTTATCGCAATGTTGACTTAACTGTACTGTATATTCTAAGGTCCCTTGGCACCTTTACCTTATGGGAAAGGCGATAAGTACAAAAATATAAATACATTTTGAGTAAACAAAAACTCAGAATAAATTTTGAAGAAAGATTCAAATGGCTTTGGGGCGAATTTTAATCTTAAATAACTTATGAAATTGGGTTGAATTCCTGACCTCGTTGGATACGAAAAGCCTTAATTATTTAAGAGTTTAACTCCCTTTTTACCTGCGGCGAAGCGCCAGGTCTAGGCGTCGCTTTTTTAAAGAGAAGTAAAGTTCAATTTTCAACAAGAGTAAAGTTCCATTGTACCCATTTAGAGCTGTTGAAATGACCCATATGACCATGGGACATATGGTTATTCACCCTGGAGATTTCACATCTGCCATCGGATTTGTCGCTGGATGGCGCCATCTAGTGGCAGAAGCCTCATTTAGCAATTAAAGGCACTTGTAAGCGATTTGAACCATGGTAAACCATCGATGCAATAACCATTTATTATCTTATCACAAAACGCCGCAGATCATTGGAAGGACCTTCCCCTCTTGTTTTATCCTAATTTAGGATATTTTGGTAAGTGGCAACGAAAATAAAAGGAAAGAAGGAGAGAAAAAGAAAGGCATGGGGTATATTACCATTTATTACAAAACTAAAAAGCAAAAACTAACGTGGGCATCTCCCCCAGAATGTAAAGAAATATCTATAAATAGGTGGTAGATATGGAAGAAGTGAAAGAAACCGGAAGTTATATATCCGCAAATCAACCTGCGGACAGAGGGCCGAAAGGGGCCCCCAATCCTTCAGATGTTATCTGAAGATACGGGTAAAGTAAAGAAAGATGGGGGTTGGGGTATAATGGGGGAGGGTGGGAAGAGTGCAGGCATGCCCCTCTCCCTAAACCGGAGCCAAGAGAGAGGATGAATTAGCGAAGGCTGGTCGGCGACTAGCCTACGCAATTATCCCCCGCCAAATATCCAGAAAGAATAAAGCCCAGGTAGACGCAAACTAGTTTGAGACTGCCGGCGACACTGGTAGGGGGAGGGCATGTCGCTCCTTTAGGTACAATGTGTAACAGTTTATATTAAGCACCCCCATGTGGGGGCAGAAGAGATGTAGGAAGAATCCATGAGGGGATGACAGGTCTAGCACACCATGCTGCGGCTGACATCTGGAAGATCGTGTGCCTTCACGGCCCGAAAACCTTACAGGGGAGATCTGTGTCTATATATCTTCCACGCATTTTCGCTTGCTTTATCTTCATCACTTTCTTCACAGATCTTTCCTTACAAAGTTCCTGCGAGAGACGCCCTCGTTGTTATTGCCTTTTAAATTCGAGGCAAAAAAAAAAAACAACAACCCACAACCAACCCATATATAACTTGTTCAAAGGTACAAATTTGGACCCTATTTCGGGGAGGACCTTAAAGAAACAATGCACAATCGGCCCAAGGCCTAAAAAGGGTACGTGTTTTCGCCTTTATCTGCCCAAGTAACAGAAAACTTTATATTTGCGAATATTTGGCATTTATGTGTTAATCCTTAGTCCTTTATGGGGGCTTTGCCCATTTTATTATCGATGTTTTACGCGTTTGATGTTTCTGCTCCACTAAGTGATAATAGGAAACTTGGCAGAGGTCCTGCAAGCGGGCTATGAATTTCACATTAAGATCAGAATGACGATCTCTGCCAAGCCCCAAGACAGCACAGGTCTGTCCTTTTAGAGTGAACAGTGTAGGTAGTAAATTAATTTAAGTAAACAGTTAAACTTTATCTAAATGTGATAAAAAAAGTAATAAACTTTTAAATAATTACAAAATGATCGAGATATAGGACATTTCACAAATTCGAAAATGAGATTATTTATTCAGTTTCTTAAACAATTAAATGACACAAACATTTAGGGTCATGTTTAAAAACAGAAACAGGAGAGGTCAAATCCTGTGACTTCTTCCGTGAATTTTCGCCCTATATTCAGCCCCCCTTCCCCAGCACTAAGCAAGGAACATATCGTGGCCCAAGTAAGAGCAAACCTCATCCACACCATAGGAATTGTGACAAAGAAACCACTTCGGTAGGTTCAGAGATTGAAGAGTGATATGTTGTGTGCACGAAGAGAAGAGGAAGGAAGAGGTATCGTTGCTGTAATTGGTTACATGGGTGCCGCTGTCGTTGGGGAGAACTCAGACTATAAGAACTGTCGAGGTAGCGGCAGCTCCCTGCGAGCGCTGGTATATGTTTTTGGAACGTCCACCTTCGTTGGAAATAAAACCCGCTACCCAAACTTAAGAAATCCGATGCTTTATGCACTTAACTTGTGAGAGCTCAAGATATCAATAAATATTATTTGTAGAGGATTAAAGAGGTGTAGTTACTGCAGATGCTAAAAAAAAAACACCTACTCGTAGTTTGGTAGACTTCAGGCAATTTTCGCTATTCACTTTCACACAAAGTGACTAAATAGCGTACTTTTGTCGGAGTTTTGTAAGAACAGTTCGTTAAACTTTGCGTACCCATGGGTTTAATACAAACATGTTCGTTGAATTTAGCGTTCCTATGTTCTGTGTTCTTTCTATGAATAGTTTCGTTGAATTTTGTGTACCTGTGGTCATTTTACGAACAGTTCTTTGAGTTTTGCGTACCTATTGTCTTTTACGAACAGTTCGTTAAATTAAGCGCACCCGTCGACTTTTTAGGAGCAATTTCATTGAATTTTGCGTACATATGGTCTTTGTACGATCAAGCCCTTTGACTTTTGCCTAATTTTTTATCTTTATACGAACAGATTTGTTGAAATTTTCTTACCTGTTTTCTTTGTACGAACAAGTGCGATGAATTTTGTTTACCTGTGGTCTTTTTACGAACAGTTGGTTGAAATTTGTGTATCTGTGGTCTTTGTACAAACAGGTTCGTTGAATTTTGTGTACCTGTGGTCTTTTTATGAAAAGGTTTGTTGAATTTAGCATATCTAGGGTCTTTGTACTAACAAACCCATTGATTATACAGTACCTGTGGTCTTTATACGAACAGGTTCGTTGAATTTTGGTACCTTTTTCTTTATACGAACTTTTTTTTAGCTTTATAAAATTTCCACTCTCCAATTTTAAAGATTGGCTAGGATTAATGTTGAATTTATAATATATTTAATTTTCTTTGTTATTACTAATTTTCCCATCTTCCATCATTCCTCCCTCTGTTCCCAAATTCTTTCTTTTCTAAGTGAAAAATCTCTCATTTGGTCGCATTTTCCTTTCTTCTCTTACTGAGGTGCTGTATTAAAGAGTCACGTAGAACATAAGAACATAAGAATAGAAGGAGACTGCAAAAGACCATTCATGACCTACACTTGGTAGTTAGTCGAGGCGATCGGTAACGAAGGCAAAATGTAAGAGGTGTCGGAATGGATTTCATGTTTGTAGTGGTTAGGTTGGGGAAAAAGAGCGGGATGACTTAAAATCTCTGTTTGAATCAAGTCTTTTGTCGTTTAAAGATAGTGGTTGAGTAGATAAACAGCCGCGAGTTGTTGAAGCAACGACGCGGGATTTGAGTAGTTCCACTGAAAATAGAGTATATTCACTCGTTCATCATGTCTGGTCGTGGCGAAGGAGGAATGGTTAAGAAAGAACTGAAGACGCCCTTGCCAGACTTTCTTTTCGGGAGGAAAAGGAGAAAATTATCTGGAAGAGGAATAAAGAATAACCAGAAATAAAGAGGAGGACAGCTACGAAAAGGGGGCCATGGAGGCACCTGCCATGGACGTCAAACCATCCCTCTCCGTACCATCAGTGGGGCAACCAAACCAAACCGGCCAACTGTCGTGGAAACTTCTTGGCGCGCTCAATGTAGCCCTCCTAAGACTAATTGAGATGCTCAATGGCTGGGCAGCATTCTGTTGGACTCCCGAGGACGTCGAGAAGATCGTGTCCGATGAAGCTGAAGAGCCCCTTGGGATGATTGGACTTGAAGTTTCCATCCTCCACGAAATCATGGTTCGTCGAACAGTCATCCTTCGAAAGTTCGACCCCTTCTTCACGCACCCAAAATGGATGAAAATTGCCAAGGTGGAAAAGTTCGGTAAAAATATCGTCAAAATTATCTTCGCAAGTGCTGAGATGGCGCAAAGGACTATGAACGGGGGGACTCCCGGGGTTCTAGCTCCGAGTAGCCCCTGAGCAGATTGAAGCAGAAGAATACATCTAAATAGAAAGCTGCTTCAGATGCCTAGCCGTAGAAAAACACCCCACGAGAGAACGTACAGCGACCGAGGTCACATGATCTGTCTTTTCCAGACCAGGACACGGATGGAAGGAGTGTGCCTCAGAAAAACCAAGATGTGAAAACTGCGGAGGGGTGGGGGGCACAGAGCCTTAGCCATGAGGTTTCCCGTCCGCAAAGAGGCAATCCAGGAAAAACGCGAAAAGATGAAAAAAGAAAAGGAGGCAAAGGCAAAGAACTACGCGAAAGTAGCAGCGGCTACTAGAACCGCGGTCGCCTAAACAACGGCACCAAAGTTGGTGATGCCAAGTGAGTGTAAAGAGATAATGACCATGGTCATCTACGCACACTTGGCAAACCTACCCAACCCCGGCACTTTCTTTCAAGAATTAAACCAACTACTTAAAAAAAAAACGGATTTAAGAAAAAACTATAGTTTCCGCCTAACCCCCCTTCGTAGGAAGTCTTGGAAATACAATTTGTAGACGACCCACAACAGAATAACACGAACAAAGAAGATGACAAAGAACCAGCTGATTAACAACAACAGCAGAAAACCACAGAAGAAGAAATAATTACAGAAGGAGAAGATACAAAAAACGAAAGTCCCCCAAAAAGCCCAAAGAAGAAACGGCGAAGGAAAAAGAAAAGGACAACGTCAAGAAAAGAAGAAGAGGCCGAACAACAACAACAAGAGTATAAACTTCATGGGGAAGAAGACGATGACGATGACATCTTGAATTATCCCGAAATACCCCTCACGGAAGAAAGGGATATTCTATTAAGAGGATTCTTCTTTAACGCCGAAGATGTTAACCTCAAGGTCTTCGGTGCTTCAGTCTGAAAACCCTCAAAAGAGGACCTACAAAGTCTACTCGATGGAATTCTTCGCGGGGACTACAAGTGGACCTACGAAGGACCGTGGTCGCCAAAAGAGATAGAAGGAATGTTGACGGGACGCGCGATCTACGCCCCGGACTCGTGCGTGTACACCGTCAACATGTCCACCTATAAGAAAATTAAAATCGAATAGTGGAAAAATATGTGAAAGTGAATAATAGCAAGTCGTTAATAATAATAAATGAGTTCAGTGATTAACCGAATTAATAATAAAAACATTTAATAAACAGTGGTTTAATAATGAATATTTAGTGGTTCATAAAAATATCAACAAAAAGTGAAACAACATAAAGTGATCGGTTCATAATGAATCTAAAAAGCAGTTATAACGGTATAAAAGTATTTAAAATAGGACAAAATAACGAAAAGTAAAACGGTCATAATAAATCTAGTACGCTAAAAAATAAGGAAGTGTTTACAATAGGATAAAATAACGAAAGGTAAAACGTTCGTAATGAATCTCGTAGGCGGAAAAATAAGAGTGTTTAAAATATGACTTAATACTAACCAATTAAATATGATCAGATGTTTTAAAATTGGCAAATAATACTAGAAAACAAAAGAAAATAGTTAAAATAACCGTGGAACTAAATTAGAGTGAAAAATTATGTAAAAGTGAAAATCACGATGTAAACACAAGGATTTTGTGAAATTTGTATATAAGACGACAATATCTTAAAATAAATGCAGTTTATAAATATAATACTCTGTCAAGAAAAAATATGATTGTATAATTTCAATAATATGACCTCCATTATGTCCAGAAGAATTCAATTTATTATAAAAGATAAAAATTGTTTTGTATGAAAATCCACAATATGACCGGTTGTACCTGGAGAACTCATTTCTTTTCATAGTTACTTATAACTTTCTCTTCTCCGCTCAACTTTTCTTCCCCACTATTAACTATTTTGTAACACTAATTTGTATTATTTTTCTCTCAAATATATCATCATCAGCGACGCGACTGCTCAGTCAGAATTCAGAAATTACGACGCTAATGAAAAACCTGATTTCCTCGGTAAAGGAGGCACGGCCAAGGGATGCAACTTCAAATTCGTGAAACCTTTTTCATTTTTTCCTATGAGGACTTAAAAAGGAGAAAAATACATTTGAAGCTGTAACTAGGCAACATATGTCGGCCTAACACCCCCCCGTCCCCTACTAACCCTTCTGAGGGGCAGCGGAGCGGGGGTGAACTGGATTGCCACTCATCTAGTCTCGTTCCAACTAGGCCGTTATGTGTGAAAGATATAATTGGAGGTTCCAGGGTAAGCAGGTTTGAGGATTATCCCACTGTGGAACCCTGCGCCAGAGACACTCGGACAAGGTGCAGGACTGAAAATTCCGGGCAGGGGGAGCACCCCCTTTACCCTGGGAGCTCAGCAAGAACCATAGAGGGAAGTAGTACCCGTCTCTATGTATGCCGAACACAGTTCTGATACCCAAACCCTCCAAAAAGTCTGTTACACATCACAGCTCAAGACGGTCCCTCCCCCCTGGGTTCACATATCATCCTTATCCTACCCATTTGGCAATTCATGTTCACCGACGCTGCACTGCGACAAGTAGGGGGTTAACTACTGAGCTAACCAATATACCGCGAAAATACAACCACAAAGGAAGAATAATTACGATAATCAGCCATCAACCAACCACCTAAAAATAAAGAAGAAGAGACAAAAAAACAGGACGGCCCCATGGGGATTCACTGGGTTAAAAATGGCTCAGGGGAATACCACAAGGATTCCCTTGCGAGTGACCAACGGGCAAAACAAGCCCAGAAAGGAGAAAGTATTCGAACTCATGTTCGGGAAACTGAACATTGCCTTAATAAGCCTTCTAGACGTCCCCTCAGGATACGTCGCCATCTGCAAACGAGAAAAGGACGTTGAAGCCATAACGAAGGAAGAGGCACTGGAGGCTCTCAAAGCCATCAGACTACAATAGCCCGCTATCCTTCCACAAGAGAAAAACCATGGCAGCGTTGTGTGCAGGAGACTCGATCCTTGGAACAGAATTCACAGCGGGGAAGAAATAAAGAATAGATCGGGCAAAGACAAACTGGGCTAAAGTCGCAGACGTCATTAAATTTGAAAACAAACGAGACAACACCGACTATACCCATATATTCAAGGTTATAGTTGCAGAGACCTCGATGGCTCAGAAGGCGAAAGAACAGGGTCTGCTCATGTTCCACGCCAAAGTGAGTGGAGACAAAATAGAGCGGGAGTCACAGGTTTGAATTTCATCGCCGTTTCCAATTTTTTCCTTTCGTTCTCTCTCTCCTCTCTATTTATATCTTCCCTCCTTATCTATCTCATTTCTCTTCATGCCCGTTAACAGTTTTGTAATGGTTTTGCGAAATCGGAATGAGAGACTCCATTTCCCCTTAAAAGGTTCAAAAGTTAAAACTGACTTACCAATTTCACTTTAAGGTGTGAAGCTACAATGAACAATTGAGTGGAGAAAAGTCTGCCTACGCATATTGTCTCTTTAATGAGTATTATATTGTACTCAATTCACAGTTACAGAGATTGAGATCCATTGTTATGGGTGAATATCTGCGGTGAACTTCCTTTCAGCTGGGCTTCATTTCCTGGAATCGAAAAAATAACAAAAGAAGAACGAGAAGACACACTTCGTTTTGGTGCTCCGGAGCTGAAATGCCAGTCAGCGCCACCTAGAATTGGTCTAAGTACTTAGTGTATTAGCAAGAATTTTATCTTAACAATAATGAGAGGCTGTTCGAAGATTGGCTCACAGTTTACACGCAAATGGAGCCTCCATAAACAGCCGTACCTAAAGCAAAACAACCCAAACGTACAAAAATACAAACAGCGAGCTAAGGACAAAACAAATAAAAATATCGAGGGAGAAAAGGAAAATAAAAAGGTGAGACACAAATTCTGGCCGCCAAAATAAACAGTACTTGAGAAACGTTTTTGTTTGCTGACGAGTGGCATCCGCCAACACATCCATCTTTCTTTTATTCCCCATTCTGTCTGACAGATGGCGCTGCAGGCTGACAAGATACTGGATGGAAGAGCTTACTAGAAATTGGACGAGGTTGGCTGTTACATCGACAACGAAACAACGCCTTGAAACGATCTTCAGCTGCCAAACGGCCAGGTTGAGATTTGTTTTTCTCAAACAATTTGAAAGGAAAGACTCGCAAACTTCTAACTTTTAATACTTTTTTACCCACGAATTTGATGAGGATAAAAAACAACAACAACTAAACATCCATCAGAATTAAGATATATTTAAATGTTAAAAATAACAAATATTTGAGGGAGAACAGAGAAAGATCCTGACAAAGAAACAAATACAGAGTGAAATCGGGGACTAGTTATATTGAAACCTATTACAATAAAATTAAATTTAATTATATTCTGACCCAACCAGGCAATGGCTTCACCACTCCCCCCTACGGGGGAATCTTGCGCTTCATTACTAAGATTAAAATTTAAAATCTAAAAAAAGCAGCCATGTTTAAATTTTTAGAAATTTTCTGAATTTCGCCAATTATAATAATTTTACAAAGGAACTCTAAACTAAATTTCCCCCCTTTCAAAAAATCCCGTTGTTAAAGTATAGTTATAAATAAAATAAAAAAGCAGCCTTACTTAAATTTTAATAAATTTCCTGAACTTCACCAATTGTAATTCCTTTTCTTTTAAAACATTAAAAAACATTGGATAATCTTTTTTTTCTGAACTAAAGAAATTTTTAGAAATTACCTTGATAAAAAATTAAAATATACTTAAGTCACAACCAAACTAAGATGAAATTATTATTCAAATACTCTAAAAAATCCCGTTTTTAAATTATAAAGTTAGTGATGATGATGATGATGATGATGATGGTGATTAGCGACTACATCAACTATTTTTTGCTCTAGACCCGGGTGTTAGCACCGATCAGCACTTTTTTTTAAGACTCTCAGTGGGGTTCTAAAATTTAATGCGGGTCCAGATCGAGGATGGTTACAAAATATACCAGGCATAAAGTCGACCCAGAATCAGAACATCTTGCAAATAATCACACTCGATGTGGTTTAATATGGTTACAGCTTGAAGCGCGTTTTCCACTCGACTATACCCTAGCCCACCTCACCTATGCTGGAGACGACTTGACTGCCTAGACTTCTGCTCGTGAGATCGACTCCGTTTTAAGTCGGGAGAGGTGAAATTATACGAGCGGTCTCGATTTTTGTGCTCTATATTAACTTAAGAACTGAATTAGGACTCTATCAATCGGCTAAACAAATCCATGTGGTTTAACTGCAACAATAAATCTCGAAGCGGTGCTTCCTCTCGACTAGTAGCCCGTAGCCCAATTCCACTGTCTTGACCTCATAAGCCTTTTTTCATGACGAAGGGAAAGGCAGATATGTAATATCAATTACCTTTTGTGGTTGGTGTATGTTCTCAGCTCAGTGGGGGTGTATAGGGGAGTCAGGAAGAGTAGTACCTTTGCTGTCACAGCAGTCGCATCCTTCGGGATGGCTCTGGCAGCATTAAGCGCCACTGGCTCCTCAACTCTCACTTCACAAGTGCCACACCTCGGTACCCCATTTTGACTGATGGGCTAAACTGAGTGGGGGGAGGGCTACTTGTGGGCTAACGGCCCTGTAGATAGGCTATGAGCTAGTTTCAGGATGGATCTGCTAGTCCACTGCAATCCATCGCTGATTCCGGTCGTCTTGAGTTTGCCTCTTGTCACTGGTACCATCATCGGTGGGCCAAGACAGTTCGGTTAGGGATTGCACGCCCCTAGCATCACTTAAAACAATTGACAGTGCAGCTTTCTTCCCCCCCGCCTATCTCTCTCTCTCTCTCTCAGTTCAGTGGTTTGTAAATGCACTATTTAAGCCAGGGATGGGCAATAACTTTAAGCAGCAGGCTACATTGAAGCTTATGTAAAGCTTTGCGGGCCGCACTTAAACACTTAGATGCAAATTTTGAATATATATATATATATATATATATATATATATATATATATATATATATATATATATATATATATATATATATATGGTAATTGCAATTACCTTTGTGCATTTGTTTCATATATTAGGATATATTCTAATGATATAGGTACACATTAATAACTAAGGGTAACTTTTGTATAGTTTCGCCATCGCTTTTAATTGTTTCCACACTTATATCAGAGTGGGAATCTACAGCTTAACGTGGAATCCGAACCACGATTTATAATTCTACATCATGTGATCATTAGTCAGGGCCCAAGCATCTCCCATCTAAGTACTGCACACAGTCAATGTAACTTAACTTCCGCGACTGGAAGAGAGTGGGTAGATAAGAGTAATGAAAATAAATATTTATAAAGTATCGTATTTTTAATCAATTTTATCTACGATTGAAATATATTTGAAAATGAATAATTTAAGAAGGTATACTTGCATAAAAAATAATGAAATGAGATTTGGACAAAATTTTCAAGAATTAATTTTCAATATTTGATCGAATTTATAAATGAAATGTGGGCCACATGAAAAGCCTTCACGGCCCGGGGGCCGAAGTTGCCCACATCTGATCTAGGCTCTATAAATGAAACTCAATGGATGAGTCGTTAATCCATTCCCTCTAAAATAAAAGTAATGGACAGGTCTTTAATCCAGACCCTATAAAACAAAGGTAATGGCCTAGTCTTTAATCCAAGCCCTAAAAAAAGGATTGGATGAGTCTTTGATCTAGGCTTTATATAATGGAAGTAATGGAGACGGGTCTTTAATCCCGGCCAATAAAATAAATGTAATGAATTAGAATTTAATCAGAACGTATGAAATAAATGAAATGGATGTTACTTTAATCCAGCCCCTATAAAAGAAAAAAATAATGGATAAATTTTAAATCCAGGCAATATATAATAAAAGCAATGGCTGAGTCTTTAATCAGGGACATATAAAATATATATATAAAGGGCGAGCGAATCTTTAATCCACGCCCAATAAAATAAAGTAAATGGATGGACTTTAATTCACACCCTATAAAATAAAGGTAATGGATGAGTCTTTAATCTAAGTGCTTTAAAGTAAAAGTAATGGAAGAGTCTTTATTCCATGCTAACTACAATAAACATAATAGGTGAATTTTTAATTCACGCCCAATAATTAAGTAATAAACGAGTTTTTATTTCATGTCCTATAAATGAAAGTAATGGATTAGTGTTTATTGGAGGCCCTATAAAATATATGTAATGGACGGGTGAATTTGTAATCCAGGCCTTATAAAATAAAAGTAATGGAGAAGTCTTTAATTTAGGCCCTTTTTAATAAAGGTAATTATCGACTTTTTAATCCAGGCCCTAAATAAATAAACAATGGGAAGGTCTATTTTACCATTCTCTCAACTTTACTTTCACCAGTCAATTCCCGAATGGTTCACTTACTAATGGCTCGAATTCTCCTTTGATTTCAAACTTTAATGAAAAAACAAACAGACAAAATTAAGGACAGTTGAAAAAATTAGGCCAAAACTAACAGGGTCATCTCAGAATTTGGGAGAAAAAAAAGATTCGTAAATAAATTAAAGATTTTCCTCCTCGAAATTAAGATCGTAATAGCAACGAGGCCGCATCACGCGGAAAATTAATAAATAGGGATATTTAAAGAAAGTGATGAAGGTAGGTGAAGTGAAATTGAGTGGAAGATATATCGCCGAGGTCCGTCTTGCAGGCATTGGTGCAGGGGGGTGGTCAACTACCCGCACTGTGGCAGGGAGGTGGTGCCATTCCCCGGGTTTCAGTTGTAGCTGCGAAATTACACCTGCTACACTACAACATCCACCACTTTACGCGGGGAAGTAAAAAAGAGAGTGGGGGATTTGAAAGAGGTGCAAGTGAGGACCCGAGAAATAGCACCAGTTTCTCTTAGGGCACTCGGGTCGAGAGGGCGCGCCGCTTCTCCAGGTTTCAGGGGTAGTGCCCCTGTAGCACTATCACGTTCTGAGGGGCGAGTGGCCAGGAGAGAGGACTACTTAGGTGAGGGTGGGTAACTAGAGAGAGGAAGCTCTACCACTGAATTTGGCCCAGTTCCGTAGCCTGGTGATGGAAAAACTCCTTTGAAATACAGTACCAGGGACAAGCAAATACGAATAAAAACTAAAAACCTATTTGTATCTCAGGAATACAGACGGAAATTCCTGGCATCGAGTTCATATTCTCGTTCTAAGAGCGAGGATATATTGTGGAGCGAAAGGAAGTTACTATGAATTACACTTGATTCCTTTCGAGTCAAGGGTTGGTCATAGTCAGGCACTTGATTAGAACCTTGAACTTTTGAGATCCACTGAGAGAACTGATTTAATTAGTGGCATGTAAAGCAGCAAGATGGCTAAATAATAGTTCTTATGGAGAGTAGTTTCGACGAATAGTTAAAAGGATTTGAGTGTAAACATAAAGAAATTGGGGAAGAGATAAGTGGATTTTGACAATAAATATTGTTTTAATTTTCAAATGAGATGTCGGCTTGATTGAATGAATGGTCTATGAATGGAGGACATATTTCTAGTATCTAAAGAGTTGTCTATATGAACAATCACCAATAACGAGTTTATCTGTGCACTTCTGAAATTAGTAAATCATTATTATCTCTATGTTTAAAATGTCTTTCTCTATATCATCATTTGTGCTTGAAATTCATCACGCAGTTCTTTTAATCTTTAAGTCTGTCGAATCCTTTCTATTTTTAATCGCGTGTGAGTCTAGTCGCGAGCGACTCTACATCTCACTATGTCAGTGTCTCCCGTTTAGCTTTTTTTTTATGATAACATCATAACTATTCGGACGATTCTAACAAAATTTCAAAACCTTATGTTGTTTTACATTCTATTTCGAATGCTATAATTGCCAAAGTTTTCCCGAGTTTAACCCGGGAATTATTTTGTTTTGGCAATAACATCATAAGTATTCGGACGATTTTAATGAAATTTAAACCCTTATGTTGTTTTACATTCTATTTCGAATGCTATAATTGCCAAAGTCCCCCCAAGGTTAATCCAGGAAATATTTTTGTTTTGGCAATAACATCATAACTATTCGGACGATTCTACGAAATTTGAAACCCTTATGTTGTTTTACATTCTCTTTCGAATTATATAATTGCCAAAGTCTTCGCGAGGTTACTCCGGGAATTATTTTGCTTTGGCAATAACATCATAACTATTCGGCCGATACTCTGCTAGACCAGACTAGGCTATAATATGTCATAATATGATAGGCAAGCTAAGAATAGGCTATATTATGCTAGGTTATTGTAGGCTAGGCTATACAATGCTAATTTAGGCTATAAAATGCAATGCTAGGATAGCATATAGTATGTTAGGCTAGACAATACTAAGCTACGCTTGACTAAGGTATAATAACATAGTATAAGCTATACTTGTCTATGATAGTTAATGCTAGGCTAGGTTATACTATTCTAGGCTATGCTGAGCTATATTAGGCTAGATAGGGCTATACTATGCTATGCTATGGTATGGTAGGCTAAAATATAATAGGCTAGGAAGGGCTATGCTCTGTTATGCTAGGCTAAAGTATAATAGGCTAGGGAGGGCTATGCTAGGTAATACTATGTTAGGCTACGATAGGCTATCTAACCAAGGCTATAATAGGCTAGTCTATGCAAGTTTATTCTAGTATAGGGTATGTTATGCTATACTAGTCTAGAATATACTAGGCTAGGCTATAATATGATACACTAGGCTATATTATGTTAGGTGTGCTCATAAATCAGAATAAGTGAGGGCACGCGACTTTTTAGTCAGCAGACCTTGTTTCTCTTCATTCCTCAATAATTTTATCCGTTGGGTAGACACAATCTTTTGTTTTGCATTGTTTTTTTGGTATTATTTTCAATACAGTAAAGAAAACATTGAAAGGCAATTCATGCGTATAATACATTTTACCTAGCATAGCAGAGCATAGCCCTCACTAGCCTATTATACTTTAGCCTACCCTTGCATAGCATAGTATAAACTAGCCTAGCATTAACTATCATAGACAAGTATAGCTATACTATCCTATTATACCCTAGTCAAGCATAGCTTAGTATTGTCTAGCCTAACATACTTTTTACTATCCTAGCATAGCATTTTATAGCCGAAATTAGCACAGTATATCTTACCTTTATATATTATATCTTAGCATAGTATAGCCTAGCCTATAATAGCTTAGCATATATAGCCTATTCTAGGCTTGCCTAGCAGAGTATAACATATTATAGCTTAATCTAGTCTAGCAGAGTATCTGCCAAATAGTTATATGTCATTGCCAAAAAAATAATTCCAGGGCTAACCTTTACGAAGACTTTGGGAATTATAGCATTCGAAAGAGAATGTAAAACAACATAAGGGTTTCAAATTTCGTTAGAATCGCCCGAATAGTTATGATGTTATTCCCCAAACAAAATAATTTCCGGGCTAACCTTGGGAGCACTTTGGCAATTATAGCATTCGAAAGAGAATGTAAAACAAAATAAGGTTTTAAAATTTCATTAGAATCGGCCGAATAGTTATGATGTTATTACCAAACACAAAAAAGGAAAACGGGGACCGATCGTCGACATAGTGAGATGTAGAGTCGCTCGCGACTAGACTCGCACGCGAGTAAAAACTTCTCTTCATACAAGACCCGTCAGATTGAAGGAGAAACGATCATTAGGAAGTTTTCACCAGTATCTTGCACAAATAAAGAAACAAAATCGGTAAAAATTTATATACAAGGTAAATAATTAAATAATTTAGAAGAAAATGAAACTAGTATTCGATAAAACGTTTGTTATATGTATCTTCGGGGATCGCTATGTTCGTGAGTGACTTTCAACGAGCCATTCCGTCGCCGGGAAGTAAAACATTTTCTGGGTATCCAAATTTGCAGTAATTTCATGGATAAATAAACCTTCATTTATAGATAATTAATTATAAATCAAAAATAGTAAGGTAATTCAACGGATAGAAGCGACAAATAGTGACAATGATGAGGACAAATGACAATGAAGGAAGAAGTAATCAGAATTGGTTGCCACTGCCTCGCATAAAATCCAGACACAGATGTTTAGAAATGTGTTTTAACTGTTAAAGGAAGGTGGCCAAGAAACCCCCAAGATACAGATATCTCCACGTATCAACAGTCAATATTTGCTAATAAATTAACGAAGTAATAATGATTATGGAGGTCAGCAGGTGAAGCATAGATCAGATCCGTCAAGGGTGACTCCGAAATGCTTATTAAATAGTTACATATGAAAATAATAGTTGGCAATTGACATTGCTCCGTCAGCCAGTGAATGTTTCCCTGGATATAGGTTCCCTTAGTGTGGGCAAGGTTTCTACATTTCAGAGTCACCCTTGGCGGATCTGATCTATGCCTCACCTACTGACGGCCATGATCATTATTACTGCGTTAATTTATTAGCAAATATTGACTGTCGATACGTTGGAAATATCTGTATCTTAGGGTTTTCTAGGCCATCTTCCTCAAACAGATGAAAAAACATTTCTAAACACCCAGCCTCTTGTGATGGAGTGCACATGGCAGAACATCCATCATTGAGACAATGCCATGACTCTCCTAAGACACAGTTGACTGACTAGAAGGTGTTCAGTTGACATGGGGTGAATATCTCGCATACACATTTGCACAAAAGATAATGGTTACATTCTAAATACTATGTGATAATTTGCAGGAGCTATTATTACTTGTTAGGCAAATGGATATGGTTACATAGGGTTATAAGGACAAACATTTACATTTCACGGCATCTGGATAGGTGAAGGATAACTAAATAATTACTTAATGGAGCATATATATATATATATATATATATATATATATATATATATATATATATATATATATATATATATATATATATATATATATATATATAGGGAGGATGAATAAGGCCTTGATTGATAATAATACACGTTAGTCATGGAAATGACGCTTGCGTATAAATGGAAAACATCATATTCATGAAATTAGATAGATAAAGTGCCACAAGAAAAACACGATATTACGGTTGTATGAATTTATTGAATTGGGCTTTACCTAGGTGAAGTTCTATATTGTTGATCATTCAGGTTAATATTAACAAAATTTGAGGGGAGCTGAACTATGGAGTGGACAGTAAATAGTAATTAGTGGTATTTCGGTCATGGAATGTCTGTTTAAGTGGCTGGTCATTCAATTCGACGATAGGTTCCCCAGCATGGACCTTTTAGCTCACGCCTTGGAAATTAGTGTGTCAGTCATCATATTTGGTGTTTCTGTTGATAAGAAGACTAGTTTGAGGTTACACATGTGCGCTTAAGTTAACCTTTGTTTCCCTGCAATAGGTATGCAGATAGGTCGCCTGGGAGATGTAGACTGCGCCTGCAAATCATTTGTGCTTAATAGTAATTACTGTCTAACTTAGCAGGATTACGGTAGGCTAAGGGGACGCAGTGTTGGTTTTAGAATACACATGGATGGCCTTCATTTTGTTAGGGTTTTTTTTAAGAGCTCATCTGGTGTCTCCTATTCCTTCGCTCATTTCTCCTATACACCCTTCTATGGTGTCTCCTATCCCCTCCCCTATTTTGCCAATTGCAGATTCCGTTACGGACTCGGATGACCGCCTACAAATTATCAGGAGTTTTTCGAAACGGCGGCTACCGACTTGGAGGCTTTGCACATCGCGGACGATGCCGCGGTTCTCCAGTCCATCTTGGCCATACCAGAGCTGGGTTTGGCCGTCCCTACGGTTCTGCACATCGACGTTCCCTCGCCTGACGCCTCCTATGCTGCGTCTTCTTCCACGGATCACGACTTCCTCATCGGCGATATTCTTAGCGCGCCCCCTGATGTGATGCAAGATCGTGGTAACAATAACGACAACCGGAATGAACAGCGCGATGACGGCGACAACAACCAGCGAGGTAACAACCGCAGGGACGAGGGCCCTGAGGTTGAGGAGGACGGCAGGCCCTTCCGAGATCCACTGGCACCCGAGCACCGCCAGTGTGACCCTGCCACCACTTTGGACGTGGCCACCCCTGGTTCTCTGGTTGATTTACCTCCCGTTAATAACATTATTAAGTCCTGCCAAAAGGACGGTATCCGATTTTTATTTAAAAAGGGTTACCATTGCTGGCGTTCTTCCAGTGCTTCGCTCTTGCCCGCTATCCTCCACCTGGTGCAGCACGGTATATTGGAGGAATCTCAGGAAGTCACGAGGTGTCATCAGGTCTTCGTTGTTCCTAAGCCTAACGGGGCGGGTCGCCTTATCTACGACATGGCCCCCGCGAAGGAATTCTACGACCCTCCTTCCTTCCGCTTGCCTAGCCTTGATAAGGTATTGGGCAACACACCTAAGGGGACCCACGCGATCCGTTTGGATCTTAAGGACGCTTTCTACCACGTGCCTCTACACCCTAAGGCTCGCCATTTCTTTGGCGTTCGTTGTGGTACGCGTTCTTTTCGTTTCAAAAAAAATCCCCATGGGTTTTGGCGGTAGTCCCTACATCCTCCAGGCCTCCTTGGGTGCGGGCCTTCGGGCTTGGGCCGCTTCTTACAACTGCACGGCCTATACCTATCTGGACGATATTCTTCTTCTAGGGCTTCCCCAAGATCTCAGACGCCTTCGCAATGATATCGTCAACAGTTCATTTAACGTCAACTTGGCCAAGAGTGTTCTTTCCCCTTGCCTTCGCCTCACTTACCTTGGGGTTCAAGTGGATCTCGGCCAGCACCGCGTCGCCCTCTCGGATAGCATGGCCCTCAAGATCAAGACGGCTCTCCTCTTCGCCACGGAAAACCTCATCTCGACTAAGGGTTGGTCCCGGTTTGCCGGGTTCCTCAACTTCCTAATGCCGCTCCTTCGTCTGCCGTTCTTGTGGGTCCAGAAGTGCTACCTCCAGGACCCTCGGGTCCTGGGCAGTGGTTGGTGCCGCGCCTTTTCCTTGTTTGATCCACACGAGATGGACGCACTGGAAGCGACCCCGCGCTTCCAGCACTCTCGTTAATTTTGATGCTAGCTCTTCCTGATTGGGCTGGCATTGCCTTGGGAAAAGCTATGGGCTTCCTGTCCCCGCCGGGCCTAACATCTTCCTTAAGGAAACTTTGGCGGGCTTGATAGCCTTAACGTGGTTCCCTTGGGCTCAAATCAGAGGTGATAATATCCCTGCCCTCTACAATTTGAAGAGAGGAAAAGTTCCCGCAGACATGCTTTGCTTCCTCTCCACACCTGCCTTGCTGGGATTCTCCAGGAGCTTCAGATCTTCGAGCTTGAATTTACACTACGTCAGATCCACTAACAACCTCGTGGACCATGCCTCGAGGGCCTTCCAGGCCCAAGAAGCCTCTTGCCATGGTAGCGGCTCCTATACCCGTTTGGGTATATAAGGAGCTGCCACCAGGGCGAGACATGGTCGTTTTTCATCGCTTCCTCGAGGTTCGGACGCCCGCCCTCCCTGTCCCTTTTGCAGATTCTGTTTTATATAGCTTTCCCCTGCCGGTGTGGCTTCTCTATTTGAACCTTTTTTATGGCTCATAAGCCGTTCAAGATTTCTACCTTGTCTGGCTTCCCGTCCTATGTTTTTCTCACTTTTGACCTTTTCTCCTTGGTCTATTTATTTTCTGTCTATCTTTTGACCTTTGAGTTTGATTATTTGAGTTCTCTGGTTACTTATGTACGTTTAATTAATGTAAATTTATTTGTATGTATATTTTTTGTGCATTTACTTTGTATAATTTTTGTACTTTATACTTTTTTACTTTAGTACTTTTATAAATAAAGGAAGGGTTGTCTTTCCCAGTTTGGGGAAAGCAACCACAAACAAAACTGCCTAGTACTAGGCTACTTTAAAATCTAATGCAATAACAACGAAACAAAACAAAAAACAACCCGAACAACACCAAAAAATTTTTAAAAAGGGAAAAGGAAACGAGTAGTAAGCAAGCTCCAGCGTCATGGGGAGGTCCCTCCGGCGCAGTAGCGTGCAACTTATAAAGGAAAAAAAAAAGAAAAACCTGGTTAAATAATAGGGAGAAGGCCTGCACCCCCCAAAAGTCAAAGGGTCCACCAGTAAATGTACACGCACTCGTCTCGAGTACAAGGTACAGGCGGTAGCAACCCCGCCCATCCCGGTACCGGAAGGGGGGACGTGCGCAAAGATCACCAAGACTGGGACATTCAACAAGAATGTGCCGAACAGTCTATGGGACGTCGCAGTCGTCACAGTATGGCGCAGGCGAGCGCTCCATCAAATAGCGATGCGCCACACGAGTGTGTCCGATTCGGAGACGACAGAAAGCGACCTGAAGCCATAGCGGCATTGGGGGATAGGTCCATGGAAACAGTCGCGGCGCTATGGACGCAACATTAAGTTCCCTTCAACCGTCTCCCATCTTTTTTGCCTAAGCAGTCCGAAGAGCTGCCCGGATTCCTGCCATGTAGTCGGTGTGAGGAAGAGCGAAACGTTGGTTCGGTTGCAGAGTCCTCGCGGACTATTTGGCATCCTCATCGGCGCGCTCATTCCCCGCAATTCCTACATGTCAAGGAACCCAGCAGAAGATAATCTCGACATCCGCCCGCCTCGACAAAACCGTGGCGTCACGGATATCGCGAACCAAAGGATGCGGAGATTCCAATGCCCCGAGAGCACTCAGGGCGCCTTGTGAGTTGCTATGGATCGCAATCCGGTCTCCGAACCGGGCACGTCATGTAATCTCCCGTACCGAGTAATGTATTGCCACCAGCTCGGCCGTGAAGACAGACAGATGCTTAGGGCAAAGAGTGTGATACTAAGGACACTTCCCTGCGGGACACCCTCTTCCTGCTACTTTGGGCCGGAGAGGGGTCCCCTCCCCGTACGTAAAAATCGACGATCTCGCAGAAATTCAGATATAAACATTGGGAGGCGTCCTCTAGCCCCCATCTCGTGGAGAGTCTCCATGATACCATATCGCCATGCGGTATCATAGGCCTTCTCCAGATCGAAAAACACCGTGGCGTACTGCTGTCTACGAAGAAAGGCCTCGCAGACGGCATTTTCCAGTCGGAGCAGAGCATCTAACGTGGAGTGGAACTTGCGGAAGCTACACTTTGCACAAGACAGATGGCCTCCGCTGTCCAGGAAAAAGGCTAATCTAACATTTACCAATTTCTCCATCCTTTTGCACACGCAAGAGGTTAAAAAGATCGCCTGCAAACTGGCCGGAGTAGAGTGATCTCTTCCCGGTTTGCGAAAGGCGAGCACAGTAGCGATTCGCCAGGAGTCTGGGAGAAGACCCTCCACCCAGATCCTGTTGAACAAATTTAACAGAAAGGCCATGCCTCGCTCAGCAATGTGTCGAAGCATGGAATACGGGACATCGTCTGGACCATGGGCGGTGTCCGCGCATGTAGCAAGAGCAGAGCGCAACTCATTCAAAATAAACCGGTCGTTGAAGGGTTCTGCGCCTCTGGAGGTAAAGTCCGGCGGCCTTCCGCGACATCACGACGTGCATTGAATGCTGGCGGAGCAGCATCCCGACTAGAGAATGCGGAAAAAGCGGTCGCTAAGGATTCCACCACGGACGCGGGGTCCGAGATTGCGGTCCCAATCTCCTGGAGAACGGGAGGGCGGTCCTGCGAGAACTTGCCCCGAATCCTTTTGACTCGCTTCCACACCTCAGCTAAAGGGGTCTTCCCGTTAAGTGAAGACAAGTATGCCCGCCAAGAAGAACGGTGGGCGTGCTTCGAAATATACCAGAACCTAGCCCTAGCCCGACGAAATTCAGCGACAGTGAAATCGTTCGGGCGGTGCTTATAGCGCATGTAGTCATAACGCTTCTGTTTGAGGGCCGTCTCACACTCGGCCGACCACCATGGAAGTGGTCGGCGTGCAAAACGACCAGACGTCCTAGGAATAGTAGTCAGGCCCGCGGCGATGAGGTTGCCAGAGAAGAACTCAACGGCCTCATCTACCGACCTAAACTCCTTGACTGAGATAGAAAATTCAGTGATTTCCTGAAATGCAGGCCACCGCACCCGCGCCAATCACCACCGAGGTGATCTTTCAGGCGGCAGTTGCCCTGAAAATGATATTTAAATGGGAAAGGGATCACTACCATGGAGGTCATCGACCACCCCCCAATCAAAATCAAGCTGTGCATCCGAAGAGCACAAAGATAGATCAAGTCAAAAAAATGAAGCGGTTATCGGGCAGTGATGCGTAAACTCATCCACATTTAGGATACCTATCTCAAGCTCTTCGATCAGATCGACAAGGACTTGTCCCCTGGGATTTATTGAGTAATCTTCCCAGAGAGGATGCCTACTGTTCAGATCTTCAAGCAAGAGAAAGGGCCTCGGCAACCGTGCCGCGACGCGGCGGAAGTCCCCCGCATCTAAGTCAGCTGACAGTGGAATGTTCGCAGAAATGATAGTATACCTCCTATCTAGGTGAAGCTGCACAGCCACTGCCTTAAAGGAGGTATCTAAAGTGACAGGAAAAACGGAGACATCATGCCGGGTGTAAACCACGCATCCCCCAGCCCGGCACTCTAGTGGTGGTGGGTTCACAAGACCCTTATACCCCAGGAGGGCGGGAAGGGCAACCGCGCCTAACATGGTCTCCTGCAGAAAAATAGCTAACGGGGAACGGGACGAGACGAGACTGCGCAGCTCTTCCTAGTTGGACGGAGCCCACGGCAATTCCATTGAAGGTATATGCCATCCAGGCCTAGCTCGGAGGAGATGCGGGAGCCCTCTTCGAACAAAAGACCCTCATGGAAATTGCCGTACGCTTTCCGGAGTCAGAACCCCGGGCGCTGTTGGCCGGACAACCGCTGAAGGAGCTATCGTCTTCGAGGACTTATTGAGGGAGGTTTGGCTCGCCATGCGAGTCTTTTCCTCCCTCCGTCTCGAAATCTTAGGCGGACATTGCGGCGTTGGAGGCGGGGGGGGGGCTCTCTTTTCGAGGAACCACCGTCTCTGAGCCACTCAGGCAACCACTAGGCGTGGGAGAAGAAGCCAAAGCTCCTTTGTTGCTGTCCTCCTTACATGGGACAGCTTTAGAAACCCCGGAAGATGGCCTGGTGACCAACTTCAAGGGTGTTGCCTCCTGTGAGTCTAACGACTCGGTGGAGGCGCATGGCCGTTTCGCCTTGCGGGAAACGGTCACGCTGGGGGAAGCGGGGGAGACCTGGTGTTAGCCGGGGCTGGGTGTAAACCCTTTTTGCCGCCAGCTTTACAAGGGGAGCGCCCGGGTTGAGTAGAACCCGCAGAAGAGCTCCGAAAGGGCGCGGAAAAAACCGTGCTCGTTGGCCTGAATGGGCCAGGAGCAGAGGGTGCCTTTCTAATTATTGAGACATAAGACGTCCCAGGCAGAGCCGGGCGCGCCAGGACCAAGTCCTTAGCCTCACGGAATAAGTGGTCGATCCTGGGCCTGAACGGCCAGGATTTTTTTCTCAAGGAGATATGCACCACATTGCTTTAAAGAAGCGGGGTGCGGCTCTCCGCAATTGATACACGTGGCCACAAACGATTTAGACTTATCGTGTGCGGCCTTAGAGCAATTTACACAGACTTTGGGTGACCCCGACTTTGCACGTCTACAAGAACGAGTCGTATGGCTGAAGCAAGCGGTGACAGTAATAGCACCGCGTCGGCAGTGGCACGAATGCCTTTACGCGGTAGCGGTATGAACCGGCACGCACCGACTCAGGGAGCTTCTCTCAGTCAAACGTGACGAAAAGTGTAGGGGTGGGTCTCGAGGCCCGTCCCTGTTTTCTCATCACATGTTCGACCTTGACTACCCCATGGTTGGCCAGCTTTAGGTTGATGTCCTCTATGGAGTAGTCAACGAGTTCCCTCGCATAAACTACTCCTGTCACAAAGTTCATGGTAGAATGTGGCGTCACATTTACCGGGGTGCCATGAAGTGTCCGAAGAGCACTTATCTTGGCCGCCTCGGCGGGATTCGCCGCATTCCCCAGAAGGCTCCAGTCCGAGAAAGGGGTTACCTTCGGCTCTCTACCATTTACAATAGCTAATGCTCTCCTTTGATGGATCATGTTGCCCTTGGCCAACATGGTGCCATCAGTGGAACGTATAACAAGGAGAAGCGTTTAAAGCCAGCAGTCTCAAAAACGCCAGGTAACCTCTGAATGAGGGGCCCCCATGTTATCGCGGCTCCGCCCTGCGTCCTTTTAGTCTTAGTCGGGTGCTCCGCACCCGGGGGTGTAGAGGGGCCGGATGTGCCGATCTTGGCTTGGCCGCTTACCGTAGCGGTAGACCCATCCCTCCCCGCATCCCCCGCGGGTGGAGAGGAGCCCCGAGTCTTCTTAGTCTGTTTCCTGTTCTTTTTCTTTTTAGGAGAGGAGGGTGGGGAATGAACCCGCTTCTCACCTCCGCCGGAAGAAGCCCCCAAACCACATGGATCGGCCTCAGCTAGGTCCTTCTCTGAAATGGAGATGGTCCTGGCAGTCGTAGGGGCACCGGTTCGAGGAGATCCCTCCCCTCCTTGTACTGCCTTGGAAACCCGGGCCGTTTGAGGAGGACCTTGTATAGGGGCGGATTTGGGTTCGGTGCTTGGCGCCGAGCCCAGATTTTCTCCCATGGAAGGCCCTACCGTCTGAGGCTGGTTTGCCTCAAGAACCTTGTCTATCTCAGGAGGGGCCTCCAGTTAGCTATCCCCTCCCAGGACATCGCAGGTTCCGTTGGCAGCGTCACTAGTCATTTGGGGAAGGCACAGGCTTTGACCCTGGCAAGGTTCAATATTCTTGCCAGCAGGTCTTTTGAGGGAAGCGACCGAATGGGCCTGGCTTCCCTCTATCCCCTAAGGGGGTTTGCCCTACCCAGCCGCTTCACTTGGGAGCGGTCGGCTATGAGCTGCCTGCTGGCTTTCTTGGCAGTCCCCTTGGAAAGAAAAATGGGGACTACCGCTGGAAAAAGGGAGGTGCCTGAAAGCACCTCCAGAGAAGGGGGTGAGGGGGAGTCCCCTACACCCGTAGGCGAATGAGAGGAGTAAGCCTCCTCTCCAGTTAAAGAAATATCAAGGGTCCCCTGCGCAAGCACAGGGAAGAACCTCCATTTTTTCTGGGGAGCTGCCCGAGGGTTGCTCCGTCGATGGTACAGGGGGAATTAAAGGGGAGGGGGGTTTGGACTCATCATTGGGCATGGTGACCCTCTTTTTATTACGGGATGCAATAGCTCATCACCTCTCGCAGTAGCCCGCACTGCAAGGGGTGCGTACAGGCCTGGCAGAGCCAGGTGCCACCATTCAGGACCACCCCTCCCGCCTGGTGGCCTGGCAGTCTATCAGCATGGCGGCTTTACCTTGGACACGGCGTTAAATTGATAGAGTGTGAAGAGGAAAGGAAAAGGGATGTGAGGAAGGTATGGGTCGTGATGAAGCAGGTTGTTAAAAAAAAAACATCCCGAACCGGAGCTCAGGGGTTAGGGAACATTGTCCTCTCCCCCCTCAGCCCCGATCCGGGACGGTTGGCTGATAAGAAGGTCAGCATCTACCCTGTGAAATTAGAGGCCGACCAGAGAAAGTTGTGGGAAAGGTTGTATGAAAAGCGACGAAGTAGGGGAGAAATACAGGCTATCTGAAGGAAGGAAGAAAGGCTACGCTGGGGCCGCACGGAACGCTGGATCCCGTCAGCACGGTGGCCAGAATCCAGGATGGCAAATCGCCGCGTTCCTTACGGGGTCATTTTGCTAGGACAGATTCGGCGACTTATGACCTTGAATGCAGTCGCCAGATGGTCGCTGTTAATATAAATTAAAAATGCTAAAATAGATGAATTGAAATCTCGGTGCATACGTTCGAGCACGCTATTGCCCTCGAGGGGCTGGGGGGGGGGAGTTGGTATAGATATGCTCGGTTGCAGTCAACTGTAAATGATTAAATAAACCTGATTGGAATTGCAAGACGTTATTCGAGACATTTGCATCGGCACGTCGAACCTAGACACGTAATTATCAATTATGTAGATCAGCAAATGTCTATAATGAGGTAAATATACCTTTACTCGTGGTGAGAAAGGGGTCGAGAATATCTCTGTGTAGCGACGAATTGTGTGCGCGGTGGTTTCGTGCGGCTAAATAATTTTGACTTTTGACAAGTTGTGCAGCTTCTGACTCAGTCTCATATATTTCTTCACATATTTTCCAGATGAGCAGATCTGAAATTGATTTCAATGTGGATCAAGCTTTGAAGGTTTTATATTGTGCAATTGATCAATTGCAAGACTGCGAAACTGAGGATTAATATAGTGCCTAACCCAGCCCCCAAGCCTTTAGACAGATCACAGACAACTGAGGCGCGGGGAGAAGGTAGAATAAGTGATCTTATGCACTCATTCTAGGATAGGTCTGCAATGAACTCGATTCCTCTTCGGAAGGCTGACCGCCAACAAGAGCTTCATAATCCAAGGTTGTATATATCGGAATGAGAGAGAATATCTGATTATCAAATTGAGTAAAATATTGCTCTATATCGAGAATGATTATAGAAATTAATGCGACGAAAACTGCGAAGGGCGCTCATGAGAGACTTTCTCTCTGATTGCAGCTACCTGATAATATGCTTAGTCTCATTAATGTACAGATTGATAAATTTAAAGACACAAGATTTCTTAGTGCCCTCAAGCCTGTACTTGAAATGCTTTATAGATATAAATATTCTTAATAATCGCTTACTGAGCATGGAATAGTTAAGTTCGAGACCTTCCATGTACTGATCCAACTTGTAATTAAATGCACCGAGTGATTCAGGCGATTGGGAGTTTGTAAAGAAGTATCTGTTGTGTACCTTTTTTAATCATATTCAATCTCTAGGGTTGGTTAGAATCCTAAATTTAGGCACATTTTGGCAAGTAATATAGGAAATAGTTCCGAGGATGCTGATGTTAGGCTATTGGAGGATAATGGGTAGTGTAGTGACATGTCAGAGTTCAGTTCATGGTCGTGCGCCTGTGCTAGTCAACTTTAGTGGGTTTTTTTAACTTGGAAAGGCATTAAGTTTGATTGTATGATGCTTCTTATGTGTTTGTGATTAGGGCGTGTGATCATCGAATCGGGGTTTTGCTTAATAGGAACCGTTGGTCGTGTAGTAGGATTCTAGTCTGAAGTACTTTATGTGTGTCTCGAGTAAAGGAGTGTGACTAAAGACTTTTGTGGGTAGATCGTGAATATAAATTTGAAGAATGTGGAGGAGATGACGGCGCCCTGAGATATCCCAATGAAGATTCTGCGCCTTTGGGACAGGTCGCTTTGATAGATGACTCTGTCGTGTCTATATGAGAGGGGATTAGCTAACCATTTTTTGTGTTTGTTTGGTAGGGGTATTCAATGACCTTTTTATCTTAGGATATGGTGGAGGACAGTTTCCAAAGATTAGTTTATATCAACTGCAGTCATGATTGTAAGGATGCGAGTGAAGGAATTTCGTTGCGTTTTGGCTGTTATTCTAATAAAAAAAAAATTCAAAGTCCATTATGAGTCCTATTTCAGCTTTTCCCTTTCAGACCAACCTAAATCTTTCTAGAGAGTGGTTGCCCTTTCATTGCTCGAGATTGGAGTAGGTATTTTTGTATTATCAGCAAACTTGCAAAACCTATTTTGCCATCTAATTTCAAGACAATTAATATAAATTACAAGTAAAAATGAACCGATGACTAAACACAGAAGTAAACCACTTAGTACAAGTTCCAATGCAGACTTGTGAAATTAAAATTACTCTTTCAGACTTCAAAGCTATTCACCAATCCAATTTGAAAAAGCAAATAGAAACACACTTTCCTATAGTTTCTTTATTAAAAAAATATAAATGACATCGACGTCCTCAACTTTATCTGAACTATTAATAATTTATGTTTGGTAAGTTACTAAATTAAATAAACACGAGTTACCTGGACTAAAATCATGCTAAAGCCTCTGACAAATTTATTTTCTCTGAGAAATCATATAATTAACCCTTAATCAATTTATCCAAGATCTTCCAAGTCAGAGGACTAACAGTTACTGATCCATAATTTTTGTTGAAATCCTTTTTACATTCAATCTCCTTGAAAAAATAAGGTCGCCATTAACCAATTTCCATTTAACACGTATTACATTTTCTAATGGAGCCATTAAAATTATAGTCAATGGCCAAGTAAATAACCTAACCCTTCGTAAATAATTCTAACAAGGTGTTAGTAATTTTCTGGGATAACTCTGAAATAATAATATTTTAATTTTGGATTATTTGACAAAGAGTTTAATATGTACTTAAACTACTTTCCTGATTTAGATAGAGATCGAAATACTAATAATAAATAGAGAACTTCGTTTATTATTAAAGTCGATTTGGGCTTATACCAAAAAATATTCAATTATTTTCAATTCACCGCAAAATGACGGAACGGACAATGGTTTACAAAACGACGGAGCGGACAATGGTTTACAAAACGACGGAACGGATAATGGTTTACAAAACGACGGAGCGGACAATGGTTTACCAAACGACGGAGAGGTAACTCGTGATTTTAGAATAAAGAACAGAGATATTTGTTCTAAATGGCTAGCCTCGGGCGCCAACCAGTTTTTTTGGGGAACACTACCATTAAGTAAAAGTTATTTATTTTTGAATACTAATTACAGAGGTTTAAATAATACAGCAAAAAAATCCGGAAGAGTTTTTATAAACGTGGAAACAGTTTTCCTTTGCTATTTTTAGTATTCTTTTACTGGTTTAAAATCAATACCAATTTGACTGTTTAAAATCAGTGTCACTTTCACCGTTCACCAAACATGCCCTGCAGGGTATCATTAAGACAACAAAATGTTCTAAATAATCCCCTTAGAAATAGTTCAACACAATGGCTTATTAGATAATTTGAGATAGCCTATTTAATTAAATATGTGATGTCCTTTAATAATGGAGGGATAAATCTAGGTTAGATAGGATTAGGTTATGTTTGGTTAAGCTATGTTTGGATATGTTTATTTGATAGGTTAAGCTAGGCTTGGTCTCATTGAGCTAGATTTAGTTAAATATGATAGAATAAACTTGGTTAGCATATGTTTGCTTAAGTTAGGTTTTAATTAAGTCAGTTGTTTCCAAACCTTTTAGCAGGCACCTCCCTTTCCCGCGCTTTGATACATCGGTCTTCCCTTCACAAAGCAAGTTTTGATAGAGAAGCAGCCGAATTCAGTTCGAGCCCAGTTCTCTATCACCTCACTTAAATAACAAGCACACACATACACACATCTTCGTTCCCACCCTGACTGACTTAACTTCGATACATGCGCTTGCAATTGCTTCAGCCAGTGGACACACTGACGGGGCTTATGACATTGAACTCATTAGCTTGCGCGCGTTGCCTCACTGAATGTCCTTCCGTTGCCAAAAATTTTGCAATCAGTCCCCCATAGAAGGTTTACTATGTACTATAAGACAGCTTAACTAATCGAAGCTTGAAAAGCAATTCATCGTAAAGGAGACAGAATGGAACAATTTCTGCATCGATATTATTCACAACGCAAAAGGAAGCAATTCCTTTATCACTTTCTATCTTAAACCATCGTCATTCTCTCACACTTGGCGACGCCATTCAGATGATATGCCTAAGGAGCATTCACGATACGATTCTTCACGTCGCCTCTCATTCTCTGTCGACCAGTCAACTTCCGCAGATACATACATTCCTTTACGGCCCAACTTCGGGAATGCACCATCTAACTGAACATCTCTTCCACCGATGTCAGCATCATTTTAACTAACGCTACCCAATAGCTTTTCTCGCATCACAATTTATCATTACACTCATTTATCCATCATGTTTCCTGTCTTTGAACAATCTCATCATTGCACAGACTTTTTAAGCCACATTTGCTTCGTTACCCGTTGTGGTAACAATTGATCTGTGCCCATTCTCGGTTTATCTATTCAATTTCATACATGCAAGTATTTTGGGACTTTTTTAATAAAAGAATAAAAGCTCTTCGAGATTTATTCCACTTGGAAAGAACAATTACCTCAATTGGCGAGAGAATCTTCACTAACACTAAAAGCGTATTGATGAAAAGTTGGTGTCGTGGTATACGGCCGAATATGTACGTAAGTTTGTTCCGTACATAAATAACTCCGTTCTTTTATCCTCTAAGAGTGCTATATTACTATTTATCTTTTGATTTGATTTTTTTAACCAGGGAAGATTCGTAAATTTATATGTCTATTGCCATATACAGCGTTTCGAGGATTTAATTAAACCACTAGAGAAAAAGTATACTTTTAATTACATGAAAAATGAAATATTAAAAACTTTAAATCTACTTAGAATATAATAAGAGGGTCTAAATAAAAATTAATACTACTCTCTCTCTCTCTCTCTTTATCAAAGAAAGTAGAGGTAGAGGTGACGCCCCCTTGTCGCGGGAAGAGAGCTTGTGTGTACCTTTGACTTTTCGAGCTATGTCGGCGGGGGTACCTCTTCTGGGTACCCTTGGTAGGCTTCCCTTGTCGATTTGGTAGGAAACGAGGATCCAGACTAAGTGCGTCATTCCTTCCTTTTTTCTACTCTATCCTTCTCCTTTCTACTTTTATCCTATCTCTCCCCCTTATACAAAAAAAAGAGAAAAAAGAAGCCTACTCATATCATGTCACTCTTTCCCTTTTTTCCCTCTATCTACATATAAGGACCTGGCAGCTACCTCACGCGTCAGAAGAGAGGCTTTGGAACCTCTATAAACAACGCCCATCGACGTTCACTGGTTGCGAGAGACTAGGACTAGAGGTGTCCTAGGCGTTGGGGCACGATGAATGGGATGAGGGTATTAGCCGGTAACCCCTTCCCTAGCGCGTAATTATTGACCGTTCCAAGTGCCCGTTGACAAGTGCCTCTGGTAGCATCGGTCTGAGGGGAAGGCCCTTTGTTTCCCAGTTTTGAGGCCAGGCCAATTAAAAGCCTTGGATCGAGTCTCTTGGTGTGGCGGGATATCTATTGAAAGCTACTCCGAGATCCTGGCCGTCGTGAAGGGAACTAGTAGGAGTTTAGTAAGGGGCGTGCTCCGTTGTTCACCTCGTGAGAAATCGATGGCCCCTTCGGGGACCGTCAGTGCTGCTTGGTTGGGAGCCACGGCACGCCGAGGTTTGACGACTCGGTCGGACGAACAGCAGCACATGGAGCGTGCCTTCTGAAAGATCCGAAACCTCTCCGATGGATAAGCAGGAGCGACTCACGCTGGGAGAACTCACCAACCCCCCTTTTTGATCATTGATTAGTCACGAGTCTTCAGAGAGAGAGTGAAAGCGCTCAAAATGATAGGCAAAAAAGGACCTATCGTCTAAAACACAACTGTGCAACATGCCAGTTAGAAAAGTGGTGCGTTGACTTTCCGGAGGGCTGCTATTCAAAATGCAGCCCTGAAAGTATCTGCACTACTTGCATATTGACGCGAGAGGTGTAGAAATTAAAAGACCTCTATAGAGCCTCAGAGAAGAGAGCTACAATCCTTGAAAGAAAGTTGGAGAAACTCGAAGCCCTTAACGCAGCTCAGATTCGATGCCTAAAAGAGGCGCCGCCCACTGACGTGTTGGAATCCCCTGGTACCCAAGCGGACATTCCGGCATCATCTGAGGCTAAACTAGCTGAGGCGAGAGAAAAAGAGAAAAAGAAGAAAGGAATAACGAAGAAAAAAAGAAAAAGAATAAAGTTGAAAAAAGTAGAACCCCCCCCCAAAAAAACCCAGATAAACATGAAGAAAAAAAAAGATAAGAATGTGGAGAGTAAAGGTCATTCTCATTGGTGACTCGCAAACACGGGATCTGCAGCCGCTGCTAGCGGCCCGCCTTCGCACTAGCGTGAAGGTAAGCTGCCTGTCAGGACGGGGTAACCACAACATCAGAGTAGAGGCAGAGAAAGCTCAGATTTCTGAGAATTCAGTTGTTGCTCTGAAGGTGAGCGGCAACGACCTCTACCTCAGAGGGGGTAAGGTTGGCCTCAGTGGTAAGACCATCCAAACGGTGATGGGAGCCGTGGATGACATTGGGCTTAAAACCCACAAACGTGTGTTGGTTGGGATGCTTCCGAGAAGAGGTCCATCCCGAACCGCTCACGAGAGAAACATCGCAGTTAACAGAAGGTTGGCGGATCTCTGCACGGCAGAAGGAGTCTTCTTCGTGGACCCCTATCGTACCTTTATCGGTAGAGACGACCTCTACCGAAGGGACGGGGTACATCTCTCCTTTAAAGGGAAGGCCTTTCTCGCCAACGTAATTCAAGATTTCGTGGAACGCACCCAAAGGAGCGTTCGAAACAGAGCAAAAGCGGACGTGCGCCAGCACGCCCGTGTCACTCCTGGAACGACCTTCTCGGAGGTCGTCAAAAAGGGTGTGACCACGAAAACAGAGAAGCCGGGAAACGAAAGAGCGTATGGAGTCCTACACTAGGGGACTCCCTCAAAGTTCTTCTGTCCAATGCGAGGTCAATCAGGAATAAGTTTCTTGAGCTCCGTGGCCTCATAGTAACAGAGGAACCTGAGATGGTGGCCATAACGGAGTCGTGGATAAAAACCTCAAGCCGAGATTTTGAAGGTGAATTCACGATTCCCGGTTACCAGCTCTTCCTGAAAGATAGGCCAGACGGAGAGGGTGGCGGTGTGATGTTGTATGTCATGAATACTCTCAACTCGACGGATTGCAACATCGTATCCGACCATGAACTACTTGATGTTGACCTGGAGATAGGTCTTGCCAAATGCAGGACCCTGGTGCTTTATAGACCTCCTGCCCAACTCGTTGTAAAGGACAGAGATCTGTACCAGCTACTAGGAGAACTTGTCGAAGACAGAGTGTGTATCATCATGGGTGATTTCAAAACAAAAGTTGACTGGGAAACCAGAGAACCCTGTGGCGAGAACGCACTCTTCCTGGAGTTCGCGAACAACGAGTTCCTCAGTCAATGGGTGAGAGAGCCAACGAGAGGAAACAATATCCTCCACTTGGTTTTCACCTCTAAGGATGACATCATTGAGGACCTCTCTGTTGGCGAAAAGCTCGGTGGCAGTGACCACCGACTGATTATATTTGTAGTCAAAGTCCCGGAGGCAGGGCCTGCAACTAGTAAATCAAGGAAACTCGATTTGAAAAGAGCAGACTTTGCAGGTCTTTGTGCTGGACTGACTGACGCGAGGCTATAAGTGTGCGATGTTGTTGAAACCTCGTGGAACAGTTTCAAAACCACATTCATAAGTCTTCAATCGCGTTTCATCCGTCTGAAATGTCCCCATCGGTCTTCTGTTCAACCAAAGTGGTTTAATCGAGAAATCGGCCAACTGCTTAGAAAGAAGAGAACTGTGTACCGGCATTTGAAGATCTCGGGTGACTTTGACGAATACCGGAGGCTAGCCCGGAGAGTGAAGTCCAGCATAAGGGCGGCTAAGCGGTCTGAGGAACTCCGAGTGGCGGGACTCTGTAAAAAGAATCCCAAGGAGTTTTTGGATATGTGAACAGCCGTAAACCAATCCGTCAAACGATTGGCCCTTTGAGAAATGAGGAGGTGGCATTAAAGCACTTAGATGCAGAAAATGCTAACCTCCTCAACGACTACTTCTCTTCAGTCTTTACTGAAGAGTGTGGTATCATCCCCCAGCCAATGGATTCCTACTCCGAGGAAAAACTGGAAGATATGGTCTTCACCGAAAGGGAAATAAAAAAGCTGACCTAATGACGAATAAGTCCCCTGGCCCGAATGGGTTTCTCCCTAATGTGTTAAAAGAAGTGTGCGATCAAGTGTCACGACACCTGAGTGCAATCTTCAACATGTCAATCCGGACCGAATGCGTTCCTCGAGACTGGCGTGAAGCGGAGGTGACTCCTATCTTCAAGAAAGGAGACCGAAGCCAACCGTCAAACTACCGACCTATCAGTCTGACTTCGATAGTCGGTAAACTCATGGAGAGCATGATGGTGGACAAAATGACGTCGTATTTAGAGTCAAACCTGCTAATGAGGAGTTCCCAGCACGGCTTCCGAAGGCAACGGTCATGCCTGACGAACCTTGTGGAATTCTTCCACTTCGTGTTCAGTGAGCACGATCACAACAAGGCGTTGGATGTGGTGTACTTAGACTTTCAGAAAGCCTTTGATTAGGGACCACACCGCCGCCTTCTCCGGAAAGTGCGAGCGCTGGGCATAGACGGAAAAGTAGCCGCCTGGATCGAGAACTTGCTAAGTGGCAGACGGCAACGGGTGGTGGTGGTGAATGGACAGGCTTCTGAGTGGGTGCCCGTTACTAGCGGAGTGCCTCAAGGTTTTGTCCTGGGACCACTACTATTCATCATCTACGTCAACGACATGGGCGGTGACATGGTTGCCAAGATTTACAAATTTGCCAACGATACCAAGCTTGGTATGATCTTTGCAAAGGATGGAAATACTGCCCGCCTACAGGAAGATCTTGGGAAGATTGGGAAGTGATCGGACACGTGGCAAAATGCAAAGTGATGCATATCGGCCACAGAAACCCTCAATCTCAGTATATCCTTAAGGGCACTGCTCTTGAATCGAGTGACACTGAGAAGGACTTGGGTGTAACTATCACTAGCGACCTCAAGTTCTCAAAACAGTGCATCGAGGCAGAGAAGAAAGCCCAAAGGATGTTAGGCTACATAAAGCGCCAGTTTGGATACCGTAACAAGGAGATAGTACTTGGTCTGTACAACTCCCTCGTTCGGCCACACCTGGAGTATGCCGTACAATTTTGGAGTCCTTGGTTTTGAAAGGACATCGCAAGGTTGGAACGCGTACAAGCTAGGGCAACCAAACTGATTCCCTCTATTCGAAATAAAAGTTATGAGGATAGACTAAGGAAATTAGATATGTTCTCGCTGGAAACCCGTAGACTGCGTGGTCAGCTCATCGAAGTTTTCAAAATACTTCGAGGGTTCGACAATGTTGACTACACGGATATTTTCACACTGAGTGAGAACAGAACGCGCAATCACGGCTTCAAACTTAAACTGAACCGTTACAACCGCAATCTGTGTGGAAATTTTTTCACCTACAGTATCTGCGGTGAGTAGAACACACTTCCAATGGAAGTTGTCAACAGTGAATCTGTTGACCAGTTCAAGTCAAGATCAGACAAGGTCTTGAAAAGTGGCCGTTTAGGGATGCAAAACAATTGAGCAGCCATGTGCCTGCTCGATTGCTAGTCCAAAGGTACCCTCTTTGAATGGACCGTAAGGTCTCCTAGGGTACTTTCTTTCCTTGTAACTACGCGATGGTTGACGCACAAATTCACTTTAGTACTGAATGTTAAAGAACATAATTAAATAGGAATCATTTTACCTTTAAAAGTAAGTGACGTCAGACGAGCAATGACCTTGACCGAGAATCTCGTTTAGTTGAAGAGGGAGTCGAGGTGAGTCGAGGCGAGTGATTCGCCAGACGAGAGGCAGACTGGACAAAACAGCTTACTTTGAGATGAGTGAAAAGAGGCGAGTCGATGCTTCTTGACGGGACGATAAAAGCGAGGGGCAGCGGATGTATGAATATTCCAATCCTTGGGTTACACTTGTGGGGCTTCTCTATCATGAGCGTTGACCAAGAGGTGAATCCTTTTACGAGTGGGACTTCACTTTGGCTATTCCTCAATGGAGAGGGATATCTCTGATTTTATTTGAAAACTGAGATAGGGGGTTTCTCTGACGAGAGGTGTATGAGAGTGATTCATAATACCGATGGTCTACTCTTAGATGTGACCAAAAGGAACAGCCTCGGGATGAAACCTTCTTCTTAACTCCCGCTCGGTTCCACTTTAATGCCCGGACTGACGCCGCTCTTCGTCTTGTCTCGATCGCCAACTCGATTCCCCTTCTTTTAATGATGATGTGTGCATAGAAAGGACAGAGAGGGATCACTGTGTAACACAGGCGAACAGGCAGCCGTAAAGGAAAAGGTGCAGAAATAACTTTAGAGGGGATAGGAAGAGTTAATAGGTCGGTGGCTAGACACCGATGCGTGGTCTGGCTTGGTGGGTCTCGAGGTGTTCGTGACTGGAAGACGGTTGGAGGTTGGTCCGGAATGAGAGCGTGTCTGCTTAGTCGGAAACGCGTTATTCATAATGCTTTTAGCTTATGCGAAGAACGGTATGGGTTGCGGGTGGTCATGAGCCACCGGGTATCCCGGTGCCATCGCATACTGTCTTACATGCAGTGCGGTGTATAAGGGGTCTCTGGCGAGATTCCCTGATTTGTTTTGTGAGTCTGGTGTGAGCGTATGGGTTGAGGGGTGCTAATTTGTTGTTGTCGTGTAGTGTAGACATTCTAGTGTTCAGGGAAGAGCGGTAAGTGTGCTTAAGAGTAGAGTTCTGAATGCGCTGACCCTTCTGCTGCCACGTGTCACTCGCGGCTACGAGTGACAGTCTGGCGTACGTGAGAAGAGGTCACACGAGTGTTTTGTATAGGTGTAACTGAAGTTTTTTGCCAGCAGGGTAGAACCTGCGCAGCGATGTGTTTGTACGTGAGGCTCTTGCTTGTGTTATGTTCTGGTGTATATTGAACCTAAGGGTCTTGTCAAAAGTTACCCCAAGGATTTTTGTATGTTGTGTGTAGTCGAGCCTTGCTGGGTTTAGATGGTTGATGTCTGGCGTGTGTGAGAAGATTTGTAGGTTATGCATGAAGTGATCTCTTGCGCCGAAGAGTGTCATCTGTGTCTTATGAGGATTCGTGGTAATCAGCAATTTATCCTCGTAATCTGTTTTAGCGTCTAGTATTATTTGTGCGTGGGGAGCGATCTCTTCTGGTCCACGACCGCTGACGAGAATGGTCTCGTCATCGGCGTAGGACAATGTGTATGTGTGACAGCAGTTTTCGGGTGGGTTTGGGGTGTCGTTTGTGTACATGATGTACAGTGTGGGTGCCAGTACGCTTCCTTGAGGAACGCCTGAGCGTGGTGTGAAGGATTGTGAAAGGGTAATGTTGTATTTTATGTGGCATCTCCATTCAGTGAGGTAGTGCGAGAGGAGCCTTCTGGTGCAGAGAGGTAACTCCGTATTGTTGGTGAGTTTGCAACGGAGTCCCTCGTGCCAAACTTTATCAAATGCCTTCTCCACGTCCTTGCTGATGGAGAGTGTCTTTTGATGTACCTGGCGTTTTTTTTCTGTATTCTGTCATGAACGATGATCACAACCGCCTGAGTGGACCGGCCCCTCCTGAACCCATATTGCTGGGAAAAGAACCAGTCCCTCTCTTCCAGGTATTCTCGTAGGCGGCAGTTGATCATGCGTTCAAGTATTTTGCCTATGTGCACTAATAGAGCAATAGGCCTGTAATAGTTTGGGTGTTTGGGGTCTTTGTTCGTTTTGTGTAGAAGTATGTTGTGAGAGACTTTGAATATTTTGGGGAAGTGGCCTGAGGCTAGTGAGGCGTTGAATAGGTGTGTAAGTGTGGGGTATATGTTTGCGGGGAGGTTGTGTATTAGTGTGGCTGGTAGCCCGGAGGGGCTGGGGGCACGTTTTGGTGTTGTTTTAATGTAGTATTTTGTTTCCTCGAAAGTGATGGGAGTGATCAGTGTGGATGTGTGGTCGAGCAGCTTCATTCGTATCAGGGAAGCGGGCATTAGCTCGTGAGCGTGGGCCCGACACCACTCCTGGACTTTCTGGAAGTTCTCACGCACGTGTGGTTCCGGTGGGTTGTGTGTATGTAATGTGTTCCAATGGAACCTTAATGCATCGAGGATGACGTTAGTGTCTGTGAGTGTTTGGTTGTTTACTTGGAGAGTGATGAGTTTAGGTGGATCAGTGCCTAGCAACCTTTTTACTTACCGCCAGAAGAAGGAGGGGTTAGTGCAATGGGGTGTCGTCCGCGATACGGACGACCTCTCGCCGCTGTCGGTTCCTATCTAGCTGCATGCACTATAGGATGTGGGCACGTAGGTGATTGATGTTGTGTTGTCGTGGGCCTCTAGTGTAGTGAGTGATTGTTGTACTCTGTGTCGAGTTTCTGAATGTCTATGGAATATGTGAAATGTTTTATGCATGTGTAGGTTTTATGTGGTGAGTGTAGGTCGCGTGCTGTGGTTTTAGTGTTTAAGATTGAGCACCAGTGGTCGTCTAACATGTCACGGATTGGTATAGCCCAGGTCGAGGTTTTGTGGCGTGTTATCTATTATGTATCTCTTGAACTCTTCCCAGTTCGTGTTTTTGTAGCCGAAGAGAGGTGGTGTGGGTATGAGTATGGGAGATGTGGATATGATAAGGCATATTCGTATGTGGTCAGAGAGTACGTGGGGACCCGGTGAGATGTGCGTGTAGAAGCGTGTAGCGTGGTCGTTGGGGAAGACCACGTCCGGAGACGTGGTACCTCCACAAGGACTGAAGAATGTTGGGAAGGCCGTGCCGATGTGCTCGCAGCGATAGCGCGGCAGGGCACCGGCCAGGTACCTTCCTGCATCATTCGTAGTGTTAGAAAGGAGTGTTGGATGAAAGGCGTTGAGGTCCCCCGCAAAGAGGATAGGAAGGTTGTGGTTTGATAGAGTCCGGAGTGGGACTTCTATGTTTAATTGTAGGCGTGGTGGTCTGTATTGTGTGGCCACTAGGATGGGGCCAGCTCTTGACGCTGTGTAACCGAACTATCGTCTTTTTTATCCTCGAGATATTGATTTCTCCACAGTTAGCAATACCGATTTACTAGCAACTCACAATTTGGAAACTAACAGGTCAAAACATAACAGAAATAAAAGATAAAATATCCACTATGGTCTATCAAAGTCATTCCACTCAGAGTATCTAAAAACCCATAGAGCCACTATCATCTCCATCCATTGGATTGTTATCGTTAAATTAAGTTTATTATACAAGACCCCCAAACATGCATGTACTAATAAAAACTTAACAATAGTACTTAGAAACATAAAAGCTTTCAAAATCAGGTCCTTTATATATGCTCTTCCACCATATACAGTACTTGTATAGCTTTCCTTTTAATGATGCCAAACAAAAGCTATTTACAACATAGCCGGGCCATGCATTTCAAGAATCCGCAACTATATCTGTTACAAAAAAATATTTCATCAAATTCAGCATACATCTAAATTTTTACTTTTCAAACAATCTCAAGCCCGAAAACCTCCATATTTCTATTTTATAAATCCCTCTTAAACACTTTAAAAAGCTGGATCATATAACCCTTTAAGCACTCCTTAAAAATGAAAGCATGATAAGAGCTTCTGCATATAATCAAGGTGTCTCAAGGAAGGTATCATTTTTGTTGTTCCTCTCTGTCCTGCCTCCAGAATGTTGACATCCAGTTTGTGATGTGGGAACATTTCCTGAGTTGAGTCATATATCTTGAGAATAACTTTCTTACTTTTATTATTATTGCTAAAACCTAATACCTTTTAGCTTTATTTCCTTTCTCTAAACACCGCTTAGAGAACCTCAATGACCGATCTATTACTACTACTAAAATCACTCTCATCTCTAGCAGAGTCCAACCAGCGACATTCCATTTCATAACTAAATTCCCAATTATGGTTGCTCATGTAAACAACTTAGCACTTACGGAAGTTTACTGTCATCTGCCACTTGTGTATCCATGTAACTGATCTATTTTGATCATTTTGAAATGGAGAATTTCCCTGTATTTTCCCTACACTAACTGTTCACTTCTTACCATCAACAAACATGGATGTTTTGCTTTTAACACTTACCTCTTTCATTAATGCAAACCATGAATAATAATGGGTCCAAAACAGATATCTGAGGTATTCCACTAATAACATGTATCCATTGCCATTTCTCTCCATTTAGTACTACCCTCCTTTCTATTCTTCAGCTACCCAATTTAAAACATTCACAGAAACTCCATACATTCTCAATTTATGAGCTAGTCTCCTATGTTTTTCTTTTATCCAATTGCCCTAAGACATAATTAAGAAATTCTAGTAATTTATTTGTCAAATCTACCTTCCTTCAATCCATGCTGACCATTACTAGCAAGCTAGCAATTTCTAAAGTTTGTTATCCCTTTTTTATCTAGCTTCTCAAGAAATTTACATACTAGTTGAGGCTAGATATACTGCTCTCTAGTTTTTATTATCATCTAAATGAAGTTTGTGAAGTTTGGAACTACATTAGCTCTTCTCCAGTCATCGGGTATCACCCCAAGGCTAAGAGATCTAACAAATATCTTCTCGAGAGAAAGTGTAACACTTTCCTCTTCCTCCTTAAGAATCATAGAAAGAATACTATCAGGACCCATAGCTTCAACATCTAATCCATTTATAAGCGCCTTAATACTCTCCATATTAATATTAATACTTTCTATAACAGAAGTTCTTAACCAGTGTGCCGCGGCACCTAAGGGTGCCGTGAGATTCGGGAAAAAATTGAATATAAACAAAATATTACCCTGCTAACTGCATACATAAATCGTGATAAATCGAGATTTAGCCATTACAGTCACATGATGGCAGAATAAAATGGGAAACCCACGCATGCACACAGCCTCAACACGAAACGCCGCATACTTCCGCCTCCCATACCCCCTCCTACTACACTCCCCTCCTTCCCCCTCTCATAATATCATATAATTCATTTATTAGCATTGAGACGCTCTCCTCCTTCCTCACGTGCAGGTTATGACGAACTGGCTGTGTCGGCCTCTCACTTACACAACACCCATACACATACACATACCACTCTCAGTGTCTCCCCAGAATAAGGCATGATCTCATGTGCGTACACACAATGTTCGTTGATCCCTGAGTTGACGAAGGGCGAATAATGGATTTTGGGGGGTTTGTGCAGTTTTCTGTGGCAGGGTAGGAGAGGGTTCATAACTATGCATAAGTTCGTACTCAGGAAGCGGAAACGCAAGGAAGAAGAAGAATATGAAAATCAAATGGTCACTCCAGTGGTCACTGCTTGTTCTGCTTTGACCTCAAATAATGAAAGTGTTCCTCGTCCATCTGGATCAAAATGTAATAAGGTTAAAGAAGCCCCTATTATAAAGAAACGGACATTTGATGATTCCTAGTTAGCACATGGTTTTGTATCAAACAATGATAAAGAGAATCCTCGCCCTGTGTGTGTGGTATATGGAGTTACACTTAGCAATGATGCCATGGTAGCTAGCAAGCTGAAACGGCACCTCACTACCAAACACCCTGGTGTGTCACAGAAAGGCGTGCAATATTTTTCTCGTTTGTTAGAAGGGCAGAAAAATGTCAGCTAGTAAAATGGTCAAAAGAGTAACCATAGCTGACACTGCTCTTGAGGCCTTATTTAAAGTAGCAGAACTGATAGCAATGGAAATGAAGCCTCATACAATTAGTGAAGACATTATTATCCCTGAATGTAACATAATTATTGAAATAATGCTTGGCAAAGAAGCTCAGGTTCAGATTTCTAAAGTAGCTCTCTCTAATAGCAAATTCAGTCGTAGAATATCTTAACTTTCAGCTGATGTTAAAGAACAAGTTGTGCAGCGGATTGTATCAAATGCAAAGTTCGCTTTGCAGGTAGATAAAAGTACGGTCATAGCTGGTAAATATCAATTACTTGGATTTTGCAGATTCAGTTATAAAGTTGTAGAGCAGTTTATGTTTTGCAAAGAACTACAGACCACATCCACTGGGGAGGACATTTTTACAACCGTAACATCGTATCTCAGTGACCATGGTCTTTCAGGGAAAGACTGTTGTAGCATATGTATGTACTAATGGTGCGCCATCAATGATAGGGAATTACAAGGGGTTCATTACCATAGCACTGAAAGAAAATCCATCTATTATTTCAACCCACTTTTTCCTGCAGAGAGAGAGACATTGGTTGCAAAAACATGTAGTGAAGAGCTAAATTAAGTTTTGAACTAGACTGTCAAGATAGTGGATTTCATAAAATCCCGGCCCTTAAAATGCAGTTTTTTTCAAAAGATATGCCAAGATATGGGTGCAGCTAATATCTCACTGGTGATGCATACTGATATAAGGTGGCTATCGCGAGATCGTGTGCTGAACCGGGTTCTCGAACTCAAAGATGAACTAGAAGTATTTTTTGAAGAGGAAAAACAAGATGCATTCCTCAGTCTTCTTCAAAATCGTACCTGGTGTTTGAAGCTGTCATTCTTAGCGGATATTTTCATGAAGCTTAATGAATTCAATCTTTCGATGCAGAGGAGACTGGAGACAATAGTTACATCAAGTAACAAAATGAAAGGTTTCCAGAGAAAGTTGGATGCATGTAAGACAGCTGTTCGAAAAGACGACCTATCAAAGTTTCCTTCTCTTCTCAAGCAAGCAGGAAATAATACTATTGGAAGTCTCAAAGATCTCATTCTACATCACTTGCTCCGGCTGAGAGAAGCGTGGATTTTTATTTCCCTTCCCTTTCTACAGAGAAACTCGAATGGTTTGTATCACCCTTAGAACTGGCTGACAGGGCTGAGGAGCTGGACTCCACGGCAATAGAACGTGATGAATTTATTGATATGTGTGCTGTTTCCATCCTAAAAGTCAAAATCGAGAAGAGTGAGGAATCATTGGCTGAAAAGGCTACATTTCTACTTTTGCCTTTCTCCACATCGTATTTGTGTGAGCAGGCATTCTCTGCCATGGAGACAATTAAATCTAAATCCAGAAATAAACTTTTATCTCTTGAGGTCGATATGCGAGTTGCATTATCAGCAATTAGACCTAAAATTAAGAGTTTGTGTTCCGAGCAGCCATCTCAGATTTAGCATCGATAAATGCATGGCTCATTTTGTGGTATATTTTGCTATCTTACTACTGATAATCACATTTTTGTATGGTATGCTGTTCTTTTATTATTATTAATAAAGCATATCAGAGTATATATATATATATATATATATATATATATATATATATATATATATTCAACAAGGTTGCTTCTAAGAAGGCGTAATTTTAATTGCAGTAGGAAGGATACGACCATCAGTGACATTCTTATTTATTCCAAGCAACGTTTTGGATTACCCAATCCATCATCAGGTTAAAGGGATAAACACAATTTGTGAGGCGAACAAATGTTAACATAAACTAGATACAAATCAAAAGCAAAATAATTTAGATAGTGAATCTATAAAATTAAAAGTATTAATAATTGCAAGTACATATACAGATAAGGAGAGGAAGAAATTCATACCTGCTATCAACGAGTCAGGGGAATGACTGAATGACTAAGAAGTTTACCCCAAATCGGACACGATTATGGGTAGTTTGTTTTCGGTATAATATTAACAGGTCTGAAGCTGGTTGGTTGTGGTTATTACCGATAATGGGTGGCAGGTCAAGTCTGAATTTAACGTGGGGGAATGTGTTTTTATGAAGAGATTCCAAAATTCTGAGCTGGGTGATGTTAGGATTAGAGCCCAAAATCTCAAAATTATTGATGTTTGCATCAACCTTACACTTTATACTGTGATATCTGATTGACGAGACTTCCTTACTAGCGAGAGACTATCCTGTTCGGCAACTAATGCCGAGGTGTGCGCAAACCCTCGAGTGTAACGAGCGAATAGTACTGCCAATATATGTTCCCTGGGAACATCCAGGGCAAGAACATTTTTATACAATACTATTGCGCAAATAAGCCGGGGTTAAATCTTTGGTGCGGAAGAAATTAACTATTTTTAAATTGTTAATGAAGGTTATTCGGAAATGTATTTGTGGAAAAAAACTCTGAAGAACTTTTCGGTACCGTCTTGAAGCTTCTTGATTCAGAGGACCGCGATCAGGTAGGAGAAAATATCGCAAGTCCTTAGGGACATCTATCTTTGCAACCTTTAGATGGAAGGAGTCATTTAATATTTTGCCTATGACTGTTAACTAAATCTAGGGGGAATGAGTTGGACACGAAAAAACTTCTTAGAACGTCAAATTCAAGCCAAATCAATTGAGGTTAGATTAAGTCAAGTTAGGTTAGGTCAAGATGGTTTACGTAGGGATGGTTTAGCATACCCTAACCTATGGTATGTATAAATTAATCTAGATATCTCTTTATATTTTCAAGAGAACACCAGAGTATCTCCCGCGTAAACTTTGTAAGGAGTAATCTGTAAAGAAAGAGGTGAAGATATGAGAAGTGAAAATATAGGAAAGATGTGTATATATCGCCTCAAAACCTCATATGGGCATTGGGCTGCCAAGTTTAGGCTATTGGTTATTAGCCTTTTGCAACATGATGTCAGATGCAGCATGATAGCACACGCTACACCTACACCTGACAGTTGGAGTCATGTAGGTTAATTTAATTTACATGTACCTAAAATAACTTAACCGTGGAAGGTTAATACGACCATAGGGATATATAACGGGTGTGGCAATAAAACCTGCCCAATTTTTTTTGATTGCCCTTCCAAATCGTGGTCTTATTGCCACTCTCTGCAGTATAGGTCGAAACTCTCTCCAAGCTTCAAAATACCTTCTCTTACCCTCATTTTGGCCTCCTTTATTCAAATCTGATCTTCGTTAGTCGTGAAAATGCTTCAAAATTTACTACCGCGCAAGGTAGCGCTAAATGTAGCATGGATAACCGTGTTGTAGCTGACATCTGAAAGTATTACGCTCCATGCTGTTCACAACCCCCGCAGCTGGAGTTGCCGCTTGATTTCTTCTTTACATTGTCTCTTCCTTCATCCCCACTTCTTTCGTTACAGATCTCTCCTTGGAAATTTTCTTCGGGAGATGCCCTCGTTGGTTTTCGCTCTTTAGTTTTAGTTAAGTAATAATTTCAAAACTGAGTAAAAAAAAATTAATGTTTTTGCATTTTTGAAGCATTTTCGCAACTAAGTAAGATCAGATTTGAATAAAGGAGTTCAAAATGAGGATAAGACAAGGTATTTTGGATCTTGTGAGAACTATTATTAAAACTTGAAGTAAAAACCAACAGAAGAATCTGCCGAGGAAATTTTTACTAAGAGATGTATAAAGAAAGCTGTGTAGACAGAGTGAAAATGTGTGGAAGATATTTTAATCGTAGATCTTCCTGCTAACATTAAATCTGAAAGAGCAAGCAAACGTCCAGATGTCAGCTGCAACATGATGGTCCATGCTACCCTTAACACACCCTTAGTAAGAGCTGTGACCTGAAGTATATACTCGTATTGACATTGCACGGTTAAGTAAATTTAGGTTCAGGTAGGTTAAATTAACCTAAACATAAACTATTTCTTTACCCCGCTTAATTCCAGATCTCAAAATGTATGAATGCAAGGATCTGCTCTACATCTCCACATGACCAATAACTAACTTTATCTTATCGCTCTCTCATTAGGGTTAGGTTTGGTTACGTGTCCAACCAAACCATATCCAAACCAACTAAATGGCATTCCCTTCGATGCCAAGTGTTATGAGGCTCAAGAGAGTTGCGCGGTCACCCAGTCACTCAAAATTATCTACTCGTATTCAACTACCACACATTTTTACTTACATTATTTTCATCCTCTTCTTGACGAACCACTTTCCCAGAACTTTTTGTTGGAGATCCTTCGTTGATTTTTTAAAAAATTATTTATTAATATAAAATTCCCCATTTTTTAGTTTTGAATACCCCTCTAAAATAGAAGAAAGAACCAGCAATTCTATTTTCTCTGATGACTGCAAGATTTAGGGTCATCCGGCGCCACATGCCCTCGTTAATATTTACTTTAAATAAAAAAATGAGATGTAATCCAACAGCAGAAAGATAAAGGCTGCTCGTTTTGATAAAGTAATACTAAAAAAAAAAAATCAGCACTAGTAGTTACACGCAGGTAATTCCTACTAGTATTTAATTACTCGTTTCCCACCGCATCATCCGTGGATCGAACCCACCCATAAAATTGAGAGCCCACCCGGCTCTTCTAAATGGGACTGAACCGAACAAACAAGGATTAATGGATGGCAAACAAACCCACAAACCCGGTAACCAAACCACCATTTCTTCCTTAAGGATTGATTACTCGCTATTTCTGAAGCACCACTCAACGTCTACCAAACATTCCTTTATTTTCCTTCTTTGAGAGAGAGGAGAAGAAGAAAGCGAAGAGGAGGATAAGAACGAGAAGACGATGTCATTAATAAGAGCAATGTGTAACAAATTAAATGGATAATCACAAAGTAAGGGAGAGAGAGTAAACTTGAAGGCGAGAACCAAGATGATACATTTCTGCATATTAGCTACAAGGAAAAGGGCGTCTAGATAAACATAGTTCATAAGTACCAGCTTGAAGTCTTTTGTGGTACCAGTTATTCAGCGTTGAATAATGAATCCGTGATAGAGTGGAGTAAGGATCTTAAAGGAATAGATGAGCATTGGAGAAAATGCCTCTGCCCAACAATTACCGATAGAGCATAGAAATTGATCGAAGCCTTATTTTGATGGTGACCCTTCGAACGGATAGCTTAAAAGGGATAACACACACTGATTATACCAATTCACTCTCCCAAAGCCAATATTTCATTACAGTAAATAGTAAGTGAATACTAAATTAGATAGCGTAGATCTACCCGCATACATTGTAAACAGCTTGACAAAGTTTAGCCAATAATGTATTTACGAAGTTTCTTTTTAGAAACTGGTTTTACAACAATTAAAAGGGTAATTTACTATCATGATTGTTAATTTTGATCATTAGGGTCTTTTCTGTTTAACCGCCACATTTCTCACAGCCTCTGCAATGCGTCATGGAGTGATGCGACTTAAGTTAGGCGGGCGCCGAGAGTGTTTCGAGCTGGGCATGGGTATGGCAAAATTAGTGTTTTCCTAGGTAATTTTGCCTGCCCTTTAACTTACATAATTTAAACTACTTAACATATCGTACTTACCGATCACAAACCTTAAAAGAGAAAAGAGTGAGCTCACCTTTAATGAGAAAGTAGAAGATTTGCTTTGAGGGGTAAAGTTTCCTTACAATAACAGTTTTAAGAGGGAAAATGGGATGGAACTCTTATGAAGAGAGAATATAATATTAGGAGTAAATTAAAAGTGAAAACTTAAAGGGACGCTAACATTGCTTGTTTTAGGTTTGGGTCGGGTTAAGGTAGGTAGGTTATTTAGCACAAAATTAGCCTACCTAACCCATCCCAAAGCTAAAAAAAAGGTAATTTCTTTGAAATCATGACCCTCTCCCCGCATGATGAACAATTGCATCATGTGACCACAAAGCCCCGCGACTCAGCCACATGGCTGGCTCGAGTTGCACCACAGCCAGGCGTCAGGCGCGTTTCCGCGGCTCAGCGACATATGCGGCGGTCGAACTGAAAAGACCCACCCCATTACGCAATCCTACCTTGTGTGGCACTGATGTGCACCAACTCCAAATGGTGGGGAAAATGAGTGATGATGGTTTATTTATGGAATTAAAATAATTAGCTACTGGAATTGAATATCACTAAATTGGGAATAGCTTTTAGGGATTTGATTTCCTAATGAACCATGAATAGCTACTGAGCACTTTTTCAAATTTGAGTCAAAAACTAACGAGGGCATCGCTAGAAGAAGATTCCTAAGGAGAGCTCTGTAAAGAAAGTGGTAAAGATAAAGGAAGTGAAATTTTGTGAGGGATATCTAGCAGCAGATCGCACTACGGCATTGAGGCTGTAGGGGGGAGGAAGACGAAATCTTCTAGATACCAGCTCCTGCCTGGTTGCCCGATTCACATGAAACCCCGCTGTGGGCGGACTACTGATGACTTGGAGTGTCTGATTTTATACCCATGGCATTTGTACAGTATCAGTAGTACTCAAAATGTTACCTTGTATAAACGAATGCATGGTACATATATGGTTTTAGCAGGTACCTCGGCTATAGAAAAACGTTGGGGGCTGGGTACAGTGTCTGGTTGATTGACCTCCGATGACCTTTGATAGGCTTTGATGGCTTTTGTTTGTTAAATTGGGTTCGAATTCTTCGTTTTCCGAAACCAGGTTTCGCTGTGAAGATTCGAGGACGTTGACTTGGGTTGAATAAGAGCAACCTTTGGTTACTAATAGTAATACTATCTACTAATTCTCATCAATATAAATGTCCCCCACTTCGTTTTCCCAACGCCATAAAATCAATTCTAGGGCAAACCTTTTGGTTCGGTAATGATGGTTACCACGAGGACTGATCGGAAAAACAAAATGCTTGGTTCGCCATCCACCGAGACATTCTCAACCAATCACAGAACCATCCAAAAGACTCAACTATGAAACCATACCATAAACAAGCATCCTAAGGATGTTGTAAATCCATAAATGGAACCTAAATTATCTATTTTAAATAAAGTGGAACAAACAGTCCTAATTAAACCTTACTTAAACTACCATCGAGAGGTTCAACTTTTGTTTAGACTCAACAAGGGAGTCGCTGAAAAGGAACTTGATTCTAGGCAAGTCCTTTTGATTGGGTGGTAATTGTTGTCACGAGACAAAGGAATGATTGGTTGGTAGAGTGAGAAAGAAAAGAAAGTACTGTCATCGAACGAGGGTAAAGACTAAGGAGGATGACGAACAAGAGAAGAAAAATGGAATGAAGTGAAAGTAAGAAAAATATAATGGATGTGAAAGAGACTATTATATAAAATTTCAGTAACTTTAAATACTGCGAATAGCAAAGGTTCTTCTTCTTTTTCTTCTTCGTATTATTACTTACTTAAAATTAAGAACCAAATAACTAGGGCATTTCCTTGTAGCTTTATCCCCCGCCACTTCATATGGTACCTTCAAGCCTTCCTTAGAGACCCACCACTTTTCCCTAAACATGAGCTATGTGAAAGCTCGTGGTCTTGAAGAGCGCCATGCAACAATACCTACTATTATAATTAATATCAGGGAGAAATAACGAAACATCAGTGGTAAAAACTGGGAAAATTAGCTAATTGGAGGTAAAAACAATAACATTCACTAAACTGAGGCTTAATAAAAAAATGTATTCTATTATTATCATTGTTCTTATTATTGAAGGTGAGATTGAGTGGGGAAGAAATTCAGACTAAAAACATAGGCAGTTAAGAACAGAACGTGAACCTCTTGTGAGTAGAAATCTGAACCCATTTAGAGGCATGGAAGACAATTCACGCCCAATCTACTAGGCACAAGGAACCAAGGTATAGAACGTTAAACTAACACAGATCTCCCCCCCCCCCCAAGCATTCTTAACAAGGAACCTTAAATAACAAATCCACTACTAGTCGCTAACTACAAGAAATTACACTACCGCGGGAAACTTGTTGCTGTTACATACTAGGAAGAAATTCTTTCATAAAGTGTGCCTTTATCTTACATCTCCACTCCCACACTCATATTCTGTCCATTTACAACCGCTAAAAATGGGAGGAAATATGGTAGACTAAGTGATGCTGTAAAAAAGGAAACAGGAATTTTTAAAAATTCTGACTCCTTAGAAACCCGATTAATAGTTGCACCATGGACTGGTGAAGCCAAGTGTAGAAACATTGACCAGTGACCTTTAAAAGGTCATAAACAAGGGCATGGACATACCCCAAAGAGGAGTAGAGCGTTGAGGCATAGATTCCCTCGGGCTTAATAGAGAATCTCTCTTGGGTGAAAAGGACAAAGTTCGGAGATAAAAGGAGGCCAAATTTAGATCCTTCTCGAGATTAGGATCTGTCATAAAATTGTGACGGGAAACTAAACTTCTTTTACCTGACCCGCCCTCCCAGCCCGTCTCCGCTGACCTGACTTCGTTTGTGTTCCAGGTAAACAACGCAAATTGACTCCGTATACCTGCCCATTTCGAGAGATGGCAATGCTGACAACGCTATAAATAAGGTTCACCTGCACTCTCTCTTTCTTCCTCTCTCTCTTTCTCTCTCTCACTCTCTCTCTCCGTTCTATCATCCCCTTTCCCCTACCTGCCTTGCACTTACAGGTTAATAATGCAGTGCCTTCGATCGACTCTGCTCGAATAGGAGGACGCTTTCGTTGATTTTCTTGGGGACCTCCTCCGAAAAACCTGTTCATCATAGAGGAGGTTCACCCTAGAGATCAAAGGAGGGATCACTCGTCCCACCAAAGCCAGTGACCTTGTAAAAAAAAGTTATTGAAGTAATAAAATTTGGACTGAGAAAAATTCATCACCAAAAGGCAGCCATAAAAAGAAACAGAAGACTGACACAAATAATTGTCAGACTCATGGACAAAATTATGTGTTCAAATGTGTGCGTCAGGAGGAAAACAAACGAATGGACGGGCCTAGAATCATGCCGCCAAGTGCAAGCAGAATACCCAAAGACAGAGGGATAATGCTGAATCGAGAAACAAGAAAGAGGGAGATAAAGAAACAAAAATGATTAAGAAAAGAGGTCAGTTGTAGGATACAACCCAGATACAAACGCGGTCAATTTGCGCCAGGAGAGATCGCCAGACTGACCAGTGAGAAATTGATCCCAATTTAGGGATTCAAATGTATTCGTCAGACCTCTTCAAAAAGAGAATTAAAGGATATAAACATGGCTTAAACGAGGATTGCCCCTCCCCCCCCAAAGAAAGAAAGGAGAGAGAGAGAGAGAGAAGGAGAAAGATGGGTGAGAGAGGGAATGATATATATATATATATATATATATATATATATATATATATATATATATATATATATATATATATATATATATATATATATATATATATATATATATATATATATAATGAGAAAACTCACAAAGTGGCACGTGAGGAAAGCAATAATATAAAAATTAACCCCCACAGGAAAATGAAAAGATGAATCCAAGCACTTTCGAACTATATTTGCAAGTTCATTTTCAAGGACTTGCAAATATAGTTCGAAAGTGCTTGGATTCATCTTTTAATTTTCCTAGGGATAAATTTTCATATATATATATATATATATATATATATATATATATATATATATATATATATATATATATATATATATATATATATATATATATATATATATATATATATATATATATATATCATCATCTTCACTTCACTAACTCTACAATTTAAGAAGGGGATTTTTTGAGTATTAATAATTTCATCTTAGTTCGGTTATGACTTATGTTTTTTATCAAAGTTATTTCTAATAATTCTTTTATAATATCAAAAAACAAAATGGTGAAGTTCAGAAATAAATATAAGTATCGAAATTTTGTGAGTTTTTTAAAACCCAAAGAATTACAAATGGTGAAGTTCAGAAAATTTATTTTCATGATTAACCACAGCCTAATATTGCCGTTGCTCCCCAAATTTGGTTCCTCTTTTCCGCTTTCTAGCAGATCAATTACCAATAGACCATGTTTTTTATACTTTCTTTTAAAAGACTAATTGACCCATTAAATGACTTTAGGACGATTTTTTACAAGAAATCTAAGTATTTATAGATAAGGGATTCATCTTTCATTTGTTTATATTTCATGTCCCCATCTGCAATGGTCCCATAATTTCCTCAAATTGTTGTGGTACAAAAAAAGGGAGGCAAATTTGAATAGATTTGAAGTTCAAGTTCCTTTTTTTTGTGGGAGAGGCTGATCTTACTTTGTAAATAACAGAGGGAAACGCGTTAGTCCAATTGTCCATTCTCTTTCTTCGTGAGGTCGTTAAAGGGCTGTGAACTCTTACCTAAGCACCCATTACAACCAAGCTGAAGCTAGTTTACGCCTATTTTTGAGTAAATTGTCCATTTTTCTGCCACTCTGAATAGTTTAGTCAATTGTACCACACTTCCCCTTTCAATTTTGTGCGCAGGTCTCCTGACCGGATAATGAAATGACATAAGGATTAGAATGACAATTGCTGGAAAGCCCAAGGACATAGAGGACGCTCCTCGTTGAGGGAAAGGGCGAAGGAGAGTTGTCTAGGCGTTTCCCCCCCTTCCGCGGCAGGGTAATGTGTAGATATTAAGACCCTTTCGGTGGATACCTGGATGGAAAAGTGATGTATTGTGTGTGCGGTGAGAGACAGCGGTGTCGAAATTGGCTATCTATGTAATGGGTTGTGTACACACGGTTCCAGCCCGTACGCGTCAGCGCCGTTACGATATCGATATACGATTTGTTCCCTATGACGGTTACCAAATTTTTCGTCCGCTCTCGCTGGGACTGAACTCAATACCCAAGCGCTGGAAGTCCAAAGCTTTAGGCAGTTAGTTACCACGGGGTTCGTCACTTCATAGAGAGAAGGTACGAAGACCCTTTTGACCCAATCGTAATCCAATCAATGGCATTACTTTTAAATAGGATTAATGGCTATATTTTGCTAACAACAAACCACAAAGACTAAACAAAGAAAGGCGCAAAGTTTCCCATAACGACCAATGAAAGTAAAGTTTAAACGAATTTTTCTATAAAACCTAATTAAAGTAAAGCCTAAACCATTTTTTCCACAAGGACCAATCAAAGTTTAAGGACAATCAATAATTTTTACTATCGGAAAATCTGAGAGGTTTGATAAAAAAATTACCCGGGCCTTGTGTGTGTGTAGTTCAAAATCTAGTAAGGTCAGGGTGAAAATTGATACATAATATTACCTGGGAATCATTTGTGACTATGTAGATTTCATTTAAATATCCCAATCGTATGTAAAACATTTTTAATTTATTAAGCCTTATCTACGAGGGGCAGTCAATAAGTTTTGCAATTCGGATATAAGGAAACGAGATATGAGAAAAAGTGTTTCATTATTTTTCAATATAACTACCCTTGACTTAAATGCACTTGCGCCACTTGTCCCTGAGGCTTCGAATTCCCGACAACCAGAAATCTCCCGACTGCTGTTCAATCCACTTCTGGACGGCGAGCTGGACATCTTCATCGTCTACAAACCGGCGTCCACGTAGGGCAGCCTTGAGCTGGCGGAATACAAAGTAGTCGCTAGGGGCCAGATCTGGACTGTAGGGGGATGGTTGAGCTCCTCGAATCCACATCGCATGGGGAAAACCTCGCAGTTGTTTTCATCCAGACCGCGTTGGGAAAATGTCTGGCCTATTTTCCTCTACGCCGCATGGGGAAAACCTTTTGGTTGTTTTCATCCACACCGCGTGGGAAAAACCTCCAGGTTGTTTTCATCCACACCGCATAGGGAAAACCTCTTGGTTGTTTTCGTTCACACCGCATGGGGAAAACCTCTGAGTTGTTTTCATCCACACTTCATTGGGAAAACCTCCGGGTTGTTTTCATCCATACTGCAAGGGGAAAACCTCTGGGTTGTTTTCATCCACACCGCATGGGGAAAACCTCTAGGTTGCTTTCATTCACACCGCATGGGGAAAACCTCTGGTTGTTTTCGTTCACACCGCATGGGGAAAACCTCTGAGTTGTTTTCATCCACACTTCATTGGGAAAACCTCCGGGTTGTTTTCATCCATAATGCAAGGGGAAAACCTCTGGGTTGTTTTCATCCACATCGCATGGGGGAAATCTCTAGGTTGCTTTCATCCACACCACATGGGGAAAACCGCTGTGTTGTTTTCATCCACGCCAAGTAACTGATCTTATCCAGTAAGTTACTATTCCCTTAATATTGCATTTTCCACTCTGCTTTCTTTCGCTCACACATTCATATGGAAAAGTGAATTTACGCGATCCTTTAATATTTTTTTAATAAAACTTCATTTTTCCTTTTGTACTTTTTTATAAAAAAATATTATGCAATTTAATTGTGTTTGACCAAAGTTTACGTCTGTGGTAATTACTGAGTGGTTGACCGCTGCTCGCTTCGTTTATAAATAATAAGTCCATTTAAAAAAAAAATTCTTCTCGTTTACTTGATTTTCAACCACTTTCCCACAAATTGGAGTCGGTGCGCATCAACGCCATTAAAACTACCCATCCAACACCAGATTTATGCCCTATCAAGTACAGAGCTTCTTTTTAACTTCCCCTAACTTCCTCAGTTTCCAGAGAATCTCAGGTAGAGATGCTCTCATTGATTTGGCTTATTGTTTTAGTATACAAATGAAAACAATGCCCTGAAATTTCCTAAATTCTAACCCCGTTCTAATTTTTAACTGGGGGAGGGGAGGCTATTGCCGTTCACTAAATACGAAGTAGAACAAAAATTGCGTAAACATAAGAAACAGCTAAAGACTCCATTAGTAAATGTCATTCGTACTATGACCCAAAAGATTCCAAAGTACGAACTTGCGTGCGATTATGTTCCTTTATATGAACTCGTCCTCGAGAGCTTATAATATCCTCCCGAGCCCCGTATTTAAGTTTTACGGAGTATGTACCCTTCATTCTTCACAAAATTATCATCTGCCCCCATTGGATTAGATTAATGATCACTTCCGTCTTAAGAATAAACCAATCAGTCACTCAATCTCATTAAAATAAAGACTTAATCCAAACAACTGACCAATCCGCCAGACACACCATCCTCCTCGATTTGTGGTGGTAATTTTGCTTGGCCCTGTAATTTAGACTTATTGTACATGCACCTACAGCACACACCGTGTACACCACCTAAACATACATAATGCCGACATCTAAACAAAGGGACTGGAACATTCAGCGTATACATCATATAAACATACAGATTACAACACACAGCGTACACACAATATAAACATATAGACTACAGTATACAGCGTACACAACATCTAAAAAAATTCACAGAACACAGTGTACATAACATATAAAAATACATACTGCAGCATACAGCATACCCCTGATCTGAACATACAGATTACGGCACACACCATACACACCATTTAAGCCTAAAAACCTGTGGCACATACCAGATCTCTCGTCATCCTAGTGGAAAACGGCGTTAGATTTCTGACATCGAGGCGGAGGTTAAGATGACACAACAGAAAATAAAATTAAATGAGGAAAAAAAGACACTATTAACTTTTAAAGTCATTTCAGTCAGAGTATCCGAAAACCCATACGACCACCACAATGGTATAATTTGCATCCATTGGATTGCGTTATCAGCAAACTGAAACATACAAGTAATAATAATGATATATATATATATATATATATATATATATATATATATATATATATATATATATATATATATATATATATATATATATATATATATATATATATATATATATATACATATGCCTGAAAAATAAAGTTCTTTATATATGCTCTCTACCCATATACTTCTCTAGCTTTCCTTTAAATTATGTCCAACTAGAGTTATTTACCAAATCCCCTTGCAACGCACTCCAAGATTCGACAACTCTAGTACTGAAATATGTACCATATCCTCAAGTGGATCCTCCTTCCTGATTTTTTAACTTTCAACCATTGACCAATTATCAAATGGTCAGTTTCCAGCTCAAAAAACTTCCCCATTTCTATTTCATCAATTTCCTTAAACCCTTTTAAAAAGCTGGAGCAGATCATTCCCTCAGCAGCTTTCTAATGAACACGTGTCAAATGGCCTCAACCCATCCATATAATCAAGGTGAGTCGAGGAATCTAACATTTATGTGGCTCTTCTCTGGACTACTTCAAGAATGTTTATATTTTGCCTGTGGTGGAGGGGTGGAGGGGGTCATGCTTGAAGACTGTGGCCAAACATACGAGTTATAGCTTGAGAATAACTTCCTTACTTTTGTAATTACCATTTCTATTGATAAAGCCTAATACTCTATTTGCCTTATTTATAGCCTTTAAACACGGCTTACAGAATCTCAATGACCGATGTACTACTACTACTACTACTCCTAGGCAATATCTTCGCCACTCTCCCTCTACGTGGGGAGCTTGCGCTTCGCTACTAAGATTAAAATTTAAAATCTAAAAAAAAGCCGCCATGGTTAAATTTTTATAAATTTTCTGAATTTTGACAATTAGAATAATTTTAAAAAGGAACTCCAAACTAATTTCTCCCCTTTCAAAATATCACGTTGCTAAAATATAGAGTTATAGAAGATATTTATTTCTGAACTTCACTGTTTTGTTTTTTGATATTATAAAAGAATTATTAGAAATAATTTTGATAAAAAGCATAAGTCATAACCAAACTAAGATGAAATTATTATTCAAATACTAAAAAAAAATCCCCTTCTTAAATTATAGTTATTGATGATGATGATGATTTCTTAAATCCCTCTCAACTTCAGGGGAGTCCAACCAGCAACATTCCATTTTATAAGTAAACTCTCTATCATGGTTGCCATGTTGCAAAAGTTATGTAGTAAGTTTAGTGTCACCTGCCACTTGTGTGCCCATGTAACTAATCTATTTTGAATAGTTGGTGAGTCCGGTTGTCGTTGGGGAGGGGTGCCAGGATGTATTATGTATTGACACTCAATAGCGGGTTGGAACCTTCGTCACCCCGGGGCAAGAGGACCTGTTTTCACCCCAAAGGTATGTGGATATAGATACCCATTGGCAGGATTCCATGGAATAGAGAGTGTATGTGTGTTGTGCTGCGAAGACGGGAGACGAAAGAAAGCAGTGTTGTAATTAGTTATGTTTGTAGTTTAAGATCTACCCACCATAGTGTGTGTGGGGGACGGGGGGAGGGGCGGACTTAAGCACAGCGCGTCCACCAATTGTAGCCAGATCTCTTCGCGCGCTGACGTTTGTGTCCGCTCTTGGCGGGATCGAACCCGGTACCGCGACGTTAGCGGACAACCGCCGTATCCACTCGGATAGCAACAGCTCCTCTCACTTAATACTAACCTCTGCTTTCTATTCTTCAACCACACAATTACAAACATAACCAGGAACTCCTATGAATGGCCAAACCCAGCGAGCGCAGACACACAACTTTGAGCGAAGGCACGACTTGGACGCCCATTGGGCGGGTACCCTGATACTTACACCCCATGGTGCTATATAGCTCCACAGCATTATCATACATATAGTTAATCCCAATAAAGCTTTCATTTCCCCGCTCGTCTTCATAGCACAACACACCCACTTTCTTCTCTCTACCTGTCCCTGACGTGGAACGCCCCCCCTCCTTATCTTTTCCCTGGTGTCAGAAAGAAATCCACCATCGCTGGTTGGTATAGCCCCCCCATCCCTCACGAACCAGCTCCTAATCTTTCTGTGCATTTCATTATCCGGCCGGAGGATCTCGTCCACGATATGGGGGAAGAATGGAGCTACCTGCCTTCCTACCTTCCTACTGCATACACCGCACACACTATCTAAAAATACAGATTACTGAAAATGGACGGCGGTCCCGACATGTTCGCAAGTCGGAGTTCCTCAGTGCGATCAGCGCGCCTAAATTACGAGAAGCCGCCGTCTCTCGAACGCAGATTTATTTCGGCGCGAAATCTTGGCCTTGGCTCGAATGCCCCACTGTGACCTGGGGAGATGCGGCTGAAATTTGTGGTCGAGATACAATCAGTTCGTATCTCCTCCCACCCAGAGGGAGGGATACGGGGCGGGGTATGCTGTGTGTGGAATTGCTCAAGTGGCCTAAGATCTAAGCAGATTTTACTTTTAAATCCATTTTTCCAATTATTATTACAAAGAAAGATAAACATGTATATGTAATTTAAAGAACGAGTCGTCCCTGAGTAAGAAGAGAATGATGGAATAGGCAGAGGGAATAAAAAATAAGTGATGATAAAGGTGAGAAAATTATGCTTCTACTCAAAACTAGAGTTCAAGTTTTACAGTGGTTGTTTTTTTTAGCTTCTAGGGGCGTAAATTCGGCTATTTGGGCTTAGGTGCTCTATTTCACCTATTTTTTCTAGAGCGGTGGAAATACCTCCCTTTTATCTAATTATTGAGACATCAAACTTTCTAGAGGAGTTTATGTAATCCTTAGCAACTATTTAGTAATGATCATGTACATCATTCATAAATCTTTTCACCCTCCGCTGCACAAAATTTCAGCTGTCGTATAAATTTGGCATTTTCCTCCTCTCTTTATATAGGGTGATCCAAATGTCTCCGCAATGAATGATGTAAATGATCATTACTAAATGGTTGCTAAGGAGTATAAATACTACTGTAGAAAAATCGCTGTCCTAAATATTAGATAAAAGGGAGTCGCCTCGTATAGGCTATGGATTAGCCTTTGACAGACTCTTTTCCTTGTGTTCTTATGACAAACTTCTCTCGTTGAAAAGCGAAATAAATGTCCTCAGTGAAGACGAGTAAGTAAAAAAGAAGGAAGGAAATCGTTATAACGTCGTAGACAATAAGCTTGAAAAAGATCAATCTTTGTGTTCGAGCACAACCCTCATTCTAAGTAATTGTATATGACTTGTTAAATTTTCTTATTGCGGAGAGACTTTTGTATTACCTTATATAAAATCGAATGCAGTTTTAAAAGAAACTACCTTTTTATATTAGTTTCGAAAAACTATTTTTTTCGAGACTTTCCTATTCGATTCTTCCGTTTCCCCACATAACATTAAATTTTTAACTTTCATTACCTTAAAGATATTTGAAGATCCGAACGAAACTCATCCAATGTATACAGTAAACAACATTTACTAACTCTCTACAGACTATTCTGGTAATATTATTTGCATCTGTATGATAATATTTACTTCCAACCACTTTTTATTATCCGGAACATTTACACACCGACTAAACCAGAGACGAGTAGTCTTTTATACCCATGACTCAACCCATTTCCCATTCTTATAGTAATAATGCCCGAAATTCAAAGATGGCAAGATGATTTTGATAATGACAATGTAGTAGGTTGATGGGAAATTATAAACAAAGTCTTGTTTTGATGTTTCTTTATTAAAACTACGAAGCTAACATTTATTTTGCAGGGTCAATCACTAAGCCTAAAATGATAATATTGTGTTTAATATTTCGAGCGATAGTAATTAAAACATTTTACTGAATCTAAGTAGGCTTTAGGAAACCAAATTTAAATATTTTGAGCTTTGAGAAGATTTAAAGGAAATACCTTTTAATTTCACTTTAAAGTACATTGAGTTTTAAATATACATATTGGAGTAAACTTGAGAGATTGAAATTATTTTCTTTAAATCTAGGGAACCCTAACCAAATGCATTTTTCCGAATAAACTCAAAAACCAACGATAGCTTTCAAGTTCAAAGTTTTCAAATCGATTCTAAGAGATTTGAGTAGAAAATGGTAATTAACCCAATGGATTAAATTCAGATTAATGATTTTTAAGAATATGACTTAACTGGCAATGTTTATAGAGGCTATATTATCTATATTATAAATTCCATTCGAAGAGCGATGGTAAAAAAAGCCTATTTTTGTGTTATAAATCACATAGATTAAAATTACCTCTCGATTAAAAAATATACGCCATAAACGTAAAATAAAAAGTGAAATAAATAGATCTATATTGGGGACCTAAATAAAACAACAGCAAAAATACAATAGACTACCTGGCTAAAATGTTTATCATTTATCTCGAAAGAAAGGTGATTTCTGTAGGCCTAAATGACTAATGAAGTTTCCCGAGGAACGCCGAAACATTTGAGATGGCATCAGAGTCACGACGGGTGATTTCCACTACTCCACGGGTGCCCACAGCCCACTCCGAAGAAATCCTAGGACCCCTGCTTACCACTACTAACCCACTCCCCAAGCCCCATTAGACAGTTATATAAAAACACAAACATTCAATTTTAGACTTAGGGGAATCCATTTGTCATTTTCGAAGTTCGTCTTTGGGCGGTTCGGGAGTCGTCGGTCTAGAAAAAATGAAGATACGAGGGGCAGTCAATAAGTTTTGCAATTCAGGTATAAGGAAACGAGATATGGGAAAAAGTGTTTTATTATTTTTCAATATAGCTACCTTCGACTTCAATGCCCTTGCGCCACTTGTCCCTGGGGCTTCGAATTCCCGACAACCAGAAATCTCCCGACTACTGCTCAATCCACTCCTGGACGGCGAGCTGGACATCTTCATCATCCCCAAACCGGCGTCCACGTAGTGCAGCCTTGAGCTGGCGGAATAAAAAGTAGTCCTAGAATCCGCACTCGCGCAGGGCAGCTTGTGCAACTCTTGCCTTGTGGACAGGGGCATTTTCGTGGAGGAGCAGGACACCACGTGTCAACCTGCCGCGCCGCTTCTGACGGATGCACTTCTTCACGAGGCGCATAGTCCAACATCAACACTCCCTCAGAATTCCAGAAAATGTTGGCCATGATCTTCCCGACTGAGGGTTGGGTCAGGAACTTGATGGGGGTCGGAGATTCCCTGTGCTTCCAGGCCATGCTTTCGAGCTTGGTCTCGGGATCCCAGTGATGGACCCACGTTTCATCACCTGTCACTATGCGTGACTCGAATCCCGCTAAGTCTTGGTTGTATAGGAGCAGCAGCTCCTCCGATCTTTGACGACGTTGAAGTCGATCATGGGGCGTGAGGTTCCTAGGGACCCAACAGGCAGAGACCTTGGTCATGGCCGTATTTTCGTGGATGATGTTAATAACACTTCCATGTGATATTCCAAGTTCTCGCTTGATTTCTTCGACCTTCACCCGTCGATTTTCGAGGATCATCCTCTCTACACGGGCCACATTGTCCTCGTTGGTCACGTCTGACGGGCGTCCTGGACGGAAATCATTTTCAAGGGACTCACGACCATGGCGGAACTCCCTATTCCAGCGAGCAATGGTTGCATAGGAAGGGGCGGTGTCGGTGTACACTGTAACCTTTCGTTCATGGATCTCTTTTGCATTCTTGCCTTCCTTGGTCAAAATTTGATCACTGCGCGGTGCTCAACCTTCTCCATCGTTGAAAAATTTGTGACTGACGATCTGCGATCATCTACTGCTTTTTAAATAGACGAGGCAGGAGCGTGCGGCTGCAGGTCCTGACTTGTCATAACTTGTCCTAACACCCCCACAAACAGCCATCCCCTTTCCTCTGTTTTGCCCTACCGATTCGCAAAACTTATTGCCCGCCCCTTGTATGTCCAATTTACGGCTCTCTGTCGGTGTGTTCGTCTCTATGGCTTTATATTTCTCTATAATGGTTTTGCCTTAGTTTTGACAGGAATACTTTTTCTTCAGCTGAATGGTAATCCTCGGGGACAACGGGAGAGGGAAGTGGTTCCTCCAACTGCAGAAGATAGTGCACAAGGAGAACGGAAATTTCCGTATATCATGTAAACATGTTTAACATCCTTGATACCACTTCTGATCTGTCTATTATGTATGTACATGTGTACGTTTGTGTTTTCTTATCCCTCATACTCGAATTTTCTGTATGTAAATTATAACATTGATCTCTTCTCCAAAACTAGTAATTCCAATCTTAGATCTCATTATTTTGCAAACTTTTCTCATTCATTTCTTTTTTTATTTTTGTTAATTCTTGTACCTTAAATCAAATGTTAGTGTACACTTTCGGCCCACTGCAATTCAAAATTAATTCGCAGACTTTATTTTTCATCGTTTCCCTTTGTTAGTTTCACTCCTTTTCGATCTGAGCAGCTGTAGTTTTCGATTACTCTAGCAATAGTTAGCCACCTTCATACTGACACTGTTAACACATAGCCAACATACACTGCCCCACAAGTGGGTGAAAACAACCCCGTTTACCGCGACGACAAAAGCACGGATTAAAATAGCCAATTGATAGCGTTCTTTTTAGGGCTGTCAGATCGGTCTACTGGATACAGACAGCCTTTGCTTGGCATGAAATAAGAGCGTCGTCCAGTCAAAGGAGGGTGGATGGGTGGGGCTAATCAGTGCTATATCAATCCCTTGTTTTAAAATTATATTTTTTATTTGTCTTATTTTATTCTTTATTTTTTCTTCTATCTTCTCAAAGGAGCCTGTCTTCGGTGACGAAACTACACAATTTCAGGGGAGTTGTGCTCCCTGCAGGTCACTAAAGGTAGGTTCAATACTCTTTTTTGGCTACAAGGTCCTCGTACCTATCACATATTTTCACTTACATTAACTATACCCCTTTAAGACGACGCGTACAACCTTCTGATCGAAATGCCTAGTTCACCTTCGCCCTTTAGTTTAAATTAATAAATATTGTTCGTCGATATCTTTGAAGCACGCAAACCCCACCTGGTGAAGTGATTACAGATAATGATCAAGATAATAAATAAATAAAAATACATCAATAAATAAATAAGTAAATAAATTTATATAAATAAATAATAAATGAATAAATAATACATAAATAAATATATATATATATATTTATATATAAATAAATGAATAAATAAATAAATGAATAAATAAATAATAACAAAATAATAAATAAATAAATAAAATGAGAGTCGACAACGACTAGAGTACTCACATTCAGTCAACCTTTTATATTACCTACCTGACGATACCTACGGAGCCCCCCTCCCCCCCGTTTGGGTTCCTTCCCCAATGCCAAGTAATGACGCCCCTCCAAGACACAACCCGCGACCAGAGGAGTCAAGGGGAGTCCTTTTGATAAAAAATGAATCCATTCATATGAGTTCAACAGGGAGGGTGAAGGGGGGGGGGTAATTGACTAGTGACGCTCATTCCAGGCAATTTATTAATGTACAAAGATTACTAAAATATTAGCGGGTATTTTCTCCTGTAGGGCAAGATGATTGGGAGTTATTTTTAAAAAGACCGCTTAACGCCCTCTTTTTACCCTTTATTGGGTCTAAGCAGTCATGGAAAAGAGAGAGGGGGGGGGGATTTGAAAGAGGTGCAAAAGTAAAGGCAAGAGAGAGCACCAGTTTCTCTCTTCGGGCACGGGGGTCGGGAGGAAGTGCCACTACTCCAGGTTTTAGATACAGGTGAGGTGAAGTGAGGGAGATGAGATGAAGTTTGGTAAGGTGAAGCGAGGTGAAGTTTGGTGAGGTAAGGTAGAGGATGTGAGGTGAAGTGAGGCGTGGTGAGTTTAGGTGAGGCGGGGTGAGGTGTGACGAGGCGTGGCGAGGTTAGATGAGTTAAAGTGAGGTAAGGTGTGGTGAGTTGAGTTGAGGTGAGGTAAGGTGAGGCGTGGTGAAATAAGTTGAGGTGAGGTAAGGTGAGGCGTGGTGAAATGAGTTGAAGTTTGGTGAGGTAAAGTGAAGTTAGTTTAATTCCTTCGGGCATAAAACCTCAATTCCTCCTCTGTGTCGTAGGGGGAGGCATAAAATATATTTCTATAATTATAATATCAATATTCATTGTTGCGCAGATTTATCCTTGTCATAGAAGCCTATTATTATTAATACCTGGACGGGTATCATTTCGGTCCCCATCTTCACTAGAGAACATAATTATGCACTCCTATTATTTACACTCCACCCCCTGGTGCCATGAATGGTTCCACTAGTACCCAGGTTTCTCTCCTTCCTACCTGTACACCAACGAGGACCGGCCCATTGTGCTTTCAGCCTCAATATTATTGTTATTCTAATCTTTATGTAAATTTCATTACCAGCTCAATGGGATCTCGTCCACAGGACAAGGGATTTCATTCGTATGTATTACGCTTTTACGACCCCACCCCCCTTGGTTTCGAAATTTCTAATAATTTATTAATGCATGGTTTTTTATTAAACATTCACCGTGCAATTCCTTAGGGTCCTGCTAGTTATTATTATTATTATTATTATTATTATTATTATTATTATTATTATTATTATTATCATCATCTCGTTAAAGCCTGTTTCTAAAAAACGTTTAGATGAACCAGTCGGAAAGAAACTGTGGTGCGTCCAAAAAGCGGGGAAATACTTGCTCACGTATTTTCATCCCCTCCCTTCCTTTATTTTTTAACGTCAGTCCTTGTTGCAATTGGGTTGTGTATGTGGTTTAACCCAGAGGGTCTAGGGATCTTTTTAACGTCAGTCCTTGTTGAAATCACCCTAACTTTTGAACTCAAGCTCCTGCCTTAAATTTGAGTGGCACAGTTGATCACCTCGGAAAAAAAAGGTAAAAGAAAAAGTCACATTTTGGATTTTAAAAAAAGGTCACAGGAAAGAAAGTCACATTTTATTTAAATACTATAAAGAAATTAATTAAAAACTAATTTATATACGATGGCATTGTACATAGATATGCGCAAAAGGGATTCATTTAGTTTCTTAAGACAAGCAAAGTAATTACTCAAAACATTTTAGGTTAAATTAAAGAAAGACATGAACAGGAGAGGATAAATCCATTGAATTCTTATACTGTAATTTTTTACCGACTTTTTCCCTGACACTTGTCCTGCATTAGACGTAGCCAAGTGCATTAATAAGAGAACTAATCTGCTGGGACTTACTAGTAACAAGGACATATTTAGACCAGAGTTTTTTTATATAAACGAATGCATGTGTAAACTAAGACTTTAGGAGAAATGCATTTTAACTCACCCTCGTATAATTATAGGTCCTATTTACTGCCTATTTCCGCACAAATTAACCAGTCAATTAATTTTCCATTCGACTCTAACCTTTTTTACATCCGCCTTAATCAGCTATATTCACTACCAATCCCCGTTTCTTCTATTCTCTTTTTCAACCTGACAAATCCCCAAACACCGTAATTGTGGATTTATTTCTCTTCGATTCACACTTAGCTGCGAGAAAATGCCCCGCTTAATTAGACGCTGTCATTAACCGTCGTAAAAGGATCATTTGGGAATTTTTGCGACCTTAATTGCTGTCGTGTTTGGGATTTTCCTACATTAGATTAAATTAAGAGAAAGGATTTTTATTAGAGCCATTGAACATTCTGTTATTAAAAACCAATCTTATTTTGCTTAGTAGAGAATTTACAGGTCATTAGGTTTTAGCAGACGACACAGACACGGTGTTGTGAAAAAATCCCCCAGAGGATTTGGAATTAATTTGACATCTAAATACCTGAAAATTTGCGATTGCTTAAATGGAATATCATTCATTTTTTAAACCACGTGAAATTCCCCTTTTAAGAAAGTGGTGAAAATATCTGGGATAAGTCCGAGGATATTAAATAAATCAATTCCACTGTAAATTAATAATGAGCATAGTTTTTGCGTTTTTAGCATACTGCTGATTAACGTGGGATCCGAACTAAGGTAATCTTCTACTGATTAACGTGGGATCTGAACCATCAGTGTCTACTAATGATACCTTGGGATCCGAGCCACGGGTATCTATTACTGATTAACGGGGAATCCTAGTCACGGGTATCTACTACTGATTAACGTGGAATCCAAACTACGAGCATCTATTACTGATTAACGTATGACTCGACCCACAGGTATCTACAGCTATAAGGCAAATACCATGGAAGTGACCAGAATTGTGCCTAGCTCCGCCAACTAACCCCATCTGGTTATGGAGAGCTCTGAACTCCTTAATCGTTTGCGATGTTATGAAGGGGCGGAGATTTGTGTATCCAGAGGCTGATCTCAAAGTCTCCACAATAAGAAAATTTAAAACAATGTCATTCAGTTAGTTACAGTGACTGCATATTGGCAACTACGTAATAACTATTTCTATTCTTCATTTCGACTTACTTGTTTCCACTCCACACACTTTATTTCACTTTTTCACGAGTAGATTTTTTTTTCTGGCGGGAGACTTTCTGATCAAAATACATATATTCTGCTCATAGGATTATTCCAACGACGATTAACTAATTGCCCCCACAGAATTCACATATTCGGACCAGATCCCCAAAAGACGAATCTCTTTCGCAGTTTTCAATTCTTTCGAACAATACTCACACACACACACACACACACATACACACACAGATTCGGCAATTTACTCTCCATCATTATCCTATTTCGAATAATCTTATACAACTTAGGAGACGTTTAGGAGAAGTGGTCAGTTTTTATAACCGGTTACTCCACTTCCCCCTTTCCCTCGCTCACACACACACACACATGTATACACATTAAGTGGGAATGAAGAACGAATCACAAAAACCAGTTGATAATCGAAGAAGGGGGAGGAAGGGGGGCTCTTGTAACAAAACTCGATTTCTTTGTTGTCATGGAGGTCCTGGCCGGGAGGGCAAAATATTGCAGCGTACGCCATGTTTGTCTCCCAACAAAGAGGGAGGACACAAACCCGATCTAGGTTTAAAGAAGACCCCAAAACAATACCCCAAAATATTACATAAGACCCATAAAGAATACCCCCAAAGATTAAAGAAGACTCCCCAAAAGATGAAAGAAGACCTAAAAAGAATACCCAAAAGATTAAAGAACACCCCAAAATAATACCCCAAAAGATTTAAAAAAAAAACAAGAATACCCCCCAAAATTAAAGAAAAACCCCAAGAATACCCCTTAAAATTAAAGAAACCCCCCAAAGAATACCCCAAAAGATTAAAGAAGACCCCAAAAGATTAAAGAAGACCCCAAAAGATTAAAGAAGACCCTCAAAATAATACCAATAAAATAGAAGACAAGATTAATTTTGAAAAGGAAACATAATTAAGCTCCGAGAAGAAAAAAGCGTCGAAGGAACAACAATGAAATATGAAGCCTAAAAACTAAGAAAGGTGCTGGGTTTCTTAATACCAGGTTACTGTGTTCGTGATAAAGGCCATAAGAGGACCCAAAGGAAGAACGAGATGGGGATATAAAAGCGGAATTTTCGTAGCCTGAACATAAACGTACGAACAACATATAAACAGAGCGACAAACAAGAGAAGGGGGATGGGGCTTATGTCCAACAGTGTCATCGAAATGGAGGCTGCAGGGCAAGGCCCCCGGCACGAAACGACCGGTACTTAAAGGGTAGCGAGCAGTCCCGCAGCTTCAGCCACACCCCACCTCAACCGCAACTCCCCAAACGCCCCACCGAAACCCGGAGGCGGAATAGAAGTAGATTGGAGTGACCCGGGTTAATGAGTTAAACTCGTGCCTACCGGACACTCACACATACATGTACGCAAAAGTAAACACACACGGCGAATCCATGAACGAACAAACAAGCGTTACAGTTTATACGCTGACGTCATATTCTGCCAGAGAGAATCGAGATTTCAATATCTGTAATAGATGCTATTCTTTCTTTTTGAACTCTTCTCCCAACACACATAGAAACATAAGAATGTCTGGATTCCTAAAAGCCACCGGGGCCTATTTAGGTAAACCACCTGCAGAGATATTCTCCACCACGAAAACCACAACTCCACCTCATAAAAACATGAGGATATAATTATAAAACTGAAACACCAAAACAACGCATACAAAGGATGTTGGCGAATCCTAAATGGAAATAAAATAGCTTCTATTAAATGAAATGGACCAAACCATCCTTGTCAGGTCATATCACGTGGGTTCACTGCTAACTGGGCAAACTATTCCCAAACTTGACTCCCCCCCCCTCCCCCTGTGGCTAAAATGATATTTGCGATTATCAAACCTAGACTTATTCATCCTCAGTTTCCTAACCTGCCCCTTTGTTCTCGCCTCACCAGATAACTTAAAAAAATCCATAAGGAAAATGAAGAAACAACAAATCACACCAACATAAATTTAAAATAATATTTTATTCTTAATAAAAATAATATGGAAGAATTAAGAGTCTATCTGTTCCCCACTTTCTCCCATTTAAAGGGAAGGATTAATGCTAATAATGAAAAAATAATACATTGGTTTTTGAACTATGCGATGATTAATAATAATAATTTTATTATTACTACCTATTATTATTATTAATTTTATTATTATTATCATTATTATTATTGATTTTATTATTATTATTATTAATTTTATTATTATTATTAATATTATTATTATTAATTTTATTATTATTATTTTATTAGTAGTATTATTAATATTATTATTAATTTTATTATTTAAATTATTAGTATTATTAATTTTATTGTTATTATCATTAATTTTATTATTATTATTATCATTATTAATTTTATTATTATTATTATTATTAATTTATTATTATTATTTTATTAGTATTATTAATATTAGTATTATTATCATTATTATTAATTTTATTATTATTAATATTATTATTATCATTATTATTATTAATTTTATTAATATTATTTTATTATTAGTATTATTAATATTATTATCATTATTATTATTAATTTTATTATTATCATTGTTATTATGAATTTTATTATTATTATTATTAATAATATTATTATTATTTTTATTATTATTATTTTACTATTAGTATTATTATTATTTTTATTATCATTATTATTATTAATTTTATTTTTATTATTATTTTATTAGTAGTATTATTAATATTATTATTATTATAATTATTATTATTATTAATTTTATTATTTTATTATTAGTATTATTAATTTTATTATTATTATTATTATTATTATTATTATTATTATTATCATTATTATTATTATTGTCATTATTATTATTATTTTATTATTAGTATTATTAATATTATTATCATTATTATTGTTATCATTATTATTATCAATTTTATTATTTTATTATTAGTATTATTAATTTTATTATTATTATCATTATTATTATTAATTTTATTATTATTGTCATTATTATTATTATTATTTTATTATTAATTTTATTATTATTATCATTATTATTATTTTATTAGTAGTATTATTAATTTTATTATTATTATCATTATTATTATTAATTTTATTATTATTATCGTTATTATTATGAAGGGTGTTCCGCAAGTCACGCTCCATAGGGAAAACTAAATAGATGCCAATCGAGAACTAGTGGATAAGGCGTTGGGTTTCTTCGCTTGTGTACTGGGTTCGATTCCCAGCGAGAACAGACAAAAAATTTTAAGATTTCCAGGGAGCTGCTGCCACTCATGCGGTGCGTCGGGTTTTATGCATGAGTGCAGTAAGCCCTGGCCCTATACGCCGCCACACACAAACCTACTCACAACACCGCTATCTCATCCATGCCTCATTCCATCGCACATTGCTCTTTCACCCCGAATAGATTTTCAATTCCACAATTACCCGATGTCGAAAGGGTAACCATACCTTAGGCCACAAAGGGTTCCCCGCTCAAACTCCGTCGCTAAGCCCATAGCAAACTCTGCATGAAGACTCTGAACGGCAAACAGCCACGCTGCCCCCCCCCCCCCCCGTCTCCGTCTCTTCTCACCTCATTCTCCCCAAAGGTTCAGCAGGGCTTTGGGGGAGCCTCCCTTAACCCCCTATACTCAAACTCGGTTTCGAATAGGCAAAAAATAGCAGGACACAACCATTAATTGGACAGATACTTCAAATTCTCCGATCCCCATTTTCTTTCTTTACCCCCTTAAATTTTCTTTATTTTTGCTAGTTATTCAAACTAAGTCACGGTAAGTTATTGCTAAATCACCCCTGGCACGGTAAGTGAAAATTTGAGAATAGTGTCTGTAATTCAAACGTCCAAACACAATTCCATCTAATTCAAACAACAGAAAAAAACAAAAACAAACTCGTTCACTCTCTTTGAGCCCCTTAATTTTGCTCTCTCCTAATTTCTCCAACTAATGAATTAAACTTCAGTACTAATTATCTCTTCCAGAGAAGCTTTGAAAGGGAAAAATTACCTTTTCAATCCAGAAGTTAATCAACCAATAACTTACCCCATTTTTCTCTTTCCCACTTCAACATTTCATAATTTACTATTAAATCAATCGGTACGTTTGTTAGGCTTTTCAATCAAAGGCGTAAGAACTAACACTCTCCCAAATGAGGAACGACCCCTTATTCCTTCGGCTTTGTCGTAGATTGTCATTGGAATCTTTATGTAAATCTCATTACCCGGTCGGAGGACCGTGTCTAAGATCGAAGAGGGAAGACAGATCCAATTAATTTAATAAGGAACTCAGAAATCCAAATTTAAACCTTTTGCCCGGGCGCATAGGTACTATAATATTTTATGAGGGTTCTTAGGTAGAGAGACAAAAAAGATGCCCTCGAATTGAACAAGAACCAGTACAACCCAAATTCCTAATTAGACATTTGGATAATTAACACTTTTTACAAGAAAATAGAAACTAATTAGTCGAATTTCAGAGATTCCAAGAATTCTAAGCATTAGGGGTCACGGAACTCACAAGAAAGGAACAACGAGCGAACTTACTACGAACAAAGGGGATGACTGGGTTAAATGGATACTTTCGAGTACTACCTCGTAATAATTTGTTCCTGTGGGTTCCCATTTCGCCCTGCCCCAGCATTTACTTTGTTATTTATCTGTATTATTCCTATTATTTCTTTTTTAATCTTATTCCTCTCCAACTGTCTGTTTCATCCCCCTTCATTCTCATGCATAGATAGACCCAATATTAAGGGGAAGATGACGTTAAGCCACGTTAACCAAACTAGCGCGATGCATTTTACCACTAATCGGCATGCCTTCATAATTTATACTCTACCCCCATCCCCCCCTCTCTCTCTCTCTCTCTTTCTGCTGTTCGATAGTTTATGGCCCTTATTTATTTCATTTATTTATTCATTTATTTCCTTATCTGTCTGTCAATCTCTTATATTTTTATGAAAATGCTTTCATTAATTAAATTATTGTTTTTTTTTCGTATTAATCAATATAAGTTGAAAAAGATGGCTTGGTAGGAAAGACAAAAGAATGAAAATGAATAAGTGAAGAAGATAGGGATAGCAATGAAAGTGTTGAAATTGGGGGAAGCAAATATGTACTAAGGATACGAAACTAGAGTACCACAAAGAGGAGACTAGTCGATGAGAAGGGTAATAATAATAATAATAATAATAATAATAATAATAATAATAATAATAATAATAATAATAATAATAATAATAATAATAATAATAATAATAATAATAATAATAATAATAATAATAATAATAATAATAATAAACCTAATTATAATCATTAAGAATTTTTTCTTCAACAGACTGTTCTTGTTCTTGGTGTGGATAAAATTCCTTTGCAATTAATTATCGCCTAATTGCGAACGCAATTTCGGTCAGGTCGAAGACGCAGTGCAAAAAAAAATGGAAGCTTCGAAAAATAACTTTAGTCTCTTTCTTCGTTCTTAATTAGTCGAGTGTGACATCGATTCGGCGATGTAATGATAACTTCTATCAATTTGGCGATCCCAAATCCATCTGCTGAAGATGGACGAGCCAAGAATGATGGGGTCCAATCATTCTACTTTCTACTCTTGTTGACTTATAAATTTAGGGTGGGGCATGAGATAACGCACCACGAACGTTCCAGTTGTACAATAATATAATTAACACACTTATGTAAGCTGTACTATTTCTATATTATTTTTTTAACAATTTGAAGAATTTACACTGCATATATTGTGAAAATTTCCTAGAGAATCGATAAATGAGACATACAATTTACTTCAGCATAAACTTATTTATAATAATTCATAAAACAAAAGAAAATATTTTGTAAATTTAAAATAAAACGAATTTGAGTTGAAAAAAAATAGCACTTGCCATTTCTGGACCTTTAGCAACCCTCTTTATGAATGTTGTTATACAACTCGCCGGGTTATGTATTTGTGGAGATTTATTTTTCAAATCTATTGTGATCGAATTCTGCTAAACCAGTTTCCCCTCTGTTCTGGATAAGAGAAAATCCAATTAAAAAAATCTATAAAGCCACTTTTCATTTTTAACGATGCCCCTTCTGGATAGATGTAAGGTGGGCAGTGGATCGGAGACTAGATATCTCAGGATAGAGTTTATGCGGTTTATTTACTCTGGCGACTCAAATACTAGCAATGGTTTGGGCGCAACTAACTCTTCATTCAGTTTATTTTAATCATTATACTACAGGGCGGAGGGGGGGGGGGGCGATAAAGATGCGAGAGACATTGGATTGACACTCACTGATTCGCTATTTCTGAGTCTGTCTGTCTGTCTCTCTCTCTCTCTCTCTCTGTGTGTGTCTCTCTCTCTCTCTCTCTCTTTCTCTCTCTCTCTCTCTCTCTCTCTCTCTCTCTCTATATATATATATATATATATATATATATATATATATATATATATATATATATCAGCAGGAAAAGGAGAGCAAGTACTGAATATAACATGTATTGCCAACGTTTCGGGCTCTGGACCCATCTTCTAGGCTAGAATATTAAAGATTTATATAAGAACAATTGCTTAACAATTATGAGAACAATGACAATTAATGGCTTTAAGCTAAAAATGTACTAGGATGTAAAAAAAAAAAAAATCAAAATGCAATTCAAAGGAGAGAAATCTGTATATTAAGATAAAAAATAAATAAATTCAAACGAAATTAAAAAGGTTACAATTGGAAGAAAAGCAAAACCAAAATAAATACACTAAAATTTGTTACCTGATTCGGAGAAATCTGTGAACTGAATGAATGAATTTTAAAATTATACTACCAGGAAAGATGTGATTTAGTATTAGTTGTTTCTCTGATCTATGTAGTTGGTTGGTCGAAAAACAAAAAAACAAAACAAAAAATGTGAGCTAGTTGGTTATTTAAGTGGTAATTAATTAATGGTAACTAGTTAACAAAAATTCAAACGAAATAGAGTCCTTATTTAACTGAGGCTGATTGTATTTAATTAAAAGGGACTCAATTATAAAAAGGTCAAATTTACATTTTGATTCAGATAATATTTTAAATTGATTCCAATCTATAAGTATTTTACATGAATAGAAATGAGATCGGACAACAGAGTTTTCTTTTACGGAGAGATCCATTTCTGTTCTGTAACTGACCCCACGGTGAGCATCAATGCGAACCTTGAGAAGACGTTCCGTACATCCAATGTACGTTCCCAAAGAACATTTAGGACAAGTATATTTATATACTATTCTAGAACGCAAAATGTCAGGAATGGGGTCCTTTACAGTGAACAAAGAACTAATTTTTAAGGGGTTTACAAAAATTGGCGTTAAATTAAATTCCGGATAGAATTTTTTCAAAATATTTGACAATTCCTTTCTAAAAAGTATCAGTTTGGTATCACATGAAGAGAAAGGAAATGTATAATATTTTGCGGGGAACATTATAATTATTTATAGGTTTAAATACATTATTTAAAAAGTTCCTAATGCAATTTATAAAAAATATGGGGTGAGTAGTTGTTTAATTTAAAAAAAAGTTTTAAGTTTGGTCATTTCCAAATGAAATAGAATCGAGTTAGAACAGATATTGAATGCACGGTGAATTAAAGTTCTACAAACATAAACTTTGAATTGAGAGGTGCAGAAGCTGTAAAAGTTTAAACCAAGGTTACTCAACGTTGGCTTTCGGAAAACAGAAAATACAAAGCAACCCTGATCTTTTCTATTTTCACATCCAAAAATGATAAACTGTTATCTGTTTCTGGTTCTATTGTAAATGAAATGTTAGGGTGATATGAGTTTAGGAAGTTCTTGAAAAGTTCCGATTGAGCAGAGGTATGGAATAATGTAAAAGTGTCATCTATGTATCTTTTGTAGAATTTAGGTTTGAATTCTCTAGGACAATCATTTAAAAATTTGGTTTCTAAATGGCACATGAAAATGTTAGCGACGGTTGGTCCAAGTGGAGAACCCATGACCGTACCATCGATTTGCTTGTATACTTTTTTATTAAAAGTGAAAAAATAATGTTTGACAGCTAATTCTAGAAGTGTTTTAAACGAAGATCGAGGAAATCCATAATGTAAGCTATTGTGATAAGGAAATAGAGTATTTAAAATTATGTCTATGGTTTCAGTTAATGGAATGTTTGTAAGGAGAGATGAAACGTTATAACTGACCATATGACCGTTGCAATCGAGCTGCTTGAGTTCATCTACAAACTGCTTAGAATTATCAACAGTATATTCATTTCGAGTTAAATCAGAGAGAAAGGGAACTAAAAATTTAGCAATGTCGTAACTAGGTGAATTGTAAGCGGCCAAAATAGGTTTTAGAGGAATACCAGCTTTATGAGTTTTTGGCAGACCGTATAAAGAACACAATGAAGAACCAGAAGAAAAAGGTGACTGGTAGGTTACTTCGGAAATCAACTTCTGGTTTTTAAGTGACCTAAGAGTTCTATTGATTCGGTCCTCTATACTAATGATTAGTTTAAACGGTGGAGTTTTAACCACTTGAAATTTAGATTCATCAGAAATAATTGTTTCCATTTTGGAAACAGTCGGAGCAGTTCATGAGGACAACACCTTTAGATTTATCCGGTCTAGTTACAAAAAGATCTTGGTTTAGACCAAGTTTCTTTAGAATATTTATAAAGGAAAAGATTCTGTAGATAGCTTAGCATAAGTGCTATGAGCCAGTTTGTGCAAACGATCATTAAAGAGGTGTACTTGACCATAACATGGTTCGTTTTTAAGGAAGTATAAAGTTTTTCACCTAGTTACGATATTGCTAAATTTCTCTCTTTTTAACTCTTTTCTCTTTCTTCTCCCTCTCTTTTCGAATCTTATCCACTCTCTCTTTTCCCTATCTTTTTTCTTTTTTCTCTCTCTATGTTTATCTATTTGTCTCTCTCTGTTCATCTCCCATCATTTTATCAGGCAAACTAATTCAAATATTGTTGCAATATTTATTCTTCGAAAAATTAATCAATGCAACAAATAATAATTAATAATCATAATTACTAATAAAGATATCTTTGTGTAATCCAACGAAGTAAGGTTCCCTCACCCTAGAAAGGCGATGGGGAATTATGAGTAGATAAATTACTGGTGAAAATTATAATCAGTGGTGAATACATATATATTGAGATAGATGACACTCATTCACATTTAATAATGCTTTCTCCGTAATCTTAGCTGTATATTTACTGACACTTTAGCCGCATCCACTCTTACTTTAGCCGCATCCGCTCTCACTTTAGCCGCATCCGCTCTCACTTTAGCCGCATCCGCTCTCACATTAGCCGCATGCGCTCTCACTTTAGCCGCATCCGATCTCACTTTAACCGCATCCGAACTCACTTTAGCCGCATGCGCTCTCACTTTAGCCGCATGCGCTCTCACTTTAGCCGCATCCGCTCTCACTTTAGCCGCATGCGCTCTCACTTTAGCCGCATCCGCTCTCACATTAGCCGCATGCGCTCTCACTTTAGCCGCATCCGATCTCACTTTAACCGCATCCGCTCTCACTTTAGCCGCATGCGCTCTCACTTTAGCCGCATCCGCTCTCACTTTAGCCGCATCCGCTCTCACTTTAGCCGCATCCTCGCTCACTTTAGCCGCATCCACTCTTACTTTAGCCGCATCCGCTCTCACTTTAGCCGCATGTGCTCTCACTTTGGCCGCATCCGCTCTCACTTTAGCCGCATCCGCTCTCACTTTAGCCGCATCCTCGCTCACTTTAGCCGCATCCACTCTTACTTTAGCCGCATCCGCTCTCACTTTAGCCGCATGTGCTCTCACTTTGGCCGCATCCGCTCTCACTTTAGCCACATCCACTCTCACTTTAGCCGCATCCTTTCTCACTTTAGCCGCATGTGCTGTCACTTTAGCCGCATGCACTCTCACTTTAGCCGCATCCTCTCTCACTTTAGCCGCATCCTCTCTCACTTTAGCCGCATCCTCTCTCCCTTTAGCCGCATCCTCTCTCACTTTAGCCGCATCCTCTCTCACTTTAGCCGCATCCGCTCTCACTTTAGCCGCATCCGCTCTCACTTTAGCCGCATCCGCTCTCACTTTAGCCACATCCGCTCTCACTTTAGCCGCATCCGCTCTCACATTAGCCGCATGCGCTCTCACTTTAGCCGCATCCGATCTCACTCTAACCGCATCCGCTCTCACTTTAGCCGCATCCGCTCTCACTTTAGCCGCATCCGCTCTCACTTTAGCCGCATCCTCGCTCACTTTAGCCGCATCCACTCTTACTTTAGCCGCATCCGCTCTCACTTTAGCCGCATGTGCTCTCACTTTGGCCGAATCCGCTCTCACTTTAGCCACATCCACTCTCACTTTAGCCGCATCCTTTCTCACTTTAGCCGCATGTGCTGTCACTTTAGCCGCATGCACTCTCACTTTAGCCGCATCCTCTCTCACTTTAGCCGCATCCTCTCTCACTTTAGCCGCATCCGCTCTCACTTTAGCCGCATCCGCTCTCACTTTAGCCGCATCCGCTCTCACTTTAGCCGCATCCGCTCTCACTTTAGCCACATCCGCTCTCACATTAGCCGCATGCGCTCTCACTTTAGCCGCATCCGCTCACACTTTAGCCGCATCCGCTCTCACTTTAGCCGTATCCGCTCTCACTTTAGCCGCATCCGCTCTCACTTTAACCGCTTACGCTCTCCCTTTAGCCGCATGCGCTCTCACTTTAGCCACATCCGCTCTTAATTTAACCGCATCCGCTCTCACTTTAGCCGCATCCGCTCTCACATTAACCGTATCTGCTCTCACTTTAGCCGCATCCACTCTCACTTTAGCCGCATCCTCGCTCACTTTAGCCGCATACGCTCTCACTATAGCCGCATCCTCGCTCACTTTAGCCGCATCCGCTCTCACTTTAGCCGCATCCGCTCTCACTTTGGCTGCATCTGCTCTCACTTTAGCCGCATGTGCTCTCACTTTGGCCGCATCCGCTCTCACTTTAGCCACATCCACTCTCACTTTAGCCGCATCCTTTCTCACTTTAGCCGCATGTGCTGTCACTTTAGCCGCATGCACTCTCACTTTAGCCGCATCCTCTCTCACTTTAGCCGCATCCTCTCTCACTTTAGCCGCATCCTCTCTCCCTTTAGCCGCATCCTCTCTCACTTTAGCCGCATCCGCTCTCACTTTAGCCGCATCCGCTCTCACTTTAGCCGCATCCGCTCTCACTTTAGCCGCATCCGCTCTCACTTTAGCCACATCCGCTCTCACATTAGCCGCATGCGCTCTCACTTTAGCCGCATCCGCTCACACTTTAGCCGCATCCGCTCTCACTTTAGCCGTATCCGCTCTCACTTTAGCCGCATCCGCTCTCACTTTAACCGTATCCGCTCTCCCTTTAGCCGCATGCGCTCTCACTTTAGCCACATCCGCTCTCAATTTAACCGCATCCGCTCTCACTTTAGCCGCATCCGCTCTCACATTAACCGTATCCGCTCTCACTTTAGCCGCATATACTCTCACTTTAGCCGCATCCTCGCTCACTTTAGCCGCATACGCTCTCACTATAGCCGCATCCTCGCTCACTTTAGCCGCATCCGCTCTCACTTTAGCCGCATCCGCTCTCACTTTGGCTGCATCTGCTCTCACTTTAGCCGCATCCACTCTCACTTTAGCCACCCCCTCGCTCACTTTAGCCGCATCCGCTCTTACTTTAGCCGCATCCTCGCTCACTGTAGCCGCATACGCTCTCCCATTAGCCGCATACGCTCTTAATTTAGTTGCATCCTCGCTCACTTTAGCCGCATCCTCGCTTACTTTAGCCGCATCCACTCTCACTTTAACCACATTAACTCTCACTTTAGCCGCATCCGCTCTCACTTTAGCCGCATCCACTCTCACTTTAGCCAGCATCCTCTCACACTTTAGCCGCATCCGCTCTCACTTTAGCTGTATCCGCACTCACTTTAGCCGCATCCTCTTTCACTTAGCCACATCCGCTCTCACTTTAGCCGCATCCGCTCTCACTTCAACCGTATCCGCTCTCACTTTAGCTGCATCCTCTCTCACTTTAGCCGTATCCGCTCTCACTTTAGCCGCATCCGCTCTCACTTTAACCGTATCCGCTCTCCCTTTAGCCGCATGCGCTCTCACTTTAGCCGCATCCGCTCTCAATTTAACCACATCCGCTCTCACTTTAGCCGCATCCGCTCTCACATTAACCGTATCCGCTCTCACTTTAGCCGCATCCGCTCTCACTTTAGCCGCATCCTCGCTCACTTTAGCCGCATACGCTCTCACTATAGCCGCATCCTCGCTCACTTTAGCCGCATCCGCTCTCACTTTAGCCGCATCCGCTCTCACTTTGGCTGCATCTGCTCTCACTTTAGCCGCATCCACTCTCACTTTAGCCACCCCCTCGCTCACTTTAGCCGCATCCGCTCTTACTTTAGCCGCATCCTCGCTCACTTTAGCCGCATACGCTCTCCCATTAGCCGCATCTGCTCTTAATTTAGTTGCATCCTCGCTCACTTTAGCCGCATCCTCGCTTACTTTAGCCGCATCCGCTCTCACTTTAACCGCATTTACTCACTTTAGCCGCATCCGCTCTCACTTTAGCCGCATCCACTCTCACTTTAGCCAGCATCCTCTCACACTTTAGCCGCATCCGTTCTCACTTTAGCCTTATCCGCACTCACTTTAGCAGCATCCTCTTTCACTTAGCCGCATCCGCTCTCACTTTAACCGTATCCGCTCTCACTTTAGCTGCATCCTCTCTCACTTTAGCCGCATGCGCTCTGACTTTAGCTGCATCCGCTCTCACTTTAACCACATCCTCTCTCACTTTAGCCGCATCCTCTCTCACTTTAGCCGCATCCCCTCTCACTTTAGCCGCATCCGCTCTCACTTCAGCCGCATCTGCTCTTACTTTAGCCGCATCCGCTCTCACTTTAGCCGCATCCGCTCTCACTTTAGCCGCATCCGCTCTTACTTTAGCCACATCCCCTCCCACTTTAGCCGCATCCGCTCTCACTTTAGCTGCATCCGCTCTCACTTTAGTCGCATCCACTCTCACTTTAGCTACATCTTCGCTCACTTTAGCTGCATCCGCTCTCACTTTACCTGCATCCTCGCTCACTTTAGCTGCATCCGCTCTCACTTTAGCCACATCCGCTCTCACTTTAGCCGCACCCTCTCTCACTTTAGCCGCATCCACTCTCACTTTAGCTGCATCCGCTCTCACTTTAGCTGCATCCGCTCTCACTTTACCTGCATCCTCGCTCACTTTAGCTGCATCCGCTCTCACTTTAGCCACATCCGCTCTCACTTTAGCCGCACCCTCTCTCACTTTAGCCGCATCCACTCTCACTTTAGCTGCATCCGCTCTCACTTTAACCGCATCCGCTCTCACTTTATCCGCATCCTCTTTCACTTTAGCCGCATCCGCTCTCACTTTAGCCGCATCCACTCTCACTTTAGCTGCATCCGCTCTCACTTTACCTGCATCCTCGCTCACTTTAGCTGCATCCGCTCTCACTTTAGCCACATCCGCTCTCACTTTAGCCGCACCCTCTCTCACTTTAGCCGCATCCACTCTCACTTTAGCTGCATCCGCTCTCACTTTAACCGCATCCGCTCTCACTTTATCCGCATCCTCTTTCACTTTAGCCGCATCCGCTCTCACTTTAGCCGCATCTACTCTCACTTTAGCTGCATCCTCTCTCACTTCAGCCGCATCCTCTCTCACTTTAGCCGTATCCGCTCTCACTTTAGCTGTATCCGCTCTTACTTTAGCCGCATCCTCGCTCACTTTAGCCGCATCCGCTCTCACTTTAGCCGCATCCGCTCTCCCTTTAGCCGCATCCGCTCTCACTTTAGCCGCATCCGCTCTCACTTTACTGCATCCGCTCTCACTTTAGCCGCATCCACTCTCACTTTAGCTACATCCTCGCTCACTTTAGCCGCATCCGCTCTCAATTTACCTGCATCCTCGCTCACTTTAGCTGCATCCTCTCTCACTTCAGCCACATCCACTCTCACTTTAGCCGCAACCTCTCTCACTTTAGCCGCATCCGCTCTCATTTTAGCCACATTTACTCTTACTTTAGCCGTATCCGCTCTCACTTTAGCCGTATCCGCTTTTACTTTAGCCGCATCCTCGCTTACTTTAGCCGCATCCGCTCTTACTTTAGCCGCATCCGCTCTCACTTTAGCCGCATCCGCTCTCACTTTAGCCGCATCCGCTCTTACTTTAGCCGCATCTGCTCTCACTTTAGCCTCATCCACTCTCACTTTAGCCGCATCCAATCTCACTTGAGCCGCATCCGCTCTCACTTTAGCCGCATCCACTCTCACTTTAGCCACATCCTCGCTCACTTTAGCCGCATCCGCTCTCACTTTACCTGCATCCTCGCTCACTTCAGCCACATCCACTCTCACTTTAGCCGCAACCTCTCTCACTTTAGCCGCATCCGCTCTCATTTTAGCCACATTTACTCTTACTTTAGCCGTATCCGCTCTCACTTTAGCCGAATCCGCTTTTACTTTAGCCGCATCCTCGCTTACTTTAGCCGCATCCGCTCTCACTTTAGCCGCATCCGCTCTTACTTTAGCCGCATCCGCTCTCACTTTAGCCGCATCCGCTCTCACTTTAGCCGCATCCGCTCTTACTTTAGCCGCATGTGCTCTCACTTTAGCCTCATCCACTCTCACTTTAGCCGCATCCAATCTCACTTGAGCCGCATCCGCTCTCACTTTAGCCGCATCCACTCTCACTTTAGCCACATCCTCGCTCACTTTAGCCGCATCCGCTCTCACTTTACCTGCATCCTCGCTCACTTTAGCTGCATCCGCTCTCACTTTAGCCACATCGCTCTCACTTTAGCCGCACCCTTTCTCACTCTTTGCGCATCCGCTCTCACTTTAGCCGCATCCGCTCTCACTTTAACCGCATCCGCTCTCACTTTAACCGCAACCGCTTTCACTTTAGCCGCATCCGCTCTTACTTTAGCCGCATCCTCTCTCACTTCAGCCGCATCCTCTCTCACTTCAGCCGCATCCTCTCTCACTTTAGCCGCATCTTCTCTCACTTAGCCGCATCCACTCTCGCCTCAGCTGCATCCGCTCTAACTTTAGCCGCATCCGCTCTCACTTTAGCTGCATCCTCTCTCCCTTTAGCCGCATCCGCTCTCACTTTAGCCGCATCCGCTCTTACCTTAGCCGCATCCACTCTCACTTTAGCTACATCCTCGCTCACTTTAGCTGCATCCGCTCTCACCTTACCTGCATCCTCGCTCACCTTAGCTGCATTCTCTCTCACTTCAGCCACATCCACTCTCCCTTTAGCCGCACCCTCTCTCACTTTAGCCGCATCCGCTCTCATTTTAGCCACATTTACTCTCACTTCAGCCGTATCCGCTCTCACTTTAGCCGTATCCGCTCTTACTTTAGCCGCATCCTCGCTCACTTTAGCCGCATCCGCTCTCACTTTAGCCGCATCCGCTCTCACTTTAGCCGCATCCGCTCTCACTTTTCCTTTCTTTGACTGATTATGCAGAAAATAATTAAGGTTTTAAGGTATTTTCGATACCTATTCAAGAAGCGCCTGTGGAAAATCTATGGAATTTATTTCAGCGACAGATCAACTCAATTTTAAGTTGAAAGTTTTAAAGTTCGTTTTCGTCTAAGTAGCAAACTTTCTGAAAGTAGCAATTACCCAATTTCCACCATGATGCACCTTACAGCAGCTACAACAGTTCTTAGAATTGTATTTTTCTCAGGGGGTTCTTACGAGACGTCGAGACCACTCTCCTCTTGACTAGGCTCCTCAAAAACACGAACAAGGATCGCCTCAATTCCAGTTTAACATAAGCTATGAGTCAGAAAATGACTCGAACAAAATCAAAAGAGATGTTGCATAAAGTATCCTTTAATGCCCCCAAAGATAGATTGTCCTTCGCGCCTCACCACATGCGCTTCAACCATAGGTTCGGGAGCAATCCTAGAACAATTTCATAGCGTAGAATGTGACACCATGGGTTATTTCAGCTTTGCCTTTAAGTGCACCGGACTTAACTATTTGACGTTTGGTAAATATTGAACATTTTTGTTAGCCATAAAACACCAAGTAATGGTTAAGGGCACTGAGTTACACATATTTACAGATTATCGCTCCACCTTGGGTGCGTTTCGTTCACAACTTTCCCCCAATCCAAGAAGCTTGTGCCCTCGAATTCATCAGTTAGTACACTAATAACATCAAGCACATTTCAGGCAGCTAAAATCTAAACGATACTGTCTCATTAGTTCCCTCGTTATATGTGACGGACAGCCTTCGTCATATGAATCTAGATAATCCAGTTCCATACAGGAAAAACTTACGACAACCTTGACAATTTATGTAACCATGGATTATATGACTTACGGATACAATTTACGGCTCTCGGGTGACCTATTGCCACTCGAGAGTGATCTCTCTTAAGAACCAGTTCAACCTGGACTTGCGGAGCAGTATGTATTCGGTAGGCTGATTAGTATACAGTAAATTATCCCATCGAGACACAATCATTCCCAAATTCTTGAAACAATATACTCTGCCTTCGTGGGAGAAAACCAGGTCCATGCGAGCTTCCTCTCTTATATCTCTCCGTGTGAGGTGAAGCAGCCCAACAAACATTACCTAATGCAGTGAAACCAGGGGACGATTTCGAGCCCATATTCGTAGCTTCAAAATAGCCTTCATTTCGACATAAACACCAGACATGACGACCAACGCGCTGCTTCCCACTGCACCGACCAAAACAATGTCCGTGTAGTGGAACCAGAGGTCGAATTCTACAGCGAACGTTCGACCAGAACATTAAATCGACACTCCACTCACGTAGCCATTAATAACTACTCAACGTCTACCTCCTAATTCAGCTCCTCTCAAAATTTGGTAATATTGGTTTGAAGGATCAATAAAGTACAATTTCGCTAGGGAGGGTGAAGTTCAATTCATTCATTCATCAAACGGGAATAATATTATTCAATCTTTAATTTAATTTGATATTTTATTAATTTCATTACATGCAGATGTCTTTCATTTGTACGCAAGCGATATTTTGTGCTATGCAACATGACTATGTACGTTATTAGCCATTTGTAGCATTATTCATCATCACCTTGTAAATGCCTTCATGACGTACTTATTTATTTATCATTTACCCAGCTAGAATTTGCGAGATGCAAATGATTTCTTTATAAAATTATTCAGAAACATCTGAAATGTAACGATGTTTGCACAACGGGCAATAATTGCCCCTGAAAGATATAAAGTTTTATTTGGAATGTAACCATTATCCTTTGTCTAAATGTGTAGACAGAAAATGACCCCCATGTAAACTGGACGTCTCGAAGTCAGTCTTTTATGTCGTAAGATACCATCTTTGTTACTAATTGAGTTTTTTTCGTTCTATTTATTATCTACCACAATCCTTTTTCGGGGAAAGAAATTGCGCAAAATTGTCAATTTTATATGGTTTTAAGACTCATTTAACAATTGGATGCTCCTATTCTTGAAATTATAATAAAAATGGTCAAATAATTGTCATCTTGCTACTTGCATGAGTAAAAATTGCCACACAGTCATGAAGGGTTTTGACTGCGAAGTAATCGCCATGCGCATTTAGAAACATCGAACCTTTTAAAAGTTAACTGGGTGAAATTCGGTTTTGAGAAAGTTTACCCCCCATAAGGAGTACACGAGCGGCCATAATATAAGGGTCAATAAGATCAAATTTATTTAAATATTTATTATAGACGTTTAACAAAACATTGAGACTATAAATTATGCACATATTTAGATATATCTAATATCTATATTTCGTGAAAATTTCAAGTGAGTGGAATAAATATTTCGTAAGTTATGAGGAAATAAACAAACTATCTTCCAAATTGCAGCAGCCAAAAGTTAAGGGTCACTTAGAAAAAATGAACTACCAACCGAGTTATTTGTGTTTAGGATATTGTTGATAGGCTAACAGTTACTCCTTATGATAATGCTTTATTGGAACATTCAACTGTCAACATGGTGGCTTGTAAGAGACGACCGGTGTCCTGTGATGAAAAACAAAGGATTGTGTTCCTTCACCAAGAGGGCAAGTAAACTTCTGTGATAGCAACTACTGTATGAAGGTCTAGAAGTGTTGTGCAACGAATTGTAGCTCGTTTTAAGTCATCAGGATCGACATATGTTAAACCCGAAACCCGTAGACCTCGTAAAACGTCACCAAGACAGGATCGTATTATGGTTAGTATGTTACTGAACGATAGGTTTAAGAGTGCTGCTGAGATATCCCACAAGCTCAGCTCCACTTCCGATGTCAACGTATCGCGCAAAACAGTTTCCCGGAGGTTACGAGGTTCTGGGTTGCTTGCTCAGGCACCGGCAAAAAAACCTCTGATCTCCAAGAAGAATCAAAGAGCCCGCCTTCGCTAGACTCACGAACATATCGTTTGGACAGAAGAACAGTGGTCGCAGGTTCATTTTAGCGATGAATCAAAGTTTAATGTTATTGGTTCTGATGGCGGGATATACGTCCGACGAAGATGCGGCGAAAGGTTATCTCGTGCATGTGCGAAGAAGATAGTAAAATATTGAGGAAGCAGTGCAATGGTATGGGAAGTGATCTCTCTTCTGGTCCTAGTCCACTTATTCGCCTACAAAGAACTGTCACTGCTCAAATCTGCAAGCAGATTTTTACACAGAATGCCCTTCCACATCTCCGATCCTCGTCAGTTCAACCTCCTATATTCGTGCAGGACAACACTCCCTGCCACACTGCGAAGAGAGTCAAAAGATTTTTGTGAGTGATAAAGGGGTTGATCTCATGGACTAGCCACCTTAAAGTCCCGATCTCAACCCTATATAAAACGTTTGGAAGATTATAATTGGAGATGGAACGCGAAGGAGAAATCCAAAGAACCAAGATGAACTCTGGGAATAATTGAAATACGAATGGAACGATACTACCCCATTTTTGTGCAATAAATTATTTCACTCCTGTGTTCTCAGATTTCGGGAGTTCATTGCTATTCGAGCGATGTTCACAAAATACGAGTATTAATAGTAAGGCTGGTTTTTTTTTCTAAGTGACCCTTAACTTTTGGCCGCTGCAATTTGGAAGATAGTTTGTTTATTTCTTCATAACTTGCGAAATATTCATTTCATTCATTTGAAATTTTTACCTAAGATAGATATTAGAAATATCTAAATATGTGTTTAATATATAGTCTCAACATTTTGTTAAACTTCTAAAATAAATGTTTAAATACACTGGTTCTTACTGACCCTTATATTATGGCCGCTAGTGTACTTAGGTATGTACTTGTGAATACATGTGCTCTTTCTACGAACTCATTCAGAGAGGTTTATAATACCACCACTCCACATGTCCTATATACATTAGATGAGTGGCAGATTTTGTCACTCTTAATCGTTCTCATAATTCACTTTTTACTCTGCAGTATCGATTGCAGCGATGTAATGTCAATTCATTTTCACTTTTTGGAGGACCCGTTAGTAGATAAGGTGTTGGACTTCTAACGCCTGGGTAACAAAACCGATTCCCGGTGGGATATGACATTTAATAAAAAAATGGTGTTGATAGGGAGCTAGTCGCCGATTGACGCCGTGCTGAGTATGAAATATGTGCGCAGACAGCTCTATTCATACACTGTGTTACACACATAGACAATCATAATAGCGCTGCATATTCTTCCATCTCTTCGCACATATAACACATCACTTCCCCCTTCGAATCTGCCGGGGGGGGGGAGTCATATCCACACTTACCTGACATGGGAAGAATAGCTGTCCCTCGGGCCACGAATCGTCTCCTGATCACTGTGGATCCTTCGCTTCCATCGATGACTGGTCCCTGTAGTCCTTGGTGCCAAAAGGTTTGCCAATGATTGTCATTCTAATCTTAATGTGAATTTTATTATCCGGACGGGGAACCTTAAGCAGTGTGAAAAAAGGCAAATATACACAAACAAAGGAAAGCTTTGATCTTTCAGAGTGGAAACAACACTTTTCAATTGAGCGATGTTAAACCACATCGGGTATGAATAGTTGCGGGATAGAGCGGTTCTTATCCCACGTTAAACTGGAGGCCATTCCATAATGAGTTGAAACTTAGGCGGTCCTGGTCCAATAAGGTGGAGGAGATAAATAGCGAAACCTAGGTTTGAAAGAGGCTAATAGCGAAAACCTAGGGTTGGAGGATATCAATAGCGAAAACTAGGGTTGGAGATGGTAAATAGCGAAACCTAGGAGTTACAAACGTTAATAGCAAAAACTTCAAGTAATCTTCTCTTTTGACTTATCGGAGTATTTACGTTTCACGTATTCTCACCCCTCCTAACCGCACCAATTTATTTATAATGCAAATCTCTTTTATAAACTTTGTCGTGATGCACTTGTTGGTTTCGACATTTTTAAAACTGGGCATTTGATTCCCTGAGCTCTTTGGTACCCGCTTTATTTTGTGCAGTATTTGAATTGAGGATAATTGATGCCCAGAAGTCTTTGTAATGTATTTTTTTCACGGGTTTTTTCTTTTCTAGTATTTTTTCTACTTCAATAATTTACCACTGAAATAAAAAAGTAAATCCCAGTTTCCTTTTCCCAGCGAAGTCTTCTTTTTTATCTCGTGCTGTGGCATCTAATTGAAGGAGACCTTTTTACCAAAACTGCCATAAAACCACCTTCACAATCATTCCCAAAGGCAGACTCAAGGAATCGAAAACCACTACCCAAAACGACTCTTACCCAACCTCCTAAATTACCTTTCTCATAACGGAGGTTCTCCATTGAAGCGATTACCTGGGTAATAATCCTCTCACCTGATGATATACCATTGACTTCTCCACGTTGCCATTTCTTCCCTGGATGTCAGGGTGGAGGGGGCAATTTGACCTCCTGGGGTTATTTAAGGTAGGCCTATACGAAGCCTCCACAATTTTTTAACAATTTACCACTGGCTGATTGGATTCAGGATTGAAGACTCGATACAGTCCACAGGGTTATAATTACCCCAAAACAAAGGGCATATCCAAGGGATAGAAGATGGAGGAATAGTATGTGGATAAAGAATAAGATGAAAGAGCACGAAACGATAAAGTACAAATTAACGAAAGGGATTTAAAATTGATAAAAGCATAAAATCTATACGTTTGACCTAACTTAAGCCATTGAGAGAATAATGGGAGTTTTTCCATTCCACCGGGTATAGTTGCAAATAGGAATATAGCAATATACGAGTAGCAAATAAAAATAATTTCTATAGATATCCTCTTGTATCTGCGACACTAATTATTCTATTTACCCGTCTTTAGAGGCGCTCTAGTGTTCTAAGTATCATGTTAAATGCTTTTGGATTTGACATCACTTTGAAGAGTGGTTTCTTAATTCTATCTACGAGAGGTGAAGAGTCAGTATGTGTTTGCATCTTTCTGATCCTGTACAGAGTGATAAAAAAGTATCATTGTATGCATAATTTTGTCATAAAAGTATTATTCATGTTTGTATTATGTCTAATAATCGTTTCATGTCGCTTGAATTTTAATATAACAATATTAGACCATGCCTAGATGAAAATTTGAAGAAAATAAAATGATTTTTACAGAAATGGATTGTTATTCAATCTGAAGATGGAGTATTCTAATAAAAAATGGATATAAATCTTAATTACGTTTCTATGCTGTTAATAGAGTTTAGTTTAAAGAAAAGAACATAACATCCATTGACTCATTGCATGCGCGATCTATTTTTCGTGTTGTTCGAATATTCCCTTTGAAACGCTCTTTCTATGCCTCACGAGTAGCAGAATAAGGCAAAAATTAAGCCAAGATCAGCAGCAAAGGCATCGCCAACAAGGTTGCTATGGGCGAACAGCTCGGACGGACAAGCTCCTTTTCGCTTCTATAACGAAACGAGACGCGCATTTCTCAGGCATTTGACGCATATAGTACAGTGATCATCGAGTTGCAATTGCTATAAACAGGCTACAAATAGTAATTAAAGGTATAAATTGGTACTTTTGAGTAAGTTTATCCTGTTCAGTTTCATTCATGTGGTCGTACAAAAACGCCTGCTACTAAATCGGGGTTAAGTTAGCTATCGCATTCTTCTCAATCGCTAATTTTTCACAACTACCGTTTTCAGTTGTTTCATTTTTTATGTCTTCATCTTTGTGCTCCCTTTTTATTTGTTTTAGGCTGGGACAGATATAATTAGGGGTGAATGAGGTGTTAATCACCACCAAAACACAACAGTCAATCATGTTGAAGTCTGTATCTGTTTGAAAGATCTAAACTTAGTTTGTTTTATTGATTACATTGAAGAACATTAATTGACTACCCTGAAGAACACTGGTTTTTAAAAAATCCTTTTACCTAAAATAAATGCTGGTGTTCTCAAAGGGTTAAAATAAAAAGGAGAGTTGCGCGTTCATGGAAGATGGCACTCCATGTTACTGTAAAATCAATGATTTCTCAGGCATTTAGCACCTCCACATAGACTCCATTTAACATATGTTGAAGTCTGTATCTGTTTGAAAGATCTAAACTTAGTTTGTTTTATTGATTACATTGAAGAACATTAATTGACTACCCTGAAGAACACTGGTTTTTAAAAAATCCTTTTACCTAAAATAAATGCTGGTTTTCTCAAAGGGTTAAAATAAAAAGGAGAGTTGCGCGTTCATGGAAGATGGCACTCCATGTTACTGTAAAATCAATGATTTCTCAGGCATTTAGCACCTCCACATGGACTCCATTTAACATATGTAAAAGTGACCCCCAACCAGCAACATGATTAGAATTCTTAAAACCTTGACGGAAAACGTGACCCGAAATAATTCAATTTCAAAATTCCTTCGGTGGCGAATAAGCAGCTAGAGGAAAATCCACCCTTATTAATTCTTCATAGATTTCTTTAGTAGCTTAAATATAGTGCGTATATTTAATTATTGTGAGTCTCTGTAGGTCTTAGTCCTTGTTCGCGTTGTAAAAATTCATTCTAGATGGGGTAGCATTGCTAGTGTAGAATCCTTTTCGGCGAATTCTAAAGGAATCCTACATAAACCCAAACAACTCAACAAGCTATCGCCACTCCTCTCAACCTTTCTTCGAGAGGGGCTAGTGTCAGCTAGATTTTGTGATGAAATGTCCTGCCCCATCGTTGATAAGAACTTCGAGTCTGCTTTCAAGGGATCGACACAATTGTATCCTATCTCCTAGGATGCTTTGCCGAGTGCTAGATGCCGGGAGCCTTTCATTCTAGTACTCCTCTTGGGCACTCGTTAGCCGTGATGCTGTTAATCACACGTTGTTCCTCTTCATCGTCTTCATGAATTATTTGGTATTTCAGGAACTGGTCTTGATTCGTTCCGCTAGTACCTGTAATCTCGTACTCTGTTCAAATCAGAAGTGACGGGTCTTGGCCGGTGGAGGTACGTATTTGTGTTCAGCAAGGGTCAGATCTTGCTCCGCTCCTTTTAGCATCTACCTTCTTCCGCGTAGAATAGTTCTACCACATCATTTCTTTTTGCCGGTGTCATCCAAGTCTATCTCTATCTTTCTCTCCACCACCGCTTTTGAGACTTAGAAGTCTTCTCTCCCTGTCATCATTAAGGACCTGCTCTTGATTAACTTTCTGAAACTCATGACCAAACTGAGTTTTTATTGGTGGGTTTCCTTTTGAATTGGCTCGCTGTAAAAGATATTGCTCTTTCTACTTTGATGGCTTACGGATTCCATGATCCGACACTGCTAAATATCTGGGTGTCGCCTTCGAATGTCAACTACCACCCGCACTCACGTCGCTAATATTTAAAAGTCTTTTCTCTGTTTCCTCCGTAACCTTAAACCCACCTGCTCCCACTTTGACCACAATAGCTTCGAGATCGCTACCCACATTTCGTTACCTTACACCTCGATTGTTTTCATTCCCTTCTCATTCTTACACACTTCAACCCATTTCAACTCGTTCTAAACCTTGCAGCCCGGGTTCTGCACCGCGGATGTTTCTTTCATGCAACCCACCTGCTCCGAAAATTGCACGAGTTACCCATCTGTTTCCGGATCGTCTTCAAAATTCTCCCTTTTACCTGCAAGATGTTATCCACAAGGGCACGTGACCACCTGTCTTCCTCTCTGAGCCCACATGTCCCCTGATATCACCACATTTGGCCTCTGTTTCCCTACAGTTTGTTCCTCGTAGTCGCCTGTGCCGCATAGGTGATTATGTCGTCTTGACTTTTGTTCCTAAGATGTGGAATGCTCTGCCTGCTGTTATACGATCCACCCTTTGCCTTGATTCCTTCAAGCGTGCCTTAAGAATCCATTTCATCTCTCAAACCTTTTCATATTTGCGAGAAAGGCGTTTTGTGAAAGTCTGTTCTATCCAAGGGGCCTAAAAGATGTTTATTATTATTATTTCTTCCTTTTACTTCGTTCTTCCCTACCTTCCTCCATCTCAAACGATCTGTAGTTTTTTCAAGCTTGTGTCTATTAGACTTCCTCCCTCTTCATATTCCTTCCTTCCCTACTGTGCATTTCAATCCATTTCAGGCTGCAGCCTTTTCCTCTGCTGCCATAAATAAATCAAATGGGCTTCCCTCATCCACCCATCCATGCAGCCGGGGGGTAAAGTAAAGCTACATAAAGTTGCGTAATCAAGCCCCTTCTTTTAGATGAGCTGTCATCGGCTGATAATTATATCTTCGACCCAACGAGCCGTCCAGTCATCTCTCGATAATCATAACTCACCGACAAAATAAATTCAATCAACCGGGTAGGTACTGGGCGTACTTTTCTGAAAATAAAACTACTAAGCCATTTGCTTCTCACTTACACCTACACAGGTGCGCATGTTCTCCAAAGGGCGGAATATATGCGCAATACGCGCAATTAAATATGCCTTCGAGTCATCCACAAAAGGGCCAGAGACTGGATGTTACAACATCAAGCGAGCAGGAACGTTGAAGTCAATATCCGGCCGAGATGATTACGTAAGAGGACGAGGCAAAAATCGACCCAGATTGCTGGGTTTCAGCATTCAGACCAACCAGAAATTGAAACTCTAGACTACATTTAAGAATATTTGAACTTTAGTTAATAGTTTAATAACGTTTAAACAAATTCACGTAAATTGGTGTCTTTTTTAAAGACCGCATATGGGTTGTCAGATGCAACTGATGGCTGGAGGGTTAAGTTCCCTCCAGAAACTGTCCGCATATCTTTATTTCATCTAACTTAATCAATTTATTTAGAGATTTGGCCTTACAAACTTTCCGCAAGAGATGCGCTCGTGGGTTTTATCTTTAAATTCAAAACTATGGTGTTTTCTAATTGTATTTCCGTATCTGGAAAATTATCATCATCTGCCACACGTTAAATGTTAACAATAAATTTAAATTTATTATATATTGATAAACGAGCGAAAGCCAAAGAGAGCATACTAACAGAGTTTTAGAAGAGAAAGCCGCGGAGTGGTGAAATTCGGGAATGTGTGGACGGTGCATGACTCGAGTGGCTAAAAGAGGTGACTACTATCCGCGTTCGAGAGCAAGAGGGTGTGAAACTTCCTCAACCTCCTCTACAACGTTTAATAATAATAGGGAATCTTTGTATGGCGCTTTCCAAGGCCATACATATTCACAGACCGCCTTAAAATAAAACATTTCTGCCCGCGGGACCCCTCTGAGACACGGGTCTGGCCCTGAGACATGGGTCTGGCCCTGAGACACGAGTTTGGCCTTGTGACACGGGCCTAGCTCTGAGACATGGGTCTGGCCCTGACACGGGTCTTCCACAAGTCATAAATTCCTGTCACAAATGATTCCGCCTCAAATTATTATTGATAATTTTTCACGATTCGCGTAAATCCAAAAGGTTTTCCAGAATCGTCGAGTGACTTTGGGCTTTGGTGATTATCCAACCCAGTTCCTCTCCTTGGTCCTCTAATGGCCAGGAAGGACCACTGATTGGTTAAATGGTAGAAGATGCAGAAACCCTCGGGAGCCTCTCATCGCGACTTGAGTCCCTCATTAACTCGGATCTGACTGAGATACGGGTAGTACAGCTTTTTTCGAGGATCATTAGGATTATAGAGTAGTTGGTTAGTGTGCTGGATCCCTGGGTATTTCCTAGAAGAAAAGATCCGGACCAAACAGATTATTGGTGCATTTATTTGGGTCGTGTGCTCTTTGGTATGGACTTGTCTTGGACTCTTTTAAATTCTCCCTTCTCGAGGACTAGTGGGAGTACAAACACTCATCGTGCTCGATTTGTACTCAATCTATCTTGTAAAAATCTAATCTCATGATCGCCTCATCTTTCCTCTTCTTCATATTTGTCCGAGCCAAGTGGAAACACCGGGTCTGGTTAGTAGTCGGATGGACTCTGATTCGCGTCCATTTTACAGCATATGCTGTAGAGACCCGCACTTCAGGCACCCCCCATTAAAGTGTAGCCCTTTCCCCATTGGGAAATAAAAGACCTCTGAAGGACTGCAGCTCGGTGTTAAAAGCAGCACCATATTCTTTATTATTAATATTCATCCATTTTCTTCTTCTGTCTGTCATATAAACCTATTCTTTGTCTACCAATCCCTAAAACTCAGGTGAGAAAACGTGAGCACAAAGAGGCAAAATTAGGGTTGTTTCTATTGGAAATTTAACTCATTTTAAAATCAAATTTTGTCTCCAGTCTTTGCAAGACCTGATATTTGGGAGAATCTTTTTGAAAACCTTTCCAGCTGGAGTAAATTGGTGCAACATTCTCTGTCCAGCTTCGAGAGGGTCATCCAGGTATGCCCGATGTATGGTAAGCGTGTCTAACTATTTTAATCATTTACCACAATTATGCAGTGGTAAGCTAGCAATTATTCGTTTTGGTTGAATCTTCTCAATATTCATGTGATTTATTTTCTTTTATTTTTCTCTTCTCATTCTCAGTTTCCACACTTGCGTCTTCTGCCTTTGGTTAATATAGCTTCATTTTTGCGATAAAGATGAATATATTCATTTTTAAGCTTGTTTATGCTGCTGATGAATATCTCGGTTACAAGTCTAAAGAATTACGTAAGTTGTATTCATTTCTTTAATGAATATACAACCTTTTCTTGTGAATAAACCGAGACTACAGCTGTGCATATTACAGGTAACAAAATGAATATTCCAACTATTCATGTAATTTCTATTCATTTATTTTCCATCTGTTATATTTTTCACTTTCATTTAGTGAGCATTTTTGCCTGTAATCAATATAGATTTTCCTTTGCGATTAAGCCAAATATATTCTTTTTACAAGCATTTGTCCACCACTTCTGAATATTTTAGTTAGAAGACTAAAGCATTAAGTGGGTGTATTGGTCTTCTTAATGAATATACAATATTTTCTTGGGAATAACCTGAATATATTCATATTTGAAATTATTTGTGTTTCCCTTCTGAATAGATCAGTCACAAGTCAGAAGCATCTTTCGAGCATTTCTTTTTCATGAATGAATATGGAACCTCTTCTCGGGAATAGACCGAATATATTCATTTTTGAAAGTTCTTCTGCTCCATTGATGAATACAATGAAATCAAAAGTCGGTTTGATCCCTCAGACAAAAAAAAAACAGGATAATTTTCCCTCTGCCAAGTGGTTCGTGAGGATAGTTTGCCCTTGGCCTGCCATGAAGCAAGGTTGACCTTGAGGAACGACGGGAGACATGCCGGAAGATCGAGGAACAGTGCAAGTTGTGCGGGGCATGAGGTGATCCAGCAGGAGAAATGGTGGGTGTTAGGTTAAGATTACCAGTGAAGTGCTTCAAGTTCGTACTTTCGAATGTTTATTGTTTGTAAGAACTTATTTAGGGAGACTTATGACAAATGACAAAACCCTCCCCCCTCTACTGAACTCCGCATTGAGGGGTGAAGACGTTTGCTGGTAGACTCTTTGCTACCATTATCTTTCTTCACGATTCTCTATCAACCTTCTTTATCTGACTCGCCCCCGAACGGGGCCAGATTCAAAAGAAAACAGTTCCCCTAGGTATCTTTCATCCCAAGTAGACTTGTCCTGGCTACTGAGCTAGGAATCCTCCACTCATTTCCACTTCCTCAACTTCACTTTCTAGAGTAACCCTGTTCTCAAAAACTTTCTGACACCGTTGCCTCGATTCGTGTTCACGCTTTTAATAAATAATAAAATATATAAGAAAATAATAAATAAATTAACGAAAATAATGAGTAATAAATATGTTTTAGATAATTGAATATATATAAATAAAAATAAATTCGCAACCACACTTCGTAAACAGAGTACACTACAACACGACCGGAGCAAGTTCGAGCAGATTTTACCTTTGAGTATTGAATTCGCGTGGATTATTTGCTCGTTCTTCTGAGCAGTTCAAAAGGGACTTTGAACAGCCCGGGATAACCCGGGCTGTTCTTGCCTGGCTGCTCTTGCAGAGTGAGGGTCTTGGCGTCCTCTACCTCCCGAGTCTTTTTTTTTCTGAGAAGTGAATTTTTGCAATGGTGCCATAGTCACACATCTGATCTTCCACCATTGCTTCATTTCTCTTTACTCAGGTTGATGTAAATCTGAGTATCTCTTTTCTATCTTTATTTCTCCAGTTCTTCTCCATTTTCACTTCTTCCCCTCTGCTTCCTTTAATCCTCCCATGGTGAAGCTGCCCATCGTGACCGTTGTCACAGCAACGCAGCTCCTGCTGGTGATCAGGTTATAAGGCTGGGTAATAGCAGTTATCCTAGTCGCCATGCGATAGCAGGGAAGGTGGGAAGGTCTTTTGACCTATTGTGAGGTAACGCCCGTCTAAGCATGGCAGCCCCATGCCAGTAGGTTCCTCTCCTGCTCGTCACCTCTGTAGAGTATGAGCTAGCTCTTCTAGGGCCAAAGCCAAAGAGGTTGACGTTAAATTGATAGCTTACTGCATATAATATAATTCCAACCATCCTTTTCCTAAGCCTCTCTCAGACTCTTGCTTTCGATTGGCTGTTTCTAATTTATTGTGGTTATATTCATGTGAATCCTGGTCTTACTCATTGCCACACTGGTCGAGTTCTTTACTCCAATAAAAGAGGGCTACACAAGAATCTCAGAGACCTTACTGTTGTCAGTCGGTCCTATGACATAATTATATGCGCAGAAACTTTGGTTTCCGACTATCGCCACAAATCCGAGCTAAAGATCATTGGGTTCTGTCAGCCCCTGTTTATTCGCCGTAATCGTCGGCGGGGAATGTCCGTCTATATTCGTGATGGTTTCTCCGCTCATAGAAAAACTAACTATGAATGTGGCTGCCATGAAGTAATGGCCTTGCGCATTTGTACCCGAATCCAAAACTTTTATATTTTGGGCGCTTGTCGCAACCCCTATTGAGATGATATCATATATGTTTGCCTATTAACAGCCATGGCCACCATCCAGTCTGATGATCGCAAGGCAGTTTTTGTTTCTGTTGGTGATTTCAATGCTCACCATCGTGAATGGCTTGAGTCTGCATCCCCAACAGATATTCATGGTCGTGCAGCATAGGATTTTGCTAGTGCTTCGGGCTGTTCACAGTTGGTATCCAGCCCTACTCATCATGCTAGTAACTGTCTCGCTTTAGTACTTACGGATGTACCTGTCATTGTTAAAGCAGAAATTAATGCACCCATAGGTACATCCGATCACTCTGCCATCAGAATCAAACTTGATCTTAGGCAACCTGTCCTTTCTTATACTTTTACGAAGTAGATTTATCTAAAAAACAGGGTTAACTGGAATAATGTCCTATAATGATGTTTCCAGGTTCCGATTAGGGGCCATTCTTGGCAGTGCTGAGCCCATGTCCGCTTTCCATGAACAGATACTTAGTATTATTTCTCGTAGAGTCCCTGTTAAAAGGATCTCATACCGGTTCAATGATAGAGCTTGGTTTACAGTGGAATGCAAAACTGCTCGAGATGCCAAACAGGCAGCATACCGCCACTGGTCTCAGCTACGTACAAGAGAATCTTGGAACGAGTATGTTCTAGCAAGATCTCAAGCAGAGAGGATTTATCATGATGTGGAAAGGGAATATCTGAGTTCTGCCAAGGATAAATTGTTAAGCGCCACTGATCCACATAAATGGTGGTCCACCCTTAAATCAGGGTCTTTGGCTGCAGCTCATCACTTTCCCCACTGCTCTCTGAGAACGGTCAACTTATCACGAGTCCAAAGGAAAAAGCTGATCTTATAATGAAGCCCTTTGACTCTAAACTTAGTAGAGAGGAATTAATTTTCAATCAAGAAATAGCCATTATGCCTACTCTTAATAAAATTACATTTCGGTCCAAAGAAGTGGAGAAGCTACTCAATGCTCTTGATCCATGTGGGGGCACAGATCCTCTTAAAATGTTTCCTTTGTTTTTCAGGGAAACTTCTGCTGTAATCGTAAAAAAACTGAGTGCAGTATTTAGATGCCTCATGCAATCTGGATCGTTCCCCGAGTGTTGGAGGGTGGCTCACATTACGCCTATTCCTACGGGAACTCCTTCCCCTGATCCCTCCAATTATTGTCCAATCTCTATTACACCAATACTTTCTAAAGTTTTTGAGCACCTCGTTGCAGCTCGCCTTTCTCGCTTTCTTGAGAGATCAGGTGTTCTCCCTTGTAATCAATTTGCTTATCGAAAAAAGCTTGGTACAACGGATTCATTTCTTACGATCTCTCACAAGATCCAGTTAGCACTAGACCAGGGGCATGAGGCCCGCATAGTTCAACTGGGTCTCTCAGCTGCCTTTGATAAAGTAAATCATAATAGCTTGCTGAAGAAGATAGGATATATTGGTGTTAGTGAAAAGGTTTTATCTATTTTAGAGCAATTCCTGGTGGGTCGCACCCACAGGGTTTGTGTTGATGCCAACTTCAGTGACTGGCATCCGGTCCACTCGGGCGTTCCGCAGGGCGGTGTTCGCGGACCTCTGCTCTTCAATATTTACAATGCTAACCTCTTTAGCATCACAAAAAAATATTATGTATGGTTATGAGGAAGATGTAACTCTGCTCGCGACTATTGACTCACCTCACTCTCGCAGCATTGCATTTAAATCCCTCAATGAAGATCTTCGATGCATTTCTATATGGTGCTATATATGGGACATGAAGCTTAACATCGATAAATCTAAATGTATGTGTATCTCACAATCTCGTAGCCCTTTTCCTCAACATGAACCTCTCCATGTTGATGGTTTAGCATTAAACGATGTGGACGAACTGGATATTTTGGGCGTTAAATTTGATTCCAAATTAACTTTTGAGTGTCACATCAGATCTCTTGTAACTACTGCTTCGCAGAAATTGGGAATCATGAGAAAGGCCAATGCCCCCTTCAATGATGCTTCCGTGTCCGCCACCTGCTTCCGAAGTTTTATTCTTCCAGCTTTGGAATATTGTGCCCCTGTCTGGTCGACTGCTGCTACCTCACACTTGCATTTTATTGACAGAGTCTCTTATACTGCCAGCTTTCTTTTTGGAGGTAATGTCTAATGGAACCTTGCACATCACCGTAAGTTCAGCAATCTTTGCATGCTCTATAAGATACAATCCAATCCGCATCAGTCGCTGTATATTTCATTGCCAAATCGCTTTGTAGCAAGGAGAAACACTCGTCAGGATTTGGCCCGGCATCCTCTTTGTTTTCAGTCTATCAGATGCCGTACGAACCAGTTTCAGCGTGCTTTCTGCCAAACGTTGTCCATCTTTGGAATTCCTTGGACGAAGAGACTTGTGCATTGAATAGTGTAGATGCCTTCAAAAAGAAAGCTAATATGATCTTGTGTTCATCATGTGTTATTGTGTTATTTGTTGTTTTTTTCTTGTTTGAATATTCTATATACAGTATATCTTGTTTTGTTTGAATGTTACTATATACTGTTTTTCAAAATTTTTATTTAATTTTATTACTCAATTTAATTTAACTGAATCCATAGATGACTGGAAGCCTTGAGGTTTTTCTTTACCTATCTTTTCCCAGTTTGTTCTTCTATCCCACTTCCTTTTCTTCTTACCATCGTTCCCTCTTCGACGTTGCAGGTGTGCGGGGATTGCTAATTGTGATCTATAGTGCTTGCACTCTTCCCGTTCTACCTGTCTCATCTTGTGTAATAATAATAATAATCGTGCACGTTTGTAATTCGCCCTCTTGGTCACAGTGTTGAGGGGAGATGTTATTTGCTGGAACGATCTTTGCTATTATTTATTTTCTCCAGCGTGATTTCTCCCTCCGCCTCCTTTATCTCTGGTTAGATTTTCTACGCCAGGTGACAATGATAGTGTTTAAACCCCCTGGTACAAACGAGGGTCACTTGTATTAATTTCGCCGAGGTGGGGCACTGGACCCTTTTCAGGAGCCCCATTTTGTCCCGGTATCTGGAGTTAAAAGGGGCCAGGTTTTGCCTATCTATTTATCCCTGGGTTAATTTCATTTAGTTTTGACTTTGTGTTCAATTATCGAGGTGTCCTTTACCCTTTTTTTCCTTCTCCACAGAGATTTGATGGCAGTCAAACTGTAGTAGTTATATTACTTTCATGCAGCCAACCTTGCACCACACAGATCGATATCTACACCTGGTTGAAGCCAATTAAGCAAGCCAATTAATCATGGAGTGATATTCCGTGGGTACTGATAAATCTCCACCTGACCCATAGTGCCCGGGAAGCATTATTGGAGGCGAAACCACCGGGCGAGCCCACGAGTTTGACAAATCGGTCATCACGCAATGAAAGCAGCCGTGATTTGTCTTCTAGAAGGATGAGAGGAACGAGTGAAGGAAATGTGCTCGTTCAAGACGGGCATGGAAAGTGTGATATATATATATATATATATATATATATATATATATATATATATATATATATATATATATATATATATATCGAGAAAGATTATTGCAATAACGCAATCATAATTATGCGGTTAAAAGGCTATTTTGGGGGAAAACCAGTCTTCCTCAAAGCCCTCGGAAGGGGCTCTTCTCACATACACGAGAAGTTAAAGCATAGAACAAGCTTTTTTGGCTATCTGAGAAAAGCTTATTTAATGCGTTACCTTCCGAGGGCTTTGAGGAAGACTGGTTTGCCCCCAAAATAGCCTTTTAAGCGTATATATATATATATATATATATATATATATATATATATATATATATATATATATATATATATATATATATATTTATTACCTTTTTTCGAAAAAATCCGTGCAGGGAAGCGATTCGAACCAGGCACACTGAGGCAGCGAGCACCGCTTTCATCACAGTTAAAAGTATGCCGTTAGTACACACACACAAATATATATATATATATATATATATATATATATATATATATATATATATATATATATATATATATATATATATATATATATATATATCCCAAGAAATACAGTAACGTACATGTAAATGTATGTATATTCGCCGCGTGTTTACCTCAATTCTTCTTTGTCCTTTGAATTCCCTATTAATTTTTTCTCTCTTTCATAGTCCCGATTGACCTTGCGAATCGTAGCTAAAATCTCGTTTATTCAAAAGATTATTTTGGTCTTCTGCGTAGCCAAGTGGCCTAAGAGATGATTTAATTGAGATCAAAGCGGATGCTCGCTGCCTCAGTGTGCATGGTTCGAATCCCACCCCTGTACAGAATTTTGGCGAATTAGGAAATAATATTTCCGAAGAAAAAAATTCCTGTTTTCTATTTCCTGTGGTTTGTTTGATTCACTTTCATCATTTTTTCTCGCCCATGAAATATTTATATATATACTCGTATATATATATATATATATATATATATATATATATATATATATATATATATATATATATATAACCTAATGACTTTCTAAGATTTATGAAAAAATAAAATGATTTTTGAATGTTTTGCAATAATAAAAATCGTCATGTCAGATAAAACATTAAAATTAAGGCTTGGTTGTTTTTTTTCGTATATAAATCAAATTTAGATAAAAGAATTTCTCGCCTTTAGGCCTCTTAAATAAACATGGATCAAATAAAAATATAGACCAAGAGTAAATTAATTATTATCAGGAGAAAAGAGGAGCGGTTTCGCCACTTCTCCTTTCAGGAGGAACTTACGTTTTGCAGACAGACCTTCGCTGCCTGCGAAGGTCTCGAAGGTCTCTGCCAATCTCGTTCTAACAATGGGTTTTTGTCTAAAAAAATTAAAATATTTCTATTACATATTCTCTAATAATTTACTATTTTTGTTCCTATCCATACTTATTTTCTAGGTCTAAATTCAAGAAAAATCTTTTAGCTGAATTCTTTCCATATATCCTTAAAACAATTCTCACCTCATTTTTTTTTATCTAAATTTTCTTATATATACCAAAAAATACCGCTTCAAAAATCTGTCATGCCTTAATTTTAACTCATTTTATGAACTTCACGATTTATAATCTTTTTCATTCTCAGATTAAGTGATTAAAACTTTAATAAACGCTTTTATTTCCTCCCAAAAGAGCCTTGCGCTATAATTGTCATCATCATCATCATCATCATCATCATCATCATCACTATCTCTATAATATAATTTAAGAAGAGTATTTTTTGAGTATTTGAATAATAATTTTATCGTAGTTTGGTTATGACTTGTTTTTTTATCAAAGTTATTTCTAATAATTCTTTTATAATATCAAAAAACAAAATTGTGAAGTTCAGAAATTTTTTTTTATATATCTTCTATAACTATATTTTAACAACGTGATATTTTGAAAGGGGCGAAATTTAGTTTAGAGTTCCTTTTTAAAATTAGTTTAATTGGTAAAGTTCAGAAAATTTATTAAAACTTAACCTTGGCTGCTTTTTTTTAGATTTTAAATTTTAATCTTAGCAGCGAAGCGCGAAGCCATTGCCTGGTTCTATCTATAAATAAAATAAGAAAGATCTTGGATAGAAACTTTTAATATACGAAAACCATCTCTTCTCTCCTAATAATTTACTCTTGATCTGTTTGTTTTTTCAGATCTATCCTTATTTTCTAAGCACAAATGTAGAAAAAACAAAAAACAAAACATCGAAATTCTTCAGAAATACGAAAAAAAGAATTTACAGAAATTGTTTTCCCATCTAAATTTTTATTTAATATTTTAATTTTGCTTAACTTTTATAGATGGTAGCTATTTTCTTCTGATAAAGATAAAATGGATATCTATTTTATAAAAAAGTTCGATAAAAGATTCGAATATATGAAAAAAAATAACAGCCATATTTTTATTTTAATCAATTTTCTGAACTTCATTTGTAATTCGTATTTTTTTCAAAATTTCCCTTCAAATTGATAATCATATTTATTTTTAGTAGCGTGCGAGTCAGGTCGTGAGCGTCTCTATATCTCACTATGTCGGTCGGTCGGTCCGTTTTGCTTTTTTGTTTTGTTTTCGTAATAACATTGTAACTATTCAGCAGATTCTAGTGAAATTTGAAACTCTCATGTTGTTTAACATTCTCTTTCCAATGCTATAATTGTCAAAGTCCTCCCAAGGTTTGCTCGGGAATTATTTTGTGTTGACGATAACATCATAACTATTCGGCCGATTTAAACGAAATACAAAACCATTATGTTGTTTTACATTCTCTTTCGAATGATATCATTGACAAAGTCCTATCAAGGCTATCTCAGGAATTAGTTTATTTGGTAATAACATCAAAACTTTACGTCCGATACTCTGCTAAGCTATACTATGCCAAGCTATGCTAAGATATAATGTACAAGGGTAAAATATACTATGCTAATTTAGTCTATAATATGCTATGATAGGATAGCATATAGTACATATGTTAGGATAGACAATAATAAGCTATACTTGACTAGGTTATAATACAATAGTATAGTATAGGCTATACATGTCTAGGATAGTAAATGCTATGCTAGGTTATGCTAGGCTAGGCTAAGCTATACTAGGCTAGGCAGGGCATGATATGCTATACTAGGCTAGGCTACGCTATGGTATGCTAGGTTAGGCTATGATATACTAACTTATGCTACACTAAGCTAGTCTTCTCTATACCAGGCTAGGATAAGTGAGGCTTTGCTAGGGTAGGTTAGGCACTGTTATTCATGCGAGGCAACCCTAAGCTAAGATCTAATAGTCAAGTCTAGGCTAGGCAATACTATGATATACTATACTATATTAACTAGGGAAGGGTAGGGTAGGGTAAGGTATGCTATAATATACTAGGCTGCGCTAAGCTAGGCTAGGTTATACTCTGCTAGGCAGGCTAAGCTATACTTTGATAAGCTAGGCTAGGCTAGGATACACTGTGATAGGCTCAGATATACTATACTAAGCTAGTTTATTCTACTATATACTATGCTAGGCTAGCCTAGGCTATACGAGGGTAGGATAGGATAGGCGATGCTATATTAAACTATTCTAAACTATACTAGGTTAGGCTATGTTATACTATACTATTCTAATCTAGGCTATACTATGATAAACAATACTATGGCAAGCTTTACTATCCTATATATGCTAGGCTGTACTAGGCTATGTTAGGCTAGTTTTTGTTCGGGCTGGGTTTTACTATGGTTTCTAGGCTAAATATGCCATACTATACATTTTCTGCTAGACTAGGCTAGATTAGTCTAGGCTAAGTCATACTATGTAAGGCTAGGCTATACTATGCTAGTTACACTAGAATATAGTATGGTAAGTTCTACTATTATAGGGAATCATATGCTAGAATTGGTTAACTAAGCTAGGCTAGGCTAGACTAGGCTATCCGACATTTTAATTAAAAAATATATGTATTTTAATATAATTTAGTTCTGCTCTTTAAGAACCAATTAGAAAGTTGTGGCTTTTTAGTCGCGAGCGACTCTCTACATCTCACTATGTCGTTCGGTCAATGTTTTGCTGTTTTTGTTTTGTTCAATATCATTGTAACGATTCATTCTATTCTAATGAAATTTGAAATCTTTATGTTGTTTTATATTCTCTTTCGAATGATACAATTGGCAAAGTCCTATAAAAGTCACCCCGAGAATGATTTTGTTTTGGCAATATCATAATTAGTCGGCCCATTCTAATGAAATTTGAAACTCTTTTGTTCTTTTACATCATCTTTCGAATAATAAAATTTCCAAAGTCCTCCTAAGGTTAGCCCGAAAATTATTTTGTTTTGACAATATCATCATAACTATTTGGCGAATCTTAACGAAATTTGAAACCCTTATTTTGCTTTACATTCTCTTTCGAATGATAAAATTGCCAAAGTCCTTCTAAGGTTAATCCGGGAAGTATTAAAACTTTTGAAGGTCGTAAGTTCATAAATCAGAATAATTAAGAGCACCCGACTTTTTGGTCAGCAGACCCTTCTTAAGTCAAAACCTCTTTGCCAAAGGTAGATAAGCCGTACGTAGGCCACAGACCAAAGGTATATATATATATATATATATATATATATATATATATATATATATATATATATATATATATATATATATATTCTTCACATTTTGTATTTTTTGTTTGAGGTGTTACTAATTTCTGGATTTGGATAAGTCATAGCCAAAAGATTAGAGACCATTATATCCAAAAGATTATATTTTAACTTGGGGATTTTTTAAATCAAAAAGAATTATAAATAGTGAAGTTTAGACAAAATAAATATGATTAGCGAATGTTTAGGAATTTTTTAAAATAAAAAGAATTTCAATTGGTGAAGTTCAGAAAAAAGTAAAATGATTAACAAATATTTAGTAATTTTTAAAAAATAATTAATAATTGTGAAGTTTAGAATAAAAGTGAGAAAATTTAGGAAAAATTAAAGTATAGCTGTTTTTTGGGTTTTTTTTTGTCTATTCGAAGGATTTATCGAAGTTCTTTCTAAAATAGATTATTTTTAATATAACGAAACCTTGGGAAATTAAAAAAATTATGTGATGAGCTGAACTTTATTTTAAAGAAAGGAGATTAGAAAAGAAAGACGTTCAGAACGATTATCATGAATAGTTGAATTTCTAAGAAATTTAGACTAGAGGAAAAGATCTCATCCTCTCCCTCAACTATTAATTTGAAAAAACTAAATCACTTAATATTTAATATTTTCTGCAATGAATTCAATCATTTATAATAATATTAGTAGAGCAGGTAATGGTTTCGCTACTGGGGAACTTACGCTTTGCTACTAAGATTAAAATTTAAAATCTAAAAAAAAGCGGCAATGATTAAATTTTTATCAATTTTCTGAACTTCACCAATTATAATAAGTTTAAAAAGGAATTCTAAACTAAATTTCTCCCCTTTCAAAATATCACGTTGCTAAAATATAGTTATAGAAGAAGATATATAAAAATAAATTTTCTGAACTTTACCATTTGTAATTCTTTGAGTTTTAAAATTTTCACAAAATTTCGATACTTATATTTATTTCTGAACTTCACCATTTTGTTTTTTGATATTATAAAAGAATTATTAGAAATAACTTTGATAAAAAAACATAAGTCATAACCAAACTAAGATGAAATTATTATTCAAATAATAAAAAAAATCCCCTTCTTAAATTATAGAACTTATTAAGCGCCAAGTTCAAAATAAAGTTATTTATATCAACTTGTTTGTAATTCCAATTACGAACTTATTTAGTGAACATCCTCAAACGAACTTGAATCCCGTACTTGGATTCATATAGCATAGAAGAAATATTTGTTCAAATTTGGACTTGGTGACCCCCGCCACAATCAATCGATCTCTCCTCTCGCTACAAGCATCAACCCTTTCTTTCACTATATATATATATATATATATATATATATATATATATATATATATATATATATATATATATATATATATATATATATATATTATATATATATATATATTTATATATATATATATATATATATATATATATATATATATATATATATATATATATTATATATATATATATATATTTATATATATATATATATATATATATATATATATATATATATATATATATACTTACACATTATGAAAAAAAAAGAGAGACTCACTAGGAGTCACGATAAATTGGAGTACTTCAAAAGAAAGTGTTATCCATATACGAAGAGTGCTCTTTAGAAAATCCCTAAAATATGTGTTTCAGAGTTTGTCCTCAGTCATTACATTTGTCAAGAGATCGACCAAAGACTTCTCTTCCATTTGGGTTTCTTCTCCTGATGGAGTAATGGAGTATATGATAAGAAGCGAGATCTCAACCTGAGACCGGACTGAATTTTAACCAAAGCCGATGGTTTCCGAATTAATTATCCTTTTTTTTTAATCCCCTATATTCTCTGTACTCTCATCTGCCCCCCCCCCCTATGATTGTCAATATTCTTCTATATTTTTAATTTAAATGTATAAGGAGACATTTTGCCATTTACCTCAGAGAATGATAAAAATATTTACATTTTTCTTGTATTTTTAATATTAAAAAAAGCGGGTCTGCAAATCAGTTGTCAGTTTTAAAATCAAACTAGCATCTTTTTATTTTTAAGATTAGAGTCCCTAAATTAGTCTAATATTCCACATATATATTAATTCTTTTGTTGAGTGACCAGAAAGCCTTAACATTATGTATTTACAGCTTTATAATACGAATGAATCCTCTTCCCTGAAACCTCTCCCACCCCCCCCTATGCGGGCACAGAGAGGCAGAAAAGATACCCAAATCTTGGAGAAAATAAAAACACAATCAGGAATTTTGACTTATTTCTATGCAATTTATTGCGCCCTAAAACACATTCTATCAATTATATTATTAAATTGTTCAACGCTGGGATTATTAACTCCACAGATCGCTTGTTCCATGTAGCACATATTCTATATCTGAAGCACTTTCCTACCAAAGTACTCCACATCCGCGGAAGTTTCAGCTTCCAACTGTGGTGGTGCATAGTTCTTTTCAGACTGAGAATATACAACTTCTGGTGATCAAGATTCTCAAGCGTGTGGTAATGCAGATCGGTTTGTTGATCGGTAGCAAACCGAGCTCTTGCAGTAGTCTCTGATAGTTTCTTTCACAATTGCTGAGATCAGTTTCGTAGCTCTAGCTTGCACCCTTTCAAGGCGTTTCGATGTTTTTTCGAAGGCTGGAGGAGCAAGATTACACCACGTACTTTAAATGAGGTCGCACTGACGATTTGTACAAGAGCAGCACAATTTTCTTGTTTCGAAAAATTAACTGCCTCTTAAAGAACCTAACAGTCGGTGAACTAGTATTTTCTGTCTCAACGCACTCTTTGGAGGACGCTAAGTCGCTACCGATCAGCAAACCGATCTTCATTACTACACACTTGTGGCAACCGAAAGGCATCTACTACGTGCCCAACCACACCTATCTGGAGCAGGTCAGCCCTCAATCTTTCGATGCTTTTCCGTAACAAATGGTCTACCTAACATGTAGTTCTGAGGAACTCCGCTCGTCACAGACGACCAACGAAAGGCGTGACCGTTGATTACAACCCTTTGCCTCTTGCCAGGCAACCACTTTTTGAATCAAATTGCCTAATTTCCCACTAATTCTCAACGCTCGCACCTTGTCCATCAACTTACGGTGGGGAACTTTGTCGACCGATATTTGGACCAAATACAATAAGTACACCGCCCGGCCTCTATCGCACTCGCTCATTATGTCAGAAAAGAAATCGATATATATATATATATATATATATATATATATATATATATATATATATATATATATATATATATATATATATATATATATATATATATAAAACCTTAAGAAACAGGATAATTTTTCTTCGGAAATGTTATTTCCTAATTCGCAAAAATTCCGTACAGGGGTGGGGTTCGAAACGTGCACACTGGGGCAGCGAGCAACAGCTTCGATCTCAATTTAATCATCCCTTAGACCACTCGGTCAGGCAGAAGACTAAGAAAGTGATAGAGAACGGATCATCAGAAAAAAATGAGACGAAATAACATTTGGGAAGGAAAATTATCCTGTTTTACTGTTTCTTGCGGTTTGCTGGATTCATATATACTCGTATATATATATATATATATATATATAGTCATTGCCAAAAGTTTTGAGACTATTAGGTTGTTTCATATAAGAAAATAATTAGAACTAATCAAACGCCGCAATTTGTTTTAATGTTGAAATGTTGGAAAGGTGTGCTGATGAAGCATGATTTCTAACCATTTTGAGTTCATGGCAGTGCTCTTGGGAAAAATTGTTATTAGTCCAGTTTCTTTAGGAGAGAAGCAGCCCCCGATATGGAGAGTGTCCGTATGCTTTACGGTGAGCACGATACAGGCAGGACTCGCAAAATCGGTCCCCTTTTCACGCCGACCTACCAAAGAATCTTGCACAAGCTTCAACCAAGCTGAAGGGAGATTCACCAGAGATTACCACTTTGCTCCAGTTTTCAACAGTCCATTCTTTATATTTCATAAAAAAGTGGAGCTTATCCGTAAGGTTCTTCTTGGTGATTTGAGGCTTCTTCGCAGCCCTTCTCGACTTAATACTTTTGTCGAAAAGTCTCCGCCTCACAGTGCGCCCTTAAGTGTTCACACCTGTCTCCTTCCAATCTTGAGCAAGCTTGAAACTGCCGACAAGCTGATCGTTGGGATGGGAGCTTACCAGGAGGCGATCTTGGGGTTCATTTGAAGCTCTAGGGCATCCAGAAGAGTTTTTCACAGGGGTATGATCAGTCTTTTTAATTAAAGTCATTAATGATCCTAATTTTGGTGGTTCTTGATGCAATACCCTTGGCAAGTAATATATCTCCTTAGATTTTAAGGCACTTTGATGCACGCTTTTCTTTATAAAGAACCATTTCTGTCATTGAAAACCATTTAAACATTTTTTTACAAACAAATATTTCGAAATAGATTATAATTACAAAAGATAATTCATTTAACCAATATTTGTCATCATTTTAGTCTTTTGATCGAATAGTAAAGTTCCAAGGACTGAAACCCATCATAAAGGAACAAGGACAGAGCGAAGAATTCCAGTTTTTTTATTACTTTCGAAATGATGACTTTTTAATGAACCTGCAATAATTTGAAAATATTAGAATAATTATTCTCATCACGTAAATTAAAACAATGACATATATATATATATATATATATATATATATATATATATATATATATATATATATATATATATATATATATATATATATATATCTCAAAGTAGCGCGAGAGAATGATGAAAATGAATCCATTAAACCATATTGAAAGAGAAAACGGAATAATTATTCCGTTTATTTCAATGTGGTTTAATGGATTCATATATAAATAATATATATATATATATATATATATATATATATATATATATATATCAATTTTTGAATAATTCCATTTCTGTTCATTCCCTGAAGATGACCTAACATGGTCGAAAGGCGTCTAGGAATAAACAATGTCATTCGCGGATGTTTTTTCTCGCCTCGAAGACCCCGTTAAAAAACTTGTAAGAAATATTAAGAGAATACAAGTTAAAATTAATAACCCTGCCACAACTGTGGACTTCAATAGAACCTGCATACAACATGACCTTTTACCTAATTACACACACACACACACATATATATATATATATATATATATATATATATATATATATATATATATATATATATATATATATATATATATATTTGCAGAATAATAGAAAGAGAAGCAGAGGATAGACATGTGTAGAAATAAATACTCTGTATTTTGTATATTTTCTTAATTTGTCAAATTTGGAAAGAATGAAGCGAAGAAGATAGTGAAAGAGAACGGATCATCAGATAGAATGAGGATAAGAAAAGAGTGAAAGAGAACGGATCATTAGAAAGAATGAGACGAAGAGAGTGATAGAGAATAGATCATCAGAAATTAGGAGGCGAAGAAGAAAGCGAAAAAGTGGGAGAGAACGGATCATCCAAAAAAATGAGATGAACAAGAGAGTAAACTGGAATGGATCCTTAGAAAGATGGAGGCGAAGAAGAGAGTGAAAAAGATGGATCATCAGAAAAGAAAGAATAAGACGAAGGAGAGAGTGAAGTAGAACACATCATGATAAATAGGGCGAATTAGAGAGTGAAAGAGAACGGATCCTCAGAGAGAACCAGGCGAAGAAGAAACCGAAAGAGAGCAGATCATTAGAAAGAATAAATAAGGCAAGGATGGAGTGAAAGTGAGCGGATCATCAGAAAGAATGAGGCAAAGAAGAGAGTGGAATTGAATGGAACATCAGCTCAGAAAGATAGAGACGAAGAAGAGAGTGAAAGCGAACGGATCCTCAGAAAGAATTAGACGAAGAAGTGAGTAAAAGAGAGCGGATTATTAGAAAGAATGGGGTGAAGAAGGGAGTGGAAGAAAACGGATCCTCAGAAAGAAGGAGATGAAGAAGAGACGCAAAGAGAACGGATCATCACATCAGAAACAATTAGACGAAGAAGAGAGTGAAAGAGAAAGGATCATCACAGTGAAAGAGAATGGGGGATCATCTTGCCTCTCTGGACTAATTAATTCCGTTCTGTTGGTTCCTGTCCTCCCTGCTAGTGAGTGTCGGGTTTAACAGGGGCCAGTATGCTGGGGATGATATCTGGAGGATTGTGTGCCCTCCCGGCCTCAACGTCCGCAGTTGTGTGCCGTTCATGTATCATTGCCTCTAGGAGGATCTGCGACAATAAATAGGTGAAGAACAGTTTTTTTTTCATTTTCGGGAATGTTACCAATTTCCAAGCAGCCCCATGCGTTCATCGGACGTTCCCTGTGGATTTTAAGGTTAAGCCTCTTCTCCCCCCTTCCCTCGATCCCAGGAGATAATTCACTTATAAAATTATGAAGCCCCAAGAATGCGTTTTTCCTAGCCTACGCCGAGCTGAGAAAACAAGAAAGTCGTCTTTTCTATGCCCGCGGACACCATCTACATACATTCCAGAGCTTAATGAAGTAAATATTATTCTCGATAAAGGTCCAACTTCCAGATTGTGAGTGTGGGGCCTGCCTCCACACTTTTTGACTCTTCTCACTTAAAACCCCACAATCCTAAGGACACACACAATCTGCTGTATCACGAGCAAACGCGCATAAGAGATTGTTTTGACCTCTCCCATAGAGATTATCAGTTTCAGTCCATTTTTTCACACATAAATACAAAATCTCTTTCTTCTCGAGGTAAAATCCGAGTGACAACATGGCATCACATCACATCAAAGAGCTTAAGTCCTCTTCCCAATCGCGTTCACATACGCTCCATCTATCAACGAGGAGTTAAACTCACCTATGTCCCCTCAGTTTACCTTACCAAGCATTCCTCGGTGGATAGATGGATACACAGACAGTCCCAGTCCTAATCCGTACTCTAAATCTTCTTCTCGTGATTCGCGACCCAATAAATGCTCACCTAAGGCCTCTCAATTCACATCATCGAGCGTTCCTCGATGTATACACGGTCGATAGAGATCAATCACTTGTCCATCATGATATCAATTCATTTTTGTTAAAGTTGAGTATTATTTTCATAATTAAATAGTGTTGCAAATTACTTCTAATTCAAGCTCCGTTTCAAGAAATGGAATTCGAGCCTGGTAGCTGAATTACTGCAGAGAACTCATGCCGAATAAGATAAAAACTTAGCATTGGTCGTTTTAGGAGTTGGGGAAGCGGCATCAAGTACTGAAACGTCACACGATCATCTCGCCATAAAGTGAAGTGTATAATAAAGCGCTCTATGGTGGAGGCAACCCTGCAATGACTCTTCATCTCACTATATATGTCCCATACATTTTTACTTCCCGTAACTTTTCTTTGCTGATCTTTCCTTACCAACTTGCTGCAGGGAATTCCCTCATTGGTTATGGCTTTGAATTTGGAGGAGAAAAATGGTTCAAATCATGTTGTGGAATGGGGGACTGGGACTGGTTAGGAGAGGTGCATGACCTACTCCTGAGTCACTAGTTATCACCTCATTGTGTGTCTGTGAACTTTTCCATTTATCTATTGAATTTCCTCTAACTCTTCCACTTCCTTTTCGAACTTTTACTTTCATCGTAAAAACTTCTAAAACCAACGAGGCCAACCTTACCAGATTATTTTATAAGTGCTTCATAAGTAAAGTGGTGAAGTTAGGAGAACTGAAAACACATACCCGGATTACCTCTATGACGTGATTACTTGAGGTGCTAGATGACGCATCTCTCCTGAATCTGGCTTATCCCGCGAGGCTCCTAGAATCCCATTGTAGGCGTGGGCGAAGACGCGATTTCAAAGCCTGCTCTGAATTAACCCCATTGCGATTCACCTGTCGTCTTAGCATCGTTTAGTAAACCAACACAAGGAGTCAGAACCTTGTCAACAAATCATTAAGAGCCGCCGCCCTCCGTAAGGGCGGACAGACTCCGTCGCTTCTACAAGAAAACGCCCTTATGCGCGCTTACATCTATTAATAATATATTCACTCTCGCCGCTTCCAAAGGGGCGGACACTCTAATTAGCATCCGGGGAAGCTGAACAAGGAGACATCAGCGACCTTAAGATCTGGAGGTGGAAGGTGGAGCGGCTTAGGGGCGCCGTTTACGCGTATCACCGAGGCTTCGGTGCCCAATGAACGAATTATAAGCTATGTCACACCGCGGTTGGGTTCGTAATTTGGAATTTTATGATCCCTTTAAGGGGTTGCAACACTTGACTACCAAAGGAATGAAGGAAGAATGATAGCAAATTGACCAAATCGACCATGGGTTTTGTGGTTGTTATAGTTATTCGAGGAGGCTAAAGGTTACTAAGGTTTGGGTTTCCGTGTCCCTTATAAGAGACGTCACATATGCAAGTTTCATATGGTGTGTGCATGAAATTTATGAAGTCGCAATTTTGAGTGGTAATATTTTATGCTTATTGGTGGAAGTTTATAACACACTCTGCGATCTTCAGCATCAAAAGTCGAAATGTTTTATTATGGCAGTATTTTTCAGCAGTACACATTTTCACTATTCATTTCTTTATCATTTTTTTTTCCTTCATCTGTCCCTTCCATCCTTTTTCATTTTCTAAAAGTGCCCTTATTGGTTATACAAGCCTTATTTGCCTTCTCGGGTAGAAAATGTACTACTTAATAATAATAATAATCATCTTGTTCGTCGAACTGACAGATTTTTTATATGTAACTTTTAGATTTTAATAGGAAGTGAAGACGGGGCTTTATTTTTGCACCTTATGCTTAATCTTAGCTTTGTCCTACAGATCTGTCCTTACAGATCTTCTACGGGAAGATGCCCTCGTTAGTTTTCTCTTTAAAGAAAATAAATGAGTAAAGTAGTGCCAGGCCTGTGCCAAGAAGATAGTTGCAAGTTGAGAATACTTTCAAAAAGAGATAAATAATGATTAGAATATAATAAAACCAAAGAAGGCATTTCCACTAGATGTTTGAAAAAGTTTAGTAAAGTGTTGTAATTGGGGGAATTGAAAATAAACTGGAGTCACAGTTGCCGAATAGCCAAATGAGGAAACTACCTAGGATATTAGAGACTGACATAAGCCGCATTTCTTCCAAACCTCCACCTGGCATTCTCCAACAAATGTAGTGGCGAGCCTTTACGAGAGTGAGAGATGGAGTGAGTGCACAGAGAGAGGGGAGGAATTTTAACTGTATTATTTATGTTTTCTTTTCCACTTCGGACACAACTCCTTAAGAGCCTCTTTAGTCTTTTCCGTACTGAGGATCCATTTGACGTCCCTTTCTTCATTTCTTATTAAACCCTAAAATTTAAAACAAAAAACTGAAAATTCAACGAAATATCAAACCTAATATCAACATAATGATAATCATAATAACGATAATAATACCATTTTCTCGTCTTCTTAATAAGTTCTCTCGGCCTTTTATTAATTGTCACATGGATAATTATTTGTTATTAAAAACAGAAAACCATCAGAAGCAACGATACCAAATGTTTTTGAAAGGTAAATAGTTTAAAAAAATGTTGAAGTTGAGGCAAGTTAAAATATGAGGAAATTGCATGGTTCGAGTCTGGAAAAGAGGAGGCTCCTCGTGTCCCTAGAAAAGGAGACGGTGCGTAACTCTCCTGAAATTACCGCTCACTTAGCGTCGACGTGGGGTCCCCGTGTGAGGAAATCACTACTGAAAATAGAAACTAATTATCATCTACTCCGTCGGTGTCATAGATTTAAATTTTATCTAAGTAAAAAATTGCAAATTTATCAGACACGATTTTCTGAGTGCTGTTGTGAATCGCCTATGAGTGGAGCACCGCTGCCTAAATGCCCAACTATTTTTCCCTGTTATTTTTTTCTTATATTTTTAAATCAATTAGAGGCTTAGAACCAAAGAGCTTTTAGTTTTATTGGCAGATCGTGCAAGACTTGAGATTATCAATGTATTACCTGCTATCCAAAAATACAATTTAAGTTAATTTTACTAGTAGATGTAATACAGAAAGTCAGGCGATGTGGCTAAAACCTATGGTTTTATGGATGGTCAAAATGATTTTAATCCATGAGATGATTGCAGGCAATTGCAGGGTTTAAATTAGTAATTTTGAGTATCGGTGCTCTCTGTATGAATGTGTTTATTGAGGGTGATAACACACTCTTCCAAATCTAGTATTTATTGCTGTCAAATTACTCTATTGCAGTATTTTGATCCCTTTAGTTTTGCTATTCTTTCTCTCCTGGGCGAACTGACTTAGTTTTAGTCAAGTCAATATTTTAATTTTTTGTGCTTGACAACTTGGATTTGGATGCTATCGTTGCGGATCATAAGTGGATATTTCAACTAGGCACAGTGGTAGAGAAGAGAGTGTATTGTAGGTTGACATAAATGGGACATGCGAGTTTCGTGTGATGGTAAGGATAAAGGTTTGGATAAAAGTTAGTAAAAAGATAAGAATAAAGATTTTCGAGGTGCATGTGATTCTAGACTTGAAGATTAAACTACGGAGGAATGTCGGAGACAGTTCATGCGGATATATCAAATAAAATCATCAAATATAGTGCAAAATTGAATATTCTGCAAGTTAAAGACCACTGAGACTTATGAGGGTATATTAAAAATATATTTTTGACCAATGGATTTTCCCCTTTCCTCTTTCGTTTATCTGGCCTTCTTTCGTATGTCTAGCACTCTTTGCCCGTTTATTTTTTTTCACGTGTCTTGGTATTACTTTCTGTTTAAATATCTGCGGTCAGTGCTTAGAATTGCGTTGTTGAAATACGATATTTAGGTGGTAGGCGAAGAGCGGTAAGCGCGCCCGCACTTTCTCGTTTATGTGATCTTTGGATATTTTTTAATGAGGTTACGCTTCCTGCTCCCGTACTTTGGTTTGGGGTTGGAGTGAAAGCACATTTCACAGGCATGGGATCAGGAGAGGAGTTTCCTCGATCATACCCCCTCCCCCCTCTGGTGGGGTTGGGTTGAGTTCTTTAGGCAGTTACAAAATTTCAAAGGTAGAAAGTATCAAGAACCACGATCAGGAGGGCAAACGCGCGTTTGTTTGCGTTCCCTTTTTCAGGAACACAGGAAAGGAATCGAGGTGTCTATTTCCTTTAGCATATCATCTCATCCTTTTCAAACTAACTTCTCTCCTCTTAAGTATAATATTTAAAAAAGTGTTTATGAATCAACATAAATAAATTAAGGGTATTTATGGAAATAAGGTAAATGCTTAGCTTCATTATTTTGTAGTGGTGTAAGCTTGTACTCTGAAATAAATTAAGTTGCAGGAGCATTAAGTTTCCTTTCACACACTGTCCAATCAATCAAATCCCTTTCAAACTCCAACGTGCAGCCTCTTTTTAAATTTATTCTTATTATCAAACTTTAACAGTTTATTTTCAAACATTTAATTCAACTTTCTTTTCTGTCTACAACTAACTACCAACTAAGGAGAAAATTTGGGACTCACCTCGTCTCAAAGCATCTCTTGGAAGGCATTTAACTTTTCCAAAACTATCAATCGGAGTTAGCTTCCTACCCTTAAGCCCTTTATTAAACAGTAAAGACTATCCTCCTAACATCTGGAAAGGTTGATCCTAAGCAGTTATATCTATGGAAAATATGTAAAAAATCGCTAATTGGATTTTATTTTTTGATCAAGGAGTCCAAATCTTTCTAATGACCTTCTATTCTTCTCCGACTGTTACCCTTTGACGTAACAACCCTAAAAAGCCTTCTTGACATCTTTCTCGAGCGCTTAAAAGAGATGCAAATGCATTTTCTTTCATTTGAAAATCAGAGATCTGAATTGCTCTTTACGGCACACATAGGTAACCTTCAGCTCCCATGACGATTTCTTATGGCCTGCAGTCTTTGTAATCTTATTGTTTTAGGTATTTTTATATGAACTCATCTAAAAATAGTTATAACTTAAGCTTCACTACCTGTAAAATCTTCCCAAACTTAATACTGGATATTAATTATTGATTTCATTACCTTATATTATTATCTAAATTCAATATTTTCTCTAAACCCGGGTGTGACCAAGAGATAAAAAAAAAACCCTTTTCTAATGCATATTTTACCGCCTTGGAAAGGTATTTAAATTTGTTTGAGTTACCCAAACAAAATGATTTAATTTAGAATATGGGAATATTCTTCATTTATCGATGGTTTAATAAACTTAAGACAGTTTAGATATTAACTTAAAGAATCATCAAAGGGGATTGATTATATCAGATTAAATAATAATTCAGATAACTTAAACGATCTGATGAAAATGTTTTTGTTTTACAAATGGATTTTATTTCCAATTCGTACTGATGAAAGAGGAAGACGACGAGGAAGAAGAGGAGGAAGCTCACGATGGTAATAAAAGTATTAATCATATCAAGAAAAGGGAACCCAACACCTACATGCGTCCCTATTCTTGACCAGGGAATTCTTAGGGTCGTTATTCTTGATATGTTAAAAATATGTTCGCTTTTCTTGACATAAATTCCTCAAGGACGTTTACATGACTTCGGACGGTAGGTTTAGGTTATGTTAATTGTAGTTGGGTGATTTACGGACGTTAGGTTAGGTTAGGTTATTTTCCCTAGTGATAAATGGTAAGGTCACAAAAATCTGTCTAATAATCCAAATTACCACCGCAGAAGCAGAAACCACCTTTTGCACTTCGTTGATCCACAGATGGGCGTTGGTACACAACATATTGATTCGTATGTTGGAACCATAAGGCAAAAATGAACCACATTGCGAAGATGAAAACACGAATTTCTTCCAGGCTCTTTTCAACAGTTGATGTGGATAGAAAGAAATAAAGTAAACAGATGAGTTAATCTCCGTAGGGCAATTGCCACTCAATTTCCTTTTTAATCAATTATTATACCATTCATTTTCATTGAAGTGAAGATCACGTATGTTTAGTTGTTTCCTTTACATCATATGTTGGGGTTGTCTTTCTTGAAATGGGAGCTTTGGGGGTTGCTATTCTTAACATAGTAAAATTGGGTTCCCTATTTTGACATGATCCAAAGTATCTAACGCAAGTTAACCGTTTTTTTGCAAGATTTTGCTACCAAACCTTCCCCTTATTAGGGGAATTTAAAGTTTGGCTTAAAACTTAACCCCTTTGAAAATAATTGGATACAAATTCACCGTAAAAGGATGAATTTGCCTCGTTCTCAGACAAACAACGTGGGCTAACTTTTTAAGACACTTAAGCATCCGGCGCAAATTAATTTTACCACCAAGCTGTCAACAACTTCTCGGTTGAAACATTCAACCAATTGCTGCTTCGAAAACATTAAATGGGAAATTTTTTCGATATTAATTTCTTTTGGTTCCGGAAAATTTCTCACCTTTCTGTTTTCCGGATGTCTCGATAGACTGTTGGTTGCACTTGTTTTTATTCTATTTTATTTACTTATTTTCGTTATCTACACTTTTTTTAGCATTTCTTCCGACGTCTGGGTAATTTCTGTTCATCCCTGATAGTGTCGTATAAATTCTCTGTAAGTTCTTTTTTTAAATATTTCTTCTGCCTCTGCAATGTTTTAGCGGTATGGGAACACACACACACACACACACACACACACACACACACAAGCCATTTCATTTATTGTATTTCGTTGTCGGATTCATTTGAATTTCATGAGCTGTGATTAGAGGAACGTGGATGAGGCAACGGAGCTGTCACATCAACCGGTTCGAAACCATGTTGCGAATAATTGCTCTCCACTCTCTCTCTCTCTCTCTCTCTCTCTCTCTCCTAGACTGCTGAATGGACGTTGGTTGCCTCGCTTCTTATTTTTTAGTCAAACTGACAAGGGAGGTCAGCCTCGTCCCCCAATTCTCCGCACACCCTACCTCCGAATACCTTACCTCTGTAAGGCGCATAAACAATTAGTAAAGAATGTACGACGAAGGTTATTACACAAACATAATAACAGATACTGTCTGAAAAGATTCATTGAAAGATGCGTTTCGCCTCCCTTTTCGAGGAGAGGAGGGGGGAGTGGGTATGTTAGAGAAAGCTGACGCGATATCACCGATGAGCGCTAAGGACGCTACTCTTAATAACAACGATAATGAAGAAATATTCAAAGGTGCGTCATAAGAAGTTTATCTGGAGACCCCGAATCTTCTAAAAGGTGGTTGGTTCTTAATATTCCAGAGCGATGCTCGTAATCTGCTTCCAGGGCTTCTTGCTGGCCTCATTTGCATGCATAATTGAAGACCCGATGTCTGCAGTTGCCACATATTCGCGGCCGATCTCATAAGGCTCAGTTTTGTATCTCTCGGATTGTCTCCGTGGCTCTTACGCCTCCTCTCTCTGCTCCTATTGGTCCGTCCAACCGGAGCCAAAGAGACATCCGACGCTGCAACTTGCAAGGCCCAAACTCCCCGTCGTCAGGACCAGAAAAGGACCCTTATGCCCCCAATAGCATTCAATTATCGGCAAGACAGAAGAACTTCAATTTAGTACCTTAATTGCTTTTTCTCCGCAGCTGAAAGGGGGAATTGGCATGGAAGGGAAAATGGCATAAAAAGCGGGAGAGGCAAGGTCCATCGTCTATGTCTCTCAGTCCACCACTTGATCACTACCTTAGATATTTAATAATCTCGACCGGATAAGAATCACTCGAGCTCCAAGCTGCGATTCCAACTCAAGCTATTTCGCTCGGAGGGGACACATGCCAGATGAAGGGGATCTTCTACCTCGGTAAACACTGTGCATTGCCTGCTAACGGAGGAACAACAACTCATACAGGTTATCTTGAGTATAGATAGCTTTTAATAAGTCTATTGAAGGCGGGTATAGGGCTCTTAAGGATCTTAAGGACCAGGGAACAAGCATAAGTCCTCCAACACTTGATCCAAACATGCAGATGACTACGCTTCAAATCCTTATAAAATCATCGTTTGCAGGGTTGCCGATTTAGCTCTTTTATAACTAGATTTGGCTACCTTTAGCTATATAATATAGAGATAGCTTAATATAGCCAAATTTAGCTATTATTCTTACTATTTCCTCATATTTATAGTCTAGAAAAGCTAATTTCTAGCAATATTTTCCCTGATTCTTGCTATAATCTACTTTTGAATTGGCAATCCTGCTTCTATGGTCAGGATGGTACTACGTTCACTAGACAGACGTAATAATTTAACAAAGCCGTCATTGTAAAAAGTAAAAATAGAACCAGCTATCAGTCCTTATTTTCAACCTGGGGCAATAAATCTATACTTGAAAACATCTATAACAAACAGATTTAGACAGAATATATATGGCAATGAATCTTAAATTTGTAGTTTGGGTTTTTTATTTAATTATGATTGACCTGAATAATTAACTACAATTATAATGTTGCCGAGAGGTTTTTTGACGCAGAATCTTGATTATTTGGGCACTCAGAGGTTTGATAAGGTTTGTGTCAGGCGGTTGAATGGTTCAAAGAAGCTGTTCGATACCATTTCGTTCTTCTCGTTCGTCTCGCGCAATCTTTCATGGAATACTACCTACCATGAATTATAGCTGTTCGTTGGAATTGAATGTGTATTTTTTTTAGAATTTATGATCCCAATACAATCAGTTAATTTTGATCATCCATAGTTCATGAGAGTAAGGCGAAACAACTTATGTTTGGTTATTGGTTTTAGCCTATTTTTATCAAACTCTTGGCTAGATAATTCAGTCTAAAAATGTGAAACCAACAAATTTGGACCCAAGAAAAAGGTCATACTTTGCCGAAAAACTATTGATTCGTTTCTTACCCACTTATGTTGATTACTCACTCTACTTATTAATATTATATTAGCTGCAGATCAAAAGTAGATGCAACCTAACTAAAAGTGAATAGTAACATAACTGATGAAGAGAGCCTATTGTGCATTATTCGGTATTACGCTTGTTCTCAATGTCTTTCAAAGGCAGAGACAAGGTTGTGATTCAATTGATGTGTTATGGTTTTCTTCAAGTTGTACCAGGATTCTCTTGACCGAAGAAAAAGATATTCTGAGATTCCTAGCTATTTCTTGCGATAATCCACCATCATGTTGGTTAACATTCCCTCTTATTAGAAAATTACAGAATTTGTGGGATTCTCTGCCTTTTAGGCTTCATGGATGGATAAATTACAATCCAGACATGAAACAAGCCAATATTAGCAATGGAAATGGTAAAGATTTACACTTGATAATATAATGATGGAAGTGGAATACCTATTAGATAATGAATCCTACGTTTCTCTTTCACGCAAGGATACCTTCTGTTCGCAATCCTTTGTTCGATTTTAGGGAGATTTCTAAGGTGTTTTGGAAATCCTTCGAGTTGCCATTGAATCAATGCTGTACAACGAGAGGGGGGCAAACTGCGGCCCAAGTTTTATTTCACAATTCGACAAAATATTGAATATTAATTATTAAACATTTTGCCCAAATCTCATTTCGTTATGTATTATTTAATTACTAGATTCTTAAATTAGTCATTTACAAATCCATTGCATTCGTAGATAAAATCGACTTAGAAAATACGATACTTAATAAATACTTATTTTCATTACTCCTATATACACGCTCTCTTTCGCTTGCGGAAGTTATGCTACGTTGACTGTAGTTAGCACTTGGATGGGAGACGCCTCGGTCCTGGTAATGATCACATGATGTATAAGTTTAATTTGCGGTTCGGATTCCACGTTAAGCTGTAGGTGTCCATACTGAAATAGGTCTGGAAACAGTTTAAAAGGGGTAATTGCAATTAACTTGTATGTATTCGAAATTTGCATTTAACTATTTAAGTGCGGCCCGCAAAGCTTTACATAAGCTTCAATGTGGCCCACAAAGCTTTACATAAGCTTCAATGTGGCCCGATGCTTAAAATCATTGTATATCCCTCCTCTACATATATAGTTCTATATAGTCGCTCATTACTTTCCTTCACAGAATTCGTAGTCAAAATCAACAATCATTGTTGAAGCCCTCTCCCCCCCCCCCTCCATTTGCTTAATTTGTTTTTCGTTGTTCTTTTATTCTTATTTCTTTATAATTTTCTTTTTCCTAAGATTGAATTAAATCTTCCAGCTTTCGGAAACATTTGACTGTAAGTCTTTTCATTGTGCAGAGGTATGAGGATGTCTTTCGTTCATCTTCCATCCTTTCCTTTCCTAGAGTATGTCCGTCCGTCGAATCGAGACTATTCAAATGGGGGGAATTAACGCAAATGGGTTACTGAAGGGGGAGAGGGGTTGGCTTACGGAAGATTCCGGGTGAGACGACGGGGTAAGGCTTCACGGATGTCTTCTGCACGTGAGGCGAGGGAGCTCAAAACTTGAAGTGATGACGGTTCTCCAAAAAGGAAGGGGGGTTGGGCGGTAAAGTCCGGTCCAGGGGAGAGTATTTCGGCCACCCGAAAACGAGGGGCGAACGAGGGGGGGCTTCGGCAGGAGTTGATGAGAGAAGTCGGAAAAATCACTCGTTAGCAATCGTTAAATGGAATTACCTCACTGGCTGGGGCTAATTCCAATACACAAATAGTTCAGCTGCCACTTTGCTTTGTTGTTAGCACCTGACTGGGAATTAGGGAGAATTTTATTGGGTCCGGGCGAGACTTCTCAACTCTGTGTCGGTTTCATGGGAAACGAGCAATATATATTTCTGAGGCTCATCCCGCGGGGCGGGGGTTAGTGGGAAACAGCTCTACTCTCGAATGGCCTCGAATCTTCTTGCCGAGTCTATTCTAGCCCGTGTAAAGGTGAATAGTGGTGGACGCGGTTCGAGGGTACCGCTTGTGGAAAGGGGGGGGGGGTAGGCTTACCAATTTAAGCCTAACAGAGCCTTCTACAGTGCATGGAAGTTCCATGCTGGACAAGAGATTCCACGTGGAATTCTCTCACACATCTCCCAACCGAAAGATGATGCTTTATAGAGCAGTTGCGTAGGAAAGGATCATCCCACCCGTCAAACTAGAATTATCAAGGGTCTAGGGAAATTCTGACCTGCTACGACAGGTGTACACACACACAAAAAAACTTAAATCAGAGCTAAGCGGGGAATTTACGGACATAAGCCTTAAACAGGTCAATTCTAGAGAATTTAACTAGTACAATTTTAAACAAAAAAAAATCACAGGAGAACATTGGCGACATTTCAGTGGAACCAAAAAAAAATGCAATTAAATGGAGGCATATATATGGGACTAAAGACTAAACAATTTAGTGGACCAAAAAAAAAATCATAATTAAGAACATTAATGAAATAATATATACAATTCACGTGGAAAACCTTCGCTCCCGCCGGAGTATCGATGAGGTAATCCTCGGGTCCTCTAGCCTCGAGAACGTGGTAGGGTCCCTTTCACTAGCTAAGGAGTTTGTTGCTTCCCATGGGAAGTAGCACCAGTACATCCGCGCCAGGCTTGAATTTTCGTTCTCGTGACTTAAGGCCAAAGTAGGTCTTATGCCTCTCAATAAGTCCTTCTTCACGAGATACGAGACTCGTTTGTTACCTCGGGTGGACTCACGCTCGAGGGCTTCAGTTTTCTCCCAAAGAAGGGGGAGAGTTGCGCGCTCCTTCTAAGCGCAGGAAAACTTGTCGCTCCGGAGGGCTTGGAACTCCGGGTCGATAAGGATTTCCAGGGGAACGGGGCACGGGATTCCAGGGCTGCCTGTGTACGGGTAATCACGTGCTGGGCCACGGGATGGTCGTGGATTACGGGGTTCTGACCGAACAAAACGGAGCAGGACTGGATTGGGGCAGCTACCCCTTCGGCCCAACCGAACATATAGTCACACTTAATGTGACAACGAATTACTGGGAAACGACTGGCCTGGCCAAGGTAGTCGTGGACTACCGCAAATTTCTTGTGGTCGTGCCCAACAGGGAAGTAGGCACTCAGACACTACAATACAAGTGCACCCGGTGTCACGGACGAGGGTGGATACTCGGTGACCGTTCAAAGTTCCGTTCTCGAACTTCAATCCACCAGGGTTGTTCTCATTAAAGAGAAAGTTTACCTGATGGGCCGGGTCTTTGGCTGGGGAAGGAGGATCGGGGGTCTCCTGAGGCGACGGGGGAGGATCAGGAGCGGCCCAGATTTGGTGTACTTGGTGGGATTGAGAGTTTGCGAATCGGGAGTTTTGAGGACAGTTCGTGCGGTAATGGCCGGGAACTCCGCAGGTGTAGCAGACGATCTGGTTCTTTTGGTACGGCACAACCGGGGCAGAAGAAACAAGGGGCTTAACGTCTCGGTGTTTAGATGGATGGAAGTTTCTTGGCTTCGAAGGACTAGGAACTTTGGTAAATGTCGAAACCAATTTAGGAAAGGGGGTCTTAGGACCATAAAATTTAGTTTTAGGATGCGATTAGAGAGCCTTTTTAACATCCTTAGGGTATAAATCGTGACTCCCCGCGTAGACATTGGCCTCTTCCAAGCACTCCTTGAAAGTGGCACAACGTTTATCCTTAATGAAGGCGCGAATTTCGGAAGCCACGGCAGCTAAAAGCTGATCCCTAAGGAAGAAGTCCACAAGGGACTCGTAGACCTGGGGAATCTTGCACGCATCCAGCCAACACTGAAGGTGTCTTTGGAGGATGTACCCGTGTTGTCGAAATGTATGACCAGGGCGGATCCTTTCCTGGCGGAATCGGGAGCGGTAGAATTCGCCATTCATATAAACAGCGGCTAGCAATTCGGACTTTAACGTGAAATAGTCCAAAGTTGCTTTCGGGGGAAGGGATACGAAGATATACCTTAACTTGGCATTTAGGAGGGGGAGTAAGTGAGCGACGCCATCATTTTCGAGATCCCATCTATTGATCTGAAAGATTCACTTAAAATGGGTCAAAAATGACCCAAAGTCCTCTCCATAATTAAAAGCGGGAAGGTGGACTGAATGAGTTTGGGGAATTTCAGCCTGGGAACCGATGGACTGAGAATCCATTTGATTTCGGCTCATTTCCAGCTCATACTGCCTAATATGTTCACGTCGTTTCATCTCCATTTTGTTCTTCTCCATCTCCATCTCCCTTCGCTCTGCCCGTTCGTTCTTCTCTTTTTCCTGTACGTAATTTAGCAGGTCTTTGCCCGAAAGACCTAACATTTCACCCTGACTCTTAAATTTTTCGAAAGATGACATTGTTACGCAGTTAACTGAGGAAACACTGACACGCGAACGATCTAGGACACTACACACGCGAAACGAATACTTGAATATTGGTGAAGGCCTTGTTCAAACAAATAAAAAAATATACAGCTACCTACGTCTGCTGTTTCTAAGCGGAAAAAAAATTAAAATGGTCCTACCGGAATTAGGACACCAAAGACCGTAACTCTTTTGGATTAATAACCAGGAGTGTCTCCAAAACTCGAACAATAAAAAAAACTTAATTATCTGGGTTGCAACACAAAATCTAAATAGATTACCTTCCACTGCTCTTCAATTAACTTGAACTTGCCTTCTGCCAGTACAATACAAAAAAATAAAATAAAAGGGATGTACGTGAATAACAAGGGAACTTCTAATGTCGAAATTAAAATGACCTGGGTTCGTAAAAACCGCAAACACACTTGACACCAAAATTATATAATATGTATATTAATAAATATATATGCCATGGTATGACATTATATTACATCAATACCATATTATATCTATGGGGGAGTGAACAATAACTTAAAGGCGAACCGAAAAGGGACGGAACACCACTAGTTTAGAGGGGCTGAGTAGCCAGAAAGAGTGCAAAGAGGTCAGGTAAATTATGGGCAATGGCAAAGCTCAAGGTTATTTAAAGAGGCATGTAAAAAAAAAATAATTTTATTTACATAAAAATAATGAGAGAATTGAGAATTGACGGGCAAAATTACATCAGATGAACGAGAGGGGGTGATTGTAGTTATGAATCAGACTATAAAGTTAAAATTAATGTGTTACGGGAGGAGACTATTCAAATTGGGGGAATTAACGCAAATGGGTTACTGAAGGGGAAGAGGGGTTGGCTTACGGAAGATTCCGGGTGAGACGACGGGGTAAGGCTTCACGGATGTCTTCTGCACGTGAGGCGAGGGCGCTCAAAACTTCGGAGCGGGAACTTGAAGTGATGACGGTTCTCCCAAAAAGGGGGGGGGCGGTGACGTCCGGTCCAGGAAAGAGTATTTCGGCCACCCGAAAACGAGGGGCGAACGAGGAGGGCTTCGACAGGAGTTGACGAGAAAAGTCGGAAAAATCACTCGGTAGCGATCGTTAAATGGAATTACCTCACTGGCTGGGGCTAATTCCAATACACCAAAATAGTTCAGCTGTCACTTTGCTTTGTTGTTAACACCTGGCTGGGAACTAGGGAGAATCTTCTTGGGTCCAGGCGAGACTTCTCAAATCTGTGTCGGTTTCATGGGAACGAGCAATATATATTTTTGAGGCTCTCCCCGCGGAGGATGGGGGGGTTAGTGGGAAACAGCTCTACTCTCGAATGGCCTCGAATCTTCTTGCCGAAGCAATTCTAACCCGTGTAAAGGTGAATTGTGGTGGACGCGGTTCGAGGATACCGCTTGTGGAATGGAGAAGGGGTTAAGTTTACCAATTTAAGCCTATTAGAGCCTTCTACAGCGCATGGAAGTTCCGTGCTGGACAAGAGATTTCATGTGGAATTCCCTCACAATGCATATTGCTTTTAAAGGTGGAAGTCAGCCTTTTACCCACTTAATTTGGTCTTCTGTTTATTTCCTTTTCCATGTTGTCATGAGGAATCACATGCTTTCTTAAATAAACGTATTCTTCCCCCTCTTCTGAAATTACTTAACATTTTAGGCCTAATTATGGACATTATTTTCGGTATGGCCAAGTTCATTTTCAGTCTGATTTTATAATATAAGCTAAACCACACAGCCGTGGCTACACTTCTTCAATGAGAAAATTCGAGTTCCTCCTCTTTCCTCAATAGATGTGCTCAGTTTGGCTATGTTTTAACTAATGCAGCTTACTTTTTAATATTAAATATATTATTAATAGGTAATCTTTTCTATAAAAAAAGAAGATAAAAATCAAATAAAATTAGTCCTTTGTTATTACATTTATTCATGTAGCATGAAACAAAGACGATCAGAATGAATAGTCTTTAAACTAGAGGGAGGAGGGGGGGGGGATCGTGTCAATTTAAACTCGAGGTTTAACCTTATATAATCTTTTCCTTATTAGGATTTTAATAAAATTGTGCTCACCAGAAAACAAACTCCCCCCCCAAAAAAAGATAAAAAGAAAATAGCAATATACTTAATTGAGATCGAACCCACTCTCTTTGCTATCAGCTAAAAACTGCAAGTTAACGTGTATTTTTAGGCCGAGAAATAAGAACTGGAATCGAAGAGAAAGAGGTAGAATTTCTTCCTTTTATTTTCATGAATCACTAACAAATAAGTTTAGTTGTTTTATTTTATTTTTATAGAAAATAATACCCATTATTTCGTAATTTTGATCTTGAAACACGTCATATTTTTTAAAAAATCCTACGCAATTCGCGGAAAAATGCCATCAAATGAGAAATTCCTAGGAACTTCATTTTTTTTTATCAGGTGTCCCCAATTGTTCGGAAAGTAGGGTACAAAGAGTAGTGAGGGGAATGGAATCCGTTGGTGCCATGTTCACTTAAGGGAAATATAATAAGACCTATTAGCAAAAGATGACGAATTAATAGAAAATAATGAAAATATTAAAATATCGCAGTGTAATTAAAAACTTGACCAGTTATCAGAGGTGTGCACTTCCGCAAACAGTTCCGCAAATCGTTAAATGGGCAATTGCGGACTTGACATTTGAATTTGTGTGTGCGATTTCTAGAAGCTCCATGGAAATTGCGGTTTTGCTCATATTGAATTGCTTCCGAAAACCGCAATAAATAAATATATATATATATATATATATATATATATATATATATATATATATATATATATATATATATATATATATATATATATATATATATATATATATATATATATAAATTATACAAATTATCTAAAAGCGTGAATTGACTACCAACAAAATAATTTAAAGGCTGCAAAAAAAGAGAGTAAATTCGAGGTGCCCTCAACACCCGAGTTTTTCACTCCACCTTTTCTACCACTATCGCTCTATTTCACCATTCTTCTTTAATCAACAACGCGGATTGAACGGTTGGACTTTTAACGTGCGTGGAAGATTCATCCCATCCTTCGGTGTCGGAAAAAAATGTGAAGAAAAAGAAACCTGGTGTAATCCAACCAAAGACCCGTGAGGGAATGAAGCGTAGAGGATATAACCGAGATAAGAAGAATCAATTAACTGAAAAAAACTAAATAAAGAATAAAAATCGGCTGAAAAATGATAAAGGAATAGAAAAAAAAATACGAAGATATTTTGGCGATCCTAAATTTAGGGGTCAAGATGCCTTTCCAAATCTCCTGGGGATGGCGAGTACAAAGGAATCCACAAGCCCAAACTTCCTCTTTGCACGGCCATTGTACTCAACTGGGAGGTGCCCGCTGCCCCAACCTTTTAGAAACTTGAATATACAGTTGGGGGGAATTAAGTATTCACGTACTTAAATTCTTTTAATGGAGGAGACCTTTGACTTCCTCTAAGTTATGGGCAGACATTCCCCGAACCATAATAAACAAAGACCTAATATACTGCTGCCTTACTCTCAAACATAATAAAGTGGTTAGAGATAAAATAAGAGGTGAATTATGCATTCGTGCATCGAACGCAATACAAGTTAATATTTGGAGGCAGAAGCTTTGTTCGGAATTACTGGTTGAAGTTAGGGGGTTCATTGGATTTTACCAGCATTTATTTTTTTTCGGATGGTAAGAGGGAAAGATTCCTCACAGGTATATACCCCTCTCCACTCCCCATCTTAAGTAGGAAAGGAGGGTGGAGAGTGGTCCCCTGGCGACTCTTCAACAACTCCCTCTCCCTTCCCAAAGGGTTCCAGTGTGCCCAGATGGGGAAGAACCGGAGAAATACCGTGAAGGTAAAGAGGAGTAGGAGGAAGAGGAGGAACAAAAAAGTGAAGTGAAAAAGGGAGTAAGAGAGTGAAAGTTGATCTTTTTTACACCTTCTCCTTATAGCTTAAATATTTGATAGAATGAAAAAACTCTATTGTGTGGACCTACTGGTTTTATCGTGGATTCCGAACCACGCATCCCTCTATCGTTTAGTTCTTCCATCTCTTTTGGTTCTTTTATTCCACTTTTGTAACTTCATACAGGTAGCGGCTGAAACGCCTAATATCTGTTACTTTTGTTGTTTCTCTTTCATTCGTGTGTTTGATGTAGCATTCATGCCATTATGTGTCTTTAAATGCTCTGAGATTGTTTGTTGTTTATATTGTATGTTGGTATGCATGTTTTATCTGTTTATTATTTGTTTTCTTATCCTATTTTCATTTTCTGTATAGTTGTTTCGTTTTGATGCTTGTTTTCACTATACTATTGTTTTTGCATTACACTTATTTACACTTTAGTTCAGTTGTAATTCACTTCCCTTCACGTTGTATTTTTTGTTTTGACTCACTAATCGGTTGTTCATTTGTTTGATAGTTTTTTCACTTCGGTTGTCTTTTTCGGATATCTTTCCAGTAGCCTGTTTGGTTGAATTAATTGGTCCTGGTTTTTTTATTGTCGGGGTAAATGCCATTGTCGATTTTGTTTTGTTTTATTTTCGTTCGTTTTTTTTTAGTTAAAGTTTCAACTTAGGTAAGCATGGGTGACTCCTTAATTAGCATCTGATGTCTTTCGCTGGGAAATCGAGTATTAAATGTGTTTCCTACTCTGATGTACATGTGTTCTCCAAATGTTATATGTAGTTCTTCTACTTTCCTGGATATTTTCTCCGCTCGTTTTTTGATGTTGATATTGAGCGCTCTATTTCTGCCTCACGTGCAGGCTCCGCTGACTTCTCTTCTCTCTTCCTCGACTGTTAACGACTAGTTAGAGAGTTTTATTCTGGATCTTCTGGTGTTCCATTTTTTTAGTTTTTGACTCGCGCTTAATTAGGATAGAAAGATACAAAAGAGCTTCCTTATCTAGTGACATATATATTTTTATTTTGTTCTTCATGCAATAAGTTTTGCGAATCGGTAGGGCAAAGCAGAGGAAGGGGGATGGCTGTTTGTGGGGGTGTTAGGACAAGTTATGACAAGTCAGGACCTGCAGCCGCACGCTCCTGCCTCGTCTATTTAAGAAGCAATAGCTGATCGCAGATCGTCAGTCACAAATCTTTCAACAATAGAGAAGGTTGAGCACCGCGCAATGATCAAATATTTGACCAAAGAAGGCAAAAATGCAAAAGAGATCCATGAACGCATGGTTGCAGTGTACACTGACACCGCCCCTTTCTATGCAACCATTGCTCGCTGAAATAGGGAGTACCGCCATAAGCGTGAGACACTTGAAGATGACCTCCGTCCAGGACGCCCGTCAGACGTGACCAACGAGGACAATGTGGCCCGTGTGGAGAGGATGATCCTCAAAAATCGACGGATGAAGGTCGAAGAAATCGAGCGAGAACTTGGAATATCACAGGGAAGTGTTATCAACATCATCCACGACAATTTGGCCATGACCAAGATCTCTGCCCGTTGGGTCCCTAGAAACCTCACGCCCCATGATTGACTTTAACGTCGTCAAAGATCGGAGGAGCTGCTGCTCCTGTACAACCAAGACCCGGCGGGATTCGAGTCACGCATAGTGACAAGTGATGAAACGTAGGTCCATCATTGGGATCCCGAGACCAAGCTCGAAAGCATGGCCTGGAAGCACAGGGGCTCTCCGACCCCCATCAAGTTCCGGACCCAACCCTCAGCCGGGAAGATCATGGCCAAAATCTTCTGGGATTCTGAGGGAGTGCTGATGATGGACTATGCGCCTCGTGAAAGGACCATCACAGGCCAATATTACGCCAAAGAACTGGCTGGGTTGAAGAAGTGCATCCGTCAGAAGCGGCGCGGCAGGTTGACACGCGGTGTCCTGCTCCTTCACGACAATGCCCCTGTTTACAAGGCCAGAGTTGCACAAGCTGCTCTGCGCGAGTGCGGATTCGAGGAGCTCAACCATGCTCCCTACAGTTTAGATCTGGCCCCTAGCGACTACTTTTTATTCCGGCAGCTCAAGGCTGCACTGCGTGGATGCCGGTTTGGGGACGATGAAAATGTCCAGTTCGCCGTCCAGGAGTGGATTGAACCAGCAGTCGGGAGATTTCTGGTTGTCGGGAATTTGAAGCCTCAGGGACAAGTGGCGCAAGTGCATTGAAGTCGAGGGTAGTTATATTGAAAAATAATAAAACACTTTTCCTCATATCTCGTTTCCTTATATCCGAATTGCAAAACCTATTGACCGCTCCTCGTAGGTTTAGCATTGGCGTTGCCTTGTTTTTCCTCTCCGTCATATGTTTTATTGTAGCTTCTTGATCTTAACTTTACCCTTTTGTGATATCTATATATCTGGTCGTCGACTTTGATATCTACAGTCTTCTTTCTGGAGATTGAGACTTTTGTAAATTTTATCCTATGCATATTTCTTATCTTCCCGTCCATTTCGTGATTGTTGATGTTGCTGATCTCTAATGCTTTTGTTCTTGCCTGAAAGCGTTCGTTCCTGTCCTGAGTAACGACGATCTGACTTATGTCGTCCGCGAGCTGTATGTTATAGACAATTAGGCATTATTAGTGGTGGTAGGTCTGCTGTGTAAATCGAATACATCGTGGGACTGAGACAACCTCCTGCGGAAGTCCAGCTTCCAGTTCAAATTATGTTCCTGAATAATCATTAATAACCACGTAAGCTTTCTTGTTTGTGATCTAATCGCAGAGAACTATCTCCAGATTGCTGTTCATCTGAGACTTAAGATCTTATATTGCATTCCTCTTAACCAGACTTTGTGAAATGATTTCTCTACATCTTTCAGGACCAGATCGATGTAGTTTTGCTTTGTTTTTACCTTTTTATTACGCTATGTGCCATCGTGGTGTCTTTGCCTCTTCTGAATCTGAACTGGAAATCATTATAAAAGTAATTTTCTCTGAGATAGTCTCAGTATTCGATTGAGGATTTTTTCGAAAATTTTGCCCATGAAATTCAATAAAGATATAAGTCTGTAACTGTTGACGTAACTAGGGGCTTTCCCTGGCTTTGGGACGAAAATAACTGTCTAGTTTATAACCATCCGGGAAGTAACCGTTGTTTTGGAAAGCGTTATAAATATTCTTTAATGTTTTTTGATGATTACGACCTGTGCCTTGGAAGATTAATTCTGGTTATCCCTGAGGAGCCTGTCGCTTTTTGCTTGAATGTTTGGATTACGCCTTTGACTTCTTTTGTTATTATATATACCCTAGTAACCAGAATTTCTTCCCTCTCTTACTCTAGTGTTGATGCTAGAGATGCTTTTACTCAAGTAAGTGGGGACCATTTCGTCTATTTCTGGATTGAAGTCTTTGTCCTTCTCTGGTGTTATAGAACACGGACTTCCAGTGATTGCGAAATAGTTCTTCTGTGATCCTCTCTTCTTGGATCTTTTCAACGTGTTCGTTTATAATAGTTTTCTTCTTTCTCGATGGTCTGCCCTTAAGTCCTTTTATTATTCCCAGTTTTCCTTTTATCAACTCTTACGTTTATCTTTTCTATTAGGATATCCCATATATAGCCTTGCTGATTCTCTATGAGATGCCTTAGTTCTTCCTGTCGTCTTCTGAACGCATCGTATCTTTCTCTTGTGGATCCAAGGAGCTTTAATTGATCGTATATTCTGCTTAGGTGTCGATATTTTCTATTTATTTCTTAGGTCGACTAAAGATGGAAAAATGTACGGAATCACGTCCTCAAGATGGTCCGTTTCGTTGATTGATCTTGTTAATCTTGAGTTTTTTTCCTCTATTTACTCGAGTTTAGCGTCTATGAGATCGTTTGAGATGAAGTTACTGAGTTACTTTTGTAGCTTTTCCAGTTTGCTCTCCTGTAGTTTTTACCCTCAGGTTCTGGTACATTTATTGGATATTGGTTAATGAGCATTAATGTTCCAACATGGTCACTACATGCATTACCTCTGACATATGTTGCAAAGTCCGGCCTTACAGTTGCGTGCATATCTATCGGCAACACATCTCCAATTTTGTAATTTACGAATTTTTATACGTTACCTGTTCGAAATGTACATATTTATATTATATTTAATTATATTAGCCTAAAATCAATATATTATAATGTATAAATGATAATAAAACAAATTATCAACATTAAACATGGGGTTTATTAGAAAGACACAAGAAGCGAAAGTATTGGCAAAGTTTACATAATACTGATTTAACAAATCAAATTATTAAAATTAGTGGTAAAGAATGATCGAGAATGACAGATGAAATATCCTAGACTAATCCAGGACAGCAGGTTAGTTGCACGGCTAACTTTTTGGTTGTTCATTATGGAATTAGACACGGCTGAATAATCATGTCTACAATAATTTTGAAATAGCAGCATGGCGAACACATCCGAACACTCAGAAACATATAAGAAGCGTATAATTGAGCTGCACAACCAAGGAAATGGATATAGAAACATTTTGGCAAGTTTGAATATTACAATTTCATCTGTTAGGAATATTACTGTGAAATTTAGGATGTTAATCGTGTGCGGAAAGGGCGACCGAGAATATTAACTGACAGAGATGTGCGTTCGTGTGTTCGAATTGTCAACAAGAAGCCAAAAGTCACTTCCAAGGAATTGAAAGCATATCTGGCTAGCATTGGAACAATCGTGCGACGTTACCTGAACCATGAACGTGTACCAAGGAGGAAACCACTGTTTAAGACAGTTCACAAAAAGAGACGTTTAGAGTTTGCCAGAGAACATCTTGATGACACTGAAGCAGAACTTAATAAAATATTATGGTCCGACGAGACTAAGCTCGAGCGGTTTGGCATAAACGACCACCATTACGTCTGGAGAAAATCTGGAGAAGCTCTGCTGGAAAAGATCATCATACCCACTGTGAAACACGGATGTGGTTCCCTCATGTTGTGGGAGTGTTTTGATGATGTAGGTACTGGCTCAATTTGTGTGACCGGAGGCACTATGAATTCCGAGGGATATCAGCGAATTTTGGATAAACATGTGAAACAATCGGCGAGGAAGCTTAGGCTTGGATAATGATCAAGTCAACGAAGAAATATTTTGCCAATCAACGCTTAAAAGTGATGAAATGGCCTTCTCAAAGTTCAGATTTAAATCCGATTGAAATTATATGGAAAGAACTGAAGTCACTTGTTCATAAAAGGTCACCAAGAAGCATCTTGGTGACCTTTTATGAACAAGTGACCAGTTCTTGCGAAAGCTCTTGCACAGGAAAATTGTAGTAAAACTCCTATTGCTGTGATTGCTGCTAAAAGAGGTCATACGAAGTATTAATTTATAGTTGCCAATAATGTATATGTAATATTTATGAATGTTGCCAATACTTTTGCTTTCTGTGTTTTTCTAATAAACTCCATGTTCAATGTTAATAATTTGTTTTATTATCATTTATACATTATAATATATTGCTTGTAGGCTAATATAATTAAATATAATATAAATATGTACATTTCGAACTAGTAACGTATAAATATTCGTAAATTACATAATTTGAGATGTGTTGCCAATAGATATGCGCGCAACTGAATTCTCTTAAAAATGTTCCTCTCCAACATCATTTCTAAATTGGCTCCTCTGTTGTCCCTTGTACAGTAGCCGTTAGTTCTGCACCTTGACATTGAGATCCCCCATAAATATTGTAGGGGGACCTGTACTAAAGATTGTTAATAGATTATGCAGGGGGAGATTGTTTTTTCTAGGCACTCAGTAGCCTGTAGTAACTATTATTGGCATCATTTCTGTTTCAATTTCTCGTTAATGACGGTGTAATTGAACAATTTCATCGGTCTTCTTTCTGAATTCATTTTGTGTTCAGATATTAATATTATATCTGGATCAGTTTCCCTGAAAATATTTTCTAGTGTTGATGTTTTACCAATCCAGCTTTGCTTGTTTATTTGCAGTATGCTGAGCTTTCTCATCCTTTCTACTGCCATTGTTTTATTAAGTTCAAGTAGTTAGATTTCCTGGGAACTCTGTCGGGTGTATCTCTTGCTGGCGTCTCCTTTTGACTCCTTAAATTTGACATTTTTACGTAGTCTCCAGGATAGATACGTATTTTATCTTCGAATATGAGTTTTTCCACCTTTTTTTTATCTTCTTTTCCTGTCTTAACTCTAAGTGTCCATTTGCATTTACCTTTTTTTTGGTGTTTTGATAATGTCTTTTTGCCTCTTTCCTCTTAGCTTGATATCTGCTGCTTCCATGCGAATACCTTTGGCTTCGTTTTCCTCGTTAATTTCCTTCAGTGGTACTTTATTGTTCTTCGGTGTTGGTTTATTGGGCGTTCATTGTTGTTGTTGGTGCGATGTCTATCTTCAGTATTTCGGATGAAGGGGAGTTCTCAGGGAACCATATCTTACTCATCCCGTTCTCGTCCAGCATTGTATTTAATGTGGTTGCGAAGGTTCCTGGCTTTCCTATACTCATGGCATGAGAATATAGGATGCACGTCAGAAGTCCCGTCGAAGTTCTCTGTGGTACTGTTAGGTTCACGGTTGTTTTTTGTCACGCCTGCATACGGTTACTTTTCTCTTGTTCTCGTCTTCCTTTTTTGCTTCCCTTTCCTTATTTTCTATTAATTCCTTTCTTTTGGGGCATCTCATAGCCATAGTGATGTGTGGTCCATGGCAATTTATGTATTTCTTTGTTGTTTTCTTACACTTTCTTCATGTATAGTTATTTTTTCCACCCCTTGTGCACTGCCGGGTTAGGTGGTCTTCCATTTTGCATCGTCTTAAACATATTTGCAACGTATGTTTTTCGTGTGGCATATCTTCTGGGGGAATCCTCATGTTGAAGATGAGGAGGCCTCGTTGGTGTATTTTTGACTCTGTAGTTGCACTAACAAATTTTAATACATGTGTGTGGTGGCCAAATTTAATAATTTCGTTTATTTTGATACGTTCATGGTTTGTTTTCAATTTCTGTCTTTATCTCGTTCTTTTCGTATGAACCTACCCAAATATCTAACTTCCGGCAGATAACACTTTTGTTTGCATTTATCTGGAGCTGGATTTGGGGCATTAATCCAATTTTTGAGTGTTTCGAAGCTTTCTTGGGACACTAAATTCTCCACATCTTTCTCTGCGTTGCATATTACAATGTGACCAATTTGTATGTCGATAATCTTGATTAGGGCTACTTTTAGTTGTTCATAGAATGCTTCTCAAAATTTTCCTTTGTCAGACTTATTTTCTTGATCAATTGTGCGTAGATGCACTCGTAGGCATTCTAGGGTGCCTCCTTTTCCAAGTGAGAGTGGTCCCCCGTCATCCTATTTTATGAGCGCCTAGGCGCTTTTTACTCTATTCCCTTCTCCGGAGCTTACGCTGGTATCTTTCTTTTTAAGTATACATAAAACTGTAATAAAAGACAGTAGAACCACTCCTTATTTGCCTAACTGCCTATGCCTCCTTATTTACCTACCTATTTTACCACTTCTCGACCACCCTACCTATATAAACCGAAGCTGTCAGGTGCTTTCATAAAATTTCGGACTCCTAGTCCTAAGGATCCTCTTCTTTGTGCACCCTATTGGGGCTTCCTTCGATGGTTCTGTACACCCTACAATCCCTACATTTTAGTGGATCTGAGCGCTGCGGTGGTCGCATTATTTGCTTTTAGTCGGTGAAATAAATGGAATTTATAGCATAGAAATGAGAAGGAAATTAAAGATATGGTACCCACTTAGGGCAGATACCCCGCAGACTGGAAAAAGGAGGAATCTTCAATGAGTCCAGTGGACGCATAACTTTTTGGAATTTCTTTCTTCGGCTTTCGGTGAAAAATAAATTTTGTAGCTAATTTGTCCTTGGCATTGCCTCCTTTATCGGGCTCTCGGATCTTCGTTCGGAGTACGTTTAAAGGAGATCAAGTGAGTCCGCCGCAGCATTCAAGGGAAATCCATTTCTAAAGAGAAAAGAAGAGAAGAAAAAAAGGTGTGAGAGAGTAAAGTGCTCGAGCGTCCGAGTTTCCCTCCTCCGCCTCCCACTCACCTTGCTCCTTTCGGAGCATGGGAAGAAGAGGGCCGGCTAGAGAGCCAGGACTCTCTATTTTTTTTACTTCGTGTGTATTCGTTGTTATCTAGCTCTGTAACTGTTTCTAGTATGAATGTTTAGGGTTCGTTTTTCTTTTATTCGGTCTTCTTTGGAAGTCATTTTCTACGTTTTGGTATTTATTGGTAAGTCATAATTCGGTTTCCATCTAAAGCTTGTCTTAAATGGAATTTAATCATTGCCGTATTCAGAGTTTGTATTTTAGTTCTCTATATAAATTTTATCTTCCTCTCCTTCTTCTTCTATGTATGCCCATTGCCGTCATGCAGCTTGGGAACAGTCGATGTCGTCTCCATCTAACCTTTTGCATTATTTGATTGGCTAGCTCTTCGCTAATCCCATCTCGCTTCTTTTCAAAGACTGCTATCGCTTTTTTCTTTATTACCTTGTTTAGGGGTTCATTGTTTGCTTCTCTATGCAGGTTTTCCACTCTTATTCTTTCTATCATTCTCGTGTCTGTTATGAGATATATTGCTTTGTTTTAGATCCCCTACAATTTTATGAGGCTGATACTTGATAATAGGCACATCGCAATTGTCTGGTAGATTACTGTGGCGGGTTATTTATTTGAAGATTTTCTTGCTCTGTTAACTGAGTAATCTTATAATGTTGAATTTCTCTCGATTGGTGCCAATTTTCCATTTCTGTTAATAATGATTTATCCTTCGTATTTCTTCTCCCGTTGTTTTCGCCTAGAATTGGCTTTGTCCGTACGGTGACACAATTATTTGTGTCATGTCATCCGCAAAATGTATCTTCATACATCCTTCGGTTGCTGGAGCTGGGATGTCTGCTGTGTAGACAGAGAATAATACTGAACTCAAGCACCCCTCCTGTAGAACCCTGGATTCAAGCTTATAAAGCTACCCCTGGTGACTGCCGTGTATATATACACGTATTTATCCATGGCATAGTCGCAGAGTATTCTCTCAATTTTATTGTTTAATTTTAGTTAAAGAATGTTGTACTGGATGCCCCTTTGCCAAACTTTGTCAAAAGCTTTAGAAACGTCTCTGAAAACAATTTCTACGCTCATCTTCTCGCTCTTTGCTTTTGCTAATTTTTCCATTATTAGACAAAGTGCCATGTCTGTGCTCATGTTTTTTTCCGGAATCCAAATAGGCACTCATTATAAAGGTTGTCTTTCTTGAAATGGTAATCGAGTCTGTGTTTTAAGATCTTTTTATATATTTTGCTGATGAAATTCAGTAGCGAAATAGGTCTGTAGTTTTCTACCTAAGAAAGTGATTTTCCAAATTTTGGTATGAAAATCACTTTGGCGACATTCAGGTCTTCGGGGAAGTAGCCTGTATTCAGGCACGTATTAAAAATATTTTGTAATCCTTCCAAGATGTTATTGGTTGCTTCAACGTAGTTTATTCTCGTGAGTCCTGGTTTCCTGGTGCTTTCTTTTTAAAGCTATTTATTGTTCTTATGAGCTCTTTAGTTGTTATGGTTCTAAAATTATTTCGTTGGTGTTCCTATTTACACCAAGAAAGTGGTGGGGTAGCTTCTTCTTATTATTTGATTAATTTCTTCTATAATCTTATTTTCAAAGTCAATGCGATGTTATCACTATTTCTACGGTTTTTTATCATTTTAGATCACCATCTTAAGTTCTCAATGGTTTTGTGTTTTTTTTTTATTGCATCATTCAGGGGCGGATCCAAGGGAGGGGGTGCAGGGAGCCAGGTCTCCCCATGACCAGGGTAAAATTCCACACAGTGTGCCTGGCTTACATCGCTCTTCGAGTCGACACCTCGTGTCTTGGGTTACGGTGGATACACGGTGCGTGTGCTTGACTCGCTGACCAGTCGGATCGCGCATCCTGACTCACACGCCTGGCCCTTCCGCTCTTTGTCAAATGGCCTGAGCTGGGCATGTGCTCGCTGGGATCTTTCACTTTCGGAGCTAATTCCAGCATCCTCTGACCCTCTTCTCTCTCTCTCTCTACTCACAACTACAGCAGCATCATCTCCGCATCACCCTATCTCTGAAACACAGCAGTGCAAAGTAAGTGATTTTTTTTATTATATGTTGTTATGGATTTGAGGACGATACCGTGCCGATTGATCTCCGATTTAAGGAGCTTCACTAGGGCTTAAAATCAGACGTAGTTATCGTCCTTAATGCCGCTAAGCTCCACGAGAGCTATGTTGATTCACTGGTGCTCATGCAGGAGGAGGCACAGCGGGGGACAAATTCCGTTCCGGTCTTTGGAACTGTCAAGAATGCGAAGCAGTACGGCGAGACCCGCATGTTCCCGAACATTGCGAAGCTGCTGACCATTTTAATGACTGCCGGTACCAAATGCAGAGGCCAAACACTTATTCTCAGCCTTGAAACGGCTAAAGACGTACATGAGGAGAACCATTGGCCAGGATCGCCTCAACGGCCTCGCACTACTCGCCGTCCACAATAACATTCAGGTTTCGAATGATCAAGTGATTGACAAATTTGCGGAGAAAAACCGCAGTCTTCCCTTCGCATAGGCAAATGAAGGGGGACATTGGGCATGGGCCTACGATTTTGAGAGAGCCTACTCCTGGAAAATAAAAATACTTTTTCTATTATGTGCCTTGTTACTTAAGTGGGCGAACTGACTTTCAAGTAGCTTACATCATTATAGGCTACACTGCATGTGCCTATAACTTATTCGTATGTATTCAGCACTGATTATTTGTACGGTCATACATGTATTACTCGTTAATATATATTCCATAATAAGAAGCTTTAACAAATTTCCTCTCATAAAAATCCTGGCATCGCCCCCCCTCCCTTCCATTCGCTTTTTTTTAATCCGCCACTGGCCTCATTGTCTGCTTTTATCAATGTTTCTCTAATTTTTTGGAGTTCTTCGTCAATTTTTTTCTAGTGTCGCTTCGTTGAGTCTCAATGGTTTTTAATCCAGTCTGCCCCATGATAGGCCTTCAATTCCTTTGCTGGCTTCTGTATGGGAGGCTGTTAACTGTTAGCAGAGTTGCTATGTGGTCGTTTATCGGAATGTCCACGTGTTTTAAGTGGTAATTAAATGGGAGGTTGAAGTTCGACAAGCAGATATCTGGTTTTGATGCTACATTGTTGTTGATGTAAGTTGAGAGTTGCGGCCCCTTTCTTTGGAACATTTTCCTATTTAGCATAGTCTTCAGGTGCCTGCCTGCGCTGTTTCTGTTTATATATCCATTCTCTGTGTAGTTGGTGTTTAATGTCTCCCATAAAGATGACTGGCTTTCTATTATTGAATAGTCTTGTAAAGTTGGCAATCGGGAGGCCGTCCCTCCTTCGAGGTTGATATTACGTTACTTTGACAAGATTGTTGAGTTCATGTTGTTTTTCTACTAGCCTCCCGGCTAGTATAGTGGTTAGCGCGCTGGGTCGGCGGTTTGAATCTCTGTTCGAATTCTTTTTAAGCTGACACTATTTGATAGGGAAGTTACCGCCGTGACTGAGCATCACGATGGGGAGTTGGGGTTTGTCCTGACTGACGTCAGCCAGAGAAGCAATATAGCTTGATAGGAGGACGGAGGACTGAAACCAGTAAGCTTTTAACTTTAATTTTTTGTAGCGTATGATTCTATCAGTCCTTCTTGCGTCCTATAGTTTAGCAGTTCAAGCCTCTTTTTGAACGCAATAACGGCTCGGTCGAATTTCTCTGTTGAAGGGTTAATTGCTACAATATTGGGATTCCATATCTTCATCTTTTGGATCTTGTTAAAGTGAGGCATACCGAAGTTTTTTCAACCCTAATACAACCCAATCTAACTTAACTTAACCTAAACTAACCTAGCCTATTCTAGATTAGGCTGGTTTGGTTGGGTTAGGTTTTTTAGGCTATTTAGGCTATTTTACGGTCGAAAAAACTTGGGGAAACCTCATTTATATAAGATCTCATATTTTTTTTAGAACTAAGTCAATTCCGTGACATTAGTATTAATATCAGGGTCTAATTTTCTTAAATATTTTCGTCAATATATTCCATAACCTTTCATCCGTTTGTATTTATCTGTAGAATTCTTACTTTCACTTTCCGCCTGTCCATAATGAAGGTTTCGTTAGGTTGCTGTTCTTGGTAGTGTTAGTATATGGCAACCGGTTGGATTTAGTGTTTTTTCTTCTTTCTTTCGTTTTATTCTCGTCTACACATATATTCTTCCTTTGTTTTTTTTAGGAGGTTGAGTTAGACCGCGCCAGTGATCGTTTCAGTGGGGTTGTACTTCTTTTTGATTTAGATTTCCTAATTTTCTGCGTTTTTCTTCTTGTTACTCTGATTTCCTGAGCGGATTCCTCGGTGCTGTTTTTGATTCGATTGCTTCTGTATTTGTATCGTCTTTTTTTGTCATCCTCTTCTTTATTCGATCAGCTCTTATGTGGTGTTCTCAGTAAAATTTATGTTGAAGATCGTCAAAGAGTCAACTTCTTTGGTTAACTTCATTGGCTCGAGTGAGTCCATTTTCTTTTGAGCGACTTAGCATAACTTCCTGGGTTCGTTATATTCATTATGTGTGCGTTTAGAACGCAGCTAAGTATCTTTACATTTAATTTTACGCCTATATTCAGTTGAGTTTACATTCTCGGTTGCTGTCTGGTTGTTTTGGTTGCTGCGGCGTATGACATGTTCCTTTGTCCATTTGCTCTTCCCTGGTTTTCTCGTTCTTTCTTTTTCATGATTTGTTTTCTTTAGAGCATGACATGGCCAAGGTATGGTGTGGTCCTCCCCATTTAATGTATTTTTTAGACGCATTCTAACATTTCTGTAGGTACAAGTATGACCTTCCGAGCCGCATTCCGAGCAAATCACGAGGCCCTTCTTGGATCATTCCGTGGTGATGTGGTCCTCCATTGCATTGCATGAACGAATGAGTTATAATATGATTAAGGTCAGGGCATTGACGGTTTACAACATTAATTTTCTTTTTAAAACCATTCTTTGTGTGTATTTTCCAGTGTTTATGGACACAGTCTCCAAGGTAATTTACTCAAGTAGATAGGGCTAGTTGCAAGAAAATAGAAAACCGATACCCTGCTGGAAAATAACTTGAAGTCGATATAGTTATTGAAAGGGGGCAGCGAAAAGTGACCAAATATACCCGAATTGGGTAGGGATAACTAGCGGAGTATCGAAAGATTCTTTTTCTCCCTTCATTATTTGTATATACTTTACTTAAACTACAGAGAAGGTGTAAGCTTCAAATTTGTATTTCATTCTGTTTTAGTAGTTAGACATTTGTCCTCGTCTTGAATTGGTCGAATTGAAAAATGCGAAGAAACCTAATTATACTTATGGAAAAAAAGTAGGGATCATTTAAAAACGAGAATTGAACATATTACTTCACATGCTTTAGCATTTTTACATATTGCTTCCCATTTATATTAATGCTAATTGTGAAGAAATAAATGATAAAAACTCTTGATACCACAAAGCAGATAACTTCTCTTTCTCGACGGGAACTTTTGGAACCCACTGTAGATATCAAGATGGGGAGAAAAGTTTACATAACCTATATCGATTAAATTGAGTTTCAAGACTCAAAATTGCTAAAAAAACCTATAGATATAATAACAAAAAAGAAGCTGAATTATATTTATTATTGTTATTGCGTAATATTGATCGGCGGATTAATTAGTATTAAATAAAGCAATATAGTGCGATAAAGGGATTAAGCAACCAACCAGCTATCTAACTAGCACTGGCCTTTAATATATAACTAGGTTATTTTTGTACTTCCATCGATATTCGTCGTTGTTTATGTATCCGAAACGAACAACAATTTAACTTAATGGTTCTCTTCTTAAATCACTTTAACATTTAGTTTCCTAATGAAGTTGAAAAGAAAAATCTAAATTGGAATTGTCACTCGGATCACTTCAACATCGCCGCTTCCTCGAAAGATTTAGGGGGAGAGATGTTCAATAGCCTAAACACAGGGGTAAGGATGTTTTATATTCCAAACTTTGTGGTTATACAAACACATCCCCTATTTAGAACTTAAACTAAAGAGTAGGTGTGGTTGTAGACCTATAATGGGAAGATGATATTCAAGAGCAAAAACTTAAAGGTGGAATGTTCAAATAGCCAGTCTCGGGAGATTGGATGTTATGGTTACCGATTTACTCAAATGAATGTATGAATGTTTAAATGCAATATCATAGAATTTGTTTTGTCACATGAACTCATGTACAGGGTGGTCCGAAAGTTTTGTCACACTGTAAATATTGTTTTAATTTTCTATTTCAGAAGGTTGACACGAGCTCCTACAGTTTAGAAAAGAGGATGATTGCAAATGTGTCCATTCCTGAAAAACATATGTTTGATATTATTCTGTTGTTCCTCTATTGTTCTTGTCACTTTTTGGTAGGGGGTGACGAGACTTTAGGACCATCCTGTAGGTAGTCCTTTAACAAGCCACGCTTTAACATGCATTTTCTTAATTCTAGGTTTGCGCTGGTTGTTACTTGTAAGATGACTCAATTATTTCGATTTGCACTTCTGCCGATTGGTTCGCGAAATTCACCGATTGATTGAAGTAGTTGTGATGGAAACCGATTCTTTGAAAGGTCCTCTAATGTGAATCTGGTAACTTGACCTAATCTAGATTGCTCATTTTGACAGCCTCCTCCACAAGGTTTTGCAGTTAAGCATCATTCACACCAAAACACTCTAAGTGGAAGGATAGTAAAGTCATCTAAAATAAGATTTCTGGGTAAATTGGGGTTAAGAGCTGATGTTAAATGGTTAAACAGAGAATGCGTTAATTGTCGCATTTCAGGCCAGATAAAGCGGGTTTACACGACCTCTAAAGATATAAGATGGGTTACAAAAGCCATAGAGCTTCATTCAAGCCTGAAGATTGTGTCTCATGGCGCGCCTTTAAAACTTCCTTGTGCCTACCGCTTTTACATTCCATATCATATGATGTACACTGTATATCTCAGTGGTACCATACAAAGTGAGTTCCAAAACACAAGTCTATAACTATTTTTAATTTCACGACTAATCATACCTAATGTCGCTTAACGGGTTTCATGGAGCATATTCTGTGGTTTATGTTGCTCATGAGCTTGGTTTTCTTGTTTGCAATGTCTTGTCATTTTTTCATTAATCCACAACTATTTCTCATCCTTACCTTTTCTGAACAGGTGCCTTTCATATCCTTAACCTGGCCATCATCTTATGAACTTCATTACTGAAGGTAAAATAACTAGAGTTCATGCGCAAGTTAGTCGAGTCGCGTCGCCATAGGATAGGGATGATCCACGTAGAAAATCGAATTGCTCTCTCAGAGCCCCCCATCCCCTACTACCACCACCTTGACTTCCTTTTTCTGGAAGTTAAAGGAAAAGGTGCCCTCAATGAAATGAAGATACGAGACACTTGATGGAACAGCGCATCATAAATGAATGCGTTCAAATTGACGGAAATCGGGAGTTAATGCATCGGCTGAATCTCGTAAAGTGCACCGAACTTCGCATCACAAATAGTGGAAATCACATTACAAATGTTATTTATTAAAATTTCAATTAAATAAAATGTAATTGAATTTGTTGTATTAAAAATATCCAGTTATGCCATTGCCCAGACTTTATGAACACCCTGTATATTGCGTCAGTTATTTTAGTGTTTTATAAGGTGATTCCGCCCTCTTTTTCATCATGTTTATATACTTTGGAAGTTTGCGCGTGCTGGATTCTATGGTTTATAGGCCACTTGATTTCCTCTTACTATAAACAAGGTCTGCTGACCAAAAGGTCGCGTGCTCTCACTTATTCTGATTTATGACCTTACGACCTTCAAAACTTTCAATAATTCCAGGACTAACCTTGGGAAGACCTTTACAATTCTATCATCCGAAAGAGAATTACAATAACATAAGGGTTTCAAATTTCGTTAGAATCGACCGAATAGTTATGATGTTATTGCTAAAAAATACTTCCTGGGCTAACCTTGGGATGACGTTGTAAATTATATTATTCGAAAAAGAAGGTAAAACAACATAAAGATTTCAAATTTCGTTAAAATCGGCCGAATAGTTACAATGTTATTACAAAAACAAAAAAAAGCAAAGTGTGAACCGACCGACCGACATAGTGATATGTAGAGTCGCACTCGATTAAAAACAGTGAAATAGATATATTTATTAATATAATAATAGTCATTTAATTCCATAGTATAACATAATATACCATAGCAGATTAAGACATAATATATTGTAGAATCCCAGGCAATGGCTTCGCCACTGCCCCTTACGGGGGGAGCTTGCGCTTCGCTACTAAGATTAAAATTTTAAATCTAAAAAAAAGCAGCCATGTTTAAATTTTTATCAATTTTCTGAACTTCGCCATTTATAATAATTTTAAAAAGGAACTCTAAACTAAATTTCCCCTCTTTCAAAATATCACGTTGATAAAATATAGTTATAGAGGAAGAAGATATATAAAAATACATTTTCTGAACTTTACCATTTGTAATTCTTTAGGTTTTAAAAAATTCACAAAATTTCGATACTTATATTTATTTCTGAAGTTCACCATTTTGTTTTTTGATATTATAAAAGAATTATTAGAAATAACTTTGATAAAAAAAACATAATTCATAACCAATCTAAGATGAAATTATTATTCAAATATTCCCAAAAATCCCCTTCCTAAATTATCGTTAGTGATGATGATGAAGATGATTATTGCATATCATAGTATAGCATAAAACAGCATTGCAAAATATATCACAGAATAGCAAAACATAACATAGTATAACATAACATCGTATAAAATAGCATAGTATAACATAGCATAGTATAATATAGCATAACACAGAATAGTATAGTATAACATAGTCTAGCCTGGCGTAAAATAGCATAATATAGCCATATACTTTAGCATAGCATAGTATAGAATAGCCTAGCCTAGCATAACGTAGTATTGTTTAGCATATCATAGCATAGCCTAGTATAACCTAGAATAGCATAGCTTAAACTTGCCTAGCATAGTACAACATAGCATATCATAGCCAAGCATAGCATAGTATAACCTAGCCTGTTTTAGTCTAGTATAGCCAAGCCTAGCCAAACATAGGATATCCTAGCCTAAAATAGAATAGCCTAGCTGTGCCGAGACTAACCTAGCCTAGCTTTGTATATTCTAACTAGCCTAGTATAACCTATCATAGTATAGCTTACTTTATTCTACCTTAGCTTAGTAAGCCTATCGTATCCTAGTATAGCCTAGCTTAACTTAGTAGACCCTAGTCTAACCTAGCATATTATAGTATAGCCTAGCTTAGCATAGCTTAGTATAGCCTTGCTTAGCGTAGAATGCCTATTGTGCCCTATCTTACTATAGTCTAGCCTATCCTAACAAGTATGGCTTAGCATTGCATGTCATAGCCTAGTTTAGCGTCGCCTAGAGTAGCCTAGCCTAGTATAGCCAAGCTAGAATATGCTACTCTAGCCTAGCCAATATATCCTTGCATACGATAACCTAGCCTAGCATATTATAAGCTAGATTGGTATAGCCTATCCTAGCAAAACCACGTCTAACATAATATAGCCAAGGGTATCATATTATGGGCCTATCCTAGTATATCCTAGACTAGTACAGCATACCATAAACGAGAATAGCCTTGCATAGCTTAGCATATTATAGCCTAGGTTAGCTAGCCTATCGTAGCTTAAGATAGCATTGCTTGGCATAGCCTAACATAGCCTAGCATAGCAGATCATACACGTGTTTCAAAAGATTTTATATCATTTGAGATATAAATATCACAGAAACTACATAGTCAAGGCAAATGAAACGAAACAGGCTTAATGCTAAGCAACATAGATTTATTCCTCCAAATTTGAATGAGAAAATCAAAGGTATGTGAATTCCATGAACAATTTCACAAATGTTCAATATGTGCACCGACTGAGACACGGCACACCTCAAGTCGGTAGTCCAGCTCCTCCCAAACACGCTGCAGCATGTCTTTGGTAACAGTCTCCAGTGCGGTAGTGATTCTGTGCTTGAGTTCCTTTAGGTTTGCAGGAAGAGGAGAGGGGGGGGGGGCATAGACCAGTCCCTTCACATAGTCCAAGAGAAAATAATCGCAAGGTGCCAGGTCAGGTGAACGTGGTGGCCATTTCAACAGCACATTGTCTTCATCACCTGCACGCCCGTTCCATCTCTCTCGCAGATTGTCATTAAGATAAGCCCGCACAGTGAGCTTCCAGTGAGGTGGAGCCCCGTCCTGTTGAAAAATGAAGTCTTCTTGTTTATTTGCAATGAGCTTATCCATTAGCCAGTTCTGAAGCATTTGCAGATAAACATGGCCGGTCACATTTCCCTCAAAGAAAAACGGGCCATGAAGATGGTTCTTGGCAATGGCACAGAACACATTCACTTTCCGTGAGTCCCTCACTTGCTCAACTGTGGCATGGGGATTTTCTTCTTCCCGAATGCGAACATTATGCTGATTGACTTTGTCATTCGTATGAAATGTGGCCTCATCACTAAAAACAAAACGTTCCTTCAACTCATCTTATTCAAGTTCCTTTTTGCATATCAATACATAATTGTGTGTGCTTTCGCTTTTCATCTGCCGTTATGGCCTGAACCAGCTGCAGCTTGTAGGGTTTTATTAGCAAGCGTTTCCTCAGGATGCGCCAAACTGTCATTGGAGAAATCTGGGTTTCCAGACTTGTTCTTCTTGTGGACTTCTTGGCGCTTCGCAAAAGTTTTTGGCGAACCCACGCGACCGTCTCTTCCGATGTTATTGGTCGTCCAGATCCTTTTTTCCTGCACAGACAGCCTTCCACTTCGAATTTGTTGTGCCATGTCCAAATCTGAATTGCCGCTGGTGACTGTTTAGAGAACTCTCTCACAAATGAACGCTGCACAGTCTTGTATGACTGTGTTCGAGCATACTCCAACACACAAAACGCCTTTTCACTTCGAATAAATGGCATTCCTATACCTGTAAAGATAAAAATATCAAACATTCAACATAAAGCTTTGACCTATTTCTAAACATGCTGTTAAAGTTTGAAGTCATTTGACCGAGAACTGGCAAAGTTATTAGTTTGCAAAATGATACAATTTTTTTTAAAACACCCGGTACTTTAGCCTACCTTAGCATAGCATACTATAGCTTAGCATAGGAAAGCATAGCTCTCACTAGCGTATTATACTTTATCCCACCCTAGTATAGAATAGCATAGTATCGCCCTGCCTAGCCTAGCATAGCTTAACCTAGCCTAGCATAGTATAACATAGCCTAAAATTAACTATCTTAGACAAGTATAGCTTATATTATCCTATTATACCCTAGTCAAGCATAACTTATTATTGTCTAGTCTAAGATATTATATGCTATCCTAGCATAGCATATTTGGGCCTGAATTAGCATAGTATATCTTGCCCTTGTACATTATATCTTAGCATAGCTTAGCATAGTATAGCCTTGGCTATAATTGCCTAGCATAGTATGGCATATTCTAGGCTTGCCTAGTAGAGTATAGCATATTATAGCCTAGTCTAGTCTAGCAGAGTATCGGCCGAATAGCTATGATGTTATTGCCAAAACAAAATAATTCCCGGGCTAATCTTGGGAGGACTTTGGCAATTATATCACCTGAAAGAGAATGCAAATCAACATAAGGTTTTCAAATTTCGTTAAAATCGGAGGAATAGTTATGATTTTATTGTCGAAACAAAATAATTCGCTGGCTAACCTTAGGAGGACTTTGGTAATTCTATCATTCGAAAAGGAATGTAAAGCAACACAATGGTTTTAAATTTCGTTAGAATCAGTCGAATAGTTATGATGTTATTGCTAAAACAATGTAATTCCTGGCCCAACCTTGGGGGGACTTTAGCAATTATAACATTCGAAAGAGAATGTAAACAACATAAGAGTTTCAGACTTCGTTAGAATCGGCCGAATAATTATAATTTTATTGCCAAAACAAAATAATTCCCTGGCTAACTTTGGGAGGCCTTTGGCAATTTTATAATTCGAAAGAGAATCTAAAACAACAAATAAGTTTCAAATTTCGTTAGAATCGGTCGAATAGTTACAATGTTATTACAAAAAAACAAACAAAATCAAAACAAGGACTGACCGACATAGTGACATGTAAATAGGCTCACACGCGACTAAAAATTATATTTACAGACACAAGGATCAAATCAAAATTCAACGGACAAATTGAGGAATGGAATTTTCCTGTTCGTATCCACTTTCTATTCATCTTGTCAAATGGAATAGATCAGTGAGGCTTTTGTTTTTGGCAAAGATGTACCACCGATTTGCTCTGTTTTTTGAGGCTTATCCCACCATTGGGGACGTAGTGTCTAACGTAAGGATCCAAACAACAGGTCACAGGTCACTGCAGCATTTGGCAGTGGTCGCAAACTCAACATGAATTTGGACTTCATCCGGCTGCTAACCACACCCAATGGATCTTATCAACTTTGCTCAACTGAAAAGCGGCGTTTCCATTCGGCTATTCCTTAAATTAAAGTAAATTGCTCTTCAAAAGTGTAGCATTCAGCGAAACGTGAACAAAGAGGAAAGATGAGAAAAAAGAGTAAGAAGAATACACAAAAGATCTTTATCTACCCCAATTCTCAGTGATAAATAGCTACAGCAGAATCCCTAACGGACCGTAACTAGTTTGGGGGAAGGGGGTGTCTCTCAAGACCTTCAAGAACGAGTCCTCTCAACAGAATAAAGAAACTCACAAGTACAAATGGTAAATTCTTTGTATGTTTACACATATGTACACATTCCTGGCACACAAAGGTGAACACGGCGCCTGCAGTGTACGGCGTCCAATCGACAAAGGAAATGATTTTTAGGACTACTCTTCACTCGCTCTAGAATCTAATATCACGATTATTATTACTATCTTCCCTTTCGTTATTTTATCCTTCTAATTCTTCTTCTCATTCATCACCATCATCATCATCATGTTTGTGAGTAAATAAAGTGTGGTAGTTAGTGAGGGTAAAGATGATTGGAAGGACCAAAACTTAAAAGAAATCTGTAGGGGAGACTACTTGGGCAGTTTGGGTCTGTGGGGCACACAACTCGTCAGAAACTGCCCAGCACCAATTTTAATGGCAAAACTCCCTTCTAGCGTTGGAGGGGGCTGAAAATGTAAAGGAAGAGTCAAACTACCCCTACAAACACGAAAGAAGCAACCAGGTACCTAAGTTTGGGTGTAATTTTGACATGTCGCTGAAGCTTAAATTTAGTGAGTTCGAAAATTTGAGATTGTATTAGTTACATAGTTACAGGGAGAGAGCAAGGACTACTTAGTCCCCTCAAAGGCCAGTCCCATTCTATATTTATGTGATCTTAGTCCTCTTTTGGACATTGTCGCCACGATGCTCACTCACGCGTCATTTAACCCATAACAGGGCTCCGTATTTAAACAATATAATTATTCGTAAAATAACTGTCAATTTTTTTTTTAAAGCTATTCTCATTACAGCATTTACTACCTCCGCGGGGACTGCGTTCCATTTATCGATGATTTTAAAGGTGAATTTTTTTTAGCTATGTTCGTTTGAAATCTCCGTCATCCTTTCAGTTTAAACCCGTTGTTACGTGTGATACCAAAGGTCGTACTTAAAAAAAAATCATAATTTACGTTTTCAAATTTATTTAAAATTTTGAATACTTCGATAAGCTCACCTCGCAATCGCCTAGTTTCGAGAGTTCGTAGTTTTAGTATATTTAATCTTTCGATATACGACTTATTTCTAATCGAGGGAATTAGTTTAGTTGCCCGTCGTTGAATTCCTTCCATTTTATTGATGTTTACATGTGTATAAGGTCACCAGATGTATCGCGTATTCTAGGTGTGGCCTTACTAAACTTTTATATAGAGGTATGATTATATCTTGATATTTCTAGTGAAAACTCCACGTAATAAATCCAAGCATTCGATTCCCTTTTTACACGCTTCGTCACACTGTTTGTTAAACTTAACATCCTTTGAAACCCGCACCTCTAAATCTTTTTCTTCGTCCACGGAGATAAGATTTTTAACACCCATTTTATAGTTAAAACTTGGGTTACTTCGATGTACGGGCAAAACTCTCTACTTGTCTAAATTGAATTTCATACTCCATTTATTAGACCATTCGAAGATTTTATCTAGATCCCGCTGAATCAATTTGCTATCGTTCTCATTTAAAATTTTACCGTCTATTTTGTGTCGTCCGCAAATTTGGATAATCTACCAAGTAGGCCAGTGTCCATATCGTTTACATAAATAAGGAACAACAATGGTCCCAAGACAGACCCCTCGGGCACGCCACTTGTTACATTTTTCCACTCTGAGAATTTACCGTTTAAAACTACTCTCTGCTTACGATTACTTTATCACGACTCTATCCATTGTAGGAAGTTTTCCTTAATTCCATGAGCAGAAAGTTAATTTAGTAATTGCCTTTGAGGAACGGTGTCGAATGTCTTAGCCAAGTCTATGTAAACTATGTCCAAAGATCTACTTTCGTCATAGCTTTTAATCATGCTCTCGTAAAATTCTAAAAGATTTTGTCCAAAGCCGTTTTGACTATCATTTATGAGATTATTAGCGAATGACGGATTCTATTAATTTACCTACGATAGACGTTCAACATGGGTTGATAATTGGTCGGAAGTTCTCTTTTTACCTTCTTAAAAATAGGAGTTATATTCGCTAGCTTAAAATCTAATAACACGACACCTTCTTCAGAACATTTGTTAAAAAATTTCGTTAGCGTTCCCACTAACACATTTCGAATTTCTTTTAAATGCACCGGATAGATAAAATCAGGACCTGGAGATTTACTGGATTTTAACTTACTGATATAAAAATCTATTTCTGCTGCGAAGAATTCAATATCGGTTAAAAGGTTATGCTCGTTAAAGTTTATCACGTCGTTCGTTCGTAGTATATTATGCTCGTCTTCTTTTATAAATACCGATGCAAAAAAGTAATTTAATATATTTGCCACCTTTTCTGTATCCGAAACTAATTCGTTATTGTCATTATTCATAGGTCCTATTGTTTCCTTTATCAGGTTTCTATTGGATAAATAATCCCCAAACTTCTTAAGGTTACGTTTACTTTCTTTGGCAAGTTGAATTTCATACTTTGTTTTAGTGCTTCATATTTCTTTCTGACATTCCTTTCAGCGGGCTAAGTAAATTTGATTATTTTCTTCAGATGGGTTACGCACGCTTGTGACACTTGTAGGCACAGTCCCTATCCTTCAATTTGTTGCACATCATGATGCTGCTTCATTTACAAGTTCTGTAAGTTTCAATATCAAGTGACCAAATGGGCAACAAAGTCTGTTGGTTTACTATTTTGCTTCTATTTTTCCACCCATTTACTGGTGTGGCAAGGAGATCTATCTTCCCTGAACAACTGTCACTTTCAATTGTACAGCTCATGCATAACGTTGATAAACTCTGTCATCAACGATAGATGGCAAAGAAGATGTGTGAGGCTCCCGGGAAAAGGAAACTGTCTACCATAGCGCCACGATTGTTCTCGTGGACCCATCTCCAAATGCCCGAAGCTATCAGGTTAGCTTTCGTCGTCTCCGAATCGGATAAACTCGCTGGAGGCGGTGTGGTTGGATGAAGCGCACAACCGAAGCTTTCGACGAAGACTTCTTGGTTGCTCAGATGTTAAGACACTTGATTAAATGTCTTGGTCTGGGGGAGATTTGTGCGTGGTAGGTGTCTCAATACCCTGGCAAACGGGGCAGCTAGGGCCTATCTCGTGTCCTTGGAAAGGACTACTGCATACCGAACTGTGACGTGATTTAGTTGTTGGTGGGGGAGGGAGGGGGGCATTCCATGGTATTTAATTATTTAAACTGATAACTGTACGTTGATCCCTAGCCGTGCTTTGTCAATATTTATTTTGTTTGACCCAAAGCTATGCTTCATAGGTAATTTCGACGGATATGACGTCGTTGCCAATCACCTGAAGAGATCGTAAAATTAAAAAACAAAAAAACAAAAAAAAAACCTCCAGGATACAAAGCCATTTTTTTAATCGCTGTAGCACACCTACATCCATCTAAGTGTGTTGGTTCATCGTGCTAAACAGCTAATTCAACTGTAAGACATCCGACACCATGTTTTACTCTTGATTGTAACCCGTGTGTAGCAAAAGTTTAGTTGTGTAGTTTTGGGATCCATTGAGGCCACGGCCTAAAAACTGGGCAACTTCGACTGGGCAGAATAAATTATGATGTACCAAAAGGACAGATGATACCTTTGGTTCATCTCATCAGGTTATTCATTCTCTCTTAATAACTCCTTTGGTTAAGATGTTCTGCATTTTGCTTTCTATAATAATCATACAGTGAAGATAGATTTCCGCTCTTCTTATCCTTCCTTCCTATGAGGGTTTCCCTATGGCATACCGACCAGTCTTGAAAGCCCTGGGCGACATAGTTGACCATTAAATTGATAATTTACCCTGGACTCTAATTCTGCTCACAGAAAAAAAATACCCCTGTTCCAAAAGTCTTACTTTTTACTCTCTGGGACATTTTTCATTCACTATTGAGCACAAATTCTTTCTTTATAACTTTTTTTCCTTTTAGACATTTACATAGGATGGTGATAGGGTTTAATGAGTAGAAACACTTCCCGTTTAAAGTAAAATTAAGCCACATTGAGTGTGGTTAGTTGCCGGATGGAATCTCGATTCGGGTAGCTTTTACAGCAGGTCCAAACTGAGGAATACAAGGCTTCAAAATGACTAAATCACAATGACAAAAAAAATGGATTCATAGATTTAATTATTATTATGCATCTCCATTTCCAGGAAGTGGAGGAAAAATGAGTGAATAGAAAAAAATATTGAAAAAAATACAAAGAATCCCACGGATTGTAAAAACGAAATTGACAAAGCCTAAAACTGGGGTGGAGTTATATCTATTTCTTGGGGGACATTCCACAATCTTCGATTCTCCTTGCAGGTTTAAAAAGCCCTAACGATTTATTGACCAACTACAGGGGGTTATGTGCTCATAAATAAAATTACAAGCCATAAAAAGATATCTACAACGCCATTAAAAGGGTAATTAAACCTTTCAAACGGATTGGGCTGGTTTCTCACAAGACCTGAGTTCGCGAAAAGTACTTCTTCTAGGGACCGAACGTTGGGTGAAATCTTGGATCCATTCAGCCACGATAATCCCTGACGAATCGAATAGCCCCCTAAAAATCCCTCGGTCAACTCGAGGAGGTATATAAACACCAGAGCAAAGAGACTTTCTAGGCTATGAAACATTACAACCATGGTGTGGCGTCACGTAGTAGTTAAAACTAAGAATCCAAAACTAAACAAGAAAATCCTAACCAAAGAGTGTGTTTGGGGCAGGTTCCAACCCCAAATGGTAAAATTTGGTGAGTGAAAGCGTAGAGTAGAGATGAGACTACTTGTGGTTCTCGTAACTCTCCAGAAACCTTCCAACCTTCAGAATCAAAGCGGATCCACTTAGGGGTCAAATTATCGGTCAAGAACCTTCCTCTCAAATTTTCGGATGAAAAACAAGCTCCACTTTGAACCCATTGGCTATACACCTTTCACACACATTTAAACTTCAGATGTTTTAAAGAGCATCTTTTAAAAGAAGCTTTTTGACGGAGATGCACATGTTGGTTTTTCTCATTTTTAGTACATAAATGTACGCAAAAGCGCTCGGCAGATTGCTTTATTTTCAAACTCGATCCTTGGCCTGGCGACGGCGATAGGAGAACAAATCGAGCCCAAAGGGCGGAATCTACGTTATCGAGTAGATCCTTATTCGCACAGAGGCAAATTTCGTGGCAAAACCTTAAGAAAAGCAATCAAGCGTTGTAATATGTTCTTATGGAATACGTGTGGCAATACCGTTGGATAAAAAAAGCAAGGATTGTAATAAGTACTTAGGGAACATTAGTAGCAAAACATTAAGAGAAGCAATCAAGCGTTGTAATATGTTCTTATGGAATACGAGTGGCAAGACCGTTGGATAAAAAAGCAAGGGTTGTAATAAGTACTTAGGGAACATTAGTAGCAAAACATTAAGAGAAGCAATCAAGCGTTGTAATATGTTCTTATGGAATACGTGTGGCAATACCGTTGGATAAAAAAGCAAGGATTGTAATAAGTACTTAGGGAACATTAGTAGCAAAACATTAAGAGAACCAATCAAGCGTTGTAATATGTTCTTATGGAATACGTGTGGCAATACCGTTGGATAAAAAAGCAAGGGTTGTAATAAGTACTTAGGGAACATTAGTAGCAAAACATTAAGAGAAGCAATCAAGCGTTGTAATATGTTCTTATGGAATACGTGTGGCAATACCGTTGGATAAAAAAAGCAAGGATTGTAATAAGTACTTAGGGAATATTAGTAGCAAAACATTAAGAGAAGCAATCAAGCGTTGTAATATGTTCTTATGGAATACGAGTGGCAAGCCCGTTGGATAAAAAAAGCAAGGGTTGTAATAAGTACTTAGGGAACATTAGTAGCAAAACATTAAGAGAAGCAATCAAGCGTTGTAATATGTTCTTATGGAATACGTGTGGCAATACCGTTGGATAAAAAAGCAAGGGTTGTAATAAGTACTTAGGGAACATTAGTAGCAAAACATTATGAGAAGCAATCAAGCGTTGTAATATGTTCTTAGGGAATACGAGTGGCAAGACCGTTGAATAAAAAAGCAAGGGTTGTAATAAGTACTTAGGGAACATTAGTAGCAAAACATTAAGAGAAGCAACCAAGCGTTGTAATATGTTCTTATGGAATACGAGTGGCAAGCCCGTTGGATAAAAAAGTAAGGGTTGTAATAAGTACTTAGGGAACATTAGTAGCAAAACATTAAGGGAGCAATCAAGGGTTGGAATAAGTACTTAATGAGCATTAGTGGCAAATTATTTAGAGAAGTAATAAATAGTTGTAATAATTACTTATGTGGCATGAGTGGCAAAAGCTTAAGAGAAGCAAGCAAGAGTTTCAGTATGTACTACTTATGCAGGATGATGGAGAAATTCTAGGATAAGCAATTGGGCGTTGTAATATATTCTTATTGCACACGAGTGGCAAATTCCTAAGAGAAAATATCAAGGGTTGTAATAAATACTTATAATGCATGTTGACAAAATATGTAGAGAAACAATCAAGGGTTGCAGCATGAACTTATGTGGCATGAATAGCAAAATCCTAGGAAAAACAATCAGGCGTTGTAATAAGTTCATATGGGACACGAGTGGTAAATTCCCAGAAGAAGCAATCAGGGGTCCTAATCCCTTTTTATGGTAGATAAATGGCAAAATCTTAGGATAATCAATGAATGGTTGTGATGAAAAATATATATGACATGATCGGCAAAATATTAAGAGGACCAATGAAAGGGAGCAAGCAGTATGTACTTACGTGACTTGAGTGGCAAAATCATAGGAGAAGCATTCAATCGTTGGAATATGTTGATATAGGATATGAGTAGCAAACTCCTAGGAGAAACATCAAGAGTTGCATTATGTACTTATAGCACATGAGTGGCAAAACCTTAAGAGAATCAAACAACGCTTGCAGTATGTACTTATGTGATATGATTGACAAAAATCCTAGGTGAAATAATAAGGCGTCGTATTATGTTATTATGACACACGAGTGATCAAATACAATTAGAAACGATAATGAGTTGCAATAGGTACTTATGTGACATGAGTAGCCAAGGCTTAGGAGAAACCTATGGAAGATGAGTGGCAAAATCCTAAGAGCAGCAATTAGGTGTTGAAATATGTTAATTAGAGAAGACGATTGGTAAACTCCAAGGATAAAAAAATCAATGGTTGTATTAAGTACTTAGAGGGACATGAGTGGCAAAATCCTAGAATAAACAATCAGTGGTTGCATTGTGTAATTATGGGACATGAGTAACAAAAGTTTAAGGAAAACAAGTAAGACTTACTGTATGAACTTCTGTGAGATGAATGACAATCATGCGTTGAAATATGTTGGTATGACAATATTAGCTAAGTTCTAGGATAAAATATCAAGGGTTGTAATATTTTTTATGGGATACGAGTTGCAGAATCCTATGATAAATAACACTATGCAACAAAATATCACCTTTTCTTGTTCCTTGGTTAAAACTGTTATTTTCTCAGTTGTTCGGAACTAAAATAAGTAAAAAAAAGTCTATTTTGATCACAAAACTTTGCTTTTGTAGGTAGGCTACAGAATTTCTAAATTTGCCCATTTGGAAACTAATGCTAGGGTATTATTAATTTCGGATAAAAAAATGAGAAGATATAAAAGGCTCTTATTTTTTTTAGCATTGGAATGTTGTAGAATAATATTTGTTTTAAGGAAACCTTTCAAAACATTCTAGAGTTAATGATAAATTTCTAGAATTTAGTTGAATTTTATGAAGTTTCATAAATGTTTCAGAATTTACCAGAACATCCTCCTAGAAACTTACAGAAACTTCTGTAATATTATGGAATATTACTTCAGAAATATTTATACAAGGATTCACAGATCTGTTATCATTTAAGCTCTAGCTACCATAGTAAACACATCAAAAGTGAAATGGCAACAAGAGGCTGCAATCTGCGGAAAGTTCATCAAAACAAGGTCACAAAGGTTCAATGTGATAGGATCTATGAGAATGTGTGAAGTTTACAAAACATACTTTAGCGTGCCAGTTGGGGACCAAGACAAACCCTGCGCACCCCATTTTGCTTGTAAACACCGAGAAAACTTTGGAAGGTAAATAATTGTTTGTTGTAAAGATTAAAATATTTAATGTCACGAGTATTTAAGCTATTATATTTGTTTTTAAGCCAAAAGAGTAATAAAGTATATTTTTTACTTTTACATGATGCTACAGAGGAGAAAGAAGAGCCATGAAGTTTGCCATTCGCAGGATTTGGCGTGAAACCACTGACCAATCAAGCAACTGGTACTTCTACATGATTGACCATTCAAAATGTTGAAGTAGGAAAATTGCACATGCTATTTCCTATCCAAATCTTCCATCCTCTTTTGTATCAGTACCGCACATTGACGATCTTCCTCTAGCTACCCCTCCAAAATGGAATAAGCCACCCTCAGAAGAAAGCAACAATTCAGAACCTGAAAGGATCAGTGGAGATGTAAACTACAGTGTCAGAGAAACAGCTGTTGAGTGGAATCTATACTATCCAAACCAAAGCACTTTATTGATATTGTCAAAGACTTAGGTATGCCAAAGTTAAATGTTGACCTTTTGATTTCTAGGCTTAAAGAGCTTGGCTTTGCTACTGCAATGATGTATCTGGTCTGTTTGATGCAATTGGAATTACATGTAATCCAGATGAGTAGAGGCTCTTCGATAAAAGCTCCTCAAGAAGCATTTAAGCTGTACTTCTATAAAATTGGACAAAGCATCCATCCCTTCCATTGGTTCATTCATTATTTCTTAAGGAGCACTACGATAGTCTCAAGCTCCTGCTACAAACTTATAAGAAGCATGACTGGGAAGTGATTGGAGACTTCAAAATGATAGCATTTTTGATGGGTCTCCTGGGAGGTTTAACCAAATTCCATGTCATATCTGTCTTTGAGACAGTGGGGATACGACAACACATTAAAACAAGTATCACTGGTCACAAAGGACTGATTTCTCTGTTGGATTGGCATAATGTCAAGCATGAGAAATTTGTAGACCCTTAAAAGTTGTTTTACTCTCCATTGCATTTAAAACTAGGTCTCTTCAATTAGTTTGTGAGAGCTATTAACAAAGAGTCTTGCGCTTTCAAGTACTTTCAAAATTTCTTTTTTAGACTCTCTGAGGCAAAGGTGAAAGCTAGTGTCTGTTGGGCCACAAATCAGGAAAACCATAGTGTTCAGAATTCCCTGAAAAGGCAGGCAGGAAGAGTTTTGTTTTAGTGTGTCAGGGCTTTGGGGGGGAAACTACAAAGTTGACAATCATGTGGAACTGGTCGAGAATTTAATGAAAAGCTATGACCAAATGGGCTGCTGGATGTCCCTGAAGGTGTACATATTTGATACTTATCTTGACAAGTTCAAGGGGAATATGGGAGCATAGTCAGAGGAGAAAGGGAAGCGCTTCCATCAAGATATACTGAACTTTGAACATAGATACCGCGGAGTATACAATAAAAACATCAAGGAAACTACATTTGGGGGCTTGTGTGGGAAAGTGATTTACATTACAAATGGAAGTCGAAGAAAACTTCACTTATGACTTTTTTACTTGTCATCATCAGCAGCATCATCATCATCATCACTAATCACTAATTCTATAATTTAAGAAGGGGATTTTTTTGAGTATTCGAATAATAATTTCATCTTAGTTTGGTTATGACTTATGTTTTTTATCAAAGTTATTTCTAAAAATTCTTTTATAATATCAAAAAACAAAATGGTGAAGTCCAGAAATAAATATAGGTATCGAAATTTTGTGGAAATTTTAAAACCTGAAAATTATTTTTATATATCTTCTTCTATAACTATATTTTAGCAACGTGATATTTTGAAAGAGGGGAAATTTAGTTTAGATTTCCTTTTTAAAATTATTATAATTGGCGAAGTTTAGAAAATTGATAAAAATTTAATCATGGCTGCTTTTTTTTAGATTTTAAATTTTAATCTTAGTAGCGAAGCGCAACCTCCCCACGTAGGGTGGAGTGGCGAAGCCATTGCCTAGTTTTTATATATTTCTTGTGGAAGTTTCAATGAAATTTTATAAATTTAACGTGGTTTTATTTTTAGCCCAAGATGAATGAAAAAACATACAAGCCACAAAATCAAACTTTAAAACAAATAATGGTTCTTTTCTATTGTTTTGCAATATAAGGAGTTTGAAAATAACAATTACTGGCCAGTAACAAAAATTCTGTTACATAGTGTAATCAAAAATTGTAATAATTACTTATGGGATATGAGTGGCAAAAGCAAGGGTTGGAGAATTTACATATGGCACATGAATGGCCAAAATCCTAGGAAGAGCAATCAAGCGTTGTAAGATGTTCGTATGGGACACGAGTGGTAAAATCCTTCGATATACAATCAAAGGTTGCGATAAGTACTTAATGGGAATTACTGGCGAAATCACTATAGGATCAATCAAGGGCTGCATTATGTACTTATGGGACATGATTTGCAGAATCTTAGAAGAAGCAATCAGGTGTTAAAATACATTCTTCTGGGCACGAGTGGTAAAGTGCTAGGATACCGAATCAAGGTTTGTAATAACATATAGGACATGATTGGCAAAATATAAAGAGAGGCAATCAAAGATGCAGTATATACTTATGGGACATTGGTCGCAAAATCACAGGAGAAGCAATCAGGTGTTGGAATATGACCATATGTGAGACGAGTGGAAAACTCTTAGGTGAAACAATCAAGTACTTATGGCACATGAGTAGCAACATCCTAGGATAAGCAATCAAGGTAGGTTATAAGAATATATAGGAGTGAGTGGCAAAGTCTAAAGAGAAGCAATCAAAAGTTGAATTATGTACATATGGGACAAGATTGGCCAAATCATAGGAAAGCAATCAGATGTTGTAATATGTTGATATGGGAGACGAGTGGCAAACCCCTAGGATAAACAATCATGGGCTGTAATGAGTACTTATGGCACATGAGTGGCCAAATATTATGGAAAACAAACAGGGGCTGATATAAGTACTTATGGAAAATGAGTGGCAAAAATCCTAGGATAAATAATCAAGGTTTGTAATTAGAACATGTAGAACATGATTTTCCAAATCTAAAGAGACGCAACCAAAGATTGAAGTATGAAGTTATGGGATATGAGTGGCAAAATATTCTGAAAAACAATCAAGATTGGCAGTATGTACTTATAGGAGATATGAGTAGCAAAACCTTCTGAAAATATATCAAGGTTTACAATATGTACTTACGTGATATGAGTTAAAATAACTCCTAGTAAAGCAATCAAGCGTTTAATTGTTTTCTTATGACTCACAAGTCGCAAAATTCTAGGAGAAACAATAAACGGTTGTACTAATTACTTATGTGACATGAGTGGCAAAAGTTTAAAAGAAGTAAGCAAAGGTTGTCATCCGACCTTTGGAATGAGTGACCAAATTCTAAGCGAAGCAATCAGGCGTTGAATTATGTTCCTTTTGGAAACGAGTGGCAAATTCCTAAGAGAAACATGGAGGATTGTAATTACTACTTTTGGGTCATGATCGGCAAAATCTTAAGAAAAGCAATCAATGGTTGTAATATGTACCTATAGGACATTAATAGGAAATCCCTAGGAGAAGTAACCAACCGTTTGGATATGTTCATATAGGAGAGGAATGGCAAACTCCCATGAGAAAAATAATGGGTTATATTCAGTACTTATGATATATGAGTGGCAAATTCTTAGGGGGGAAGAAATCAGTCGTTTAATATGTTTTTACAGGGCATGAGTGTCATTTCCAAAGATAAGCAATCATACGTTGTAATATGTTCTTATAGGGTATGAGTGGCGAAATTCTAGGAGAAGAAATTAAGGGTGCTAATATATAATTATGGTATGAGTGGCAATTGGGATGATATCATAGGCATGTTTCCTTCTATATGACCATGTCAAATTTTTTCCTGAAAATTGAGACTAATGACCTTAAATTAAACAGTCCCTTTTGATTATGAGTTTAATTAGAAGCATGATTTATCGAACGCGGCCCCAATGAGTTTTTTTATTACGAGTATAGTGAACGTAAAAGGAATTAGAAGATGGCTTGAGGCGAACTGAAATTATTAAGTTTGGTTTGATGGTTGCGTGCCTCTACTGAGTTTGGCTTGTTTGTTGCGTGCCCCTACTGAGTTTTTTGAAGATTGTTAGATGGGATCATCATTATCATCACTAACACTATAATTTAAGAAGGGGATTTTTTTTGAGTATTTGAATAATAATTTCATCTTAGTTTGGTTATGACTTATGTTTTTTATCAAAGTTATTTCTAATAATTCTTTTATATTATAAAACAAAATGGTGAAGTTCAGAAATAAATATAATTATCGAAATTTTATGAATTTTTTAAAACACAAGGAATTACAAATGGTGAAGTTCAGAAAATTTATTTTTATATATCTTCTTCTTTTATAACTATATTTTAGCAACGTGATATTTTGAAAGGGGGGAAATTTCGTTTAGAGTTCCTTTTTAAAATTATTATAATTGGAGAAGTTCAGAAAATTTACAAAAACTTAACCATGGCTGATTTTTTTAGATTTAAAATTTTAATCTTAGTAGCGAAGCGCAAGCTCCCCCCGTAGAGAGGGTGGGAAGGCCATTGCCTAGTTTTCTTATAGTTTTATTTACTCTTGTGGGTCCGGTTCTCGCCAAGATCTAATCTTCAAGGATTCTAATCCTAGCTTCCTCGATCACAGGTATCCGTCGAGCTCTAATCTTTTGTGGCTTGTAATCCTAGCTTCCCCGATGAATAGTAGTGGTCAAGCTCCAATCTTGTTGGTTTCTAATCCTAGCTTTTCCGATTAATAGTAAACGTCAGGCTCTAATCATGAGGATTTCTACTTCTAGTTTCTACAATGAATAGTTGTGGTCAAGCTCTAATCTTGTGTGGTTCATAACCTAGCTTCCCTGAATAAGAGTTCTTGTCAACGTCTAATTATTTGGAGTTCCAATCCTAGCTTCCACGATGAATAGTTACCAAGCGCTAATCTTGTTGGTTTCTAATCCTAGTTTCCCCGATCAATAGTTCTCGTCAATTTCTAATCTTAAGTCTTTTTAATCCTAGCTTTCCCGAAGAGTAGTTGTCTTCAGTCTCTACTCTTGCGGGTTTCTAATCCTAGCTTCCCTGGTGAATAGTTGTCTTCAGTCGTTACTCTTGCGGGTTTCTAATCCTAGCTTCACCGATGAATAGTTGTCTTGAAGGTCTATTTTTGTCGGTTTTTAATCCTAGCTTCTCCGATGAATGGTTCTCCTCAAACTCTAATTTACGGGGGGAGGGGGGGTCCGCTCGTTCACCTTCCTTCTTGCCTACGTGGTAGTATTTGAAGAAGAATTTCATGCCCTACCCTTCATTATCACCCCAAGTAGGCTCCAATTTTAGGTACTGGGATTATGCATCTTCTACACATTCTCACTTGCCTAACTCCACCATTTCTTTTCGACATTTAAATAAATGTTGTTAATAAAGCTGATCTCATTCATTGATAACGACGTTTCAATAAACCAAAATGAAGGCAGGTTTGGGTCTAACCAATTGGATTCACCCCCCCCCCTCAGTTATCGCATTAAGCCACATTGGATGTGATTAGTCCGCGGATGGAGTTTTCGAGTCCACTTTGCTTGGCTGGCAGTAGCGAACTGGGGTTCGAATCTCGAAGTTAACCTTGAGATCCCCATGGATAAAAAAAATATATCAAAAAAAAGAAAACTGGTGCTACGCAAGTATTCAGATATAATCCCCTAAAAGAACACGTTTGGATTTTGTTGTTACGAGTTTAAGCGCTGCACTTGTTTGTTGATCCCTCTCTCAATAGGAACAACTAACCACCAGGTGTAGTTTAACCGCTCAACTGGAAAAATGGATCGAAGTGTGCGTGGGTGAAGTGTCGCCTGATAAAAGAATTACTTGCTGCAGTAAGAAGACGACGAAGAATCTTCTCCACACGCTCTTCTCCCCCTCCCGGTGCCTTTAGGGGTGCATTGAAACCTCACCCTTTACGCGAAACCTTCTCTGAGTGCTCGAGAGACGCTCTGCGAGAGCACACTTCTACAACCAAATACACCTGATGGACGAAAAATTCATCGTTAATTAAGCCCTCACTACCATTTAAAGGGGGTGAATATATAGCACTGATATGACTGGAAGAGAGAGGTCTCAATTCCATTGGGGGAAAATAATAATTTTAAGGGGGAGAATATATAATACTGATATGATTGTAAGAGGGAGATCGCAATTCTATTGAGTAGAAATAACAATTTGCTGTGGGTGAATATATGGCATTTGTAACACTGAAGAAGATGATTTCCATTTCATTGGATATAAATAACAATGTTCGGGGGTGAATGTATGGTAATGATATGAATGTAAAAGGGTGATTTAGAAGTACATTGGGGAGAATATCCATTTGTATGAGCTGAATAATTGGTACTTTTATGACTGCATGGTGGCAATCTTAATTCAATTGGGAAAACAAAAAAAAATTGCAAGGGGTGAATGTATAGCACTGATATGACTGCAAGAGGGTGGTGGGGGCGTGCAATTCCTTTGAAGAGAAATACCAATTTGCAAGGGGGAAAATTTATGCCACTGATATGATTGCAAGATGCTGATCGCAAGAGTCTTTGCCGATCCATAGAAAACGATAACGCTGTTATGACTGTAAGAGGCTGATCGCAACTCGATTGGGTAGAATAACACATTGCAAGGAGTGAATGTATGTATGACACCGAGATAATTACAAGAGTCTGATCGCAATTTCATTAGAAAGAAAGAGAAATTTTCAGGTGTTAAATTTATTATTTTGATATAACTTTAAGAGGTGATTGCAATTCCATTAGAGAGAAATAACAATTTGCCGGTAGTGAGTGTATGACATTGATATGAGTGTAAGAGCGTGAATGCTGTTCCATTGGGGGAGGAAGAACAATTTGCACGACCAGATGAATATATGGCATTGATATGAATGCAAGAGGGTAATTGCAGTTTCATTAGTGAATAATAATAATTTGCAGGGCGTTAAATGCATTGCGGTGATATAACTGTAAGAAATTGCTATTCAATTTGAAATTGATCGCAATTTATTGATATTTTTCGTTTTATTCATACGAATTTCTATAAACTTTACCGATAAGTAGTTAAGAACTGTATATTATCGTACACCAATTTTGGAAACCTTGAATTTTCTGTGGCAAAGATTATGGAAGATGTCATAGAAATATATGCATTCTGGTTTTGTGGGCGGCACTACTGTATGCCATTGACATAACTGTAGGTAGGTATTTTGTAATTCCATTGCAGAGAAATAACAAATCTTCAAGGATGAATATATAGTAGTGACATGATTTTAAGAAGTTGTTTGCTATGCCAGTGTAGAGGAATGACAATTCGTAAGGAATAAATGTATTGTCTTGACATTTCTAAAAAGAGTGATTTACAAGTACAATGTGGAGAAATATCATTTTGCATTGGGTTAATGCATGTCACTGATATGAGTATAAGAGGGTGATTACAATTCCATGGGCGAGTAATAACAATTTTCAGATTGTGAATGTACGACAGTTATATGATTTTTGAAGGTCTGATTCACAGTTGTATGTAGTAGAAATATCATTTTGCATGTTTGTATGTAAAACTAAATTAACTGTAAGAAGGTGATCGCAATTCCAATGGGGGTAAAATAACAATTTGCAGGGGGGAGGGCGGTATGGCGCTGGCATGATTGTAAGATGAAAGCATACTTTGTTTTTTGGGTGTGGTATATTAACATTAAATTGAATTATATTAGTATCTCGATTGCCAAATTTATCCCCTACATTGAGATTTTAAATTAAATCATCGTCGGTAGTCAAAACTTTAGCCAGGATATTGTAACCTCACACACTCGGTTATCTTCCATAACATTGAGTAATCTGTGCCATTCAGAATCAGCGGTTTTCGCCGACAAGTTCTCGTCCAAAATTAAACTCACCAATTTAAAATAAATTTGCATACAAGTTAATCTAAGATTTATTTTAACTCCTATTAATTCGAATTCCGAACATATACTACTATAGAATGGAGATTCTCTCGTATATATAAAAACTACCTAGCTACACTCCTTCTCAACTTTATAGTTATGAACCATTTTATACTCTTGCAATTGAATTTCACTACTAAATTGTCTTGAGTGGCAAGGCTCCACGTTTTTGTGATGCATATCGTGATGTTTCTTATAGGTTTGGCATTAAACAAGATAATTTTTAGGCGAGTTACGTGTTTACCTGCGCCTTTGAACATGTATCGTTTCCTGAAGTTAGAGAAGTTCTATTAGAGCATTTCTTTTTGAGAATATCGTCCAAACTCGAGTTTATCAGATCTTCCTATTCTCGCTTACCTGTTGGGATAAGATGGCTTCCATCGTGAGAGAAATATTCCTGGTTTCGATCAAGTTCAGCCAAAAATCGACAACTTCTATATTCTTGATTTCAAACAATATATTTCTTAAGTGTTCGATTATTTCAATTGCTTTATTAAGATTATCAATTTTTGTACTTATGGTCAGGTGGATAAGGATCGTACTGCTAGTGTTTTTTTAGTCATCAATACTAAAGTTTTAAAGTTAGCAGAAATCTAAAGTACCCAACAAGTAGCTCACATAAATACCTTTATTTTTTACATACATAACTTTAAATTATGTTTACCAATTCAGATTTATGGTGTTATTTTTTGAAAAGTGTTTTTGTACGAATCATGATAATGTAGGACACGTTCCGTACGCCCTTGGTACCATTTTTTTATTTTGTTTTTTTTTAAAAAGCTACAACTGAAATTAAAAGATCTACTACTACTAAATGATACACAAATGTTATGAAAAGACATATAATACAAAAAAATGGTTAGAATTGTAATTTTACAACATTTTTACATAAATATCAAAAATAATAAAAAAAATAATAAATTTCTTAATTTTATAGAACAATTTCGAGCAAGTAATGCACAGCCCTCATTGTTTATCATTGCATAAATATATTAATAATCTCATTAAGCAATGCAAAATCTCCTTCCTACTGCAATAATGCAAATGAAAAATTGAAAATTGAAATTTATTCAAAAATATTTTTAAAATATAAATACTTATCCTATTACTTAACCCACTTAGCGCAGCACTATATATAGTTAAATCTTGCATCTAACGTAAAATAATGTTAGATAATAACACAAATAACACCATTTGACACTGATAAAAATGGTCAGCTTTGCACTATGATATTTTGTATTTTTATTAATTTTTTGGTCACTTTTTCATATTTAAAACACAAAACAATGCTACATTATCAACTTGCAATAGTTTCAAAACGAAATCTGCGTTAGTATAATTTTCACGAATTTCCAAATTTCGTACGGACCGTGTACTAGACACCATTTTATGTAAACTGTAAACACAGAAACTCCCATTGGTCACCGTTATGAAATTATACTCATTTTCCCTCACAATGATCATATTTACCATTGAAACCATAACCAGCGGAATCACGTAATATTCACGAACACTGTGGACTATAATGTAACTCGTAAAAATTACATCAGACACGCAAAATATAAAAAACTTACCTAGCAAACAAAAATGGCGTCGGAGCTTTGCAGGAAAAAGAGGGAAGTGACGTTATTCACACTCGTTTTCTATGCCAAAGGTAAACTGAAACAAAACCCATATTTTGGCAAGGCCTTTTGTACGGCCCGTGTGCACTTCACCCTACTCTGGTTAGTATGTGACAACTATTCCTCTGTCCTTTTTCGATTTAATCTTTCTCACCATTTCGGTGTACTTAATAATTATGTTTTCCGTTCCAGCGAATTTTTCCCACAAAATACATAATTTGTCCCAACTTGAGTAATTACGTGAGAATTATTTTTCTCCAATCATAAATTATATCAATCTCCTCAGTTACTTTATTGTGGTGCCCGAGTAGCATCTGAATTTTCTTTTTCTAGTGTTCTTACCACCAAAGTAATCAATCTGATTTCTAGTTATAGAATCTCCAATTAAATGTGTATTCTTGTTTTCTGAAAAAAGCTGAAAATCTGTTTTTCGTCTTTATTTCGCGAGTTTCACCACGTTTAAGTCTCGACGGTCGTTTGTTACTGAATAGAAAAAAAAATCAGTCATTCTTGTTTTTTTAGTTTAATTTATTTTTCAGTAAAAAAACGAACTGTCCTAATATGACCAGCATCATTATTTGTTGCTATATTCTCATAGAAGTCACGTTTATATATTTTTAATGATAGCGCAATAATTCTATTTCCAATATCAGCGATAATTTTCATTAAATCCTTCTTTCTTTTTCGATGTCGTTCATCAAACTTACAGAATAGACCAAGAGTTACAGTCGGGAGAAATAGCAAATTTCAGGAGTGACTGTACGGCGCAGATATGATGGAAAGAGTATTTTCAATTACAGTCCAGAGAAATAGCAACTTTCAGGAGTGACTGTACGGCGCAGATATGATGGAAATAGTATTTGAAATTACAGTCGAGAAAAATAGCAAATTTCAGGAGGGACTGTACCGCGCAAATATGATGCAAAGAGTATTTGCAATTACAGTCGAGAGAAATAGCAAATTTCAGGAGTTACTGTATGGCGCAGATATGATGGAAAGAGTATTTGCAATTACAGTTATGTAGAATAGAAAATTTCAGGAGTGACTGTACGGCGCAGATATGATGGAAAGAGTATTTGCAACTACATTCGTGAGAAATAGCAAATTTCAGGAGTGACTCTACGGCGCAGATATGATGGAAAGAGTATTTTTTTCAATTACAGTCGAGAGAAATTGCAAATTTCAGGAGTGACTGTACGGCGCAGATATGATGGAAAGAGTATTTGCAACTACATTCGTGAGAAATAGCAAATTTCAGGAGTGACTCTACGGCGCAGATATGATGGAAAGAGTATTTTTTTCAATTACAGTCGAGAGAAATTGCAAATTTCAGGAGTGACTGTACGGCGCAGATATGATGGAAAGAGTATTTGCAATTACAGTCGAGAGAAATAGCAAATTTTAGGAGTGACTGTACGGCGCAGATATGATGGAAAGAGCATTTGCAATTACAGTCGGGAGGAATAGCAAATTTCAGGAGTGACTGTACGGCGCAGATATGATGGAAAGAGTATTTGCAATTACAGTCGAGAGAAATAGCAAATTTTAGGAGGGACTGTACCGCGCAGATATGATGCAAAGAGTATTTGCAATTACAGTCGAGAGAAATAGCAAATTTCAGGAGTGACTGTATGGCGCAGATATGATGGAAAGAGTATTTGCAATTACAGTCGAGAGAAATAGCAAATTTCAGGAGGGACTGTACCGCGCAGATATGATGCAAAGAGTATTTACAATTACAGTTGAGAGAAATAGCAAATTTTAGGAGGGACTGTACCGCGCAGATATGATGCAAAGAGTATTTGCAATTACAGTCGAGAGAAATAGCAAATTTCAGGAGTGACTGTATGGCGCAGATATGATGGAAAGAGTATTTGCAATTACAGTCGTGTGGAATAGCAAATTTCAGGAGTGACTGTACGGCGCAGATATGATGGAAAGAGTATTTGCAATTACAGTCGAGAGAAATAGCAAATTTCAGGAGTGACTGTACGGCGCAGATATGATGGAAAGAGTATTTGCAATTACAGTCGGGAGGAATAGCAAATTTCAGGAGTGACCGTACGGCGCAGATATGATGGAAAGAGTATTTGCAATTACAGTCGAGAGAAATAGCAAATTTCAGGAGGGACTGTACCGCGCAGATATGATGCAAAGAGTATTTGCAATTACAGTTGAGAGAAATAGCAAATTTTAGGAGGGACTGTACCGCGCAGATATGATGCAAAGAGTATTTGCAATTACAGTCGAGAAAAATAGCAAATTTCAGGAGCGACTGTATGGCGCAGATATGATGGAAAGAGTATTTGCAATTACAGTCGTGTGGAATAGCAAATTTCAGGAGTGACTGTACGGCGCAGATATGATAGAAAGAGTATTTGCAACTACATTCGTGAGAAATAGCAAATTTCAGGAGTGACTCTACGGCGCAGGTATGATGGAAAGAGTATTTTCAATTACAGTCCAGAGAAATAGCAACTTTCAGGAGTGACTGTACGGCGCAGATATGATGGAAAGAGTATTTTCAATTACAGTCCAGAGAAATAGCAAATTTCAGGAGTGACTGTATGGCGCAGATATGATGGAAAGAGTATTTGCAATTACAGTCGGGAGAAATAGCAAATTTCATGAGTGACTGTACGGCGCAGATATGATGGAAAGAGTATTTGCAATTACAGTCGGAGGGAATAGCAAATTTCAGGAGTGACTGTACGGCGCAGATATGATAGAAAGAGTATTTGCAACTACATTCGTGAGAAATAGCAAATTTCAGGAGTGACTCTACGGCGCAGGTATGATGGAAAGAGTATTTTCAATTACAGTCCAGAGAAATAGCAACTTTCAGGAGTGACTGTACGGCGCAGATATGATGGAAAGAGTATTTTCAATTACAGTCCAGAGAAATAGCAAATTTCAGGAGTGACTGTATGGCGCAGATATGATGGAAAGAGTATTTGCAATTACAGTCGGGAGAAATAGCAAATTTCATGAGTGACTGTACGGCGCAGATATGATGGAAAGAGTATTTGCAATTACAGTCGGAGGGAATAGCAAATTTCAGGAGTGACTGTACGGCGCAGATATGATGGAAAGAGTATTTGTAATTACAGTCAAAAGAAATAGCAAATTTCAGGAGTGACTGTATGGCTCTTGTATGATGGAAAGAGTATTTGCAATTACAGTCGAGAGAAATAGCAAATTTCAGGAGTGACTGTATGGCGCAGATATGATGGAAAGAGTATTTGCAACTACAGTCGTGAGAAATAGCAAATTTCAGGAGTGACTGTACAGCGCAGATATGATGGACAAAGTATTTGCAACTACAGTCGTGAGAAATAGCAAATTTCAGGAGTGACTCTACGGCGCAGATATGATTGAAAGAGTATTTGCAATTACAGTCGGAGGAAATAGCAAATTTCAGGAGTGACTGTACGGCGCAGATATGATGGAAAGAGTATTTGCAACTACAGTCGTGATAAATAGCAAATTTCAGGAGTGACTGTACGGCGCAGATATGATGGAAAGAGTATTTGCAATTACAGTCGAGAGAAATAGCAAATTTCAGGAGTGACTGTACGGCGCAGATATGATGGAAAGAGTATTTGCAATTACAGTCGGGAGGAATAGCAAATTTCAGGAGTGACTGTACGGCGCAGATATTATGGAAAGAGTATTTGCAACTACAGTCGTGAGAAATAGCAAATTTCAGGAGTGACTGTACGGCGCAGATATGATGGAAAGAGTATTTGCAACTACAGTCGTGAGAAATAACAATTCGAGTGGTTTATTCACACCCAAACTAAGGTCAAGTCCATCTGATACATCAGTATAAGAAATTATGCTTTTGAAAGAATATTTAAAAAATAATTACTTAATTTTCTTTACGAATGAATTAGGAACCAAAACATAAAAACCGGTTAGGTTGAAATAAGTTTTTTTTATATAAAATGCAAAACAAGAACATAAAAAGGTTTTATTTTATCTTTTTTGTGATAATCAAATGTCCCCCCCAACAAATAATTAATAAATATTAGGAGGAATTTTTTATTTCTTTTAAAATATAAACTACTTAGTGAGAAATCAATTAATCGGTTAATTACCGCTTATGGAAATTCCAGAGAATTAATAACCGGTTATACATTTTCCGATTAGATTTAAGGCATGTGAATCGGTTCCCTTAACTTAGGAGGACTTTGGCAATTGTATTATTAGAAACAGAATAAAAAACAACATAAAGGTTTCAAATATCCTTAGAATCGGCCGAATAGTTATGAAGTCATTGCTAAATAATTCCCCGGCTCTCCTTGGGAGGACTTTGGCAATTGTATCATTAGAAACAGAATAAAAAACAACATAGGGGTTTCATATATCGTTAGAATCGGCCCAATAGTTATGAAGTTATTGTTAAATAATTCCCTGGCTTAGCTTGGGAGGACTTTGAGAATTATATCATTAGAAAGAGAATAAAGAACAACATAAGGGTTTCAAATATCGTTAGAATCGGCCGAATAGTTATGAAGTTATTGCTAAATAATTCCCCGGCTTACCTTGGGAGAACTTTGGCAATTATATCATTAGAAAGAGAATAAAAAACAACATAACGCTTTCAAATATCGTTAGAATTGGCCCAATAGTTATAATGTTATTGTCAAATAATTCCCCGGCTTACCTTGGGACGACTTTGGCAATTATATCATTAGAAACAAAATAAAAAACAACATAAGGGTTTCAAATATTGTTACAATCAGCCGAATAGTTATGAAGTTATTGCTTAATAATTCCCCGGCTTACCTTGGGAGGACTTTGAGAATTATACATTAGAAAGAGAATAAAAACAACATAAGGGTTTCAAATATCGTTAGAATCGACCGAATAGTTATGATATTATTGCCAAATAATTCCCCGGCTTACCTTGGGAGGACTTTGGCAATTATATCATTAGAAAGAGAATAAAAAAATAACATAAGGGTTTCAAATATCGTTAGAATCGGGCGAATAGTTATGAAGTTATTGCTAAATAATTCCCCGGCTTACCTTGGGAGAACTTTGGCAATTATATCATTAGAAAGAGAATAAAAAACAACATAACGCTTTCAAATATCGTTAGAATTGGCCCAATAGTTATAATGTTATTGTCAAATAATTCCCCGGCTTACCTTGGGACGACTTTGGCAATTATATCATTAGAAACAAAATAAAAAACAACATAAGGGTTTCAAATATTGTTACAATCAGCCTAATAGTTATGAAGTTATTGCTTAATAATTCCCCGGCTTACCTTGGGAGGACTTTGAGAATTATACATTAGAAAGAGAATAAAAACAACATAAGGGTTTCAAATATCGTTAGAATCGACCGAATAGTTATGATATTATTGCCAAATAATTCCCCGGCTTACCTTGGGAGGACTTTGGCAATTATATCATTAGAAAGAGAATAAAAAAATAACATAAGGGTTTCAAATATCGTTAGAATCGGGCGAATAGTTATGAAGTTATTGCTAAATAATACCCCGGCTTACCTTGGGAGGACGTTAGCAATTATATTATTAGAAAGAGAATGTAAAACAACATAAGGGTTTCAAATTGTATTAGAATCGGCCGAATAGTTACGATGTTATTGCCCCAAAACTCATTGAGAAGTAAAATTTTACTATCCGACCGACTGATTAACGGACCGCCATAGTAACAACTTATAGACTCGCGTCCTCCTGGCTAAAAAACTCTAAACAAGGTCTAATTGGTGGTAAAACACCCACCAAATTAATTTGATTTTTACTTGGCCTCAATGGAAGAATGCTTATATTTACTTGGTCAAAGAAGTGCTTATCTTCTCTTGATAAATTCAACAAGTGATTAATTTTGTCAAATTTGGGGAGGGGCTTATCTTTATTTAGTAAATTCAGTTCTTTTCTTTATTCCACCAAATTTATTTAGTTTTTATCTATTGTAAAATTGAATGCTTAGCTTTGCTCGGTTAAATTAAGTGCCTATCGTCAAGTGGTGATATTTTAGAAGTCAAATTCAGAGTGCTTATCCTTATTTAGCTAAATATATGGTGTCTATCAATACTGGGACAAAATTAAGAGTGTTTATTTTTACTTGGTCAAAGTAAATGCGATAATATCAAATATTATGTCGCAACTAAGCCCTTTTTCAACGATCTTGTTTCTCAAACTGCACCCGTTTGTGTAAAATTGAGCACAATTTTTGTGTTATATTTCTAGAAATTTGTTGTAAACAACACTCTCCTAAGTGTTGATCTCCACTCTCTGATTCAGTCCTGTCGGAAAACCCATCAACATATTATTTAAAAGTTTACTTGATCAAATTTAAAAAGTAATTTTCTTTACTTAGTCAAATTTAGTGTGTTTATGTTTATTTAGTCAATTTTAGGGAGCATTTATCTTTCGTGGTCAAATTTAAGGAGCACTTATCTCTATTAGTCAAATTTATGGAATGTTTATCTTTACTTGTTTAGATTTAGTGTTTCTCTTTACTACGTCACATTTAATGTTTATCTTGACTAGTTAAGTCAACTTTAAAGTGTTTTATTTAGTCAAATTTAGGGAGTGCTTACTTATATTTACTTGGTCAAAATTATGGAGTGCTTATCTTTACTAAGTCAAATTCTCTTGTGCTCATCTCTATCAGCAGTCTTTGGAAACTACTTATCATTACTTGATTACGGATAGTGAGTTAGAAACTTAGAATGTGCCAGGTCTCTTGTCTCGAAGGATCTTGTAAATTTAATGACTATATTATTGATTCTAGACATTCTACAGTTAAATTAAAATAAATAAATGGCATAAATCATTTAGTACGACTTGTGGTTTTCAAACACACTAAAATCAACTGACGGTTGACATTGGCTGGAAGTCAAATTCATCCGAGTACTTCCTCGGGAGGCCGGTATCAAAGGTTTTAATAAATATTTAAAAATTCCTTCTCAGTATTTCAGGGAGAAACTTGCTTTAAAAGAGTCTTTCACGTTTAAAAAGTTAATGTAGTAATTACAAAGGTGTTGGGAATGGTAGTTGGTGATTTCCAAATATCTTAGAGAGTATCTTGCTGCTTCGCTGACCTGTTTATTTCGTTGTCAGACGAAAAATATTTGCATTCTTAATTTCCGCAAGAACTCATGGTAAAACGGCGTATAACGCAGAACATGTTTATACTAGAATAGGGTTTCACAAACAAATTTCTAAGGGCTAAATTTATTATCAGCCAGAGGATTAAACTAGTCATTTCGCGGCATGGGTTCAAGTTATCCATTCTCGCTCTTAATGAAGAAGACCATTAGAACGAAATCAAAAAAGCCGTGAGGCCGGCTACTGCAAAATCTTCTTTATTTATAGGGTTAGGAAGGGCTAATCTAAAATGAACATACTATTATGACCCGATTACAAGGCACACACCTCGAATATCCGATTATTTCGAGAGTAACTTCACGAAATACGCTAAGCTGAGTTCCAATCTGTGCTATGTAGTAAATTAACCAGCCACTGGATTTTCGAGATCTTCATTGCCGGGATTCCACTGCGTGTTATTACCGCGTTGGGAAGCTTAAAAATGGCGATTCGTGGACTATTCCTCGATATGGAATGTTTTTGTTTTGAAAATCAAACATGATCAACGTAACTCATCCCGAAACATATATTTTAAATGTAAATGGGGAGCGTTGCATTAAAAATGCGTTGCAAGAGGTAGGAATAGATTTGTTTTACATAATTTCTAAATTCCCATGAAATTATCAACGTCGATCGCAGAAAGAAACCAAAATTATGAATGGAAGAAATTGGAAATTGACTTACGTGATAAACAAATAGAAACAACTACTGTTTATATATGTGTGCCTCGGTCTTAGAGTCGGGATACGAATATATGCACTCCTTTTACCGGCTGGTTCCCCAGTTAATGGCTTGTTTAAAGAAAATGAAGCGTGTACAGACTGGATTCTTCAAAAGCTGTTGTAGTCTGGACGTGAATCTGTTAGTGTTTTTTTCTGCTTGACACGTAATCAGTGAGGATCTCCCACAAACGGTCGTCTATTAGGTGACGTTAGGTTAGGTTAGGTAGGTTGGGATAGCCTAAGATAGATACGATAGATTAGGCTAAGTTGAACTAAGATAGGTTAGGTTGGGTTAACTTAGGTTAAATGACCTTAAGATAAGTGTGGTTAAGATTAAGTTAGGATAGCTTCGGTTATGTTAGAATAGGTGAAATTATCGCATGATCCGAGTCATGCCTTAAGGTTTAATGCTCAACCTTGGTGGAGTTAAACGCCCCCTGGTGAGCTTATCTTTCTTGATCTCCGCCTGTCTATCTCAGTGTCTGTCTACTTCGAGTGGTCCGTATTTATACGTCCCACAGAGCCTGTTTATCTGCGCCATGATTAGGCATCTCTTATCATCTCCCGCCTCCCTAAACCCCTAACCAGGTACTCTCCCACCTGGGGATTATGCGCGCGAGTGAACGAGAAAAATATAATATTAATAATTATAATAATAATAATTTTTTATACCCCGTGGACGGGCTGGCGCATGGCCAGAAGCACTTCCACTCCACCATTCGCACACATTATCCGCTACTTAACCAAAGTGACCCACCTACTACATTTTTCCATCCATAATCAGAGTCCGTCTATCCGGTTTCCCCTGAAAACTTCACTACCTGCGTTTGTGTGTCACCCTACACAGCTTGTCCCCCCCCCTTCCTAACCATTCGTCTCCTAATTTTTCTTCCTCCTGGATGCTCAGGCCCCGTCCAGCAAGGATATCTCTCGTACACTCCATCCACCACCTTCTCGGACGCCCAAGCTGTCTCCTTCCTATCACTCGAGATCTATACACTCTCTTTACCAGCCTTTTATCCTCCATTCTCTCTAGGTAACCATACCATCTCATCACACCTCTATCTGCTCTTTCAAGCGCTTTACTTCCACAACTCTTTCGCACTCTTTCGTTTCTCACCCTGTCAATCAACCTCACACCACAAATACTTTTCAGAAATTTCATTTCCAATAACTTCAACTTTCCTCCTTTCGTTCGCACTCAACACCCATGTTTCTCATCCATAAAGAGCAGTGGGAACCACCTCACGAAATAATATCACTCCAATATACACATAAAAAGCGTCACAACACATCACATCTAGTCCAATACAGTTACTCACGAAAAATGAGACTACAGACAACACTAAAATAGCATTGTCGGCAGAAAAGCTATAAAAGGCTTGAATGCTACAAATAACACTATTACACTAAAAGTCAAAAGACAGAGAAGAAGAAACAAAATACAATAAGAAGAACATTACAAACATATGAAGATACAAATAGACATTAACAAAACACACAAAATAACAACACAAATAAAGGAAAAATAAAATAGTATAAAAATAAAGTGATGCCCTCCCTACTAGGGCAAAATTTCCCCCCCCATCTTTAATTTTTTTCACCCACTATATCTTCCACTATACCACCTCTCTTTGAAACTGAGTACATCATCATCACTCTCTCATACAATCCCATTGGCGCCTGACTGCTCATTCGCTTCCCTTTCGTGAGATTCCTTATCGCATCATATGATTGCACACCCTTTTCCATTTGCTGCCATATTTCCTTTTCACCCCTTCCATCAGCTGCCAGATCCACACCCAGATACTTAAAACACTGCACTTCTTCCAGCCTCCTCCCATTTATAATCACTTGCAGCCCACTCATTCCCTCCCTATTGTAGCGCATTACCTTGTTTTTGCCTTCATTCACACCGAGCTTCCTTCTGTCACAAACAATCCCAAATGCATCGACCAGTGCCTGTAGTTTCTCTTTTGAGTCAGCCACCAGCACTGAATCATCCGCAAACAACAATTGTTCCAGCTTGTTCATCACTCCATTTTCACTTACTAATGCTGCACCCCTACCTCCCACTCTTGCTTTCACCTCTCTCACCACGCCATCCATGTACAGATTGAACAGCCAGGCGGACATCACGCATCCTTGTCTGAGTCCAGTTTTTACACTGAACCAGTCACCTTCATTTCTCGCAACCCTCACACATGATTTACAGTCATCATAAAAGCTTTTGATAGCCCTTATCAGTGTGCATTCAATCCCAAGCATTCTCAACACATTTCACATCCCCTTTCGGTCCACTCTGTCATACACTTACTCCAGATCCATAAATGTCATGTACACACTTTTGTTATTTTCCAGGTACTCCTTACATATATTCTTCAAGGTAAAACTCTGATCCACACACCCTCACCTCTTCCTGAACCCTCCCTTGCTCCTCTCCAATCAGACTTTCCGTAACCCTCCTAACTTTTTCACTCAAGACTCGTCCATATACGTTTCCAGGCAAACTTAATAGACTTATACCCCTATAACTACTACACTCAGTTCTTCCACCCCTTGCCTTGTAAATAGGAACAATATATGCATTCTTCCAATCTTCCGGCACACACCCCTGGTCCATATATAGATTAAACAACCTCACTAACCACTCTACTACACACTCTCCCCCGCTTTCAGCCTCTCACTTGTTATCCCATCCATACCCGCTGACTTTGCACTTTTTGTCCTCTTCACTACCTCTTCAACTTCCTTTTTGCTACTTCTTTCCCTTTCTTTATTTCTCTCTGGTGTCATCCCACCTCTTCCAAGACATAACAGCTGTACTTCTCTACTATCGTCCATATTTAGCAAATTCTCAAAATATTCTTCCCATCTCTTCCTTACTTCTTCATCTGTACTGATTACCTCACTCTTTCCATCCTTCACTCTCATTTATATCTCCTCTTTCTTCTTTCTCACACAATTTACTTCCTTCCAAAATTACTTTTTATTTTCTCTAAAGCACTCAGACACTCTTTGACCTCACCTATCATTCGCTTTACTCTTCTGTTTAGCCACTCCATTTTTCACCTCCTGTCGCTTCCTCCTATATTTTTCTTTGTTTTCTGCGCTTCTGTTCTGTCTATATCTGTTGAACCGAAATGGATCGACCACTGACAGCTTTTTTTTGGTCTGACCCACGATTGATAAATAAATAGATTAGAATCTATTAGATATTTTTTTTATTTTGTAATATACATTACATAGTTGTTGCATTAATATAAAAAGGCACATAACTTATGGACTTACAGATATTAAAGTAATCACATAATTAAATAACAGTATTGAGTTGAAAAAAATAATAAAAACTATCACAAGAAAAGTCATATTTAGCGAAGGGTCTCCTCCTATGCTTGAAAAAACAAGTTTCTTCAGTATTCACCTCTTTGTTCATCCCATTTAAAGATCACATTAGACATGTTTTACTCTATCAGATTCATAGATCTGTCAATGCAAGTACAGCAGCAAAATCCATTCAGAGTATTAATGTAGATGATACAGTAAAAGAAAAAAGTTGCAGGAGGTGCTTTTCCCTTTTCCGAAGTAAAGATTTCAGTCTATAAGACGGACCAAAAGAAGGTCGTCCAAAAGAACTTGATTCCGAAGGGTTGGAAGCTGTTGTCACAGCAAATCCTGCTAAGACTTCTAAATAACTCGCAGAACAATTTAAGATATCACAAACGACTGTTCTACGCCAACTTGAAATGATTAGAAAGGCCCCAGTTATTGTGAGTCATTGCTTTCGTGGCACCTTCAGGCACCATTTTTGGGCAAGATTGTTACTGGTGATAAGAAGTGGATCTTTTATCATAACGCAAAATGCCGCCGTTCGTGGATCAGTCGAGAAGGCAGAATTTCTCAACAACCGAGGGGAGGACTTCACCCCTAAAAGATCGTATTGAGTGTATGGTAGAATATTGAAGGAATTGTCCATTACGAACTATTGGACAAAATCAAACACATAATGGTTATCTCTACTGCAGTTAACTTCGTCGTTTAAAAGCAACTTTGGGCTAAAAGTTAACCCCCTTGTTCAACAGAAGAGGTTGACATCATCCATCACGATAATACCCATCCTCACACAACTCAAATGACCAAAGGTCTCTTGGAGGTGTTCGGTTGGGAAATATTGCCTCTTCCTCCATATTCTCCTAATCTTGCTCCTTCTAATTATAATCACCTGTTTAGGGGATTATAAAACCATTTGGATGGTCATAGGTTGACATCAAGAGAAGAGGTTGAAAACTACTTGGATTCATATTTTGCATCAAAACCTTTAGACTTTTATCAGCTTGATATTGATAATCTTGTCCCCGATAGGATGGAGTTCTAGAAAGCAATGGAGGTTATGTTTATAATTAAATATTTCCATAGTTATTATTTTTTAATTTTAATATATACTCGTACACCCTAAAATCGGACATTATTTTCATTCCAACCAGATACAATAGGACTTATCTTCGTTAATATTCATGCTAACCTCCTCAAAGTGTGTTGGCGACACACCCTTTTATAGATCTTTGGATTTATTATTCGTATTTAGTTCGGGTCCAGATTAATTTTGCTTTAGAACCAAAAATCCTATTTGGTCTTTGTCTCAACCATTAAAGTTTAGAGATCCAGATTATGATTAAGTCAGTTCGTCTAAAATTTACATTTTAGGCTCTGTCTTCTTATTTTTATTATTATTATTATCTCTGTTGAAGACTTTGCTCATTTGTTTCATATCAGTGGATAATACTTTTATGGAAATACATATTTTTTAATACTTCAATCCAGGCGTAAAATATAATTAAGTAAAATTAAACAAAGTAAACATCTTATGATTTGCTGCTGTTTGTATAGCAATGAGTATTGACCTTCACGCTACAGGCCAAGGCACGACTGGGGGACGCTCTTCATCTTCGCAATTCAATTATAATCTAACAGCCCTAAAAGGAAGTGTATTTATTTGGTATTTTAACCGCATGCAATCACTTCCGACATTGCATTTTACCAAACATATTATGGTATTTATTCCTTCCTATGTGTGGGTTTAGCAATACTGAATAATAAATGATTTCACTAATGAATTTAAACATAACTATAGGGACGCAAACATCTATGATGAAGAAACCCACAATTCTAATGACGAAATCAGTCGTATTTAACGTAAGAATAAATTAACCGGAAACGCTTAAAATAATTTGACGCTGAAGTTGCTAATTATCCCCGACTAACGACTTTGATAATCAGTAATAATAAATATATAAAACCGAACTGGAAACCAATCGGAGCTCTTGGAGTGGGCGTTTTGTTCCTGAAATCTGAAGGTTGCCTTGATTCATTCTTATTATACAAATGCCAGCGATTACGAAACAGCGTTTTAAAAACAATTGAAAACAGAATTAAAGAATAAGAGAGAGAGTGAATGAGTAAAGTAAAAAATAAACATTAAGTTCTTAAATTTGAGTGCTATATCAATATCTTATTGAAACAGGTATGAACAAAAAGGATTAATTACAGTTAAAATATCTCAAATTGATATAAAAATGCACTTTTTGCATTAATTATCACAGGATTATCATTAAATTAGCAAATAGCCAAGATCGTTTAAACACTCAGACTTAGAAATACACAAACGATCTTATATTATTATTACTCTTATTACAATTACAACTATTAATTATTATTATTCTTAGTATTTATATTATCCCTTTCAAAATGAAATAAAGTTGTGTCAATATTATTTTGGAAAGGACTAAAAAAACAAGGAATTTAGCTTTGAAATAAAATTGACACAAATATGATCCCAATGAAATAGATAAAGCTGATATCAATTATCATTATTATTTACTTAAAACTAAGGTGCAAAAAACAACAAGGTCATTTCTGCCCGAAAAATCCAAACATTTAGGATGAAATAACGTTGCAGAATAATATCATGTCCCGGGGGATGGGGCAATGATCCTTCGCACCCAAAGTTCCCTTTTGGAGGAGTTCTCGTATTATCCAACCAACACATTTTCACATCATCTTATTTCACCAGGTTCCCTGAATTTATTTCCAGAGACTTTAGATGAGATTCCCTCGTTGTTTTTTGCTCTTCTAAAATACATATAAATCTATTCAGTCGCAGCCCCCCCCCCCCCCCAATTAAGTTTTTTTTTTTAATTGACCAAATAACCAGGCGAAACATATCACAATAAAGATTTATACAACCATGTGTATCTTTTTCACACATATGACCAACTTATGGGAGAGATCTTTATAAGTGACAACCAGCCAGGGCATCGCTTGCAGACAGTTTGTAAATAAATATCCGCAAGTAAAGTGGTGAAGTTAGAGGAAGTAAAAATGTATGGAAGATATATTGCCACAAATCTTCCTTGGAGCATTGTAGACTGGAGGGCACATAATCCATCAGATGTCAGCTGCAGCACGCTGGCACATTCTACACCTGATGCCCCATTGCGAGGTGAAATGGACAAAGCTAGATATATAGATAAGATAAAGATATGACCAAGATAAATCGTATGGTATCTTCTATCTTTCCATTGGATATGTACAAGGTGGAGAAATAGGGAAGATTGAAATATGGCTAAGATTTGGAGAAGATAGAGCAGATGTTGAGTGCCTTTCTAGCACACCTGGCAAGATGGAGACATATCCGAGAGAGAGATATGGCCAAGATAGCTCGTATGTTGCCTCCTTTTTATGTATATTACGAAGATGGAAACAATATAAAGATATAGCCAAGATATTGGTATGCGTTGCTGTCCATTTTTTTACATACATGGCCAAGGTATGGAGACGTTGGAGATATAACAAAGATGTTATTTATCTTTCTAACACATATGGGGAAGATGGAGATGTAGACAAAATAGAGATATTAAGATATAAAGTACGTCGATTTTTTTTAATACAGGGTGAGGCGTAGGAACTTCCTTTTTTTAAAAGAAAATAAAAGAAAGGTACACGTTTAAAAACTCTTTATTTTTTTTATTTTTTGCCTGTCAAACAACATAAGAGTCTTAATTTCACACAGTATTTAAAAGAATATCATTTAAATGTCGGCCTCCATTTTCAATACACTGATTAAACGAATTCGGAAGTTTTGGTCCACTCTTTCAAGCATGTTGACCGATATATTGGCAAATTCGGTTCAGATATTATTCTATAAGGCTTTCAAAGTCTATGGGTCATCGTTATAAACCAGGGATTTGAAATAACCGCGCAGGAAGTAATCACAGGGTGCTAAATCAGGCGAGCGCGCAGGCCAATTTACGTCCCCTCTCAGGTAGATCAGTCACCAGGGGAAGGCTTCTCTCAAAACGTCCATTGAATTCCTGGCCGTGTGGGCTGTGGTCCCATTACTGGTAATGGTTTGAGTTCTATTGATGTATCCTCAGGCTATCACCAAGTTCCTATGTCGGAGAGGAGACTAACCCAAGTTCTCAACATGCATTCTAAACCCACGTTATCAACATAAATTCTTAAACAAAGTTCTCAACATACATTCTTAACCCACGTTCTTAACATGAATTCTGAACCCACGTTCTCAACATACATTCGAACCCACGTTCTCAACATACATTCTAAACCTACGTTCTCAACATACATTCTAAACCCACGTTCTCAACATACATTCTAAATCCACCTTCTCAACATACATTCTAAATCCACCTTCTCAACATACATTCTAAACCCACGTTCTCAATATACATTCTAAATCCACGTTCTCAACATACATCCTAAACCCACCTTCTCAACATACATTCTAAACCGCGTTATCAACATACATTCTGAACCCATCACCCGGATTTCAGTCAACCCCGAGAATCTCTCAGGGCTCGCATAACAATAATGCTGTCAGGGATCTCATCCCATCCCTAATTTGGAAAGGTTCTTCCAGCCGACGGACGAACAGAAAAATGGGAGAGAACTGAACACATGGCAGAAAAATATAAGAAATGCCAATAACTCGAACGGGTGGTTTTGTTGGTTGTGAATTATATGATTTGCACAGCAATCTTCCTTTGCCCGGGGCTAACCCGTTAGATGAACGTGGCCAAAAAAATGTATTAAATGGCTCGAAATTGCCAAATGAATGAATTGGAACAGCGAATAATACAACTACTAATAATAATATCCTCAGCTTAAAACGAAGTGATCCAAAATGGATGAAAAATTGAAACAGCTTTTGGGAGTTGGGGTGGGGAGTTGCATTAAAGTTAATTGTTAAGGCGTTTGCAGGTGGGGGGGGGGGGCGGTGAAGGTGCGAGATACAGCTTCTCATCTCGTTGCTCCAGCAATCACTATGATTAGGGTGAAGTAAGCTTCTCTTACGAAATTGGAACATGATGCAGAGCGGCCGTAATGGCACGTGCCCGAAGCCAGCGCATTCCGAGGCCCCAAATTGTAAAAAAGAGAACCAAAATTCAGAGGTAAATAATTCCTTTTGAGATTTCTATTCAGTTTATCGAACGAAATATATCGAGCAACATTGCACCACCTGTTCATCATAGGAGAACTTAGTACTCTTTGGGGGTTAGCTCCCACACCCACGCACATTTTTACTTATAAAGTTGTGTTGTTTTTTTTTTACTTTTTCTCAAGAACTGGTAGCGATGGACTCATTAATTTTCGTTTAAAAAACAAACAATAAAATAACCTATTTCCAACTGCCCATCTTATTACTGGTAATGGTTTGAGTTCTATTGATGTAACCTCAGGCTGTCACCGAGTTACTAAGTCAGAGAGGAGACTAAACTGGGGCCAACTCGATAAAAGAAACATAGTTTCTAGATAACAACCGATAATTAGCAAAGAGAAAAGTTCTACAAAATACAAAGAAAAACGTTTATTCACTCTTAAATTTTCCCCTTGGGGTTCTAACCGTAGATCTTCGGTTGAATGGTGGCTCAACCCCGGAGGCTGGTTGTTACAAGTTCCCCTGTAGTCCAAGTTCACCAATTAGCAGATGGATTAAAAATTCAATATTTTTAATTCAAAGTCTGAGTTGACTCGATCTCTAGTGATGCTTATACAAGGAAATATTATGAAATTTAAATTAAATTTGCCGACTTGAGGTATCCTTTCTTGTTTCTTGTTGATCTTGGTATTTAAAGTTTTCTTAAATTTCCGTCCCTATTCCATCTTTTCTTCTGCACCGAGGTTATGAAAGATGTGTAGGTAAAGGATATTTATGGATCCTCACCTCTCCCTAGCATTCAGAGTATTCTCCTCTATTGACTCATCTGTCTTTCTAATTTTAACACAATTTTATATCCACTAATTTCACCATTTTATGCAAACCGTTTTGGACAAACCTTCGGACCAAGATGGCTTCGTGAGAGTTCAATATAACTTTTAAATAAAAAAATACAAGTTTTAGGTTTCCACCCGCGGATTAACTGATGCATTCTTACCTTGTACACTTGGCCCGTCACCAGAAACTAGTGTCACTCCCTAGCAACGAGTGTCTAACTCACTTCCCATTAAATCAAAGAATGTTCGTATCATGATTCTAACCACCCCTTAATTCTTTTATTTCCGCACGTACCAGAACTACTTTTACATCATAAAAGTGGACTGTTGGTGCAGACCAGAGAATGGGGAACTTTTCATGTGTTGAACGGCATTAAGTTAGCAGTAGGTCACATACATAAAATTTTAATTATATAGACTGCAAGTTCCGCATTAGTTTGTATATAACTAACTACTACAGCTTATAAATAAAAGAAGTGATCAATTTTAAAGTTAAATAACGTTTTACTGATTTTTTTGCGATTATTTTTTTAGGAAAGCAATACAATGATTTGATCTACAAAGTTCGAATTCATTTAAAAGGCCGCACTCAATGGGTAAGAAGGCCACATAAGGATTCCCCATCTCAAGTGTAGATTGTACGAGTAGACTAATGAGCTAGAAACGACATGCCTCTCCCGCACGTTGGGAACTAGCTAAGCCCTTGTATAGGTTAGCTCCCATATTTTTTAATACTGTTTTTATAAATTCTGACACATGTCGAATTAAATATAACATCAACAGTATTTAAGTAGAATTTCTGAAAGACGCTTGAATAATACAGGGTGGGGCGTAGGAACCTCCTTATTTTAAAAGAAGGAGGTGTGGTTAAGGATGGTCACAGTGACGTGGGGAAGGACTCAATGGAAGAGGCTAGATAGGGGTGCTTGTGTCCACACTCGTTCCAATCGCAAAAATGCTGGGGTCGAGGGAGCAGCACACTTTTGAGGTAGAGGAGTATTTTTCTAATGGCCACTCTGTCATTGTGGTGCGACGCGCATTTCGTCGTCACTTCGAAATTTTCCTGCGAGGCCGTGTTCCTGATCATAACCCGATTTTATTGTGGGTAGATACCTTCAGGAAAACGGGTAATCTGTCCAAAAGAATGAACCGTTACAATACCTGAAAATGTCGAACGAGTTTATCAGTGTATGCTGCGGTCTCCCAAGCGTTATGCTCGTAAACATGCACTTATCCTTGGCATTTCGGGACAGAATATGCGGTACTTTAGTTAAACAAATCCCTGGGAACTTCATGAAAAGACCATTTAGTCGGATCGTGTCATGGTATGGGGTGCAATTTCAAGAGTAGGGATCATTGGCCCTTACTTTTTTCAAGAAAACGGTCGTGCTTTAACTGTGAATTCAGACCGTTATTTGACAATGATTCAGAAGGGCTTTTTTGCCTGCTCTCGAAGAAATGGAACTGGACAATGTGTGGTTTCAGCAAGATGGGGCCACAAACCACACCGCCAGGATTTCAAGAGATTTTTGAGAGAAGCCTTCTCTGGGCGATTGATTTCCCTGAGAGGGGACGTACACTAGCCTGTGCGCTCGCCTGATTTAGCCCCCTGTGATTATTCCTGCGAGGTTATCTCAAATCCCTGGTTTAGAATGTATGTTGAGAACGTGGGTTAAGAATGTACATATGTTGAAAAAGTGGATTAAGAATGTATGTTGAGAACGTGGGTTTTAAAATGAATGTTGAGAACGTGGGTTAGGAATGTATGTTGAGAACGTGGGTTCAGAATGTATGTTAAGAACATGGATTTAGAATGAATGTTAAGGAAATGGGTTTAAAAAGTATGTTGAGAATGTGGGTTCGAATGTATGTTGAGAACGTGGGTTCAGAATGTATGTTGAGAACGTGGTGTTCAGAATATTTGTGGAGAACGTGGGTTAAGAATGTATGTCGAGAACGTGGGTTTAGAATGTATAATGAGAACGTGGGTTTAGAATGTATGTTGAGAAGGTAGGTTCAGAATGTATGTTGAGAACGTGGGTTTAGAATGTATGTTGAGAACGAGGGGTTTGCATGTAAGGTTCTAAATGGATGTTCTGAACGTGGGTTCAGAATGTATTTTTTGAATGGATGTTTCTAACCGTGGGTTCAACCCACAGAGCCGATCTTAGAGGACTTAGGAAAAATTAAGCTTCTTAGCACGCTTTTTCTCTTGTGATTGTTATGAATGAAAAATGAAGAAGTGTAATATTTTATCACTCGTTTGCTCCGTCTGAGGCCTATCTCAGCTGGATTGTGGTAGTGTTCTTACTTAGAGAAGATAAAACAAACGAGAGCATCTCCGCCAGAAAGTTTTTAACGGGATATCTGTGATGAAAGTGGTGAAGACAAAGGAAGTGGAAATCTGTGGAGGATAAATGTCCACAGAATCGCCTGTGGGCGTTAAGACTGGGAGTTGCATTCTGATCACCGTTCTAGGGTAGCCTGGCAGTTAGTCTTTCGTGATGTGGTTCTCCAGGTAAAAGCATTTCATGCAAGTCTACACTTCTTTGATTCTTTCGTTATGAATTTACGCCGTCTTGATTCTGAAGTTGAAAGCGAATAGGACAGCCTCCAGAGCTTTTCTCTCGATTTCGGTCGTGATGAATGGTACTTTAATGAAGCTAGTTTGGCTTTCAAATTTTGTTACTGCCTCCACCCGAATCCAATTGTGATCCTTTTCGATTTCCTCCCTTATTTTTTCAAGGGAGTGTTCTCCAACTATTAGCTCAATTTGTCGGCAGATTTTTTATCTATGGGCCATCATTTCTGTTGGTACAATGGGCTCCAGGTTTATTTTATATAGTTGAGTGGTAGCCCTTGTGCGAGTCAAAAAAGTCGCACCAGGGCCACGTTTATTGTGCCGTCAAGCAGTCTGGCGAGTCTCTGTCAGGCTTGTTTGCATCCTGAAGTGCCGTCAGAGGGAGCCGCTTCCATTCTTCTCTCTCCATTATAGCTGCGTACCCCTCTTCCCTTAGTAATTGGGGATAGGTATTAGGCAGAGATAAATGAACGACCTTGTGAGAATCTCTTATTTGGGAGGCCTCTCTTGGTGGTTCAATAAAATAATCTGATTCTGTTCCCCATTGGGGAAACCTTGGGGTGGTGAGAAAAGAATTGCGCAATGTTATTCTTCAACGAACTCCAACTCCATCTCCACTCACCTAAGGATCACTATCGAGAGTTGGGAATAGAAAGAACAGTAGAGGGATCGCTGTGGTGGACCACAGAGATCGTTTAGTAGAAGAGGAAAAGGGTGGGAAAATGTTTTGAGGGGATAGGAAGAGTTGAAAGGTCGGTGGCTAGACACCGACGTGTCGTGTTGTTGTGCGTTTTTGGGGAGTGGTATTGGGTTCAAGTGGGGTGGCAGGAGTAAGGGGAGGAGGGGGGGCACGTGTTTTAGCAACGCGTTATTCATTTGCCGTTATCTTATGTGTGGATGGATGTTGGCTTATGGTAGTCGACGGCTGCAAGGTATCTTAGAGTCATCGCAGCGTATTGTCTGCCGTGTATATGGATGTATGTGGGGTCTCTTGCGAGTTTCCCCAACTGTCGGGTTAAGTGGGTGTGGGTGTATGTATTGAGTTTGTTATTTTCGTGTAATGCGGACATGCGTGTGTACATAGGAGAGCGGCATACGCGTTTCAGAGGAAAGTTGTGAATGCGTTGTAATTTCCTCTGCCATGTTTGTTTCGTTATTACGAGTATGACTGGTGCATATGTACGAGTATGTATTAGGTTGAGGAATAAGTTCTTGCGTTTTTTTAATGTTGTGTTGATTTAAGTTTTGTTGACGTGATTTGTGCACATATTAAGAAACAATAATAAATAATGAAAGCAAAATTTGCAAAGGTTAGGCTACGTCTCTTAACAGCTTAGACTATTAGGCTTTTGCTTAGGCTACGTCTTGAAGTTGAGTAATAAGTCATTGCGGTTTATTTAAAAGTTGTGTTAATTTAATTTTTTTTCTGTACCCTCAAAATGGAATGTCAAGTTGAAAGAAAGGCGCATTTTCGACACTTGTTGTTATTCATTTTTAATCGAGACGGGAACAATGCAAACGCAGCCAAAGCTCGTCGCGATATTTGTGCTGTGTACGGAGAAAATACTTTATCAGAAAGGACAGTTCAATGGACAGTTCAATGACGAAGAACGTTCTGGTCGCCCCATTAAGTTGGATGAAGATCGATTGAACGACCTTCTTCATGAAAATCCTCGTCAATCGACTAGAGAATTTGCTGTACAATTGGCGTGTGATCAGAAAACTGTAGTGAATTACCTTCATTCGATGGGGAAAGTTTAAAAACTCGGTGTATGGGTTCCGCACGCTTTGAGCGAAAGCAACAAACTTCAACGCTCCACGATTGCCGCAGGTTTGCTTGCTCGTCACAAGGCTACTCGTGGATATAAGGACAGATTTATTCACCGCATCATCACTGGCAACGAAAAGTGGTGTGTTTATGTCAACATGAACCATCGAAAACAATGGCTTAGCCCCAATAAAAAAACACTTCCGTGATTAAAGCAAGGACTTCACCCACGAAAGACGATGCTGTGTGTGTGGTGGGATTGTGAAGGCATCATTCTTTATGAGCTCTTTTCAAACAACGAGATTGTTAATGCAGAACTCTACGTTCAACAAATGTATCGACTAGCCGAAGCTTTTCGTGAAAAGCGACCTCATCAACGTTATGGAGTCCTTCTGCAACACAACAATGCTCGTCCCCACATTGCCAATATGACAAAAGACGCCATCCAAATGCTTAATTGAGAAATCCTGCCGCATCCACCATATTCGCCAGACTTGGCTCCATCGGATTTCCATCTGTTCCGATCGCCCTCCAACAATTTGCACTGCGTTTCGTTCAATACTGATGTGGAATTAAGAACCGACGAATTCTTCGAGTCAAAATCCAGAGATTTTTATTGAAGAGGCATCGAAAAACTAGTTGAACGTTGGGAAGAAGTCGTAAATAACAACGGAGAATACATTATTGATTAAATTGCATATTGTTATCGATTAAAAATGAATTTTTTCTAAAATTGTTAATGGTAATGAATAAATTTGATAAAACCGCAAGAACTTATTTCTCAACCCAATATATAAGAGTGGTCTGACTAGTGTTTTATGTAAGTGTAATGGTAGTTTGCGGGTGGCAGGATAGAACCTGCGCAGCTTCTTGTTTAGGGTTTTGGCGCTTTTTTTGGCGCATGGTAGACTTTGAGAAGCTTTTCAAATGTTGCCCCTAATATTTATGTGAAGTTTACAAGTCTTGTTAGGGTTGGGTGAATTTAGTCGTGTGTATGTGTCTATATTTGTATGTTGTGCATGCAATGATCGCATACGTTGTAGACTTTCATACGTGTATCCTGAGGATCCATAGCTCTGAGCGACTTATCCTCATATTCTTTCCTAATATCCAGTATCATTTGTGCATGGCGGGGGATTCTGTTTGGGCCCTGGCCGCAGACGAGAATGGTCTCGTCATCGGCGTAGGACAGTGTGTGTGTGTGTATGTCTACAGTTTTGGGGTGGGCGTCTCATTCGTGTACATTATGTAGAGTGTGGGTGCTAGTACGCTACACTGGGGTACGTTTGCACGTGGTGTGACATCGCTTGATTATATTCGATGTGACATCTCCAGTCGGCGAGGTAGTGGGAGAGAAGACTTCTGGTGCAGATAGGAGACAGCGTATTGTTGAATAGTTTCCAAAAGACCTTCTCAAGCATCATCTTATCGAAGTCCTTCTCCGTGCTCTTGATTGGACCGGCCTTTTCTGAAGCCATATTAGCAGGGGGAGAACCAGTTACTCTCCTCCATAAAACGGGTGCGTTTTGATGTTGTTTTAATTTAATGTTTTATTTTATCGACGATTTTGGAGAGTTGTCAAGCACCTCAATTTTTATCTAGGGACGGGGCTCAAGCTCATCAGCATGGAACTGACACCATTCATGGACATCATGCAAGTGTTCTTGCGCGTGTGTTTTTGGTGTGTTGTGTGTGTGCACCGTGTACCAGTGGGGCCTAAATGCATCGCAGGTGTCGTTAGTGTTGGTGAATGTGCCGGGCTTTTTTATTAAAAGGTAATTGGGTTTGGTGGGTCCGTGCCTAACATCCTCTTCACGCGCCGCCAGAGGAAGGAAGGGTCAGTGTAGTGAGCATCATCAGCAATGCAGGTCACCTCCCGCCAAGGGCAGTTCCGATCTAGCTACACGCATTGTCGGATGCGGGCACGTAGTAATGTAGTGTTGTGTTGTCGTGGGCCTCTGTTGTAGTAGTTGTTGTATAGTGTACTGATTCTTTATGTGTATAGAGAATGTCAAGTGTTTAATGTATGTGTGTGTCTTGCGTGGTGTGTGTATGTTGCATGCAGTGTTTTTCGTTTTTCGTGTCCATAAGTGTACTCCAGTTGTTGATTATTAATGTAGGGTTGGTTTCCTCTAGATTTAAGTTGTGTGGTGTGTTCGTGGTTGTTTCTCTTGAACTCCTCCCAGTTCGTGTTAGTGTAGTCGTAGAGGGGCAGTGTAGGTATTAGAATGAGTAAAGAAGATAGTAGGAGGCATATAAGGATGTCGTCGGATAGTAGGTAGGGACCTTGTGCTGTGTGGGTGTAGAAGCGTGTGGCGTGGTAATTGCTGAAGACTTTGCCCGTGGACGTAGTCCCTCCACGACGCCTGAAGAATGTGAGGAAGGTCGGGCCGATGTGCTGGCCGCAGAATAGCTGCAAGGCACCGGTCAGATACCTACCAGTGTCATTAGTGGTCCTACCTACATCAATTTCCATTTAAATAAAAGTAAATTTTTCCCTTTCGTCACGAGCTTATGTAACCTATTTTTATTTCTTTCAAATACACACAAACACAAAGTAACCTCAAATTTGCATGTTTATTAAGTGAGAAAAGTGTATGCAAAGCTCCAGATATAGCTACATAGGTCACTTTGGGTCATATTCAAAAGTTAAACTTCAGCAGAACACACAAATCTTGCTTTGACTCATTCCTGGAAATCAGACGTCTACTTGTCTCTTGTGCCCTGATTCCTCCATCCCTCTTTTCATGTGAGAAATACTTGGAAAAAGCCTCAATCACCATTCTTACAACCCTCTTAATGCTCTGTGTGTGACAAGGCCAGTCAGGTACTTTCATAGGAGAGTCAATGAAGTTTTTCAATTCAGAAGTACTTAAAGAGCAAGTGAGAGGTGGCTCAGAGACATCCTCTGACCAATTGATCAGATCTTTAATCCTGGTAGCATCACAATTGATGTCTGGTGTCCTTCTTAGCCTTACAAATGAGTCTCCCAGTTGAGTATCCGGATGCCCTTCTCCCCTGATGGTCTGGATTTTTTGCACCCCTTCCGTTCTCTCCGCCTGATCTTCAAAGCATAGGAGGGTTTGGAGGATGGCTTCACTGTATGCATACCAAGCTGATCTCTTAACAGTTGGCAAAACAATATCCAACACCTCCTTCTTCCAATACTTAAGGCAGTGAAGTCGATAAAGAATGTACCTAAGTGCTTAATCTTAACGTTAAACCAGCATGGGTAATATACACCAATGATGAACTCAACAATCAGTCGGAGATCCTTAAACGCTTTTCTTTTGAGCTCATGCTTTGAAACCAACAGCCGAAGAAGTCTATTACCTTTTTCAGCCTTTTGACTGTGTTTTACTGGTCCTATATTTAATAGAGAAAGCCCTATAGGAAGCACTTAATCTCTGATTGCCGATACAATTCTATAGCCGTAGTGTTAATCAGTGGAAAGATCTTGCACCACTTCCTGAGGTATCTTGGTAAGGGGAGGACCTAAAGATATTTGAGTGAAATTTGGGTTGATATCCAAGTCTGTAACAGAGTCAAGCAGCTTTCCTATTGGTCCGGAATATCTGTTGTCAGATAGTGTTGGGCCATCCAGGTTGATAATTAAATGAAGGAGAGGGAGTTCCGCAGGTTGAAGGTTACAGACTAACCAAACAAGCTTTCTGCCCAAATGGAGCTCCATTTTTCGCATTACTCCACCATTTACACCTGTGTTTACAATCGTGGAGTCTCCTCCAATGGCCATTAAGGTTTTATCCAAACCCCTTCCCTCAGCCATCCAAACTTAGCCTTAGCAATCTTCTCTGCATGTGATTTTTCTTTTGTAGCCTTTATTGTGTTTGAATTTTGGAGACTCTCCTGGTTATTAATCCAAAAGAGTTAAGGTCTTTGATGTCCTAATTCCGGTAGGGCCATTTTAATTTTTTTCCCGCTTAGAAACAGCAGAGGTAGGTAGCTGTATCGTAATTTATTTTTTTGTGATCAAGGCCTTCACGAATATTCCAGTATTCGTTTCGAGTGTTTAGTGTCCTAGCTCGTTTGCGTATCAGTGTTCCCTCAGTTAACTGCGTAAAAATGCCATCCTTCGAAAAATTCAAGAGTCAGGGTGAAATGCTAGGTCTTTCGGGCAAAGACCTGCTAAATTACGTACAGGAAGAAGAGAGGAACGAACGGGCAGAGTGAAAGGAATTGGAGATGGAGAAGAACAAAATGGAGGAGAACAAACTGAAGATGGAGATGGAAGAACGTGAACAAATTGGGCAGCATGAGCTCGAAATGAGCCAAAATCAAATGGATTCTCAGTCCGGCGGTTCCCCGGCTGAAATTCCCCAAACTCCTTCAGTCCACCTTCCCGCTTTCAATGATGGAGAGGACTTTGGGTAATTTTTGGCCCATTTTGAGAGAATCTTTCAGATCAATAGATGGGATCTCGAAAATGATGGCGCCGCTCGCTTACTTTCCCTCCTGTTCATATAAATAGCGAATTCTACCGCTCCCGATTCCGCCAGGAAAGGATCCGCCCTGGCCAAACTTTCGACAACACTGGTACATCCTCCAAAGAAACCTTGAGTGTTGGCTGGATGCGTGCAAGATTCCCCAGGCCTACGAGTTTCTTCTGGACCTCTTCCTTAGGGATCAGCTTTTAGCTGCCATGGTTCCCGAAATTCGTGCCTTCATTAAGGATAAACGTTGCGCCACTTTCAAGGAGTGCTTGGAAGAGGCCGATGTTTACGCGGGTAGTCACGAGTTATACCCTAAGGATGTTAAAAAGGCTTCCCAATCACCCCCCAAAACTAAATTTTATGGCCCTAAGCCCCCTTCTAAATTGGTTCCAAAATTTACCAAAGCTCCTAGTCCCTCGAAGCCAAGAAACTTCCATCCATCGGAACACCGAGACGTTAAGCCCCTAGTTTCTTCTCCCCCGGTTGTGTTGTACCAAAAGAACCCGATCGTCTGCTACACCTGCGGAGTTCCCGGCCATTACCGCACGAACTGTCCTCAAAACTCCCGATTCGCAAACTCTCAGTCCCACCAAGTACACCAAATCTGGGCCACCTCTGATCCTCCTCCGTCGCCTCAGAAGACTCCCGAACCTCCTTCGCCAGCCTAAAGGCCCGGTACATCAGGTAAATTTTCTCTTTAATGAGAACAACCCTGGTGGATTAAGGTTCGAGAACGGAACTGTGAACGGTTGCCGAGTATCCACCCTCGTCCGTGACACCGGGTGCACCTGCATTATAGTGTCTGAGGACCTACTCCCTCCTGTTGGGCCCGACCACAAGAAATTTGCGGTGGCCACGACTACCTTGGCCGGGCGAGTCGTTTCCCAGTAATTCGTTGTCACATCGAGTGTGAATATATGTACGGTTGGGCCGAAGTGGTAGCGGCCCCAATCCAGTTCTGCTCCGTTTTATTCGGCCAGAACCCCGTAATTCACGACTATCCCGTGGCCCAGCCCGTGATTACCCGTAAACAGGCAGCCTTGGGATCCCGTGCACCTGTTTCCCTGAAAACCCCTATCGACCCGGAGTTCTAAGCCCTCCGGAGCGATAAGTTTCCCCGCGCCCGGAAGGAGTGTGCAACTCCCCCCCCCCTTTGGGAGAAAACTAAAACCCTCGAGTGTGAGTCCACCCGAGGTAACAAACGAGTCTCGTATCCCGTGAAGAAGGACTTATTGAGAGGTTTGAGACCTAATTGGACCTTAAGTCACGAGAACGAAAATTCAAGCCGGGCACGAAGGTGCTGCTGCTACTTCCCCCTCGAAGCAACAAAATCCTTAGCCTGTGAAAGGGACCCCACCCCGTCCTCGAGGCTAGAGGACCCGTGGACTACCTCATCCATACTCCGGCGGGAGCGAAGGTTTTACTCGTGAATTGTCTATATATTATCTCATTAATGTTCCTAATTATGATTTTTTGGGGGGTCCACTAAATTGTTAATTTTTTTTGGTCCCATATTTATGCCTTCATTTAATTGTATCCTTTTTTTGTGGTTCCACTGAAATGTCGCCAAAGTTCTCCTGTGATTTCTGTTTTGTTTAAAATTGTATTAGTTAAATTCTCTATAATCGACCTGTTTAAGGCTTATGCCCGTAAATTCCCCGCTGAGCTAAGATTTACATTTTTTTTGTGTGTACACCTGTCGTAGCAGGTAAGAATTTCCCTAGACCTTTGATAATTCTAGTTTGACGGGTTTGGATGATCCTTTCTTACGCAACTGCTCTGTAAAGCATCATCTTTCGGTTGGGAGATGTGTGAGGGAATCCCCACGTGGAAGATCTTTAGCAGAAAGGAACTCCCATGTGCAACAGAAGGCCCGGCTAGGCCTAAAGTGGTAAGCATACCCCCCTCCTTCCACAAGCGGTAGCCTCGAATCGAGTCCCCCACGTTCACCTTTATGCGGGCTAAAATAGCTCTGCCAGAAGATTCGAGGCCCTTCGAGAGTAGAGCTGTTTCCCGCCACCCCCAACTCCGGGGAGAGCCTCGGACATAAATAACGCTCGACTCCCCGGAAGAGACACAAAGTTGAGAAGTCTCGCTCAGAACCCTGAAGATTTCCCCATGGTTCCAAGTCAAGTGCTAGCAACAAAGCAAAGTGACAGCTGGACTATTTTGTTTATTTGGAATTAGCCCCAGCCAGGAGGTAATTCCACTGAACGATCAACTCTTGTCCAAGCCCTCCTCATTTCGGGAAGCCGAAATACTCTCCCTTGGACCGGAAGTTACCCCCCTCCCCCATTTGAATAGTCTCCTCTGGGAATATTTCAAGTTCTAACTTCATAGCCTGATTTATAACTACAATTTTCCCTTTCATTTACTGATGTGATTTTGCCCGTTAATTCTCTGAAGTAATTTTACCCATTAATTCTCTCATTATTTTTGTGTAAATAAAATTATTATTTTTTTTCATGTCTCTTTAAATAACCTTGAGCTTAGCCATTGTCCATAATTTACCTGACTTCGTTGCACTCTCTCACGCTACTCAGCCCGTCTAAACTCGTGGTTTTACGTCCCTTTTTTCGGTTCACTTTCAAGTTATTGGTCCCTCCCTCATAGATATAATATGGTATTGATATAATGTAATGTCCTACCACGACACTTATACTGGCAAGAGCAATATTTGAAATTTCATCATAATTCTTTCTATTCCTGGTGGAAGATTCTGGCTCTTGGACAGCTTCAAAAGTTACTTCATCACCCAAACTGTTGTCACCATCAGAATTTTCTGCCTCCAGATCTTCACCTTCTGCCCAAAAATGCTCGATATCTTTTCTTGCTGCTTTTCCTGCTAAATAGCGTTTTCCTCCTTACTTTTTCTCTTCCTTTTTGCTATTCTTTCTTTTTCTTTCTTTTCTGAAGCTCTTAATTGTCTATTATGCTCTGGAATAGCAGGACCTTCAATTTGAAAGGTACCTTTACTTCCAACCTTCTCCTTTTGTCCTTTAATAAAGGCCAGTTCCTTATAGGTATTTTTTTTCTCTTTACTACAACACCAGTTAATGTGTGCTTTTGTCTCACAGCCATTACAACCTAATTTCCCACAAATGGAAATTTTACATTTTCATGTCAATATATCAAATAACTTTTGCAATGAACCTCTCTTTTACTTCAATTTTTTCTTTACCAAGGGAAACCTTTACTGTCTCCTTCCACACCTCCTTAAGCTTTGATATTATTGTGACCTTTTGATTTACAACAGGTAGTTTGAAGAGAGCATTAGCTTTGGTCCACTGATTAATCAAGCCGTGATACATGTCTTTTACCAGCTGGTCCACTTCATAATTTCTCCGGTCATCTTCACTTTGCTCCTTCAGGTAGATGCCGTACCTCAAAATATCTCCTATTGTTGGTAACTCACACACCATCAGCTCTTGCCCAGTCGCAACAAAATTAGTCAGATAAGAATTTGATTTGGACCTTCTATTGATTTTCGCCATTGTCACACTAATGGCAGGTATATCTGCAAATGAAAAGATGGCACTTAGATTAAGAAATAATCTCTACCAAATAATTATATGTTATTCTAAAATGATCCACAGCCTTTACTAGCATTCAAATAAAATCTAAATGCTCTATAAACAGTTACGATTTATAATAGTTACCAGAACTGGCAACACTAGTGGAATATTACCTTCCACCTAGTAATGAGTACTGGCTACTTGCAATTTTGGAGTTAGACCAAACTAAATTAAGGGTAATTTTTAATAGGTTTCCTACTTCTCATGTCTCTCTAATACATTTTTAAATTTTTTTAGACAAATATCTTTTAGACTACATAAATGTATTGATGATAGAAAACGGTAAATTTGATCTATTATTGGTAACTATAATAATAGTAAAATATAGTAAATGACCCAGAACTAACAATATTAGATCAATCAGAATTTAACTTTCCCGCCTAAAAGTATGTTCTTTTCACCAATATTCATCATTTGAAAACCCCTCATCACCAGTTTCATAAAATTCTAGAGTATGACCCTCCCTAAATTATTTCATATACTGGTGTAGCTGCACTGCCACTCCCTGAAAGGAGGTGAGGCAGCAAAACCACTATACTCCAGGAGGGTGGGTAGGGGCAAGACGCCAAGCATGGTCTACTACATTGAAATATCTAACGGGGAAGGGGATGAGACGAACGCCCGAATGAGATAGATAATGAGAGAAAGAAGGGAGAATATAAATTGAGAGAGATAGAGAGAATGAGAGAGAGAACGAGATATAGGGAGAATGAGAAAGAGAACCACCGTGAATGAAGGTGCGGGATAACGAGAGAGAATTAGATCGAGAGAATTAAAGAGAGAATGATAGAAAACGAAAATAAGAATTATAGGATGATAGGGAGAAAATGAAAGAGAATGATAGAAAGAAAAAATGAGAGAAAAAATGGGAGATAGAGAAAATGTAAGATAGAGAAACAGAGAAGGAGAGATAGAAAATGAGAGAAAGACTGAGAGATAAATAATGAGAAAAAGAGAGATAGAATGGGATAATGGAAGAGGGAATGAAAAGAAGAGAGAAAGAATGAGAGTATGAAAAATGGTAAAAAAGAGAAAGAAAGAGAACAATGAGAGAATGAGAGAGTGATAATGACCGATAGAATGAAATATATATATAAAATGAGAGAGAGAGAAACAGAGAAAGAAAGATAGAGAATGAGAGTGAGAGAATCAGAGAGAGAGACTAGAAGAGAATGAGATAGAGAATTATAGAGAGAGAGAATCAGAGAGAAAAAATTAAAGAGATTAAATGAAACACGAATTTGAAATAGAGAATGAGAGGGGCAGAATAAGAGTCAGAGAAGGAGAAAGAAAATGAGAGAAAGAGGATGGGGGAAAGATAATATGAAAGAGAGAATGTTAATGATATAGTGGGAGAGAGAGAATGAGAGACAGAATCAAAGAGATTGACAGTAATAGAATGAGAGATAAAAAAATACTGAGAAAATGAAAGAGAGTTAATAAGAGGTAATGAAAGAGATAACAAGAGAGAAAATGATAAAATTAATCATAGAGGAAGAATGAGAGAGCGAGAGAGAGAACGAGAGGATGGGAGAGTGAATGGAAGAGAGAGCGAGAGTGCATACGAGAGAGAAAGGGAGATAGAAGGATTGAGAAAGAGAGGATAGAGACAAAAAGAGATTTAATGAGAGTGGGAGAGATAAATATAATGAATGAGAATTAGAGAGAGAATGTGATACAGAGAATGAAAGGGAATTATAGAATGAGAGAAAATGAGAAAATAAGAGAGTGAGAATGATAGAGAGATAATGATAGCATGAATGAGAGAGAGTAAATGAAAGAAAGAATGAGGGAGAAAGATACTTGGATAATGAGAGAAAGAATAAGGGGGAAAGATACTGAGATAATGAGAGAAATAAAAAAAGATACAAAATGAGAGAAAAAAGAATAAGATAAATAATGAGTTAGAGAAAGCGAGAGAAAGGGGGGGGGAGAATGATAGTGCGAATGAGAGAGAGAAAAAATGTGATTGAATGAGAAAGAGAATGAGAGGGTGAGAATGATAGTGAGATTATGATAGTATGAGAATGTGAGAGAGTGAATGAGAGAGAGAATGATAGAGAGAATGATAGTATGAAGATGAGAGGGAATCAAAGAGGGAATCAGACAGAGAATGTGAAGGAGAGAATGAGGGAGAATGCGAGTGAAGAATGAGAAAGAGAATTAATGGGAGAGAATAAGTTTTTATGTGTTTGCTTTCCCTTTGGTCACTCAGCCCTACCTCGATTGTTTCCTATCAAATCTCATAATTCCTTCACCCTTCATCTTTTTTCCTATCAAATCCCATGATTCCGTAACCCTTCATCTTTTTTCCTATCAAATCCCATGATTTCGAAACCCTTCATTTTTTTCCTATACAATCCCATGATTTCGAAACCCGTCATCTTTTTCCTATACAATCCCATGATTTCGAAACCCGTCATATTTTTCCTATCAAATCCCACGATTTCGTAACCCTTCATCTTTTTTCCTATCAAATCCCATGATTTCGAAACCCTTCATCTTTTTTCCTATCAAATCCCATGATTTCGAAACCCTTCATCTTTTTTCCTATCAAATCCCATGATTTCGAAACCCTTCATTTTTTTCCTATACAATCCCATGATTTCGAAACCCGTCATATTTTTCCTATACAATCCCATGATTTCGAAACCCGTCATATTTTTCCTATCAAATCCCATGATTCCGTAACCCTTCATCTTTTTTCCTATCAAATCCCATGATTTCGAAACCCTTCATTTTTTTCCTATACAATCCCATGATTTCGAAACCCGTCATCTTTTTCCTATACAATCCCATGATTTCGAAACCCGTCATATTTTTCCTATCAAATCCCACGATTTCGTAACCCTTCATCTTTTTTCCTATCAAATCCCATGATTTCGAAACCCTTCATCTTTTTTCCTATCAAATCCCATGATTTCGAAACCCTTCATCTTTTTTCCTATCAAATCCCATGATTTCGAAACCCTTCATTTTTTTCCTATACAATCCCATGATTTCGAAACCCGTCATATTTTTCCTATACAATCCCATGATTTCGAAACCCGTCATATTTTTCCTATCAAATCCCACGATTTCGTAACCCTTCATCTTTTTTCCTATCAAATCCCATGATTTCGAAACCCTTCATTTTTTTCCTATACAATCCCATGATTTCGAAACCCGTCATCTTTTTCCTATACAATCCCATGATTTCGAAACCCGTCATATTTTTCCTATCAAATCCCACGATTTCGTAACCCTTCATCTTTTTTCCTATCAAATCCCATGATTTCGAAACCCTTCATCTTTTTTCCTATCAAATCCCATGATTTCGAAACCCTTCATCTTTTTTCCTATCAAATCCCATGATTTCGAAACCCTTCATTTTTTTCCTATACAATCCCATGATTTCGAAACCCGTCATATTTTTCCTATACAATCCCATGATTTCGAAACCCGTCATATTTTTCCTATCAAATCCCACGATTTCGTAACCCTTCATCTTTTTTCCTATCAAATCCCATGATTTCGAAACCCTTCATTTTTTTCCTATACAATCCCATGATTTCGAAACCCGTCATCTTTTTCCTATACAATCCCATGATTTCGAAACCCGTCATATTTTTCCTATCAAATCCCACGATTTCGTAACCCTTCATCTTTTTTCCTATCAAATCCCATGATTTCGAAACCCTTCATCTTTTTTCCTATCAAATCCCATGATTTCGAAACCCTTCATTTTTTTCCTATACAATCCCATGATTTCGAAACCCGTCATATTTTTCCTATACAATCCCATGATTTCGAAACCCGTCATATTTTTCCTATCAAATCCCACGATTTCGTAACCCTTCATCTTTTTTCCTATCAAATCCCATGATTTCGAAACCCTTCATTTTTTTCCTATACAATCCCATGATTTCGAAACCCGTCATATTTTTCCTATACAATCCCATGATTTCGAAACCCGTCATATTTTTCCTATCAAATCCCACGATTTCGTAACCCTTCATCTTTTTTCCTATCAAATCCCATGATTTCGAAACCCTTCATTTTTTTCCTATACAATCCCATGATTTCGAAACCCGTCATATTTTTCCTATACAATCCCATGATTTCGAAACCCGTCATATTTTTCCTATCAAATCCCACGATTTCGTAACCCTTCATCTTATTTCCTATCAAATCCCATGATTTCGTAACCCTTCATCTTTTTCCTATACAATCCCATGATTTCGAAACCCGTCATATTTTTCCTATCAAATCCCACGATTTCGTAACCCTTCATCTTCTTTCCTATCAAATCCCATGATTTCAAAACCCTTCATCTTTTTCCTATACAATCCCATGATTTCGAAACCCGTCATATTTTTCCTATCAAATCCCACGATTTCGTAACCCTTCATCTTCTTTCCTATCAAATCCCATGATTTCGAAACCCTTCATCTTTTTCCTATACAATCCCATGATTTCGAAACCCGTCATATTTTTCCTATCAAATCCCACGATTTCGTAACCCTTCATCTTCTTTCCTATCAATCCCATGATTTCAAAACCATTCATCTTTTTCCTATCAAATCCCATGGTTTTTACCACGTTTTCGATTATCGTCTTTCTTTGGGCGTTAATGGCTGAGCAAATGGTTGCTACTTTTTCTCTCCCCTTCACTAAAATTAAATTTACTGCTACACGCGTCTTATCACAAATCAAGCTATTGTTGGCGCGGAGGTGGGTATTTTCGGTGAGTATTTTGTCTATCGTCGGAGAGGATGATTCATCATTGTGTCCACCCTGAATGAAGATTGAGGAACCTTCTTCCCCGGAAGATGCAAACCTCAGACAAAAAGAAAACCCTACCCAGGGTTATTCGGTCCGAGCACCTACCATTGTCAAGAGTTATGCCTCTATAAAAAAGAGGATTAACGCGGTTCAAACGAGGAGTCTTTGGAAGTCCTCTACCCATCTCCCCCCTTCCTTTCTTTTCCTATATATCGCTCTTACAAAGGGAGATCCTTTTAAAAAGGATGTAATGTTAACTACCCGCTTACCATTTCTGTTATAGAGAAGGATTTTTTTAAGGTTTAAACTTATGTCCGTTCTTTCTCTTAAATCCATTCGGTGAATACCTCTAATACGATGTTTGGAGGAGACTTTCCCACTGAAAGTAATTTGCATTTTATTATGGAGGAAGGTTGCATGTTTGTATGAAAGTAATGACAAAGCAACGAGCAGTCGAGTTGCGTGAATTGAATGATTTTATGAGAGGAATCGATTTGAGGTGGTCACTGGTGATTCCAAATCGCTCTATTAAATCTCTCGCCATAATTTTTCGTCTAAAAATAAAGGGGATTTAATTTTGGAGGTAATGAATAAAAATATGAATAAATATACGAAGTAAATTTATTCGTTTACGTACTTATTCACTTTGATGGTGTAAATCAAACTTTTCAATAAGCAAGTTAAACTATTTTGAGTAACTATATATAAATATTTTATTAAACAAGTGAAATAAATGATATTAAGTTCCGAGACAATTGCTTATTACCAAATATAGGTTTTCATCGTTGTGGGAGGGATTATAAGAAAGGGCATCTCAGTTGACTCCTTTTTTAACTATATTATAAATCAGTTATCCAGGATTAAAAGAAAAGTCAACTACTAGCAGCAATCTACGGATAGTAATCACCATGTCCAATTTCAAAGTATGTATATTTATGCTTCTTTATAATACATATGTATGTTTTATACTTGTTAACACTGCTATCTGAGCGGAAGAAATTTCCTTTAGTTCATTTATAGCATGTCCATATTTCGATTACAGACATTGGCTAAATACAAAGGTTTTTTAGTATGTATTTTTCTAACATATATTTTATGACATTTTATTACCTATGGCGGTATTGAATAATTTTTGTACCATTTAATTAATTTACTAAGGGGAGTTTAAATAAACTGGGGAGATCGATGTTTCTTCTGTATATAACTCTCTCAGGAAATTGACAGAAAATAGACCGTCATTTTAAGTTGGGAGACTTTGAGACTGCCTCTTATAGTGGTCTCGAGAATCTTTCACTCTCTCTAAAACTTCACTATTCATCAAAAGTACCTTTGCTACTATTCACGGTACTTTTGTCATGAATAGTTTTGCAACTTGAGAAATTTGAATCAATTTAAAAAATTTTGCAACTTGAGAAATTTGAATCAATTTAAAAAATTGAGAATCCTCTCGAAAAGGGAGCTTAAATCCTAGATTTAAGCTCCCATTGATCGTTTGTATGGACTCTACCGAAATTCTTTGATTGAGTTCTGGATCTTATTATTTGTAGACGATTGAATTTTTTCATACTTAAGTTTGGTATCTTTCATCTTTCTTTTTTTATTTGTTTCTAGTAATTTATCTATATTTTTCTGTTGTTCTCACACTAGATCCAAGATAATCTACGATATTTTCTGTTCTTTTAGGAATTTTGAACTATTTAGGAGAGGAATTTGTTAATGTCAAGTCTATATTGGTTGAATTATGAAAATTTATAGGAAATTGGAAGGAAATTTTGGTTTTAGAAAATTAAAACAAATGAGTCATTAAGGTGGAAAATGAGGGAATTTGAATTTTTATTTATAAAAAATGAAAACAATCGAGTCCATCTGTACCATCCTTTTTTGATAATGTTTCCAATATGCTGAAGTTAGTTGTGAGAGATACGTAGGCCGAGAGGACAACTCTGGACACTAGATAATAATACAGGGTAGTCTAGAAGTAAACTTAAAGTAACATTGTTAGAAGACGGAAAATGTGACCAAGATAGGTACCAGACGCGCGAATCCGCGGTAAAATACGTACCATTACATCAAATTATCAACTACGTTATGATTCATTCTGAGTTGAAATTTGGAAATAAAAATCGCTTTTAATTTGGTGTCGTTCATTTTAGAAGTTGACAAAAATTCGCACCTTTAGAATTAAAATATAATTTTAATGCCGTATACATAGTTTATACCTCTTTTACCGTAGCATTTACTTGCGCAAAGAGCATACTAAAGCCGGCAGGTACGAGTATGTTTGTCCTAACTTAACTTTTAGATTAGCTATTCTGTAAGGCCTAAGGACATCATTGTAAAATAAAATTGTATTGAAACATGGAAACCACTTTTTATGTCTAACCTTTGATGACATATTGATTATTTTAGATAAAATGCAATAAATTGAATCACAGTAGTCCAACAGTAGTTAAAAGGTTATAAACATGACAGGAAGATAGGAACTGCAAGGATAAATTTGGTTGGCCTTTATTTTTTATGAAAAAGTATTTTGATTTGAAGTCTGAAAATAAAAAAAGAACAACCATAAAGCCTCTCTCCTTTCAAGAAGTTCGAAAATTCTAGAACTTAACTTTATTGGTCTCGAGGTATTCAAATGCTATCTCATATGATATGATGATATTAACATGCCAGAAGCAATGCAGTTGAAGGCAATGGTAGTGAAAATAAATAAGCCTGTTATTATCATTATTACAAAATTTGAACACTAAAAGGATTTGATGAATTTAATACTAATTATCCATAACCCTATATTTTAAGAACGAGATTTTTTGAAGGTGTTTGAATAAGATTTTTTCTTTTAGTTCGGTTGTCACCTAAGAAAAAAAAAGAAAAAGAAAGAAAAATAAAAAAGAAAAAAGAAGAAGGAGAAGAAGAAGAAAAAGAAGAAGAAGAAGAAGAAGAAGAAGAAGAAGAAGAAGAAGAAGAAGAAGAAGAAGAAGAAGAAGAAGAAGGGTGTTCAGTGTGTTAAAATAAAGAGTCTATAAAGGGGATTAAAAAAAGCGGTTAAGATTAGCAAATAAGGCCGTAGGCCACACCCCGCAGGGGTGCCTGTGTAACCAAGCTCTTCCTGTTACAAGGAGTTACAAGGAAAGAAAGTACCCTAGGAGACCTCACGGTCCATTCAAAGAGGGTACCTTTGGACTAGCAATCGAGCGGGCACATGGATGCTCAATTGTTTTGCGTCCCTAAACGGCCACTTTTCAATACTTTGTCTAGTCTTGACTTGAACTGGTTAACAGATTCACTGTTGACAACTTCCACTGGAAGTGCGTTCCACTTACCGCAGATACTGTAGGTGAAAAAATTTCCACACAGATTGCGGTTGTAACGCTTCAGTTCAAGTTTGAAGCCGTTATTGCACGTTCTGTTCTCACTCAGTGTGAAAATATCCCGGTAGTCAACATTGTCAAACCCTCGAAGTATTTCGAAAACCTCGATGAGCTGACCACGCAGGAAGAGAACAGTGGCTTGTACTATATATACTAAAGAAGCTAAATGAACAAAGAAAAAATAACCCTAAAATGAATACTCTAATATATATATATATATATATATATATATATATATATATATATATATATATATATATATATATAGAGAGAGAGAGAGAGAGAGAGAGAGAGAGAGAGAGAGAGAGAGAGAGAGAGTGAGAGAGAGAGAGGTCGGGTCGACACGGATCCTACTGCTAGTGGTTTTTTGTCATCAGGAGTAAAGTTTTAAAGTTAGCAGAAATCCAAAGTGCCCAAAAGATAGCTCACATGAATATCTTTATTTTCCACATACAGAATTTTGAAATATGTTTACTAGTTCAGATCTATTGTGTCCTTTTTTTATAAGGTGTTTTTGTACTGATCGTGACCATGTAGGTCACGCTCCGTACGCCCTTGGTACCATTTTTTTTTTTTAAGCTACAACTGAAATTAAAGGATCTACTACTACTAAATGATACACAAATGTTATGAAAAGTCATATAATAAAAACAAATTGGTTAAAATTGTTATTTAACAACATTTTTACATATGCATCAAAATTAATATAAAAAATAATAAATTTCTTAATTTTATAGAACATTTTTGAGCAAGTAATGCACAGCCCTCATTGTTTATCATTGCATAAATATATTAATAACCTCATTAGGCAAAGTAAAATCTCCATCTTGCTGCAATAATGCAACTAGAAAATTGAAAGTTTTTCAAAAATATTTTTGAAATATAACCACTTATCATATTACTTAATACACTTAGCTCAGCACTTTATATAGTTAAATCTTGCACCTAACGTAAAAATAATGTTAGATAATAACACAATTAACATCATTTAACACTGATAGAAATAGTCAACTTTTCATTTTGACATCTTGTATTTTTATTCAATTTTTGGTTTCTTTTTTGCATTTAAAAAACAAAACCTATGTTACGTGATCAACATACAGTAGTTTCAAAACAAAACTTTCATTAGTATGATTTTCACAAATTTCCAAATTTGTACGGAACGTGTACTAGGCACCATTTTATGTAAACTGTAAACACATAAATCTCCACGCTCGTCACCGTTATGAATTTACACTCATTTTCCTTCATAATGATCATATTCACGATTGAAATCACAACTGCGGAATCACACAGACACGTAAGATCTCAAAATACTTACCTAGCAAACAAAAACGGTTTCGGAGCTCTGCGGGAGGAAAAGGGAGGTGACGTCGCATCAGATCCGTTTTTTATGCCAGAAATAAACTGAATCAAACCCATATTTTGGCAGGAATGCCTTTTGTACGGTCCGTGTCGTAGCCTCCGAAATGTACAGGCCTGGATCTATAGCTGAGACGGTTGTGATGAAAGTGAGCCGCGTTGAGTGACCAGTGCTTGTTATTTCACAACCGTGCAAGCTTAATAATGTTTCTAATGAAACTAAGATTCAAATAAATATTTGTATTTATTAAATAGATAGCGGGTGAAGCCTTAGTTGCAGTATCAAAGCTATTATATTGTGTGTTTCTAATACCAGTAAAACGTCTCAGAAAAAAGAACGACCGCTGAGAATGAGTCCTTATCAAGTGAAGTGTTGTGGTTCTGTGCTTAACAACTTACCTTAATTATTCGAAAACGGAAGTACAGCCCTGAATTTTTAATATGGGCTTGCACTGTTTACTATTCTCATGTTACAAGTTGCTACGCTTGTGTGGAATAATGAATCTTCCTCACCCAGACTACTTGCGCAAGTTAGCTTTGAAGCATGGCAAGTTTGGGTCTGGTCTTCAAAGTGAGCACATTCTCTATCTGAAGGAAATATTTTCATGTTTGAAAGAGAAAGAAAAGCTTGTCAGTATGTGCTTGGATGAAATTCACGATCAGAAACGCATGACACACAAAGGAGGACAATTTCATGGTGCTTCTACAAGCTCAACAGATGTAGCTACCACAATTTAAATTTTCATGATAACTTCCACCCTTTCGTATTACAAGTATGTAGTTGCATTATTTCCTGTCTGTAATCTTACAACATATATATACACTTCTTCAGCAGACAGGACTCAAGGAATTCAGAGAAATAGATTCATCAGGTACAGCCATATTTTTGCAGCAAGTAATTTCTTGGTGGAACATTGTTAATGTGAAAACTCCATTTAAAGGAGTAGCTTTCCGTCAAGAGCAGATCAATCCAATAACCCAAACTTCATCTCATCAACTAAATTTGTCATTTCTTGCTAAATTTTGTGAGTGGCATGAGAAGGACTGAATAACCTAGAGAATAAGGGGCAGATGAGAGGAGGTAAATTGTCTAAGGAAACTTACTTTGCACTGAAGCACACCACATCCACTTTAATTAGATTATGTGATTATTTGCAGCAATGTCATAGAGCCTATTAACACCTGCCGTTATACGCACACTGGCCTACTGCCCGACCGAAATTAAGGCTCCACCTGGGGATGGTTTTAAGAGTGCTTTAAATACCCAGTTGCTAGGCCAAGGAATATTCAAACACGGCTACAAAAATATACTTTAATAGGACTAAATATTACATACATATAAAGGGCAAGTTTAAATGGCAGTGCAATTAAATATAGACGGTTCACGGCTAAGATGATTGACGCTATCAATTAAGTTTTACCTGAGGGATAATTAATTAAGAAGTGATCTTACAATTATGCAAGTTCTAGAGCAAAGGGGACCCTTGAAGTTAGACACGGTAAAGGTGGGAGAAGCGTGACGAAGCGGGGGTTAAATCCATTTTACCTTGATGTGCAGCGAGTAGGACCAGGGAGGAAAGTTCGTCCTTGAACTTGTGGGCGTCTCACGAGACGCTTAATCCAACTTCGGGAAATTGAAGATGGGTCCTCTTATACTTAAAAAGTAAACGGCGGATGGTTTTTCCGATCCTTAAAATCCGAAGATATGGTGAGAAGGGTTGAAGCGCGCCGAAAACTATCTCCAGGAACAACACTGAGTGACGACTAGCTCTTCCTTGACTCTTCGAAAATCACTTAATTCTTCTCTGGACGAGAATTTAGTCGATTCCCTCTGGACTAACGAAGACGTTAACAGCTAATGTACTGGACGGCGGCTTCAGACACAATCTACATGTGAACTCCGAAGTGTCAAATATATACTCCGACAATATCTAGACAGGGAGAGAGATTCATCGCTAATAGACTTCCTAAATTGCCTTGGGTCGCGATAAAGTTCAATAGCGGGATGTCGTGATACCCTCTTAATGGTCTTTCTATTGTTATAATTTTCGCAGTATATAGAGCAGACGAAGTTAGAGCGGTCAACGGCGAACTAGGGAATTCAGGAGGGGGGGTTCTTTTTCTCTCTCTTTATTCTTCCACAACACGGACTTGAAACCGAATACCAACTGTGACAAAAATCTACTAATCAAGACTCATTTAAAACCAAAAGTGACAAGAAGAAACAGGACTAGAAGAATGAATAAACAAAACATACAAATCACACAAGCTACAAAATGAAAATAAACAAAAGACAGTAAAACTAAGCACTAAAATATAAATAATAAAACAACAAAAAATACACATAATAACATACAAAGTATATTAAGAATCTGAAAACAAATGGCTTGAACGCCATAATAATGAAAGCGATTGGCCTGACCACCAGGCGCCTAGCATCTCTTCGCACCCTCCCACACTACTTTATCTCTTCACCACTTGTCTATTTTCATCTATCTATCCACACACTCCTTTTGTCCCCTACACATACCTACTCACTTAGCACAATTCCCCATCAGTTTAAGTATATTTTGCTAGGAAAATTTCAGAATGACAAACTGGAGTCTAGATTTGGAATATAAAGATAAATGAGTGGCGGTAACTATACTGTGTCAGTAGAACAGGTGCTAGAATTAGAGAACAAGTTGAAGATAGTAAACCTGCTTTCCTTAGTCAATAGAACAGGTGCTAGAATCAGATAACAAGTTGAAGATAGTAAACCTGCTTTCCTTAGTCAATAGAACAGGTGCTAGAATCAGATAACAAGTGAGGATAGTAAACCTGCTTTCCTTAGTCAATAGAACAGGTGCTAGAATCAGAGAAAAAGTTGAAGATAGTAAACCTGCTTTCCTTAAAGTCAGTAGAACAGGTGCTAGAATTAGAGAACAAGTTGAAGATAGTAAACCTGCTTTCATTAGTCAGTAGAACACGTGCTAGAATCATAGAATAAGTTGAAGCTAATAAACCTGCTTTTCTTAAAGTCAGTAGAGCAGGTGCTAGAATCAGAGAATAAGTTGAAGATAGTAAACCTGCTCTCCTTAAAGTCAATAGAACAGGTGCTAGAATCAGAGAACAAGTTGAAGATGGTAAACCTGCTTTCCTTAAAGTCAATAGAACAGGTGCTAGAATCAGATAACAAGTTGAAGATGGTAAACCTGCTTTCCTTAAAGTCTTCCCACTCAAATGTTTTGCATATAACGGATATGAATACTTCGTCTGTGGAGGATGAGGAATCTTCTCTCACCTCTCTAGATATTTATGATGGTATTCATGATGTTGTCCCAGGTCAGGAACTGTCACCCACAGATGAGAAGGTACTGATTTATATTTCAGGGTATGTAGGTCACACTATGCAGAAAAAGTGTAAGTGTTCTCTATGTGTAGCAAATATTTGTTCGAAAAATGTTCTTGATGCAGAGATATCAGAAGGAAATTTTCACTACACTAAGCAGCTTGACATGGCCCACAGAGTTCACTCTTAATGCATGTACCAACACCTACAAAATATTTTAGGTTCTCATGAGCACTTATGAGAAATAAGTTCTAAACTTATCAAATCACAGAACTGGCTTAATGAATTTAGCTATTAATTACCTTTAGGAGGAAGTTGATTTCAATGAAACTTGTATATTCTGTACCTCAAACAAGCATTTCATTGTTTGAGGTCAGCAGCAAATATACTTTTGAATAATTATTGTAAATCTGTGAATGACAATCTTTTACACAATGTTAAGGCAAAAAAAAGGAAGTTATCAACATTTACTACATAATGTGGAGAGGAGGTACATTCACCAAAAATAAAGATGTGTTGTATGATACCTACGTAGTTTAAATACAACTAAAACCTAGAGGAGTGTGAGTGTGCGTAAATGCTACAATGTTACTAATTATCGTAAAGATGATCCTGTAAGTGTGGCCGTATACCTCACTTATTTCCAGTGCAGTAAGTTAAAATAAGCGCAGTTTCTGTTCTACACCTCTCAGTCTGCATATGACGCATAAGCAGGTACCTATTGGTCATGTCTTAATAATTTCATTATGGAGAGATTGAATCATTTTTAAGCTTTCAATTGATGCCTTATAATAGTCAAGAAATGATCAAATCCTGAATAATACAACCGAAAGTGTGCAATTCATAATCAGTGGTAAAGTCAGGCTTGCAAGCGGCCGCTGTCGGGTCCGCCTGCCCGTGTGACGTCATCATTTCGGCATCCAGGCTCCAGGCCTGTACATTTCGGAGGCTACGTCCGTGTCCACTTCACTATATATATATATATATATATATATATATATATATATATATATATATATATATATATATATATATATATATATATAGGGGTGGACAAAATAATTGGGCCAGTAGAAATTTAACAGCAATATTTCAATGAGCCATTATATTACGAATATTCATCCTTTCATTGTGAGTGTTTTGTTTTTATTGTAGATACATAGTTTTATTTATAAACTTTAATGATTATTTGTACTTCTTTTACAGATCGTAGTATAGATGCGTGACCTCACTAAGTTCTAAAAGGGCAAATTGTTTGAGCTCGAATTGCAGGAGCTTCCATTACCAGAACAGCTAAACCCCTTGTTTTTTCGAGAGCTACTCGTACCATATCAAAGACCATGACAGAATTTAAGAATCATGGCAAAACCACCAACAAAAGCTCGCTGAAAGAGACCGACGAGTGTTGAAACGCTTTGTGATGAAAAATCCCTGGACAACTGCCACTAAAGTGACTACAGAGTTCAATCAACATCTCACTAGCCCAGTTTCGACCAAAACTGTTCGCCGTGAGCTCAATAAAGCTGGATATCATGGATGAGCCGCCATCAAGAAACCTCTGCTTCCTCATAAAAAACATTCAGAAAAGGCTGAACTGGTGTAGAGATCACGAGGGCTGATCAACAAACCAATGGAAGAGAGTAATATTCTCCGACGAGTCCAGTTTTTCTCTTATCCGCACTGCAGGGCGAGTTTATGTGTAGAGGCAGCTCGGGAAAGCTTTTAATCCTGACTGCCTTCTTCCTACAGTGAATCACGAAGGGGGGTGACCCTCACAATCTCTAGGTCTAATATTATTGATTATATATGGTGCTTCTTGGAGCGACAAGTTAGAAGTCGTTACCCTCCACCGTTGTGTCCGAATCAGCTGGAACAGGTATTGCAAGAAGAATAGCTCAAGATTCCTTTCAATGAAGTCAGGAAGCTGTATGAATAAATTCTAAGATGCATCGACGCTGTTCAGAAATCAAAAGGAGGACTAACTCCGTATTAAATAAATATTTATTGAATTAAACACGTGTTCCAATTATTTTGCAAAACCCCTGTATGCCTGAGGGCTCATTTAAGTTTAAACAGAGTCATTAAAAATCGTCACAAATTTACTTGTTCCTTAGTCTATATCTTTCTTTGTTCCCCGCTCCATTTCTTGTGATCCCTTCCCTAACCACTTCTATATATAAAATAGAGATTTGATGCATATACAATATAGTAAAAACTAAATAAAGAAACTGAACATTACCTTACAATTTACATGGTCAGATCACAATGACAAGTGAAAACGAGAAGGAATTTTAAGATTGAATACAGCGAGGTTGGTTGTTAATTTCTTAGATCAACCTTTATTTTTTTATCAGAAAAAAGAGAATTCGATTGAGATAAATCTTTATTATTATATAGACCATTCAAAGAACTAAACTGGAAATTTTGGAAATTATACCACCAAGAGGTGTATGTGCAGGTCAAAGCACAACAAGAAAGAAAGGAAAAGAATTTGTCGTAGAATGGACTCTCGACGATATACCATATATAACTATTCGTTGAGGGAACTTATTTAATTATTTTTAGAGTGCGTGGATGCCTGGCTGGCCGATATTATGTATCTTCGATATGCTTAAGAAGTGGAACTGAGCTCAAGGATAATAATATTGCTATCATTAATAAAATAGAGTTTTATTAATAATAACTATTAACAACACACAAAATGGAAAATATTGACATAAACAGAGAATGGAAAGGGTCGTGGGGACTCGAGCTAATCCGAGAATTAAAAGATTTAAAAAGGTAAAACAAATATAAAGTTAAAGGGAGGTGATGGTTCGCTAGACCATTTAAAGCACAGGATAGAATTGACAAAATGGTTAAATACTCAAAGGTAACGATCGGCTCACGTAATTTATACTTGTTGTGCAGAGGAAGGTGACGTGAAGGAATTTTCGGTCCGCTGGTGAGTTCCAGCCGAAGGGGGAGGGGGGGAATTAAATGATCCTGACGTGGCGTCTTGGGAATGAGAACCGTTTCTTGACGAACGGATTGACGAACAATTGCTGTTCTACGTTGTTCTCTTCCGAACAACAGGGGGGGGTGAGAACCGTCTCTTGCTTACGGGCTCAAGAACAATGGCTGTTCTAATGTTGTTCTCTTCTGAACAACAAGGGGGAAGGGTGAGAACCGTTTCTTGGCGAACGGGCTCAAACGAACAATGGCTGTTCTACGTTGTTCTCTTCTGAACAACAGGCGGGGGGGGGGGAACCATTTCTTGTCAATGGGCTCGAACGAACAATGGCTGTTCTAACGTTGTTCTCTTTCTGAACAACAGGGGAAGGGTCAGAACCGTTTCTTGGCGAACGGGCTCAAACGAACAATGGCTGTTCTAACGTTGTTCTCGTTCTGAACAACAGAGGGGGGGGGGGTGAGAACCGTTTCTTGTAAATGGCTCAAAAGAACAATGGCTGTTCTAATGTTGTTCTCTTTCTGAACAACAAGGGCGGAAGCCTTTGTGGACACGGCTTCGAAGGCTCGAACCTTGGCACTCAAGGGATATTGTTCTTCTTCTGGACAAGTGATGGTGAATCTCGAGGTCGAGGTCCCTTGGCGCACAAGGTGAGAGAGGGTTGTGGTGATGTTTCGCGACGAAAATCTGGATCTCCAATCTAATCTTAGTGGTAAAGTTTCCATCTAAATAGTCTAGACACTCCCTTAGCGGGGGGGACAATGGAGAGGGAGCTTCGAGGGAATGCACAGCCCAGCCTGGGAACAATGCCTTATCTGCCCATAAGCCTAACTCAATCTGGCAAGGTCGGCGCCTGGGGCGAACGGGGGAAGATAAACCTTCTTGTTTAAACATTGACTCAGGTGGCTGCAATAGGGCGCAAAGCTTCAAAGCGAAGATGCACGTGGTTTAAAATAACATGTGATAGTGGTTGAAATTAACGCGGCCTCAACCCGTTCTATCACACCCCTCCATTCCGGGGGAAGTTGTCACTTCGAAAAAAAAAGAGAAGGGACAACGATAGAGCTCCGTTGTGGGTACCTCGTTTTCTTGTACCAACCGTACCTTCATGCACCTAACTAGAATTGCCTCAATACATATGGTTATTTTGATCTTTTGATTATAGGGGAAAATAACCTTTAATACAACTTAATAAAAAAAAGGGGCATGGAACAATAAAATGATATAAAATTAGTACATATGGGACAACATAATTTATACGTAATTTAATAGGAACAAATATATATACATACAAAAAAAAATAGGCATTGAGCGTTACAAAATTCAGACATATCCATTAACTAATTATCTTACAAGAGAATTTAATTTAAGTCGTACAAGACGGTATATACATACATAGAGATACTAATCCTATGAATACAATTACTCTACGCTATTCGGTAACGCATTCCTACTGAGTGCGTCAGCGACCTGGTTATCGGAACCTTTTATATAATTTATTTTAAATTGATACTCTTGCAAGAGTAAACTCCAGCGCATGATTTGGCCGTTGAAGTGTCGCACATTTCTAATATAGGCTAACGGACGGTGGTCGGTTCCTATCTGAAATTCTTTTCCTATCAAGTACATTTTGAATTTGTCTATAACCCAGATAATTGATAGAGCTTCCTTCTCTATAGTGGCATATCTCTTTTCGCGTGGTAATAATTGACGACTAGCATATGCAACTGGATGACTCATTCCGTCATCCTCGTATTGAAGGAGTACACCTCCAATGCCCTCGTTGGACGCATCGGTCTTAATCCCATAGGATTTTTCCGGGTTGGGCAACTTTAAAATGGGGGCAGAAATGAGCTTACTCTTGAGCTGATTAAAATGGGAAACAGCGACATCATTCCAACGTAAACGATTGGGGGAATTCTTTTTTTGAAGGGGGCTGAGGGGGCCCGAAATTGCAGCGAAATTCGGAACAAATCGCTGATATTGAAAAGCTGATCCTGGGAACGATCTTAATTGCTTCTTTGTAATCGGGAGGGGCATGTTGGCGATTGCCTTAATCTTGTTCTCTTGGGGACCTAACTTGCTTTGTCCTCTTTTGAAACCCAAGTATTTTATGGTTTCGTGGGCAAAATGGCATTTGCTGGGGCCAATGGTGAGGCCATTTTCGATCAGTCGCTCGAAAAGAGCTAATAGGGTGGTTAAATGGTGACTCCATTCAAATAGTTCTTGTAGCTGACTCTTTTGATGTGGTTTCAGCTGCGCGTCAATATCCAGGTCAGAGGGTTCAAAAGACTTGCCTGGTAGGGAAGGAGGAAGGTAATCGGCATCAGGTTAGATGCACACTGTCTGGATTACATTAAGGGACTCCGCGGGGTAATCTTCTTCAAGCGCCGATGTTTCGTCCAAAGCTACAAAGGTATCTCCATGGGCGCGTTGGGGGTTCTTTTTTTCTTTGAGTCCACGGACAGTCTCCGTGTCCTTGTCTTGGGCCTTATCACCTAAGGGTGTTAGTGATTCACACTCCTTTTGTGCCGTCCTAAAGTCCTGGTTAAGAGTCTCCGAGAAATCAGACGGTATCGAGGTTCTGATGGAGATGGGCTCCTGGGCTTCTTTCTTAGCTTGGCCTCGAGGAAGGGCGACCTGAGACACAGGGTCGGAACTTACTTGGGGGCTCTGTCCAATAAGTACGGAACAGAATTGTATGGGTGCTGAAATGACTTCAGCCCAGCCATCATAATATTGACACTGCAGGTAACATCTAACGAAGGGGAATTGGTTCGCCCGCCCAAGGTAGTCATGTACCACCGCAGATTTTTCGTGGTTAGGGTCCACTGGGGGGAGGAGTTCGTCGGACACGATGAAACACGTACATCCTGTGTCCCTGACGAGAGTCGATACTCGGCAGCCGTTCACGCTGCCCTCCTCAAATTTCAAAGTTCGCGATGAACTTTTATCAAAAATATAATTTACCTGGTGGCCTGACGGAGGGGAAGAAGTTTCTGCTTGGGTCTGCACCACCGGGGGAGCCGGGGTTGCATTAATCTGGTAAACTTGGTGGGCTGGTCCGCTCTTAAGCCTAGAATTTTGGGGGCAATTCCAGCTCATGTGGTTTTCTACACCACAGGTGAAGCATATGATTGGTCGCTTCGGGAAGAGAGATGGAGTAGAAATCTTATCGGGAGTTTTGGAGTCCCGTTGTTGGTTTTTGGGAAAGAAGTTTTGGGGTTTTACGGGGCTCGGAAACTTCGTCGGATTTCCTGTGAAGTGGCGCGATTCCTTCCTTCTTTCCTTGTAGGGGGATTGGTGAGAAGTTTGATTCTCCTTTGGGTATAAATTATGGCTTGCGGCATAAACATCCGCTTCTTCGGTACATTCTTCAAAGGTCTGGCACCGACGATCCTTGACGAACGCGCGGATCTCCGTCGGGAGAGACGCCAAAAATTGATCTTGCAACACAAATTCTGTTAAGGACTCGTAGTTCGGATCAACCTTTGAGGATTCTAACCAAAATTTAAAATTCATCTGAAGAATGTATCCGAATTGACGGAACGTCTGTCCGGGTTTAATACGACCTCCTCGAAATTCTTGGCGGTAGAAATCGGGAGTCATATTATGAGCGGCCAATAACTCAGCTTTTAAGGTGCTGTAGTTAATTGTACACTCAGATAGTAAAGATATTAAAATTTCAGGCAATTTACAATTTAACAAGGGAAGTAATCTGCCTACACCTTCAGCCTCCAGATCCATGTTATTGATTTCGAGGATCTTTTCGAAGTGGGCTAAAAATGCTCCGAAATCCTCTCCGTCCTTGAAATTGGGGAGCTTTAGTGGGAGATTGTGGGGGGGGCCTTCGGAACGGGAACTGGATGATTGTATTTCTGCTTCAACACGAGCTAATTCAATCTGTTTGTGAAGCTCGGCTTGTGTTTTCCGTTCCTCTCTTTCTCTTTCTTTTTCTTCTCGTTGGATTGCTCTTTCTTCTCGTTGGATTTCTCTTTCTCTTTCTTCTCGTTGGGTTTCATTTTCTCTTTCTTTTTCTTTCTCTTCTCGTTCTTTTCTTTGCTCCTCTTGAACGTACTCAATTAGTTCTTTTCCGGAAAGTCCCAAGGACTTTCCTTGCGCTTTAAAGATTTCGAACTGAGTCATCTTTGCACTTGGGGGTGCAATAGTCAACCAACTAAAATTCCTTGCAACAAGAATTATGCCTCTATAGAATTAGCCTACTTAAATATCGGCCCTGACCTATTCGTACGTGGTTTCTCGATCTAAATAACCACTGACTAAAATCACAAAAAAAACACAAACAAATTATTATAACAGTTCCTTGAGCTACTCCAGCTTCTTAAGTTTCAAAAAAGGGGATGGCAATCGTTAAAACAAAAGGGAACTACTATACTCTATTATTATAACGAATAACACTATGCTTTACTCGACTGAGACCAGTGTTTGCAAAGATATAGCGTTAAACCTTACACACCTGATACCAAATTTGAATAGTATATATATATATATATATATATATATATATATATATATATATATATATATATATATATATATATGTCGTAGAATGGACTCTCGACGATATACCATATATAACTATTCGTTGAGGGAACTCATTTAATTATCTTTAGAGTTCGTGGATGTCTGGCTGGCCGATATTATGTATCTTCGATATGCTTAAGAAGTGGAACTGAGCTCAAGGATAATAATATTGCTATCATTAATAAAATAGAGTTTTATTAATAATAACTATTAACAACACACAAAACGGAAAATATTGACATAAACAGAGAATGGAAAGGGTCGTGGGGACTCGAGCTAATCCAAGGATTAAAAGATTTAAAAAGGTAAAACAAATATAGAGTTTAAGGGAGGCGATGGTTCGCTAAACCATTTAAAGCACAAGATAGAATTGACAAAATGGTTAAATACTCAAAGGTAACGATCGGCTTACGTAATTTATACTTGTGCAGAGGAAGGTGACGTGATTGAATTTTCGGTCCGCTGGCGAATTCCAGCCGAAGGAGGTTCGGAATTAAATGATCCTGACGTGGCGTCTTGGGAATGAGAACCGTTTCTTGACGAACGGATTGACGAACAATTGCTGTTCTACGTTGTTCTCTTCCGAACAACAGGGGGGGGTGAGAACCGTCTCTTGCTTACGGGCTCAAGAACAATGGCTGTTCTAATGTTGTTCTCTTCTGAACAACAAGGGGGAAGGGTGAGAACCGTTTCTTGGCGAACGGGCTCAAACGAACAATGGCTGTTCTACGTTGTTTTCTTCTGAACAACAGGCGAGCGGGTGAGAAGCGTTTCTTCTTAACGGGCTCGAACGAACAATGGCTGTTCTAATGTTGTTCTCTTTCTGAACAACATGGGAAGGGTCAGAACCGTTTCTTGGCGAACGGGCTCAAACGAACAATGGCTGTTCTAACGTTGTTCTCGTTCTGAACAACGGAAGGGGTGGGGGGTGAAAACCGTTTCTTGTCAACGGGCTCAAAAGAACAATGGCTGTTCTAATGTTGTTCTCTTTCTGAACAACAAGGGCGGAAGCCTTTGTGGACACGGCGTCGAAGGCTTGAACCTTGGCACTCAAGGGATATTGTCCTTCTTCTGGACAAGTGATGGTGAATCTCGAGGTCGAGGTCCCTTGGCGCACAAGGTGAGAGTGGGTCGTGGTGATGTTTCGCGACGAAAATCTGGATCTCCAATCTAATCTTAGTGGTAAAATTTCCATCTAAATAGTCAAGACACTCCCTTGGCGTGGGGGAAAATGGAGAGGGAGCTTCGAGGGAATGCACAGCCCAGCCTGGGAACAATGCCTTATCTGCCCATAAGCCTAACTCAATCTGGCAAGGTCGGCGCCTGGGGCGAACGGGGAAGATAAACCTCATTGTTTAAACATTGACTCAGGTGGCTGCGATAAGGCTCCAAGCTTCAAAGCGAAGATGCACGTGGGTAGCATCGTGGTTTTTCAATAACATGTGATAGTGGTTGAAATTAACGCAGCCTCAATCCGTTCTATCACAGATTTAAACAGCCTTACAGTTACGCAACAAAAAGGTATTAGCCAAACTTTAAAACTTATCAAGCGTAGGAGCAGTCACACTATTTGTTGGAAGGTATTCCACAATCTACATATGCTGGGTCAAAAACACTTAGAAAACTGAGATGGAGAATGACGACCAATTTCAAATGCCATGGAATTTTTCAGTCTCAGAATACCTAGTGATTCTCTCTGGTTGATAAAATCTTGGCAAAAATTTATGCAAAGGAGGATTCATACGAGTATCATTCACTACTTTAAATAAAATACAAAGAGCTCCACCATCTCTACGATGCTCAATGTCTAAATCTAAATCTGATCGTAAAAATTTTACAGAATTAAATGCACGATCAAGCAATCTCAGATGAGAGTGCAGCAGAACTACATAGAGCGGAGCAACACTCAAAATAAGGTAGAATAAAAGAAAAGAAACACTTGCGAAGAACATCATCATCTTCATAAATTTTCTTAGATTTACGAAGAATGCCCAATTTTTTCGAGATATCCCGAGACATATATCTTAGATGCGTTTCAAAAGTGAGTTTCAAATTTAGAGTTACTACCAAGAGCTTGAGCTTGAGCTCGTTAGCCTCGTTAATCAAAGCTCCATTTATTAATAAATTGGGATGTTCAGGTTAGAGAGATATAGAATGACTCACAATCATTTCCTTAGACTTACTAAGGTTCAATTTCATACCCCACTGAAGACACCAGGAATTAATTTTATTCAAATCCTGGGTGAGGCTGTCTGCAACACTCAGTCTCATTGCATGAGATGGAACATGAGCATAGAGAGAGGTGTCATCAGCATATGCTAGACTTTTATTAGTGATATTAAACCACATGTCACTAGTATATAATATAAAAAGCAAGGACCCAAGAACGCTACCCTGAGGAATTCCAGAATATACTCTAGAATAATGACTAAAACACCCATCAACAACAACTCGTTGTTGTATATTAGTTAAAAACTCTGTTAAGATACTTAAGACTCTACCACCAATGCCAACAGACTTTAATTTAAAAATCAAACCATTATGGTTGACAGTATCAAAGGCGGCACTAAAGTCAAGAGAGACAAGCCTAGACTCACAATTATTGTCTAAAGCAGCCTGCATATTATGTACCAGCAATACTAGTGGATCAGTAGTGCCTAACCCCTTTCTAAAGCCAAACTGAGTTACTGGAAGAAACTGTCTCAAATATAAAGTAAGACATTTGGACAGCAGACATTCAAAAGTCTTAGATAAAATCTGTGTGATGGAAATGGGCCTATATTCACTGGGAGAGGCAGATGATGATGATCCTTTGGAAATTGGGGTAATGTTGCCTGAACGCCAGCATTCAGGAAATGACCCCCGACGAACTAAAATACGAAAAATAAGAGCCAGTTTGGGAGCTAGCTGACTGCTAAATCTTTTTGAAATTAATGGAAACAGACCAATAAGATCAGTTACCCCATACTCGTCCAAGTTAGATAAAAGAAATTTTTATTTCAGAGGATCTGAAGGCAAATGTATTTATTATAACTAGGTAATGGGTGACAGCCTGAGGGCAGATAAATCTCTTCCCTACTTTGCTTTAAATCAAAACTGTCAGCAAGAATGCTGGCTTTATCAATAGGATGTAATGTAACGCTACCATTATGCTTCATTAAGGGAGGAATAGAAGGCTCAACACCAAACAGAGCAAATTTAAGTGCTGACCACCAAATATGGGGCTGAGCAGCACCTGTGAGGACATTCTTCAAATGGGCATTATGTTCAGCTTCAGCCTCTTTATTAACATTATTTGCCGTGTTCCTCATCCAACATAGTTCTCCCAACATAACCGAGAACGGTTATCAGACCAAAGATTGTAGGCAGCATTTTTATCACGAAAGGCCAAGCGACACTGGTCATTAAATCAGGCTTTATCGAGAGGTCGAGCTTTAAGATTTTTCATTGGTACAAACTTACTTTTCAAGTCTAATAACCTTAAATTCAATGTGGTAATGGGGCAAGGAGCATCATAGATATCCCTCCGGAAATACTATTAAAAGCACAATTAATCCTATCTCAGTTAATTCTAGATTTAATAACAACCTCCCTGGAGATGATAAAGTCGTAAATAGGGAAATCTAACTAGATTTTACAAGCCAAACCTAGATGATCTGAGGAATCAATTGGTGCAGTGGTTTGAGCCTCAACAACACCTCTCACATAAGTAAGTAAAAGATCAAGACGATTGCCGGATGTGTGAGTTGCACCAGTAACTAACTGCTCACGACCAGTAATATCAGAAAAATCAAGAGCAGCAATACCATGTTAATTGGTTGGGGAAACTGAATTCAGCCAGTCTCTGTGATGAGCATTCAGATCACCAATAAAAATGAAGCAGGATTTCTTGTCCTCCTCCTCAATATTAATATATGAGTTTAGAAGGCAATCCTAAATACTGTCGTCTAAGTCTTCTATAAAGGCTAAATATATAAAAAATATTAAAACGGCTGCATACTTTAATAATCATGATCTCATGACATCCACATTCATACTTACTAAAACGTTAAGCATTAAATCCCGCTCGAGTTAAGGAGTTCCTCAGAAATTACATAGGCTTATTAAAATTTAGCAAAGGCATTTCTGAGGTATGTCTCCTATTTGATACAAAAGTCTCAGAGCAGCAAATAATATCATATTAGGTTGAGGCAACAGAAAGATTGCCATAGAGACCACGGATGTTGCAGTAGAATAAATTGCAGAATTTACGGCGGATAGGGCCAGGGTTAGATTCAATGTCGCCAGACAAGATAAGAATAATGCCTGATAAAAACTAATAGACAGAGTCTTAGAAAGTAACATCAACAACAACAACAAACTTAACAAGTAGTTGATGAGGCAACGACAGAGCTCACGACTTTGTTCTTGAATAAGGTCGGTAAGCAGAGGACTTTCCACGCACCTCAAGCTCTTGCTGCCCTCCTCCTTGACGGCCCTGGACACCGTGATACACGAGATGTTCTTCTTTTTTCGCGAGGGTAGTTATTTTGAGGTTCAGAACAATTCCGAAGGTTTTTCGCACATTCGAATGGTTGACAACTTAAGTTCTGCCTGAATAAGGTCCATCTTTGACATCTTTCCCTTATTTGAACCTCTCCGCGACTCTGAAAACGGTCATTCGACTGAAGTGGACTTGTTGTGGCTCGCGCGCAGGAGACCAGAGTTCTCGATTCTTTTCTCTTCCCTCTTCACAAATCTGCACACAATGAAAAAGACGTTTTGATAACACGTGCTGGAAAAGTAGAACGATCATTTTTTGACGGAACCTTTCTTTCACACACGTAAGCTTCGCGAAAGGTAAATAAAACTCCGAGTGTAACAGAACTTTTGCCCAAACTGATATATATATATATATATATATATATATATATATATATATATATAGAGAGAGAGAGAGAGAGAGAGAGAGAGAGAGAGATATGATTCAGAATCTGATATTCGGTGTAAAGACTGACCAGAATTTTTTTTTAAAGTTCTACAATTTCCTCCAACATTTCTGAATTCCATTATCAAAATACTGAATATAATTTTTAATTCATAAGAATAAGGAAAGAGAGAAGATAGAAAATGAATGATGGAAAGATGTAATGCCGAAACACCAACCAAACCTAGACTGTAAATACAAGGTGGGAGCACATTGGTTTGTTGGTAGCATTGAGTACTGAAGGAAGGAGAGCGAGTACAAACGACCATAGATTTGCAACATGTGATTTACGTTCTTTCTTAATCACCCTCCAAATTGATTTACAGGTATAATAAATTATTTATCTCAATTCTGTTTGTTGTAATGTGATGTTGCATTTGTTGTTGTTTTTTTACTGTACGTTCCATGTATGATCACGAAAAAAACACTTTGTTAACAGTATTAAAAGTAAACAACTTCAATGGTTAAAAAAAATATAAAAGATGCACTAAAAACATCCTAAAAAATATATAATAATAGTCCGGATCTCGCTGCAAATTCCCACTAACGTAGGCATCATACAGTAGTCATTAGTAGTATAAATCATACCACACAAATATCAATCTGACAACCTTGTAAACAGGTAATCCCACGAGGGACACGTTCAAACCTTTGCGTATCTGTGGTCGCACTAAGAACTTGTCGATCAGAAGGTCTGTTTATTTCCTCGCTCCATTCCTCAGGACGACAAGCTAGACTCGATCGAGGGCGACGGATGGTGTTAAGCCAAAGAGACAAATCTCTTAATTTAACGAACAAAGACACTCGGGTGAGAGCCTGTTATCGTAGATATAATAATTATTTATCCCTTTCACTATTATTTCCTATTTTATATATATATTTTATATATCCCAGACAACTTTAGCCAAAAATTTAAATTCCCTCGTTGGTTCCATCACTTGTTTCTCATTCAATTAAAAAGATCGAAAAGAATATCAATAATTCAACAGGAGAAAAGGGATTAAGTGCCAAAACAATGGGAACCGAACTGAGTAAAGTAGATGGGGAGGGGAGGAGGGAGGTGTCATTGTGACCAAGCTAAAATACTAGGTTCCAGAGGAGAGGGTTCAAAGTCCCACCAGGTTCAAAAAGTTCCCACGAGAACACAAGTTCTTCAAGTTTTGAACTAGAACTCTCTCGATAGAGGAAGAATTAAACCAATACTCCCATTGTACTCCCTAGGTGAGTTGGGTGGTCTATCCAAGGTCTTAAAGAATCTACCGAAGAGACGGACGAGGAAGTAATGAAAAGACTAATCCAAGAGGTTAGCTTAACTGATCTCCAAAATAGTAGATCATTTTAGATTAAAAACCTAATACCACCAATACCAACACTGGTCAAATTCCCCTATTAAACAATGAATTGGAGTTAGATGCCGACAAAGCCAAGTTTGCACAAAAAGACGCTAGGGATAAGATTTATAGACTAACAGGTGAATTTGCAGGAATCAAAATATATCCGGATCGCACTTATAAAGAACGCATAGAATACAGATTTTTAAGATCAGAACAAGATAAAAAAGACGCTGAATTACGTACGAGAGGAGTGTTATATATATATATATATATATATATATATATATATATATATATATATATATATATATATATATATATATATATATATATATATGTGCTTTCCCCAAAATGACGCATTAAAAAAAAAATAATATCTCAGTAACCTCCTTCTTATTCATGACAATTTTCATATGCAAGATAGTTTTTATCTTCCTTTTTCGAATGCAATAAACAGAATTTAGATACCTTTTATAGTTTTCTTGCACTTCACAAAAATAACAACATGGGTAAAAAAAACGAATATCGAGTGTAAAGAAATATATAATCAGAAATTTAACTTACTACCTATAGTAAATGATCGATGGACTGCTACTTTTGATGAATCACTAATCTGAATCTTTTTTCCCACACACACAAACTTTCTCTGACTTTATTAATGCAAATTTCTTGCCAAGATTCACGTATTTTGCTTTTCAATTCTGGTTCAGGGAATTTTTCTCTCCGGCCTCGGTAAACCTTTTCTTTCAGAAATTCCCAAATTGAGTAATCCATGGGGTTACAATCTGGACTTTGCGGTGACCACTCATTTTTCGTTAATAATCTTGGCGTATTGCTAATTAGAAACGACTGTATGGCGTGGTTTGTATGCGAAAGTGCTCCATCTTATTGCAAAATAAAGTAATTCTCTTGATACAGGCGACTATCAGGCAACAACTTCGTTTTCAAGAGTTCAATGTAATTAGCAGAATTCACTTTTCTCTTTCCAGTATCAATAAAATGAGCATCTGTTTTGCCACTCCAAGAGACCCCTGCACATATCATAACTCCTTTGAAAAATCTTGAATTTTCATGATACGATCTGTTTAGCGGAATGTCACACTTTTTTCCACGCCCGTAGATAATAACATTGTGGCGATTTCACAGGATTTCTAAAGGAAAATCTTTTTCATCCGTGAAGAGAATATATTTAACATCAGCGACAGAGAAGTTATCAAGTACCTGGCTGCATCTTATTTTTCTTTTATCCTTAACAGTGCCACTTTTTCTAGAAGATACTATTCTTTTGAAGGCTTTTAGCTTTTGTTTCTTAATTATTCGTTGTACAGAACTCCTTCCAATATTCAAGTTTTTAGCAATTGTTCTTTGCGATAAATGACTTCCTGGTTTATCTTCTTGAGAGCAGATGTTATCGTTAATGTAATTCACATTTACCGGTTCTGAAGCTGTTTTAGGTCACCGCTTCCTGGTTTTCTGTTAGTGCTTCCCGTTTCGCAAATCTTTTTTTAAGTGTTTCGACAGCACGTCTTCTCCCCATTTTTCCAGGAAATTCTCGCACTACTCTTCCAGTCTTCCATCCCTTTTCACAGTAAAAAGCTTTAATGAAAATGCGATCTTCTTCTGACAACATCATTATGGGTTCTAGGGAACTGTAAATAAAGATATCCATCCATAATATGACATGTTTATTCCTATAGGCTTTTGTAAGAGAATGAAAATTCTTGTATGATATTGCACAATAAAATAGTATTTTATTCAGATATTCGGGGTTTTTTTTACCCATGTTGTTATTTTTGTGAATTGCAAGAAAACTATAAAAAGGTATCTTAATTCCGTTTTTGGCATTCGAAAAAAGAAGATTGAAAGTATCTTGCATATGAAAATTGTCATGAATAGGAAGGAGGTTACTGAGATATTATTTTTTTTAAATATGTCATTTGGGAGGTAGGGGGGGGGCACCCGATATATATCTTGTTTCTGTGACGGGATCAATTGTTTCGACGGCCGGGTGGGTGTATGGCCCGCGGGCCGGAATACGGAGCCCTTTCCTATACCAATATGTTTTTTTCCTCAACGCGTATAAAGCGAGGGAGGGGCTAAATTTAAGTAAAAATAGTTAAGAAAAAGAAGAGCAAAGTGACTAAGAATAAAAGACGCTAAAATACCAAACTATTTTAACCCACAATGCATGGGCCGAGAGGATTTAATAAAATCCCCCACGGCACATTCGTACAAGAAGGGGAAGCACCCGGAGGTACAAATTAAAAAACCCTCGAGTGTTAATTTATGAGAAGAGGGACCTTCAGCAGGGAAAACTCGGACTGAACAGCATTTGGCATTATGGAAACAAGGACCCATTCACTCTAGGAGTAGTTGCCTCTAGATATCTTCTCATCACACGATTGCCTTCTAGACGAGAGTGTCCTCTCAAGTTCCTAAATAGAAAACACAAGTTTTCAATTGTTAAAGCGTTAAATTAAAATTTAAATAAAAACTGTCCCGAAATAACATTAAAAACAAATAAATGTTTACAAATTCAGTCAATTTTTTCTTTAGTTACTAAACGTCCAAATACTATCTACAAACCATATCAATACCTTAATAAATTGACATTATTAATAAAAGTGAAACTCACTCAATTTTAATAAATTAGGACAATTTTTCATAAAACCAACGAAAAAAGATCGTGAACTAAATCCTAAATTACTAGATCAAGCTTTCTTCCTAGTGCCTTTTAGCTAATACAATAAGCGAGATTTAGACAAAAATGAGTTTTAATTTGAACATAGATGAAGTTTGGAGAATCAGTTTATTATAATACTTTTACACTAAGTGCAAAATCTATTCTAATCTTTTTTCAGGTCACCAGTGAAAGATATTGATTCATTTATAAAAGATTTTAAAGGAAATGCATCACACACGTTAATACTATGCAATAAAGATGAATAAAAAAATGTCTCCCTGGCTTAGAGTTTAGGAAATTACCACCATTTAGGCATACCGACACTAGATCGTCACTAGAGTAAGAAAAAAGAAACAGGTTCTATATCCGCCGGCATCATTTTTTAGCAGCTGTTTAAACAGCTAAAAATAGTCATATGTAAGAGATACGCATGAAGAAAAACATCATAATAAAACCAAAATGGGTGTAATAAAAGTGCGATGCGAAATGACAATGGCGTTAACTTGCAAGAAAAAAGGAAACTATAATAAAATGCGCATTTACACCCATTTACATAAGCAAAAAACATCTTGCACATAAATTTAAGAATATAAGTAGTTTAGGCTCAAATCTTAACTCGTAGTTGAGTCCAGTTCTACAGCTGCCTCAGGGATGGATTCGGAGGTGCGTGAATGGAATGCGCAGATGCAACAATTAGTTTGCTCATGTGGTTCAGCAAATCTGGGACCATACGATTTACAGGTTCCGAAATATGTGGGATCCGAGTAACTTTCATTTTATTCTACCGAAATCATGGAATCGATATTGAAATTCACAATTATTTGCAATAGCGAAAAAATGAGGTTCGATTGCGTTCAATTGTGATTAGAAAAGAGATTGAATACTGTAGTTTAGGGATGATTCTGTTGAGGACCCTGAACGATGAAGGCCAAGGGGATTTGGTATCCTTCACAAACTCCTTGTGTGGCTTTCAAGCAATGGTTAACTTTAGATAATACAGGAATGTATAAAAAGTGTTGTCCGATAAATGCAGCGAGAAATTAATCATAGCTAACATTTCCATAGCCTAAGCTTAGCGTTATATTAATCGCCCGAATTTCCGTAACCATAGAAACCATAATTGCAAGAATATATGCGTGTATTTACCGGTCAAACTTTGTTGTATACAATCGTGTACAATCGTGTATTCACTAAAGGAAGTCCGGATGAAATGGAATTTATTAATATTTAGCTATTTTTGGTTCACATGTGTGGTAGGAGAATCCCGATACAACCTTCTGGCGCGTTGAAAGGCCACTAAACCCGGATAAGGAGTGCTGATCTGAAAAACTGCTGCCCATATATCTTTTACCTTGGTTGAGGAGCTGATGTGCACTGATCACATATTCACTCGAGCTTGCGGTGTTGATAGCACCCGCCCCATTTTATTGTTGAAGAAGAGGGAGGAGGAGGAGGAGGAGGAGGAGGAGGAGGGAGAGAGAAGTAGCAGAATGAGTAAGAGGAGCAGGAGGATCAGGAGCAGCAAGAGGATGGGGAAGCAGAAGAAGTAAGAAAAGAAAGATAAAGAAAATGACGCGGATAAAAAGGAATGAGAAGTAGAAAGGCGAAGAAGGAAGTAGTGGAAGAAAAAAGAAAGGAAAAGGTGGCTAAAGACGAATGCGAAAAAAGAAGATTTATTCCTCTTTCTCCGTTTTCCTCTGCCATCCTCACCCTTAAACTTGCGCCTCGTTGGATTACTCTATCTTCCTTTTCACTAAGAACTCGGGATGAGGAAAATCGGGCTCTTCCTCAAACTGCCCCTGAGTGCCATCTCCCAGCTCAGGAGCATGTCGTGCCCTCCTTGCCCTAACGTCTCAAGAGGTCGACTCTGTTGGGTAACTCTGTTGGGTAATCCCTCAATACTTGTTCTTTTATCTTTGAAAGGAAATTGGTACTCTTGATCTTTATGACTATTGCAGAGCTGAGTTGTTGCCGGATTTTATTAAACTCAGAGTCGGGTTCAGCTGGACCTGATGAACCTACCTTTTCAACATTATTAACTCTGGAGTCCGGGTTCAGCTGGACCTGATGAACCTACCTTTTCAACATTATTAACTCTGGAGTCCGGGTTCAGCTGGACCTGATGAACCTACCTTTTCAACATTATTAACTCTGGAGTCCGGGTTCAGCTGGACCTGATAAACCTACCTTTTCAACATTATTAACTCCGGATTCCGAGTTCAGTTGGACCTGATGAACCTACTTTTTCAACATTATTAACTCCGGAGTCTGGGTTCATCTGGACCGGATGAACTTTTATATATATATATATTATTAACTCCAGGTTCCGAACTCAGGTGGACTTGCTGAATACACTTTTTCAGCAATAGTTTTTCCCCAGTTTTTGTTATTCTCCATTTTCTTCTCAATTCCCTTATTTTTATTTCTCCACCATTTTTACACGGGCAAATGGACAATTGATTGATGACATACTTTTCAAAGAGGAAAAGTGCCTTTGGCACTCAGTGCCACAATAATTTACCAAGGTAACTCCATTTTTGCCTCTATCTGCATTGATAACTGTTCGAGTCATCGATAAGTCCGCCAGTTGGGTATCAAGAGGTTGGGCTGTGTTACTGGTCCGCGTTGAGAAAGTTCAGCCACGACGAGTGTGGTTAGTCACAGAATGGAGTCCATATTGGGGGCTGCTTTGCGGCGGCTGTCATCTAGTGACTTGTGACTTTAGGATTCCACTGTGTATAACCAGAGGAGGCAAATCAGTGGTAAAATCCTACAACAAACAAACCCTTCGAAGTTGAATCTCAAATGTTATGATCGGAGAATTGTGGCATACGATAATTCCATGCTCTCATAGCATTTCAATGCCACCAATACAAATCAATCATCCTCAGTCAAAGCTTTCCAACTTAGCAAAGTCGGTGCGTAACAATGCCACTCATTCCCGCCTTTTCGTGACTTGACAAGAGCAAAGACCCCCTTCCCCCATTAAATAGCCTTGAATAATTTTTGCTACTTAAAACGAAATATTTAATAATGCCACCAATTCTGTATTAAATCTTGTATTATTCTGGGCAGTTTTTATGTTCTGAATGGCGTCAAAACTTGAATTTTTCTAATTTAAAAATTCAAAGTTATGAAAAGAGAAGAATTTTTTTAAAAATCCGTTAACGGCCCCAAAATCTTCAAATGTCAAAATTAAACAATACATAGAAATTAAAATTTGAGAGAGAAATGGTAAGTTCGTGTCTATTGCGAATAAAAGTTCTAGAATAACATATGCAAAGAGAAAACGTTTCACTAATTCAGTTTAGAGATCTCTCTAAGTAAGTTTGTAAACGGATATTTTGTCCTTTTGGTGGAATGATAACCAGATGGGATTAACCTAAGGAATTCATAGCAAGGCAAGTTCTTTATTTAAAAGTGCTAGATACTAGTTTCAATTCTAAACTTCTGGTATCAGGAATATGAATATATGATGGAGCACTATATGAGCTTATCTTAAGTCATTAGTAAATTGTCTCGATAAGTACATGTGCCCATTACATTAGTACTTTAAATTGTAATTTCTGAGATAATGGTATTGTTGCAGGGGTGGCAAAAAGTTATAAAACAAAAAACCACCATAAGACATTTTTCAATGGTTAGAGAATCCTCAAATAAAAAATATTCATTCTTAGATAAAAAAACATGATAATACTTTCATTATCCCATTATTTGATGCATATAAATACCAGTTACTTTTTCATATGTTTTTATATAAGTTTTGTATTTTAGGAAGTCCTAAAAACAAATTTCCTACGAAAATCCTAAGAAACTTTATCGAGTCGCGATCAAGGAATTACTTTTGTTATTTTCTTACAACGCATCAAACACTCCTAAAAAAATATCCTCGCATCAAAAAAGATACAAATAAGGAGCATGACTTAACTAAATCTTCAGTTTATATAGATACTTTTTCACAAGGACTTCGCTAGAAAACGCGTTAGGCATTTTCTTTGAACGTATTAAAGAAGTCTAACAAAATGGTAGGCTCAAAAAATAAACAAAATGCCAGATTTAAGAGAAACTTGAGTTCGCATAGAAACCTTTTCACAGGAACCTTGGTAGATTTAATTGACTGCAGAGTTGAATGCTCAAACCCTTGTATATTAGAGTCATAAAAATATCGACGATTCAGCGTGCCGAAAATTAACGTTCGTAAGCGAATGTAGCGACGTTTTTGAAGAGATTCGCTCGCTACTGAGCAGAGAGAAGACTAGTTTTGAGAGAACCTGGCTCTCGTTCATACTCTACCTACACTTACGAGCCAGATCTCTCGAAACCCTTCTCTGAGTTTCTATTATACCAACTTGAAACGGGCGGTATTTAGGAGAGATCTTTATTAGTTTATTAAAACACACTTTCCGCACTACAGCCACAAAGCACGTCTAAACATACTGGAAACACGTTATTCTCCGGAAAATAGACACGAAAGTTGAATGTGTGGGAAGACAAGGGCATCGTTGCTCTTGCGATATTGGTCAGATGAAGCAATTCGCCTAAGAAATGGAAAGTTGAGTAATCCGATGCAATGTGAAATGAGGGATATGAAGTGAAGAAGAGGCAAAAAAGAAGAGATCATTATTTAGTAGTTAATACCAATGAGAAAAATTAACAAAGGCATTTATCAGAGAAAGTTTAAAAAGATATTCATAGAGAAAGGGATACAATTAGGGATTTCAAGTTTGACCAAGGTACCTACAATCCATTAACCGAAAAAAACGGACTATTTGGGACATAACAGAGCAAACTGGTACGCAATTGTCCCAAATATGTCCTTTGCAAAGTGACCCGGGGAAAAAAAAGTCAGGATTTGGCTTCGCCTGTTCCTGTCACTTCCTTTAACCTAACCTTACTTTACCAAATCTAACTAAACCAAACATTCCCTAACCTAACCTCACTTAAGTGTTTCATTAAACTGCTTTTAAAAATTATTTCATTTTTTGCATTTTGTGTAATCCACTCATTCATAAAAGTCATGAATTGCCAGTGAATACGTTATTGTGTTTACTTTGTTTAGAAGAAATTGACTTTCTTTCCTTTGACTTTTCCTAGCCAAAAGATGGGTTTTGTGGTACTTTTCGAAGCCAAAAATGTGACTTTTCCTAACTAATCATGACTTTCATGGGACTTTTTCCTAACCAAAATTATGACTATTTTTCATCACTTTTCACGACTTTTTTTCTACCCAAAGGCTCATTTTTCCTAGGCCCCAAAGTTAATTTCCTGTGACCCCCACCCCCTCCGCCACACAGGCAAGGCATAGAGAGGACAATAATTTACCGCTATCACCCCTTTGCCTCCCATTCCAAGAGACGAAAAGTTAGTGGTAAACAAATGAGTGAAGTTAGGGGAAGTGAGAATGTGTGGGGGATACAAACGCCGAGAACTATAATGAGGAGACTACTAGGACGCTAAGCTTGGGAAGATGCTCATTTCTTCGAGAGCTGATCAACCTTCACAAAGAAAGCAGACGCCCCTGTGGTCGTCGGGGTAAGGAGGGAACGAGATCGTGCGTCGCTCAAATGGACCACGGGTGTAAGTGTAAAGAAAGTGAAGATAAAGAGTTGCATATCTTCCTGCAAGCGTTGGGGCAAGGAGGGTACGCATCATTCAGATGTCAGCTGTTTCATAGTCACGTGAAACACCCTTGCGAGTGATAAAACATGGCACCCTTTTTAGGGGGCTTCTTAGCAAATACAGATGTCCCCACTCCATTACCGTGGGGCTCAAGCCAACACCAAAGTATAACAAGCGGTTTGAAAGCCTTGGTATTTTCGTTCCCCTGACTGAGGTTTATTATAATATTTTCCTGTTGACGCTGATGTAATTCTAGCAAAGCCCGCGATTATATTTGCATCCACTATATAATAACAATCTCTTATGGTGTGAGAGAATATAAACAAAATGCATAAATCTGCATTTAAACAATGAAAACGGGTGATTAAAAATTGATTCAAGACAGAATTTGCCGATTTGGAATGTCCTCGGGCGCATCATTACGAATCGCCCTTAAAAAAAGTGGACATCGAAAAAGTGTTCCTTCGAATTCAAGATGGCTGACGATGACGTCACGACAATAAACGATTGAAACCAATTTGCTTCGCCTGTCAGTCATGGACCAGCGGAGCCTTCGAAGCTAATTAAACCCTAGAAGGGTGTCCGGCAAGAAACAGGTTCGATCCCTGCTCTTCGACATTAATAAATTTTGCTAGGTTGTAAAGATGGTTCGTCTTTCATTGCATTTATTTTCTTTTATTCTTTATGGTTTCATGATGACGCTGTTATTTGTCCGAAAATTTCATGCTGTGCTGTCGGGCACTCGACGCCATTTCAGTCTAAAGTCTCTAACATTCGTTATTTTTCGCTTCCTTTCGTCCATATCGATAATTTATATATATATATATATATATATATATATATATATATATATATATATATATATATATATATATATATATATATATATATATGAGAGACTGCAGAGTAATACCAGGCTCATGTACAACGAAAGGGCACAAAATAGAGAAACATTATCAAAAACGGATATGAAATATAAAAACAAATAGATAAGGTCTACTTCCCGAAATTTCAACTGTGAGCACAGAATGTAGACATTTAGGTCACTAAGATAAATACATACACACCTAATTGTGAATACATAAAAATTAACGAGAGAACCATAACTAAATTAATAAATCAAAGGGCTAAGATTTAAAATGGACAATTTCGTTATAAATAAGCCTTTTAATAACAGGGGCCAGTTTAAAGAGACCGGGGGATATATTAAAATTAGGCGAGGAATTAATGAATGAGCATTCGATAATATTTCGTTGAATAAAGTCATCAGATTTGTAAATAAATTTAGCCGAATTCCAATTCATAGGGTGACTGTTTTCAGATAAATTGACAAATAAAGCACTTCTGCGTCAAGCATACATTTAATGATTTACCGGTTTGCCCAAAGTATTGCTTAGGGCAAACTGAACAATCGACAGAATAACTCTCCCCCTCCCTATACTATTCTAATAATTATGAATCAGCATTTTACACATACTTGAATATGACAGAAATATTTAACTTATTGAAGAGGCGGGGAAGCAAGGAAAAGGACCCAGAAAACGGTAAAACAAGGGAATTCTTAAAATTATATGCGGGAGGGATTTCAGTCTTTAAAAGGATTTTTTTTTTTTTGCCAAATCTAGGCATCCTGCAGGAAAACTTTGAGGGTAGCAAAGATTGTTACCTATTTCAAAGATCTTGGAAATCTCAAGATTCAAGAATTCCAGGCTGGCGACCCGCAACCCCCAGAGAAACATTGAAATAAATACAGACCGTTTGACTTTATCATTATGACCTGCGTAAAAATGAATATAAAAGGTGTTGGTAGGCTTACGATAAACGGAAAATTTAAATCCGGATGGAGTCCTATGAATAAGTAGATGTAAGAACGGGAGGACACCATTTTGTTCGAGTTCAAGGGTAAATTTAATAGAGGGAACCATAGAATTAAGTTCAGTAACAAAACCATTAACATCCTTAGAAGAAGGGCACAAACAAATAATATCGTCTATATATCGGAACGAAACAAGGGAAAAATCGATAATGGTGGGGAGTAAGGTAGTTTCGAAAAATTCCATATATATATATATATATATATATATATATATATATATATATATATATATATATATATATATATATATATATATATATTAGAAAAAAACAGGGGATTAGCAATTTCCCCTAGCTAAACCAAACTTTTGAAGGTAAAATTTACCATTAAAAGAAAACTTAGTTTTTAGTACATATTGAGATGAGTTCAATGAAAATATTAACAGTCAAGGAAATACCAAAGTTACGCAATTTATCAGTAAGGAAGGGGAAATGCTCGTTTACAGGCACTTTAGTAAAAAGAGAACAAATATCGAAACTAACAAGGGAGAAGTTATTAGAGTAAGGGATGGAGTTGAGTTTTTCAATAAGGTCGTAACTATTTTTAATATGAGAATTTTGAAATGGTACCAACAAGGGGAGTGAGGTATATCCCCCGGCCTCTTTAAACTGGACCCTGTTATTAAAAGGCTTATTTATAACGAAATTGTCCATTTTAAATCCTGGCCCTTTGGTTTATTAATTTAGTTATGTTTCTCTCGTTAATTTTTATGTATTCACAATTAGGTGTGTATGTATTTATCTTAGTGACCTAAATGTCTACATTCTGTGCTCACAGTTGGAATTTCAGGAAGTAGACCTTATCTATTTGTTTTTATATTTCATATCCGTTTTTTATAATGTTTCTCTATTTTGTGCCCTTTCGTTGTACATGAGCCTGGTATTACTCTGCTGTCTCTCATATATATATATATACCAGTTTTGTAAAATTGTTCGTTATTCCTTGATAATGAACTGAACAAGTTCGAAAGTACTTGGAATCCGCCTTTCAATCAATTTCCTGTAGGATTTTTTTGCATTTATTGCTCTACTCATGCGCTACTTTGTGAGTTTCTTATAACCATATATATATATATATATATATATATATATATATATATATATATATATATATATATATATATATATATATATATATATATATATATATATAACCTCCACAATAGCGGGAATTTATTTCAATATATAAAAAATACAGTTTAGAAGAATAAGTATTACATTACAGGACTAGTTTCGGTATCTAGTATCATCTTCGACTGTACAATAAGAATTGGGATGTTTAAAGAGTGCAGTTGCTGTGGGAATAGATGTAATAAAAATAGATAGAAGTATGTATAATTTAGAGAGAGAGAGAGAAATGTGCCGCGTCGTCTGGCAAACTCAGTAGCTGTGTTTCTTTTCAGCTTTTTTAGTTCCTTTTGTATTTCCTCACTTTAACAAGTTTAGCGTCCAAGCCTTTGTTTTCTTAATCAATGCAGTTTTGTTGTCATTGCAATATTGCAAACGCACTTATTCTTGTTTAGTTTCTTTCATTTTCAATAATGAATTTATAACTTTTAAATTATCTGTCTACTACGGATCTTTTATTTTTTATTTAGTTATTTTTGTCCACGTCGAATCTTTTTGTTAATTTGACTTTTACAAAGTTTATTTCCATTGTACTTTCCTTTCTTCATATTTCTTTTAGAACAAGTTAGGGTAGGCAATAAATGCTTATTTGAAGTATATGGCTAGATAGTCTTCGTTTGGTAGCCTCAGTTGGTTAGTGATTTCTTCGGGCATATTTTGATTTTTATTTTCCCCATGTAACGATTGTGCGCTTGTGAAGGGTCACGTTAATAGGATCTATTTCATTTATTTCATGTAGCAATGTCAAGAAAAGTTGATCCCAAATGGTCACTTCGGTGATAAACCTCATTGCCTTTTTTTTCACTCTATGTGCTTCTCGTAGTGCTGAATTGCTTAAGGTATGTATAGGAATGTCGGGTTATAGTAGCAGTGGTCTTACAATAAGTAGGTATAACTGTCTCTTATTGGATGTTGATAGTGGTCCAAATCGCAACAGAGAATGGAGCGTCTTTTTGGCTACAGCGACTTTTTCTTTGTAATGTTATGTCATCTTTAGGCTCAGTACCTTTCTCTCTGTATATTAGTGGTAATATTCACCTTCTACCACTACATCTACATTCCCATTGTATCCCATTGGTATCATCTTAAACTTTTTAATGTTTGTTTTGATTTTATTTCTCTTTTCGTAGATGTTGTTTCATAATTTCTCCTCTTCTTTTTGCTATATCGATGGGGTTATGATAGTCACTCGTTACGATTTGTGTGATATCATCTGCCAGCCGTACGTATTGTGAAAAGTCTTAGTTAAGATTAGGGAGATCCCTGGTATAAACTGCGTACAGTCTGAGGCTCAAACATCCCCATTGTGGTACACCTGCCTCCAGGTTGAAAGATTCGTCTTCGATAGCGTTTATAGTTATCATATCCTTTAGATCTTCAAGGTAATCGCACAAAAACTTTGACATGCCATCCTCTATGCCAAGGTCGTTGATTTTTCTTTTCAGACTTGGTATCCAGACGTTATCGAAGGCCGATGCCACGTCTCCCAGCACTACTACTGTATTGCCTTTGGCCTTGTCGATAGCAATCCTCTAAGTTATTAAGGCTAATGCGGTATCACGGCCGAGTTTTTTTCGAAAACCATTTTGTTGGTCGTTGTATATCTTCTCAATTTCCAAGTGCCTCCTGAGTTTTGTGTTCAGAAGTTTCTCGAAGAGTTTGCCTATGAACTCTAGGAGGGGAAGATTGGCCTTTTTTAATGAATCTGGAAATTGACTAACTTTTATGTATACATTAAAGATGTTTAATATTGCTTCATTGACATTTGGAGGTGCATTTTTGTAATTCCCGTCATTCCCGGTGCCTTATGTTTAAAACTTTTTAAGGCGGTTTCAATTTCTTCGTGAGTGAGCGGCCTGCCTTCTTTCCAAGCATGGGGGTTCTGTTCCCCTCAATGTCTTAACCTGGCTTCAAAATTTTCTCGGTTCACCTTCTGTTTCTATGTTACCAATTATATTGTCCCACGTCTGCTTGTTTTTTTCATGATGAGTTGTTTGATGGTTAACCTTAATCTTCGCATCTCCCCATAACGATGGGATGCATTTCCATACAGGTTTATGTCATTAATAAGGGCTTCAATGGGGTCCATCCTCTCGAAGATATTGCTGTCCCACAATGGGGCCAGGATAGTTTTGTGTTCCATCCAGGAAATAGCTAGACGATCATCCTCCTTAATTATTTCCATTATATTGTCAAGATGTTCATCAATCTCTTCTAGCGAGGCGCCTTCAAGTTGATCTATTTGTATGTTGCTTAGATGTCCCTTGTATGTGGCTCAAATAGCTTTTATACAGCATCTTTGTTTGGGGATTTGAACCTGAATCGGCGATGCTGATATGAAGGTAACCAGGCTGACATGGTCCCATGGTAAATAAGGACCAGGTATTGCTATCTGGTTAAGAGCAAAATTTGCGTTGGCTAATATGACATCAAATGTGGTCGAAGACCTGCACGCTAGAAAGTTGGCAAATCCAGGTCCTTCTTCTCTCCGAAACTATGTTCCTACTAATTTGGAGACAGCGAATTACCCACCCCCATTAAGCGCCAAAGTGTAGCCTGCCTCTCTACATGGGGCGTTGAGGTTTCCGATTAAGATGGTCGAGGCGTTTCTGCGAAATAAACGGATAAACCTAGGAATTGGTAAATAACCCCGTACTTAGCAATTGGAGGTCTCTCCAATAAGGCTAAGTATGCATGTATCTTGGGTGTAGTTTTTTAAAGATGACTTCCCGTGAAAAATCACGCTTTTCGTCTCTCTCAATCCTTGCCGGAATTCCTCCCTATGAAGAGTTCGATAAAAGGGCATTGATGATTAATAATGATTATCTTACACAGCATTGATGATAATAAATAACTGTATCTCATACAGGAGTGAGCACTAACTCTCTCAGATCCGAATTTCTTTTCCACACATCAGGAAAATATGAATTTGTAGTTTTTGAGATTTACCTGTATTTTAGACATGAATCATATGACGTAAATTTGATCACAACTGTTTAAAAAACTTTATATATATATATATATATATATATATATATATATATATATATATATATATATATATATATATATATATATATATATATAGAGAGAGAGAGAGAGAGAGAGAGAGAGAGAGAGAGAGAGAGAGAGAGAGTATTACATAACTCTTTCTGAATAGCAAAATACAAGTATGAATTAAAAATGAAATATAAACATAAACGGCTGTGAGATTTTCTGAATGTTCATGTCTAGAGCGCCACTTCGTTTTCTTTTACTATTTTGTATCCTGTTGTTTTCAAGGATTGTTCTTATTTCTTCTTCTTGTTCGCGAGCATTTTTTTCATGAACTGCCATGGCTCTTTATTTCCATGAACATATTAATGTGCTCTATGTTCCCTATGTGGTAGAGTTCTTCCTGCCTAATCCTTTCGCGCTTGCGCGTGCCCGTGATTAAACACATACCTTTGTTTGTACTATCTGAATTTTAGTTTTGTTGTCTTAGATATACAGTGGAGTGCAGTAGTTGGGTATAGCATAGTTGTTCGCACCTTTGCCATTTATGTATATTTTTCTTCTCTTCTGCATTTTGAGTGTTCTGAATTCATACAGAGTTTAGACTGCTGTCGAAGCTTTCTTATCCGACCTGTGACATGATTCCTCTACCCGTTCGAAGTGTTATTCATTCCGATTACATTTTATCTTCCACTCTTACATCTGAAAGTTTAGTCCTCTCGAGGAGGAGGACATAGTCACAGAGTATATTCTCTAGTGTCCTGCTGACTCCCAATTGATTAATCTTGAATTGCATCCTTCTTTACCAGAATATCAAAAGCTCTGGCGACGTCATGACACACGAAATCCACGTAATTCTCATTTATGGCTTTGGCAATCTTATCCATTATGATGTAGACTGCTAATTCTGTGCTGCTCTTTTTTCCTAAAGCCGCATGCTGGTTATTATAGAGGGAATTCCTTTCCAACTGGTTACCCAGTATTTTATTGAAGATCTTCTCAGATAATTTCCCTTTAATCTTCCTGATTGGTCAGCAACTCTCCTCGTTGAAAGTTTCGCCGTTTTGGCTATGAAAATCACTTTAACAATTGTATAGTCATCTGGGAAGTAGCCAGTATTTTAGCAGGCGTTGTATATTCTCCTCAAACCTTTCAGTATCCGGGTTGGAGCTTCCGTATAGTTTAATTTAGTTAGCCCGTGTGACTCGATGCTTTCTGGTCGAAGGAGAGTAGTGCATTCGTCATTTCTTCCGTTGTTATTAGTGCACCGTTGCCTTTAAATGTATTTCCTTTGTGGTTCATTCGGTGATGCGGGTGTGCCCTATGGATGATGATGTTAAGATCGTCGATTATATGATTCTTGAACTCTATGTAAAAGTCTTCTCTTTCCTCTTCGCTTTTGCTGAGAGCTTTACTAAAGTGTTCGCGGAGTATTTGTTCGATTTCCTCGTTTTCAGATTTAATTCTTCTTTTCTGTTTTTTATTTCCATTCTTTGCTTAAGAAGTGTTACATCCAATCTCTCACGAATTTACAGAAATCCTTTGGACAGGCTGTATGGTTGGGTTCTTCAATAGTCTTGTCCTACTCTTGTTCTAGAATTAATTGTCTAAGTTCTTCTTTGATTTCTCTCTTTCTCGGCATTAAACATTTTGAGGGTCCTCTTTTGAAACATATCTGGTATAATTCTCTCATTTCTGTGAAGGAGCATTGAAGTCGTGTTTCTTTTATAGGGTAAAAGAGGATGTTATGTTTGCGTGCTTGGCCAATCAGCAAGAGCCCAAGCACACGTGTGGTTAGGGAAAAAACAGGTAAAGGATGAAAGGGAATGAATGCGTAGGCAGGAAGAAAACGTGCTCAGAACTGGCCTTTTCTTCGGATTAAGCGAGGTTCTTTTAAAAGAGAGCGAGAACAACTACTATTGCTCCATCACTTTTCACCCATTTCATCATCCTCATTTTTTTTCCGTACCTCACTCAAGCATTGACTGACTAAAACTCACCGCCCCGCTCTCACAATGCGCGCATAGAAGGAAGATCGCCAAGCATTACCTCGACCCAACTAAGTCGGCTTTCTCGAGAAGTCATAATTGGGGACATTGGAGGAAGCTGGTTTGAAGATTATCCTACAGCTGAGAACAATACCTAGAGGCCTACCGCAATATTCAAGCGCTTGAAAGGGTGGCGTTGTCAAAAGGTCCGTCATGATTCATCATCCGAGAGGATCCTACCCGGCACCAAACCTTGCATGCATTCATCATCTAATCACAATCCACCATACATCACCATAATCCATCCACAATCACCAAGGTGACATCCTTTCTGTGGACGGACCGTAATTGGACCTGCGGGGAAAGACCGCCCACACACCACCAATTTTCCATAAACTTTCACTTAATACATAAAAATCCCGACCAGCGGTATTAAACACAACCCTTGGCCCCGAAAGTGCAACAACTCTCGGACTAAAGGGCGCCAATCTCCCACGACAATTTCTATGGACGGCTACAAGAATACCCCTTTGGGTGTAGTCAATGGCTAGTCCAATCCGCATATAGGCAAGTGTCCAAACTGTCTTACGGCTAATCGATACCCCAACTCGGTATATTGCCATCTCCGAAAGGGAGAATGACGTGAAGACCATCACAAAAGAGGAAAGTCCAGTGTTCCACCACCACAAATTCAGACAAATAGAAGCGTGATTTAAGGCACGCTGGACCCTCGGATCGGGCAGCATAGTAAGAAGGAGATCGTGGAATAGATCACCCGCAACGAGAAATGGACGGAAGTTACCAAGGTAATTAAATTAAGAAACAGAGGAGACAACTTGGACTACCAGCATGTCTTTAAGACCATCTTAAAAGGCAAAGGAAAAGGGTCTACTCCTATTCCATGCTCAAATCAGCGGAAATCGGATCGAGCGCGAAGAATTTATACCGATCAAAATGTATTTCCGCGGCTATAAAATGCCGCAGCACACAGCAATAGTATGCTAAGAGAAGGAAGAAAATTGCTCCAGATGCAGCGAGAAATGCCACGGCTAGAAGAGTTGCACCAAGCAAGACCGATCAGAAGTGTGCCAACTGAGGAAAGAGACACAGGACACTGACCATGACCTGTCCTATGAAGAAATATATCCTCAAGAAGAAGCAGATTGAAAAGAGAGGAGAAAAGCAAAGGGGGAAGAAAACTTCCTAAGCCCAAGCGGCTAGAACGGCACCACCTACGGAAGAAACAAGGAAAATCTACCCGAAGATCGAAAACGAGGGCTCCACTAAGATCCTTCCCTGCTTCTTGTATGCACATATAATAAACTTAAATCACCCAGAAATTTTTGCAAACGAGATTAATATGATGATCAAGCAGAATAGTCTAAGCGAGATGCGTTTCCCGGAAAACCTACCCTTAGAAGATGTCCTCTAACTCCAGCTCTCTGCAACGATGACGGAAAAGGTAGGAACTATCCCAGTGAACAAGGTAAGGAAAGCCGGAGACAACCTGAAACAAATCAATTAGGCCGACCCCAGAAGTGAGGTCATGAAAGAGAGACAAGAAAAAGAAGTAAAACCCCAAAAGATTAATAAATAAAATGAAGGCTAACTGAAATTAAAACAGGAAAAGGACAAGGAAACGTCTTCCTCTACCTTCTTGGACTCGCACTCAGACTCGGACAACTCCCTGAACGAAGCACCGAAAATTGTGGGTGGCAAAAAACTAAAAATAACCAAAGGAAAAGAGACCAGGTACAGCTACGACGGCGAGGAACTAGGTCTAAGAGTATGAACAACAGACCAAAAACACTTCTCCGAAGACCTGACCCTAACAAACGCAGTGTATGGAATAAAAACCCAGAGATACAAATGCACATTCACGAATATGTGAATGGAAACAAATATAACAGAATCTCTCTGTGCAGTAAAAGTGAGACTCTATTACGAATCGTTCAAGACAATCACAACCTCGGATTTCAAAAAGATCCAAACGTACAAAGAGTAAGGAGTACATAAGAAGTAGCACATCTATATGGAGAACACAAACATCACAATAAAAATACTTACGCTAAACATAAATGTTTGGTCAGGGAAAGCGATTGCATATGGAAACATATTCAGGAAGGCTGACTCCGAAATCATTCTAATCTCGTAACATGGTTTCAACACTGAGAACAACAGGATAAAAATCCCCAAATAGCACATCTTCGCGAAGAATCCCCTTCAAGAGGGAAATGATGGGGGTACAATAGCCATCAGAAAGCGTCTATGTAACCTACAATAAGCTACCAGAGCTGGATGAGTCTTTCACCTCGATTGAAATTCTAACCCTGATTGGAGGACTCACAGTTGTAGCATCATACCAGCCGCCGCACTGATCATATTTACAAATCAATAATCTTATCACCCTAACTGTGCCAACAGAGCTGCCTTCATAGGAGGTGACCTCAATGCAAGGCTCAGGAACTCGAGCTGCACCACACGAATGAAAGGGGCAGAAGTCTGGAACAAGTCATAGTCATAGGCCGGGAAAGACTCCAGAGGGATAGATCCAAATTTCAAACCTACCTTACAGGAAGGTCTGCAACATCCCCAGGCATATTTTTGACAAGTGTCAACATCCTTTTCATTCTACTGTGTGTGCCCGGCCCTACGGTCCCAAGCGACCACATTTACATAAAGACCACCATCTTCCTAGCACCTATACTGCTTTCGATTCGTAGTTCGACAGCTACAAACCAGCCAACCTAAACGATATAATTCTGGAAGAAATATGTGATGAAGCAGATAAAATTACTCGCCTAATTAGTCGCCTAATCAGACTGACGGAAAACTGGGAAATAGTGGAAGAACAAGACCGACTCGAGAGGAGATTAAGAGGGTACTGTCGATACGTGTTTTCAATCACACCCGAAGAAAACAAGGCGCTCGACCAGGAATTTGAGGGTCAAGTTATTGACTAGCTTAAAGCTAGCATTCACCGCATGCACCCTCATTCGCACGTCTACAAAGAGAGGAGAAAGATAGCCATGGCCGCCCAATCACTACCGAAGAATCCATGAACCCTCTCATATCCTTCAACAGACGATATCAGGCTAGTCCGGGATTACAAAGAACCATCTGATGAACGCACCACTACACTTGATTCAGAGCATGATCAAGGTGATGAATGCCGCCCTGAACACCAGATATTTTCCCGACAGATTTAAAATGGCCCAAGTTATTTTTAGCCTCAAAGGAAACGAGCCGCAGGACCAGCCGATGAACTACAGTCCTGTCTTTTTCTTGGAAATAATTGGCCAAATTTTCGAAAAGATCTTAGCCAACAGGTTACAGATTAAGCTGACGAGAAAGAAGCACACAACTCAAAACTGCATGGGTTCAGGAAGAGGCGCCGGACTGACACCGCATTTGTGCTTCTAACCGAAAAGATCACCCGATGCTGAGAGCATGAGAAGTATATAAACATCGTACTCCGGGACGTGCAAAAAGGCTTCGATAAGGTCTGGCTTAGGGTCCTACTATACAAAATCATGGGCCTACAACTAGACCATATCCTAGAAAGGATACTCTGTGATTTGCTCATGGAAAGGTGAGCTCGGATCACGATTAAAGGTCAGGTAGAACTCGAATTCCACCTTAATGCAGACGTTACTCAGGAAGGCTGTCTGATCCGCCTCCTTCATCTAATCTATATAATAGATTTACCAACTCCAATAAAGAAGGATGCATTATATCTGCAATTTGCAGATGGTGTGATGCAAGTTATTCCTGGTACATACAGGAATCCAAGGGCCCAAGCACTTGAAACAGAACGAGATTCGCAAAAAAAAACCCGAATATGAGAATAAGTAGAAAATTCAAACCAATTACCAGAAATTTAAGATCCTCCCCTAGGCCACAGAAATACCGCGGATGCGATAGTAAGGCAAAGAAAATTTGATTACTGCAATGAAGGAAATGCCCTTTGGCTCAACATCACCGCCAACGGGTATCGCCAACACACCAATTGGTGAGAAAATCTGGCGAAGCTGGAACTATTCAATCTTCACAGATTCAGGAATTTGAACTCGAATTGCAAAAAAACCTCTCTCATGTATATTTGTGCCTTATTAATATACACAGTGGAGTTTTTTCAAGCAAGACAACTCTGTACATAAAAAAAGTGAGAAGACGTGGCAGGAGACACTTCTTGGGAACCTGATCTGTAGTAGGAATATGAAGACCATGTGATAGTTTCAAACATTATAATTTCCAGACGTTTCGGCCATTAACAACGCCCATCTTCAGCGAATGACCATCTAATAAAAAATAAAGAGTCTTTCAATAAGGTCGCTCTATTTTTAAATGTAAATAAATAAAGTTGTGTGTGACATATGCACTTAATTTATTTTAAATTTGAAAGTAATTTTTATGGCATTAAGTGTGGAATATCAGGTCGTTCAAATGTCCGCCGCAGCTTTGCTTGGCCGAACGTATTCGGGAAGCCCAATTTTCGATGACTTTGTCGCATAAATCTGGCTAAATTTGCTGGATGGTGTTCGTTATGTTGACTTTGAGGACATCAACTGTTTGTGGATTATTTTCATAGACCTGCGATTTAAGGTAGCCCCAAAGAAAGTAGTCCAATGGCGTTAAATCGCATGATCTCGGTGGCCAGTTGACGTGGCCGCCGCGCGAGATGACCCTGCCCTGAAATCGCTGGATACAATTGGTGCTGGTGTATCTCATGTGGATTTTTTTTCGTCCCAAATCCGACAATTTTGCTTGTTCACAAATCCATTCATCCAAAAATGGGCCTCGTCGCTGTGGCGAGGATAGAAATCACGTAATGCGCGGAACGTTTGTCGAACGGAGCACTGATTTTGATAATAAAATTTGGTGATTTGCACACACTGTTCAACGCTATAAGCATCCATCGTGAATTGCCAAGTACTATTGAACAGCGCACAGTGAGGTTGCCAGATGTCACTTTAACAACATGGCCACTATCGCCTGACAAAGCTCGAGCGTCCTTGTTGAAAGATCCTTTACAAGGAAGTTTAAAGTATAAGCATGACAAAAAAATTTAAAAGCAGAGCACGCAGTTAAATATCAGTTAAAATAGGAATACATGAAAATATGAAAAATTATAAGTCAAAATCAATTAAATTACAACGGGTAAATATGATTACAAAGCGATCAATAAATATGAGTTTGACCAAGAGAGGCATAACTAAGACTTAATTAAAACAACAAATGAGTAACTAATAAGAATAATAAATATGAAACTAGGGGAAAAATCTTAATGTAAAAAATCATTTGAATTCAAAGAGTTACAATTTTTAAAAAAAAATCAAAATAAAGACACTAGAATCAAAAACGAAACCAGAAAAAAAAATTTACACAGAAACTGACCTTATTTCGTTGGAGTTGATAAGACAACTGATTATTATGGAGGGAACAAGCCAAGGGAAAAGATGTCGCTATCGTCAAGCCTTCGCTCTCATCGCGTCTTCGCCATTGGTATGGCTTCTCTATCGTCACCTCTCTACCAAATATGATAAATAATTATTTTAATCAGAGATTAGTTATGCAAAAATAGCAAAACCTTTAGTTAGGCTAGAGATAGTCTAATGTTGATTCAAATACTATGATTAAATATTTTAATTAGATATTAGCTATGAAAAAATAAAATATTTGAGTTATACTAACATGGAAGATCCTTAAATTCATCTAGTTCAACAGGGTTCAATGATAGGAGCCCATTAGCCACAAGCGCGAGATTATTTTCAAGGATATCCTTGCATAATGGTGGTCCTGGTTTTTACTTGGATATGTGGAACATGCATAGTAGTGATTGCTTGGCAATTTTGGTAGAACCAACATTGCTGTCGCTGGCATCTTTTTCAGCTGGACGCTTGCGAGATTTCTTCTTCGATTCATATAAAAGTTGTATCTTTCCATCCGCTCTTCCTTCCCTGAATCAGACTTGTTTAATAAAGGCGAAGGATCTTGGTATCTCTTTTCTTTTTCCTGCTTGTAATTTACATGCCAAGTCACCATAGGACAGATAGACTGCCGTAAATAATCCAGGTTCCACCACAATAATTCCCTTTTGGAACCTGATAGGCCTAATGAACTTCTGATTTAAAAAAAAATAAAAATCCGTCCTGATGCTGAACATAGTCAGAATGAGTACCACCAAATCTATGTACTTACACATCTTTTCAAATTTCACCAAGTTTACATTTGACTGAAAAAGGTTAAGGAAAGCAACGCTACTCTGAGTCTCTTTCGATGAAGTTCTGGGCTACTGCTTCGGTAGGCTAGTTTGCAAATATCTTTACGCCTATAGCCTTGTATTTTTGGTTGTGATCGCATGTCAGGATATATGGAGTTTACTGTTTAGTCCACTGTGCTCGCTGACGAACTCTCTTTTCTTTTGATTGATATGCAGTCATAAGCTTTACCACTTCTCACGAAACACTTAATTCACCTGATTTTTTTAATAGTGATGCGCCTGTTAGTCGATTATTCCGAATCTGGACACCTTAAAAATTCCAAAGTATCGCTCATTATTTCCAATTACAAATAGACACCTGAAATCAGAAAAATAAATCATTAATAACATTGGGAACAGTGATCTAGTTGAATTATGAACCTAACCTGTAATAACTTATCCCTAAATTTTACTGTATGAGGAACAAATGCTTCTATTACCTTTGCCAATGAGTTGCTTATTAAGAGAGAAACTTCACAGTTATTACCTGTGAAGTTCCTTAGGGATCGATTCTTGGCGCTTTGTCATTTATTATATACGTAAATCAACTCGATAGAGAATAACTAATAGAAGTATGAAGTTTGTTGGCGTTCTCCTTTAAATCTATGACCCACTCTGTGCCCAGCTAAGCCCCACTCGTAAATTTTAATCAATGTTACAGGAACCAACCAATGGCGAGGTGGTATCTTTTATTCGTAGATGCGCCACAAACGAGCCATTAGTCTTTCACGAGCATTTGTACCCCCTGGTAGGTGTCGTAGTATAATTTATTGTCACTATGCTTGTGGTAATATCGTCCATACCTGACTTTCAGATTTCTATCAGTGTGAAATCATATTTATGCAAAGTTTACATTACTCATTTTATTCTCGACCATGACACAATTTGCATTTTATTGTAAAAATGAATATTATAATTTAATCGTTGCCTTTTTTACTTGCCTCATGTAAGATTGTAAGAACTTTCCACCCTGTAATCTTCACTGTGAAATTATTAAACTATAAATACATCTAGATATACATACATTACCGTCCAAAAAGATCAAAGCGTTTGCATTTATATCACATCATCTTCCATAACTTTTCCCAAAGAAAATTGAAGATTTGCAAAATTGATGCACGATAACTGATGGGTATAAACTAATTTGAATGAATAAAAGGAAAGTTATCAGCAGATAAGCACTTTACTAGAACAAATAATGTCCAAAATGATGGGAACGATAGAGGAAATTTATATCTATTACAATATAACTCTTTAATTATCAATGGAAAACATTTGTACAAATAATAAACAATTATTATTTTGTGAGGATGACTTTATTCTCGATAATGCTTTGACAGCTCTTGCGACCGGAAAGAACCAACTGTTGACAGTCGCGCCATAATCTTGCTCCATTCTTATTGAGAAATTTCCTAGAGATCTTGAACTGTTTGCGCATTCCTCGTTTTAGAGATTTCTTCGAGTGTCTTCCAAACATTCCCGATGAGATTCAGGTTCCGACTCTGCGCGGGTGTTGTCATAACAGTGATGTGCTCGTCGTCAAGGAAGTTCTTCACTGAATTGGTGGTTGGGCTTCGGAGGCTTGCAGATGGGGCAAAATATTCTGTCATAGCAATTCCTTGTACAGTTGTGCCCCATAAGCGAACAAGTAGCCAACTGCCTTCACCAAAATCACGCCCACAGATAATGACACTTCCTCCACCAAACTTCACACTCTTTTTAGTGCAATTGACAGAATCTTTCATCTACTCTGCGATGAACAAACCTCCTGCCATCGAATCAGAACAAATTGAACTTAAATTCGTAACTGAAGTAGATTTGCCTCCACTGATAATTCGTTCATATAACGTGGTCAGGTGGTCAGTGACTAAGAAAAGTCGAGCCTTCTTGTTCTATGGAATGATTAATGGCTTTACCCATGGTGTGTAAGTGTGGAGATTGTCTTCCTCTAGCCGACGTGACACAATCTACTTGGAGACGTTAATAGCCAAAATCTCATTAATCTCTCAGGGAACTGCTGCAGCCCCCTTGAAATGGTCTTTGTTGTAAATTTGAGCAATGGCTCGATTTTCCATTTTGGATATCTTGCGCGTCCTACCAAGTTGGCGTAAACCAGTTTTGTCATAGATTGACTGAATATTATGGTATTATGGACAACACTTTTGGACTGGTTACAGTCTCTGCAATGGCTCTGATTTAAAGACCATCTTGGTTTCGCATCTTTACGATCAACTTGCAGGCAGAGAGGGGCGTGACAGATTTCTTAGCCATGTTACCTGGCCAACAGGTAACGGTTATCTCTACAAGAAACCTTAACTTCGCATCATTTTAGACACTACAATTTTTATAGGAAATTTCTTATCTGCTGGTAACTGTTTTTTGGGTCAAGATTTTCCTAACTTTTACCAATACGTAGTTTATATCTTGGATTTTCTCTGGCAACATTTATGGAAGATGTGATAGAAACACAAGCGTTCTAATCTTTTTGGACGATACTGTAAAGATATTATAATTATCTGAACTATCACACTTACACAGCCCGATGCATAAATAAAAGCTTAAAGGTTACCAAGGCGGGTATAATAGGTGTCCCTATATGTTCTCATTTCCCCCATCATTAATTCTATTTGTGTGTGTCACTGTTTTGTCAATCAAATTTTTTTTAATTAAGTAAAGATAATCTTCGCCTTTCTGTAGGGGGGGATTATCTTTACTTGTTTATTTTTGGAAGGATCATCTTTAATTGGTAAAGTTTGACGTCATAGAGAAAAAATGTTTTGGGAATATGAAAAACATATTAATTACATTTATCGTTTCTATTAAGTGGTAAATAGTTAGTGACAAACCAGCGTAAACCTGATGCAACCCTTGTGTGAACCGAAACAGAATATGTGTCGTACTCGTCATACTCGCTTGCTATACTTCACACATGTAATTTCTCTAGCTATAAGCCTTTATTTTCTATATGATGACTTCATCACATACGGGCGTAAAGGGTTAATTAAACCTTTCAAAAGAGCCTATGATTGACATGTTGAGCTCTATTCGTGAATTTTTTACACTCTAACAAAAACCTCAACAAACTCGGTGTGGTCATGTCAAATTGTGTAAATGGACAAGGTTTTTTTTAGCCATAAGCCAAAGCAGAGATCTATGGGTATTTGGAATTGTTGATTCTTCTACATCTCCATCGTTGAGTTATAGTGAGATTGTTGCCTCACGTAATAGTCCCCTGGGAACAACCTTGAACGCAGTCACCAATAGAAGACTTAGAAAAATTAATTTCAAATAATTAAATAAACTAAATACTTAAATTAAATTAATATTAAATAATTAATAAAGTAAATAATTAAATAATTGCTATTAGTTAATATTAAATCATTTATTTACACTTTTTCAATAGATCATAAATGATAAGATTCTTTTAATTTTTATCCTTATGTCAGAGAACTTCACTTTACTTTCCGGGATGAATTATCTTTAATTCGTCATTTTTAGGGGGGATTATTTTTACTAGAGACACTTAGGAAGGATTATATTTACTTGAGACTTTTTTTTGTATTACATTTATCCTACTATTATGATTTGAATGTTTCAATACGGACTTTATTTTTACCTTGTCTGCTCTAAGAAACCTTCGCTCCAGCCTCCCGAAGATTTCTTTTCGTACCTATAAAAGTGTCGATCCTTCAGTCTTCCTCCCTTTGAGTGTCAAAGAAAGAAGAAACACGTACTCGGTTCTTCGAAGATAATTGAAAAAGAAATAAGAGCGGTCAAAGTTGTAGGAACTGGTGTTCATTGTTCATAGAGGCAGCTAGGTGCAGTCTATTTATGATCAAATAATTTTAATTATTATTACACAATAATTAGTCCACTTCATAAAACATCAAGGGAAATCTATTTAGAAGTAATTGCAAAATCAAATCTCAAGAGCCATTAGGAAGGTATTAAACAATGTAGTTTAGCAATCCATAGGTGGTTGAAGATGTGGAGACACTCGAAAGGGTCAGGTGTAGATTAATTAACATGATTCCTACTAATAAATGCATCAAATATGTACATGGGGCGACTTTAGGGTAGGGTAGGTTGCGTGGAAAACTAATTAAGACATTGTAAATTTTAAATAGGTTAGATAAAATAGATTCAAATATATTATTTGGGGAAGGAGGAACAACAATCCGAGGCAATGGATTAAATTTTAGGTTAAATCCCGAGGGCTAATATTATTTTACACAAATGAGGACTAAGCTTCAATTAGCCTTATAAAAACCCCAATTACTGAACGTAACAGAACAATGTTAATGGCGCGGGTACAAGAGACCCTAAGGCTGCGAATATGATCCTTCCAGGTGTGGTGTCCTTCGAAAACAAGACCAAGGAAACGTAACAAATCCACACCTTCCAGGTGAACTCCGTTTATGAACAAATCCGGGTCGGGGTGGAGCCGTGGGTGGCGGTAAAAGTGCACCACCTTAATCTTGGTCAAGGAAAAGTGAAACCAGTGCGCTTTGGCATAGCGAGAGATGTGGCTCAAAGTCTGTTGGAGTTGACTATCCAGAGTTGGCATCTGGGCCGCGCCAAAAGAGATCGAAAAGTCGTCTACGTAGAGCGTAGCGAGAACATCTTCCGACAGCACCGAGGTTATACCGTTGATGCTCAGGGCAAAGAGTGTGACACTGAGGAAATTTCCATGTGGGAGACACTCTTTCTCCTACATTGGGCCGGTACCTGACCCATACACGAAATCGACGGTCTTGCACAAATTCCTAGATAAAGATTGGTAGGCGTCCCCTCGCCTGCATCGTATGAAGCATCTAAATGATACTGTATCGCCATGCAGTATCATAGGCCTTCTCCAGATCGAAAGAAATCGTGGCGTAGTGGTGTCTACAAAAGAAGTCCTCCCAGACGGCATTTTTCAGTCGGAGCAAAATATCCGACGTACAGTGTATCTTGCCTGAGCCACACTGTGCAGAAGTCAGGAAGCCTCTGCTGTTCAGGAAAAAGGCTAGACAACATTTATCAACTACTTCATCAACTTGCACAAGCAGAAGGTTATATAGATTTGGCGGAAACTGGCAAGGGTAGAGGGATCTCTCCTCGGTTTGTGAAAAGCGAGCAAAGTAGACATTCGCAAGAAGTTTTTCTAGATCTTTTTGAATAAATCTAACAGAAAGGCCAGGTCTCGTTCAACTAGGTGTCGAAGCATAACATACGGGGTTTCGTGCAGACCAGCAGCGACGATGTATGTGCACAAAAGCTTAGCAATTCAGTTTGGTTTTTGCCAAACACATTCATTTAAAAGAGAGATGAATACTGCACCAGTAATCCACCATCTACAAGATGGAATAAAAAAGATAGTGAGAAGAGAAAGTTGCCAAAGGCAAAGGCAAAATACGCAATGTTCTTCAACAAAATTTGCATTCAAGAAAGACTGCCACCCAACTACACTGATATATATATATATATATATATATATATATATATATATATATATATATATATATATATATATATATATATATATATATAAGGTGAAAACCAAACACACTATTGATAAAATATCTTTATTTATCTTGGTTTGAACGTTTTCAGGACCTAGCCTATACCCGCTCAGGACTCGCCATAAATATCAACAAAACTGAATTTCTCAGTATGTATGAACATCTACGTGAGCCAGTTGAGTTGACGATCAACCAACAGCCACTGAAGAATGCAGAAGAGTTCACTCACCTCGGCTCTGTACTTACTAACTCCTACGACTTAACCAGTGAGGTTCAACGCCTTATTGGGCTAGCTTGTGCTTCCTTTGGATGGTTATCCCGCAAGGTCTTCCTTAACAGGGACCTCACCACCACTACCAAGGTGTCTGTGTATAGGGCAATCTGTCTCTCTATCCTTTTGTACGGCAGTGAATCATGGGTTCCATACCGGCGCCACTTAAAAAGCTGGAGGCATTTCACCTCAACTGGCTACAGCGATTTTTAGGGTTCAAGTGATGGTATAAGGTACCCCATGTCGAAATTCGTAGACGAGCACAAATTGGCCCTCGCCAGTCCATCCTCACGTAACGTCAACTGCACTGGGTGGGACATATCATTCACATGCCTGAGAACAGCCTTCCTCGTAAGTACCTGTATGGGGAGCTCTCACTCTGGGCAGGCGACATGCTGGAGGGCCTCGTAAACGCTTTAAAGACCAGATCAAAACGTCGCTAAAGAAATGCGACATTGAGCCAGCCAACATGGAAACAATTTCTGCTGAGTGCGCAGAGTGGCGTCAGATGTGTCGCACAGGCACTGAGCTACTCACAACCCGCTACAACACCCTAGCGGAACAAAGAAGACAGCAACGTCATGCACTACCACGTGCAGACGGCAACTTCCCCTGCAATACATGTGTTCGCGTGTGCAAATCCAGGATTGGCCTCATCAGCCACCAACGAGCCCACCATATGTAGTGAACCAGTTCTACCTAAATTCTTCTACTTCAGCATGGTTCAAGGTTATCGTCGTCTGCGACGGACTACATTAAGCCTCTTAAATTTAGAATCAGCCTTGTGCGGAGGATCGACCTCCTTCGTCCGAATAGCTATAGGACTCAATATTGTGAGGGTTTTTTTTAATACGAATTATAGGTCGAGATATAGATAGAATTTATTTAGTCTTCTTAATTTCTTTAACAAAGTCGTGCAATTTTCTACCAAACTATAGAAGACTAAAGAAAATGGATAATTTCTCTACAGTATTTTCTGTTGCATTTTCATGATGAGAGAGTTAAGAGACTTTTTAATGCGTTTTTTCCATGATGAAACAAATCCAGAAATATAAGAAAGGGCTTCTCTCAGCAGTGAGAGGCAAATGCCTGAATAATATATATATATATATATATATATATATATATATATATATATATATATATATATATATATATATATATATATATATATATATATATATCGAGGGGCGGTCAATAAGTTTTGCAATTCGGATATAAGGAAACGACACATGAGGAAAAGTGTTTTATTATTTTTCAATATAACTACCCTCGACTTCAATGCACTTGCACCACTTGTCCCTGAGGCTTCGAATTCCCTACAACCAGAAATCTCCCGACTGCTGTTCAACGCACTCGTGGACGGCGAGCTGGACATCTTCATCGTCCCCAAACCGGCGTCCACGCAGTGCAACCTTGAGCTGGCGGAATAAAAAGTAGTCGCTAGGGGCCAGATCTGAACTGTAGGTGAGATGATTGAGCTCCTCGAATCCGCACCCGCGCAGGGCAGCTTGTGCAACCCTGTCCTTGTGTACTTTGACGACGTTGAAGTCGATCGTGGGGCGTGAGGTTTCTAGGGACCCAACGGACAGAGACCTTGGTCATGGCCAAATTGTCGTGGATGATGTTAATTACACTTCCATGTGATATTCCAAGTTCTCGTTCGATTTCTTCGACCTTCACCCGTCGATTTTCGAGGATCATCCTCTCCACACGAGCCACATCGTCCTCGTTGGTTACGTCTGACGGGCGTCCTGGACAAGGGTCATCTTCAAGGGACTCACGACCATGGCGGAACTCCCTATTCCAGCGAGCAATAGTTCCATAGGAAGGGGCGGTGTCGGTGTACACTGAAACCATGCGTTCATGGATCTCTTTTGCATTCTTGCCTTCCTTGGTCAAAAATTTGATCACTGCGTGGTGCTTAACCTTCTCCATTGTTGAAAAATTTGTGACTGACGACCTGTGATCAGTTACTGCTTCTTAATTAGACGAGGCAGGAGCGTGCGACTGCTGTTCCTGAGTTGTCATAACTTGTCCTAACACCCCCACAAACAGCCATCCCCCTTCCCCCTTCCTCTGTTTTGCGCCTACCGATTCGCAAAACTTATTGCCTCCTCCTCGAATATATATATATATATATATATATATATATATATATATATATATACGTAGGTGAGTCAAAAAGTTCTCAGACAAATGCCAGATTATTGAAATGTTCGATTTTGTACAAGTAAATACAGGGTCAAACACGACTTTCATGTTTTCTGAACAATTCCTACAAAATTCGTCATTCAATTTGTCGAGACTCTTTGTATTAGATGTGCTTCAAAAAGGTTACTTTTTTGAACCCATAAAATGGCAAATTTTGAGATAAGAGCGAACATTAAATTCCTGACTAAACTTGATTGGAAGCCTGTTAAGATTATTGACGCTCTACAACAGGTTTATGGTGACTCTTCGCCATGTAGAGCGGTAGTTTACAACTGGATTAAGCGCTTCAAGGGGGGCAGAGAAGAAGTTGAAGATGATCCACGTGAAGGGAGACCCTCCACCTCCATTAACCCAGAAAATGTCGAGCTTGTGAGGAATCTAGTGGATAAAGATCGCCGTATTACTATTGATGAAGTTGCCAATGCATGTGAAATCTCTCATGGCTCAGCATTTGGAATTCTAACTGAAAATCTTGGCCTGAGCAAGCTTTCAGCACGTTGGGTCCCAAAAGCGTTGCGAGAAGACCAGCTGAATCATAGGGCCAACCTTTCTTTGGCTATTTTGACCAAGATTGAAGCAAACGAGGATAGTTTTTTTGAGCGCCTCGTAACGGGAGATGAAACTTGGGTGTATCAGTTTGATCCTGAAAGTAAAAATCAATCAAAAGAGTGGCACCCAAGGGGGGCAGCAGGGCCTATCAAGTTCAAGACAGAGAGGTCCGTTAAGAAGATAATGGCTACAGTTTTTTGGGATTCGGAGGGAATTATTTTAATAGACTTCTTAGAAGGACAAAAAACTGTTACATCCAGCTATTACGAAGGAGTTTTAAGGAAGCTGAAAACTTCAATAGCCAAAAAACGACGAGGAAAGCTCCACAAGCAAATCTTGTTCCACCATGACAATGCCCCTGCACATTCGTCCAAAGCTGTGAGATCTCAGCTACGGGAATTTCGATGGGAAACTCTTGCTCATCCCCCTTATAGCCCTGATTTAGCACCCTCTGACTTTTTTCTGTTTCCAAATTTAAAGGGACACCTAAAAGGAACCCGGTTTCAATCATTAGATGAAGCAAAAAAGCAGGTCATTACTTGGTGCCAGAGACAACCCCGTGAATTCTACAAAGATGGTCTTTACCGTTGGATTCATAGATTAAGAAAGTGTATAGATGTTAATGGAGCTTATGTAGAAAAATGATTACAGTATTATTACAAATAAAAATTTTATGCCATTTGTCTGAGAACTTTTTGACTCCCCCTCGTATATATATAACGGGTGTTCCATTAAGACGGATCGAAGTTAGCAGCAAATAAAACAGTGTTATTGGTGAAAATTTATTGATTTCACTATTGAATCATGTTACTTGAGTCATGACAATTATATGTGAAAAATAATATCGCCTAAATGTCCGCCAAGGCTTCAGCGGCACACCTCCACTCGATGGTCAAACTTTTGATGACGTGTCTGCATAGTTGCTCCTCGGTATCACCAATATGTCTTATTATCTCATCCTTCAGCTGTTGAATTGTTGTTGGCTTGTTGGCATAGACCTTACTTTTGAGATGACCCCAAAGGAAGAAATCTAAAGGCGTCAAGTCACACGATCGTGGTGGCCAATTGACCTCGCTGTTTCGAGAGATGATGCGCCCTTGGAACTTCTCATTCAATACAGCCATTGCTGCATTGGCTGTGTGGCATGTGGCGCCGTCCTGTTGAAACCACAAATCTTCGACATCCATAGAATTCAATTCAGGCCATAAAAAGTTGGTTATCATGACACGGTATCGCTCGCTGTCACCGTAACAGAATTTCCGGCATCATTTTCGAAGAAATATGGCCCAATGATTCCGCTAGCAAAAAATGCACACCAAAGAGTGACCTATTGTGGATGTAGTGGCTTTTCAACAATCTTCATGGGATTTTCATCAGCCCAAATGCGACAATTCTACTAATTAAAGAATCCACCAAGATAAAAATGGGCTTCATCATTAAAGATGATTTTTTGCGAAAAATCATCATTGGCTTGTTTTTGCTCGTGCACCCAATTGTCGAATATACGGCTCTTCAAATGGTCAGCAGTCTTCAGTTTTGGGGGTCAATTGAATTTTGTAAGCGTGTAGAAACAAATCTTTTGTCGAAATTCGATGTAACGTTGTTGTGGAGAGGTTCAATTCCTGCGCGCGATGACGAATAGATGTGTCTGGATCTTCGGCCACATTCTCGCGCTCAGCAGCAATGTTTTAAGCTGAACGGTGTAAACGAGCACGCAATGGCATTTTCATATATGCCACCGACCCCGTTTGTTTGAATTTACGAACAATTTTCCCAATTGCACTCTTGGTTAGTCGATTATGTTGACCAAAAAAATCGTGAAGTGCCCTAAATGCATTTCTGTTTGAACGTCCATTTTCGTAGTAGGCTTCGATAACTTTAATACGTTGTTCGATTGTTAATCTTTCCATGGTTGAAATTGCCAAAGACTGAAGTTGTTAAATCTGAAAGAAAAAGAAAAAAATCATTAGACGCTTAAACTTAACTCACATTTAAAATCGGTCCAAGTTATTGGAGCACCCTATATATATATATATATATATATATATATATATATATATATATATATATATATATATATATATATATATATATATATATATATATATATATGAAAAACTCACAAAGTATCACGTGAGGGTAGCAAATGAATGCAATGTCCAGCAGGAAGAAATGAAAAGGTGTTTCCAAGTACTTTCGAACTTTATTAAGTTCCTTATCAAGGATAACTACAAGAAATAATATTGTAATAGAGGTATATATACGGAAGAAAAGTATGAAAGACCACCTCAAAAACAAGAAATCAACAATGAGGAAGACGGAAGGGGAAAGGTAAAGATTCACATTAAGAATTACAAGAAGCAGGTAGTAAGGTCAAACTGACAAGACGGAAAGGGTAACAGATTCAAAGAAATGGAGATAGCCTAACGAGGGAGATTATAAGACACGGGGAGCGAAAAGTGGGGAAAATACAATGTACATAACAGAGCAGTGACAATTAAAAAAAAATAAAATTGGGGCCACATAACTAAAGATTGTATATAAAAAACTAAGAACAAAAGTCAGAACTAATTTCTTTAAGTATTAATCTTTTAATTATAGCATCTATTTTATATAAGCCAGGGGAAAGGTTAAAATTATCACATTGGCTTATAAAAGGAATATCATTGAATGTGCTTTTATAAGCCAATGTGATAATTTTAACCTTTCCCCTGGCTTATATAAAATAGATGCTATAATTAAAAGATTAATACTTAAAGAAATTAGTTCTGACTTTTGTTCTTAGTTTTTTATATATAATCTTTAGTTATGTGGCCCCAATTTTATTTTTATTTTTTATTATTATTTTTTTTTAATTATCACTGCTCTGTTATGTACATTGTATTTTCCCAACTCTTTCGCTCCTCGTCTCTTATAATCTCCTTTGTTAGGCTATCTCCATTTCTTTGAATCTGTTACCCTTTCCGTCTTGTCAGTTTGACCTTACTACCTGCTTCTTGTAATTCTTAATGTGAATCTTTATCTTCCCCCTTCCGTCTTCCTCATTGGTAATTTCTTGTTTTTGAGGCGGTCTTTCATACTTTTCTTTCGTATATATACCTCTATTATAATATTATTTCTTTTAGTTATCCTTGATAAGGAACTTAATAAATTTCGAAAGTACTTGGAAAAACCTTTTCATTTTTTCCTGCGGGACATTGCATTCATATATATATATATATGAAGACACTGTGGTATGAAGTTTTCCATACCATCTTCAGCCGTTAACTGAGAGAAATTGACAAAGAAAACAGAAATACTATAAAATACAGAAACTGGCAACTGATATTAATCGGGAAGCTTTAGTTTTAGGTGATTAACAATAGTTTTTAAAATGAGGTCAGATACATAGCGGCTACATTTGTGTTAATCTTCTGACAGATTAAGGTTTGAGATTTCTTTGATTAATATAGATTCGATAATTTTTCTTTTATTAAAACCGTTACATTGGTAAATTATTTGGGCACTAGGGAAATCAATTATGAGGTTGGTGTTTTTCCCATGGGTGAAAATACTAGAAGCATCGCTTGTTCTACGAATATCCCCCTTATGTTCATAAATACATCATTAAATAAACTTATTTATGAACATAAAGGGGATATTCGTAGAGCAAGCGATGCTCCTAGTAAATGCGAATGTGTACCTAAACCTCGTACAACAACATGTTATACCTTCACTCCGAGCATCTCTGAACCAGCCAGCAATATTTATGCCTAACAACGAGCCTTGCCATATTGCAAAGCGATTAAAATACTATTTTGAACAAGAAGATATCGAACTAATGAAGTGGCCTGCTCAGAGCTCAGGCCTGAACTCAATTGAGAACCTCTAGAAAGTCATTGGAGACAAAGTTCGAAACCATCAGCATTCAACTTTGATAGATTTATGGACGAAAATAGAGCAAGTTTGAAACAAAATAACACCAGAGTTTTGTAAGAAACTGGTGAGGTCCTGTGGTCGTCGTTGCGCAGAAGTAATAAAAAACAAAAGCTTCAATACCTCATATTAAGTATTTTAAGTCTCATCGTTGTACAATATTTGCTTGCTAAGCAATTCTATGAATGATCGTTCTCTTATTTTGCACGTGTCATAGTATAACTTCTTGAATATACGGTTGTATCATATTAAATCTATTAAATGCATGCCGTTATGTAGCATGGAAATTTCATTTACTCACTCATCATATTTTGGAAACTATTCTAATAGAGGAAAATCGTTATCTTATTTTACTCGGGAGTGTATATGATAAAGGACAATAGTACGGATGGATGAAGCGGATTGCGACCAAAGGCTTTGAATCGTAACAATGTCTTTGGGATGATTAGTGGTAGTGAATGATATGGGTTTAAGTGTTAAATGTCACCACAATATACTATATGAGAGTATGATGGTGACAAAGATGGCGTTTGGTGAGAGTGAGACACTGGAGTGAAAGAAAAAGTGCGAGGGACGACTACGTAATCGATATCTATGGTGAAAATAAGTGTGCGGACGAGGTTGTCATTGAGTGCTCTGAGGTGATATGGAAATGTAAGAAGAACGTATGGGAATAAAATTGTGAAGAAGAGAATATACGAAAATGAGTGTCAGGGGGGTATGAGGAGGGTTGGAATGCCTCATAATGGTGTGTTGATTGTGCGAATTATTCTTTGAGGGAGAAAAGGGATGATCGAGTAGCAAGTGAATGATATTGTGTATGATAGATATGCGTGAAAGAGGCTTTTAAGTGTGAGTGTTTGAGACTTTCTGCGTGATGGTCTTTGACTGGGCGAGATGCTATAGCACCCAGCACACCATCGCTATGAAAGCCCCAAATTGTCGTGGATACAACGTGCTGATGAGTGTTGACCACACTTTGGGGTAAATCGGTGAATAATAATAATAATAATTTTTTATACCTCGCGCATATCTCCTGCCGACGGGGTGGCGCATAGCCAGAGACACTTCCACTCCACCATTCGCACACATTATCCGCTACTTAACCAAAGTAACCCACCTACTACATTTTCCCATCCATCATCAGAGTCTGGCTATCCGGTTTCCCCTGAAAACTTCACTACCTGCGTTTGTGTGTCACCCTACACAGCTCGCCCCCCCTTCCTAACCATTCGTCACCTAACCTTTCTTCCTCCTGGATGCTAAGGCCCCGTCCAGCAAGGATATCTCTCGTACACTCCATCCACCACCTTCTCGGACGCCCAAGCTGTCTCCTTCTTATCACTCGAGATCTATACACTCTCTTTACCAGCCTTTTATCCTCCATTCTCTCTAGGTAACCATGCCATCTCATCACACATCGATCAGCTCTTTCAAGCAATCTCACTTTACTTCCACATCTCTCTCGCACTCTTTCGTTTCTCACCTCATACTACAAATACTTCTCAGACATTTCATTTCCATAACTTCAACCTTCCTCCTTTCATTCGCATTCAACACCCATGTTTCACATTCATAAAGAGCAGTGGGAACCACCACTCTCTCATACAATCCCATGAGACTCCTTATCGCATCATATGCTTGCACACCCTTTTCCATTCGCTGCCATATTTCCTTTTCACCCCTTCCATCAGCTGCCAGATCCACACCCAGATACTTAAAACACTGCACTTCTTCCAGCCTCCTTCCATTTATACTCACTTGTAGCCCACTCATTCCTTCCCTATTGGACCGCATTACCTTGTTTTTTGCCTTCATTCACACTGAGCTTTCTTCTGTCACACACAATCCAAAATGCATCAACCAGTGCCTGTAGTTTCTCTTTTGAGTCAGTCACCAGCACTGAATCATCCGCAAACAACAATTATTCCAGCTTGTACATCACTCCATTTTCACTCACTAATGTTGCACCCCTACCTCCCACTCTTGCTTTCACCTCTCTCACCACGCCATCCATGTACAGATTGAACAGCCAGGCGGACATCACGCATCCTTGTCTGAGTCCAGTTTTTACACTGAACCAGTCACCTTCATTTTTTGCAACCCTCACACATGATTTACAGTCATCATAAAAGCTTTTGATAGCCCTTATCAGTGTGCATTCAATCCCAAGCATTCTCAACACATTTCACATCCCCTTTCGGTCCACTCTGTCATACGCTTACTCCAGATCCATGTCATGTACACACTTTTGTTATTTTCCAGGTACTCCTTACACTTATTCTTCAAGGTAAAAATCTGATCCACACACCCTCACCTCTTCCTAAACCCTCCCTTGCTCCTCTCCAATCAGACTTTTCGTGACCCAACAAGCTCTTTCACTCAAGACTAGTCCATATACCTTTCCAGACACACTTAACAGACTTATACCCCTAAAACTACCACACTCAGTTATTTTTAACTTTCCCTTGTAAATAGGAAAAATGCATGCATTCCTCCAATTTTCCGCCACACCCCCCCCTGGTCCATACATACATTAAACAACCTCACTAACCACTCTACTACACACTCTCCCCCGCTTTCAGCATCTCACTTGTTATCCCATCCATACCCGCTGACTTTGCACTTTTTGTCCTCTTCACTACCTCTTCAACTTCCTTTTTGCTACTTCTTTCACTTTCTTTATTTCTCTCTGGTGTCATCCCACCTCTTCAAAGACATAACAGCTGTACTTCTCTACTATCGTCCATATTTAGCAAATTCTCAAAATATTCTCCCCATCTCTTTCTTATTTCTTCATCTGTACTAATTACTTCACTCCTTCCATCCTTCACTCTCATTTCTATCTCCTCTTTCTTCTTTCTCACACAATTTACTTCCTTCCAAAATTACTTTTTATTCTCTCTCAAGCACTCAGATACTCTTTCACCACACCTATCATTCGCTTCTCTCTTCTGTTCAGCCACTCGATTTTTCACCTCCTGTCGTTCCTCCTATATTTGTCCTTGTTTTCTGCGCTTCTGTTCTGTCTATACCTGTTCAACAGTTTACGCTTCTCTTTTACTAGCTCTTTCACTTCAGCATTCCACCATTCGCTACCCTTCCTAACTCTCCCTTCTCCAAGCACCCTAATTACACATGCTTTCCTGGCAGCTTCTCCTATGCTCTCACGCATCAACTTCCACTCATCTTCCACACCTAAACCCTCAGACTCTCTTATTACTTTCCACTCCCTTGCAACCAGCTCTTTGTATTCTTCCTTGCACCTCGTTTCTTTCAGCTTCTTCACTCTTACCACCTCCTTCTTTGGAAAGCTCCTTCGTTTGAAACCCCATTCACTCTTTACTCTTACTTCTGCTATCACCAGGTGATGGTTGGATGTCTCTCTCACCATCCCCTCTTTACATTTACATCCAAAAGTCTCTTCACATTCTCTCTTCCTTTCATAACATAGTCTACCATGCTTCTTTGATCCTCAATCACCCTTTCTCCCACCTGCCTATTCAGTCTTTCCCAGGTATACTTCTTGTGCTCTTTCTTTTTAAACCATGTGTTGCCAACTACCATCTCTCTTTCAACACACATTTCCAGCCTTCCCCCATTATCATTCACTCCCAGCACTCCGTATCTCCCAACTACCCCATTCACTACTCGATCACCTACCTTTGCGTTCAGGTGACCCATTACAACTACTTTCTCATTTACATTAAAACCTTGCAGACACCCATTCAGCTCTTCCCAAAACGCTTCTTTCACACTCTCAGGTTCACCCACATGTGGACCATACACCCTCACTCTCACCCACTTTTCGCATCCGAACTTCACTCGCACTTACAACACTTTTGAATTTACCTCCTTGTACTCTCTTACATACTCCCACACCTCCTCACTCATCAGTACCGCCACCCCATGCTTCGATCTCACTGTCTCATTTACGGCGCTTTGACCTCTCCTCCCATGGCCATTTCGAGGAATAATTACAGAAGCAAAGATTCATCGCCCCCATTTCCGATCGCTGTTGCGCAAAAAGCGGGTGATGGGTTCGCCACACTCCCTACCCCCTAATAATAATAATAATAATAAAATAATAATAAAAATAATAATAATAATAGAAAAGGCAAACTGTAAACACGCCTCCTCAATTTAGCCTCCGCTTTTGCTCAAGGCAACTGCCTCGGGTAAACAAATCCCCGAGTCATTGCGAGTGTTGACTCACGATAATTACATAATACTTCCTTCGCTTAATTCTACCGATAATAGCTATTTATAATAATACGGTGTTATTAACCTTAACTTAAAGCCGTTTAAGCCCCATTTTCAGGAGCCCTTCACTATTTGTTCGTAATTTCTTAAAATGACTCGATGCGCGAGTCGTTTTTGTATCAATGTGTGTGAGTCAAGTGACAAGCGGTGATCGGGAGTTTCCGGCTCAAAATAATGGATTACTCAGATGACACATTATACAATTGTTATCTGCGCGATTCTCCATCATTGTGTTCGTGTTTGGGTGAAGAGTCGTTATTGTAGTAATTCAGACTCTTCTTCTTGGTGAAATTTAAAAAACACGGGAGTATTTTTCGAATGTAAATATTACCTAGTAGGAATCGCAGATGGGAAATATCAAGAAGGGTTACGAGAAAAATTAAAAAAATGATGGCAACGATTAGTCCCTTATAAAACGTGTACAAATGAGCTTTCCGTATGTTTGTCTCACTTTCCTCTGACTATACTCCTTTCAAGACTAGCAGGCGACGCTTTGCGTGGGAAGATGATCTTCTTTCTACTTTTGCCGAAACTTTTTCTTCTTTCTCTTTTTCTTAAAATTTGACTTGACAAGTATTTTTTAAATGTAAATATTACCTAGTAGGAAATACAACTAAGGACTCAGTTAATATATTTATAAATCGAAATGCCAATTATTTTCAAATGTTAATATTACAAAGTAAGAAGCACAAAGGCGAACGTCCACTCATGAAGAAGAAAAAGACTAGAAAGGAAAATGAGATGAAGATCTTTCCTATTCTTCTCGCTGCTGGGAATACGTTTTAGAGGAACTGTAATTATATTTGAGTTGATTAGAGTCTTGCATGAGTTATAGGTGCACACGCCCGTAAGTGGGCAGCTATCCTCCAAGATCATAAGTAGATGAGAACTCGGACTTTATAAACGAAGAAAAGATGAGTAACACCCTTAATACATTATTCTCATCAGTATTCACTACAGAAGACCTAAGTATTATCTCGTCGTCAAGCCAAAGATATGATTCAGGCGCTCGATATTAACATAAATGAAAACGATGTGCTAACAATTTTGGGAGAACTTAAATCAAACAAATCAAAATGGCCAGATACTATCTCAACAATTGGTCTAAAAGAAGCTAAGAATGAGCTTTCCGAACCACTTACCCTGCTTTTCAATAGATCCTTACATACTGGAACTATACTAGACAATTGAAAGGTCAATAATGTAACACCATTATCTAAAAAGGGTAACAAATCTATACCTGGCAACCATCACCCAATTAGCTTAACCTCCGTTAATCAAAAATCTTGAAACACTCATAAAGTATAGAATCGTGAATTATTTGGAGGTAAGCAACATTCTTAAAGATATCCAGCATGACTTCCGTAACAAACGTTCCTGTCTTAGAAACCTTTCCGACTTCTTCCACGATATCCTTAATCTATACCATGAAAATAAAGACGTTGATATCGTATACTTTGATTTCCAAAGTGCCTTCGACAAAGTTCATCACAAACATTTAATGATAAAATTCCAATCGCACATAATACATAGCGTGATATCAAGATAAATTTAGAATTGGCTCAGCAAAAGAAAACAGAGAGTAGTCATAAATGGCAAGGCGTCTAAATAGATCAATGTAACTAGCAGGGTTCTCTAGGGTTCAGTTTTAGGGCTTTTTCTCTTTCTAATCTACTTTAACGAGATTGATAATGGTCTGACTTGCACAATCTCAAAGTTTGCAGATGATACAAAAATTGCCAATGCTGTACACTGAGATGAAAAAGTAGAAGATATCCAAAATAATGTGGACAAGTTTTCACGTTCGAACCAAATTTGGCAAAGTGCTCCACATAGGAAACCAAAATAAAAAAAAGCATCTTTTTCAACGAATGGAACACAATTGAAAATCGTAGACAAGGAAACTGATTTAGGCATGTCAGTTGAGAAAAAATCGAAAGAACTAATACTTAAATAACATAACATAATTTTACGCATGACAAAAGCCGCAAGGGCCTATCAAAGGCCATCTGCATCTGTCAAAACCCTCCCACAAACTGCATCCTAGGATTGTGTCAAATCATCCATCTACAATATACGCTTACAATTTAAACCATCCACAGGAATGCGTCAAAAACAAAAGGTATCACCATCAAGGCTGGTAAAAAAAATCCCCCATAATATGTAATAATAAAAAAATGCATCTACAGGAATGAGTCCAGAGTACCCCCCCCCCCCCCAAAAAAAAAGAAATTAACCTCCCTTCCCATATAATCACCCAATCTGCGCTTGAAAACATTTAAGTTTGGACAGTCTACTTACTGTCTCAGGTGGCAAACCATTCCAGTAATCTACCACTCTGTTGGTGAAAAAATAATTTGTAACATCCAATCTGCACCTCTGTTTTTTTAAATTTTCAACTTTGCAAAATCCAACAAATCTATCCCAAAACAGATTTTCAAAGGCTCAATTATATCTCCCCTTACACACATTTCAAATGAGAACATATTTAATCCCCTCAGTCTATCTTCATATTCAATGTGTTTCAGGAAAGGTATTATTTTTGTTGCCCTCCTTTGTACTGACTCTAATAAGTTTATATCATGTCTAAAATGTGGTGACCATGCCTGTATACAGTACTCTAAATGTGGCCTGACATAAGAGTTGTATAGTTTAAGGATGACCTCCTTACTCTTGTACCTAACATTCCTTTTAATGTATCATAACACCCTATTTTCTCTATTTTTTGCCTCAACACACTGCTTCAAAAAATCCAGTGTAGGCCATGAATGGTCTTTTGCAGTCTCCTTCTTTTCTTATGTTCTTATGTTCTTACGCCTAAGTCCTTCTCATCCTCAACCTAATTCAGCCAATGCCCATCCATTGCATAGCTAAATTCCTTATTATCCCTTCCCAACTTAATAACTTTGCATTTTTTAAGGTTGAAAGTCATCTGCCACTTCTAAGTTTAAACTAATAACTTATTTAATTCACTCTACACTTTAAAGCTACCCTCAACTTCCTTGACTACAGCTGCCAATTTAGTGTCATCAGGAAAATTAGACACTTTGCTATTTACAGTCACCTCAAGTTCATTCACACAAACTATGAATAATAATAATGGGCCCAGTACTGATCCCTGAGGTACATTCCAGGCCCATTAGTATTCAAAGCCCATTCAAATAACCCTGGGGAGACTGCAAATAGTCTGGCCTCTTCCGGAACACTGTGTTCAAGCCTGGTACCCTTACTACCAAAAATATATAATCAAGCTAGAACGGTTTCAACGTAAAGTTAACAAAATGATACCAAGTCTAAAAAATTACCCATACAAGGAACGTCTTAAAGAATTAAATATCTTCCCATTAACACAACGTAGCAAGTGATTTATAATCGACCGATCTAATTACACAACAGGCAAAGGTTGCAAAATTGTAGGTAAACTGTTTAACTCGCTCGAGTCTAAAAAGATTCTTCAACTGAATAATTAATTTATGGAATCGCCTCCCCAGTAACTTCATTGACTGTACTACAGTTGGTTCGTTTAAACACAAACTAGACAAACACTTTGCCTCAAACCGAAGACTGACTACGTTTATAAAGGAGTAATATTTTCTTTTTTCGCCCTCCATTTGAAAAGCAAACATCAATGACCAATGCGGCCAAGTTTAGTAAACTTAGATTAGATAGTGTCTGCATGCAGCTTCCTAAGGATCGAATGGTATGTTGCTGCATGTTCATTCCTTTGTATTATTTCTGTGTTGCAACCTAACATTAGAGGTACTAGTGAGTCTTCGTCTTCTGATGCAGTTCTCTTACTAGAGGTTTTTCCTACTCATTCCCGGGCTCCGGGCTGGCCTAGAGCGGTTTTTAGTGTCTTTGCTACTCTTCATTCTGTAGTTCTTCCTATTATTCTTATTATTATCCTCACTTTTGGTCGTCTCGCTTCTAATCATGTGCTCACAGACGGAAACACAGTTACAGTGCAAAGAGGCTGGGAGAGGCTGCTAGTTCAAGAGTGTTGCGTGTCTTTTCCTTAGGCCCTCAAGTAATTTCCTCTTTTGGTCACTCGAGCTATATACTTTCCACAATTTTCCCTCCCTTAACTTTGCCTTCGCCTTCCCTAAGGTTTGTATAACCGCTGCTTTGAAAGAGCATTTTTGAGATGCCCTCGTTCGTTTTAGGTCTATATTTTTTAGGCAAAACTCCAACTCTGCACGTGTAAATCCTACTTATTTATGACTTGCAGCTTATATCATCACTATTATCGGTATTATCACAATTTATAGTAAGGATGCAGTCTTGTGTGGAGTGGTTGATTGGCTGTAGTAGGAGCGAAAATTGAAAAATGTGATGCGCCTTATTACTCAGCTTGAATCGAGTTTCTTTTACTCGACTATGGCCGAATGGATAATGAACCTCGTCCGTTTTTCTCCATCTACTCCTTCTATTATCACATATAAGGGGTTTAGAAGGTATGAAAGAGTACCTTAAGTTATCTTACCGCAGTACCTGAATTGTGACGTTGGCGACCATGGAATGCCAGTCAGCTCAGTCATCGCATATTCCAATAACTCCCACCAGACTTCTTTCTCTGACCTTCTCCATCAGACACTCCATATACTTCATTCGATCTCTTCCTCTTGCTTTTCTACCCTTCCATTCCTCCCAGTAATCAATCACCTCCATGCTTCTTTCTCTCAGTATGTGACGTAATACAAATGTAATCAAAGATATCCTGAACATTTGCCTTAAAAATACATTTCAGCAGCCTCTACTTTCTCTGTCATATTCTAAGTCATTGTCCAAGCTTCGAATTTCTACATTAGTGTAGACCGCCTAGAGCACTTCAATATTTTTACCCTAATTGACATGTCCATACTGAAGTTTAGAATGTTCTTCTAGTAAAACTCTCCCATTATTTCTAGCTCCAATCATTTTCTGTGTTTAGAAGCGTTGAAGCGTGCTAACAACACTTAGTGGGAAATTGGTTGAAATTGAAGTCTTGATTTTTTCATTTATTTCTATTTTGTTATATTTATTCTATTTTATAACATAATTTAATTTGCTTTCAGGTTGATTCTCTAATATTAAGAATACAGGAAGGTCACACCAAATACCCATGCTTTCTTTGCTTGTAAGAGGGCAAACGGTATAAACAGAGTGAATGGCAATCTGGCGAAGCTCTCATAATGTGGTTGCTGAACCTTTAGTTAATCTTAGTCACATCTTGTTTCTTCCTCTTCATATAAAAGTTGGGTTGAGGAAAAATTTTGTCTAGGTGATGGATAAAGAAAGTCCAGCATATGTTTTCATAATACAAAACAAAATCATAATAAAAAGTCCAAACAAGTACTACTTACTCCCTACAATTCCTTCGTCCGGCTTCTTCTGGAACACTATGTTCAAGTCTAATACGCTCAGTACCAAAGAGATCTAAACAAGCTCGAACAGATTCAACATAGAGTTACCAAAATAATATGAGTACCTAGTCCAAAGAACAAGTCATACGAGACATAGTTAATATGAACTGTAACAAGTACTTAATAATCGAACGATCTAATTCCACACGCCTGACTTTGGAATGTACGCAGAAATAACAGTACGCCTCCTATCCAGGTGCAACTGCACTGCTACTGCCTGAAAGGAGGTATTTAAAGTAAAGAGAAGAACGGAGACATCCTGCAGCGTGTAAATCGGGCATCCTCCTGCCTTGACCCCAGGAGGACAGAGGAAAGTGCATGGCGAGCCTTTAAATCAGGAGTAAATAACTTTCTTGGAAACCGCCGAAGTTCAGAATAAGTGCGAATTGTTGAGGAAATGCAACGAAGTTTTAATATTTTCTGGGTACGTGCTGCATGTGAGCAAAAATGCATTTTCTTTTATTGCATCTGGACTATTTCCCTAAGAACTGTAAAGACTAGAGGGAGCAAAAAAGAAAAAGGTTCCGCCAAGACATCTGTACTATAGAAAGAGGGTATCAGGGATGATGAGGCATTAACATGTTAGTAGATCATTATTGGTGCCTTAAATATGATTTGAATGGGGAAAATCACAAACAAGAATCATTTAAAATGCTTTTTCTTCTACAATGATGTATATTGAAAAACTTAGAATTTTAACCCTAAACCAAAACTAAGGTTTTAGAAAACCAGGCGTAAATAAAACACGAGCTGATTAAGACAAAGCACCTTTGAATTTTAGTATAGCCAGAGATTATCTAGAATCATTTCAAAAAACTTCGACAGCGGATTTTTTTTTGAGGGGGGGGCATTCTTAGGCTTGTGTTATTGGCCAAGCTGAGATTGAACTGTCCTAGAGAAGAAATTGTAGGAATACCCTGACTTAGGATCTAAAAGTTCCCTGAGGTGCTGCATTCCTTATAGACCGCATTGACCAAATTGAGAACCATTGTTCTGTAAGATATGGCTCTTTCTTGGAAAGCCCGAACAAAGTAAGTAGAAGACGACCTTCGTGCTCGACGTATATATTAGAGTTGCAGGATGGTGTACAAAGTATTGTCCCACAAATAAAATATATCTGCGTAAAATTTGGGGAAAATACTTTGTATACAATTCTGCAATGGACGGAGTAAAGGAAGAACGAGAGATCTTCATAAAATTCTCGGAAAATGCGAATCGACAAAAAACAATAATCATATACTAATTCTTGTGCCAGGGAGAGAAACTCCTAATACAATTTATGGTGTGTAGAAAGACCCCCATTTGAGCAACGTGAATTATATTAAAATTGAAGCAAGAACGAAGTTTGTGAGAGAAATGTTTAACAGCATCATTAATCCAAACAATCTTCCACCACAACTCAACCATGAATTTAATGTTTGGTCACGCTTCCATTTTAAGAGAAATCATGTTGTTCAAATGTGGGGATGGAGGGGCCATTTCCTCTTTATACACATCACAACATGGTTGTAGTTTAACTGCCTGGGATATGAAGTGATATTTGATGATTGATTTTTTTTTTGGGGGGGGGGTCGTTGATTAGCATGTTCCGCGATCTTTTTGAAGATCTCTCGTGCATAAAAGTAACCATTTTTTGCTTTTAAGATATCGTCATGGCGGCACCCAACCAGGAAATCGGCGCCTTTTACTCGAAAGTGAAATATGTAGACCCACGCGCGTGGGTGTTTAGATCTGGTTTCTGCTGTCTCATTGATTCATCTCTGTAATGAATGAATGAATGAGTGAGTGAAAGTGAGGAACTGTTGCACGATGACTGTTCAACTTTTAATTTTTTACTTATTGAAAGTGAAAGAAAATCCTTCTAATCCAATGGAGGGGAAAAGGGCAATTTCTCACTACTGATTGGAGGGAGAAAACATACCAAAGAAACAAAGAAAAAAAATAGATTAAACAAAGATGGAGTGAAATAAAAAATTCCCCACCTTTAATTGATATGATCTGGAATCCGCATTTCAATCTTCATTTTTTTAAAGAAAAGATTAAAAAGAAAAAGATCAAAGCTACCAACCTCAAAATGATACAACCCATAGGAGTGAAATTGACCCTGAACTTGATCCCAAAGGTAGATCATAAATGATTGTAAAGATGTTCCATAGCTAAGGTTTTTAAATGTAAAAATAATAATCATTTAGTCACGTGTGTACTCTTTCGTACCTTACCAAGATCAATTGCACTTATATTTGGTTTTTACTAAATTAAAAAATGCAAATTTAAATTTCAGAAAATATAATATATACATTATAATGATATTTGCTCCCTATTTTACCGGTAGAGAATTTCATAATTTCCATTTTCAAAGTCTTTCCCATTTATTTCTTCCCCGCATGAGGTTACCCCGTGTAGATTTCTGTCTGGTAACTGGAAGAGCTGCGCGTCCTCCGGGCCCTCGTGCCTGCAGTAGAGCCCTCATCTGGCACGGCCCACCTGTCAAGTGCGCACAGCTAAACCCCTTCCCCGTCCCACTGTTAGCAGGACCTGGGTCTTTATATCTTCCACTCTTTTCACTCCGTACATTCAGCACTTTCCTTTCCGATCTCTCCTTACAAACTTCTGACAGGCATGGGGCATCCTGTGAAGACTGTTACACATCGTCTTGAATGAGCGGCACGTCTCCCCGGCCCTAGTGCCCCTAAGGAAAGCCAAACTTCAACTCGTTGACGGGCCCATCTATGCACCCCCTTTCCTCTAAATGTATCCCCTCCTTATTTCTCTTAAGTTTAAGGAGCTGACCAGCTAACCTATGATAAGGTTGCCACTTCCGAGGCAAGCGCGGACCCCCAGTGTGCCCACGGTATGGTCTTCTCCAGGAATCAGGGGCGGTTTTAGGTTTTGCGGGACCCTAGGCCCAGTGCTCTTGCGGGCCCTCAAATCAATGGGGGGACCGAATCGTTAAAATAATATTTTTAAAAATATCCAATTTATTGATAATTAATTAGCTAAATGACCATTTCACAATTGAATATTACACATTTGTTTGTTTTTAAGCTTAACACTACAAAATAACTAAATAATAATAATGAAAGATAAAAATGATGCAATGAGTGCGTTTTATCTATTGCAGGGAATTCGTCCAGTTGACTCGATTATATCTTAGTAAAAATGCTTTTATAGCCTTCTTACTTTCAAACTCTTTGCTGACATCAGTAAAATTAAACTCTTGATTTCTCATAGTCACTGCTCAAGAGGGTGAGTGAAGACAAAAGGGTCCTGCCCCATGGTGTTTCTTAGATAATTCTTAATAAGCTTCCTCTTGAAGAATGATTGCTCACCAGTGCAGTTTGTGACAAACATAAAGAGATAGATTCGTAATACGATTTCAATATTAGAAAATGTTTCTAGGGTTCCATGTTGGTGTAGCACTTTCAGGTAAATTCCTTTGAAATGCAAAGGCTTTAACTCCACCCCAGCTTCTAAGTCCTTAGGATATGAAGACACAAGATTTTTAGCTGATGATTTAAGGTCAGTGTTTGTTTTGTTTGAGATTTCTGATTAAATCCCAAATTTCTCTCAAAGGACGCTCTAAGTAGCCATGCGTTGTTGAAATGCATCATAAAGCATGTCAATGATGGGCAAGAATGCAGTCACTCTAAACTCCTCTCTCCCTATCACCGTAACATCTTCCGCGGAGTCTAGTTCATCATGGTGACGCTTGCGTTTCCTAATACGCTGCGTGTCGGCGTAGTATGCATTATTACTTGTTATGTCACTGGGATCACATTTAGCCATAGCTTTTGCTTCAAAGGCATCGAACTGGGTCTATAGCAAATTGTAAAGGAGACGAGCAGTTGGACAGCTGCACTAATGGAGTGCTCAGACTTTTTTGCAACTGGATATTGTTACTCCGAAATCTTTCCAATACCGTATCCCAAACTTCGAGGAGAAACACTGTTTCAATTTTTTTCAAACCTTTCAAAAGACCACTTGCTTCAGCTCTTGTTTAGGCTGACTAATTCTGACCTAGGGAAAGCTATTCTAAAACAATGATATTGTCTTTGTATTCTCTATTAAGAGCGGCTACAGCATCTGCTGGTGCTGACCAACGGGTGTCTGAAAGTATTTTGACTACTTGCAACTTTTTTTCTTTATTAGTTGGTAGTACCTCACGATGTCTCATCCAACGATAAGTAAATGCAACAAGAAAGGAGTACATATTTTGTATCAGAACAAACAATGACACTGAGCAGGACAACTTTCTGCACCACACTTAGCTACCAAGTTTAAGGAATGAGCCATACATAGTGTCAGAGATCAGAGAGAGAGAGAGATAGAGGGAGAGAGAGAGAGAGAGAGAGAGAGAGAGAGAGAGAGAGAGAGAGAACAGACACTTGGCCGACCCTTTTTGTCTGCGCTAATGAAGACGCAAAATCACGAGAGGCCGTGGTGGCCTGAAAGCCCCTCATCGCGGAAAGCTGTGAGAAACTTGGAGGTCTCATTGGGAGTCGGACAAAGTTTCGCCTCGCCGGCTTAGGAACTTTCCTGCGATCGTGATAATAGGGCAAGACTACCTCGCCGGCGATGCGTTGGACCCTCGAACCCTCCCCTTCGGGTGGAAGGGGGGGGGGACCCCATTAGACCCCACTATAAATCCTCTGGGGCCAGAGTTGGAAGGCAGTATCCGCCGCATGCCCGCCCCGTCAGTATCCGCCGCTTGACCGCCCCGTCAGTATCCGCCGCCTCCCTGTCCCCGTCAGTACCTGCCATCTGCAATTCTCCGCTATTCGCGTCCCGTTGGACCCTGCACAATTCCTCGCAGAACCCCTCAAGCTCCGTGTATTCTCGTTTAATTCGCGTGAGCCTACCCCGTACTCATTGTTACCCGCTCCTTGAACGCAACGCTTCCAGTCTCGATTCGGAAACTCGAAGACAAGATCTAAGTTCATCCTGTTTTTAGGCATTATCAAGAGACTATTATTTGAAATTTGCGCCAAGGCAAGGATTACTCCCTCGGACCAAATCTTCGAGGTAACAGCAACGCGCAACTTCCTGTGCAAGTGCTCTCTCTACCCCCCTCTCCCAGTGTAAGCCTCCATCGTCGGCTTCGTGTACGCTCAATGTCATTCGATCGACCCTTCGGTCAGTATTGTTCTTTCGTGTATACTGAAACCGTCCCCGCCAAGCATTCCCCCCCCCTCACTTTTTAAGAGGCTGAGACTCGTGTATATCTAATGTGTTGTATAGCTTGCTTCAAAACCCCCTGTTAACCTTTGTAAAAAGAATATTAATTTGCATATTAGTAAAGTTATTTTTGTACTCGTTTTTCTATTGTTCCAGAACCTTTCAAGATAGCTGACTATTTGGCCAAACTAAAATTCAGTTAATTTGCACTCTGTCTGTATTATAAATCTCCCAGGCACAAAGCCGTCATCTCTCTTGGCTGAGAAACGCAGGAAGGTTGAACTCGACCTTAGTCTACGACAGATAGTATGTACTCAGCTTTACTACACTCATATTTGATTATCTGTTTAGTCCCCTGATATTTACCGGACATATAGTTTGCGTTGTCTTAGGACTTTCCTCGGCAGTCGACCTCTGCAATATTATTCTCTCTAAGAAAATCAAGAACAGTTGAAGCAATATATCTGCCAGTGTGGCTTAGCATGTGAATGAACTGCAAAAACCTTTCAACTGGACCTGTAGTATGAAGTACATAATGCATTGTAAAAGAAAATTGATCCACTTATGAAATATCAGGTGTGGAGTCAACAAAAATACAGAAGTACTTTGCTGTTTTTACTTCATCTGTTATTGATGACATAACTTTTTCTGCCATTATTCTAATGATTTCTTCAGAAATGCTATAGGACAAATAGGAAGTATGACCACTACTTTTGTTTACAGGTTTCTTTTCATATTGTTGTACTAGATTAGAGTCAATACGGGCACTCGCAGTCTTTCGGTATATCATTTCGACTACAGTTTTCCTGTGCTGATCTGACCTACCGTGAGATTATATGGCATACCTAGCATTCTTCCAGTCATTGAAGCTAATTGTGAATGAGCTTTACTCCTTTGACATAAGCTTGCAATGAAAACAATACACTGTACTAGTTGTTTTAGAGTAACAGAGCCATTTAAAATTAATTTCTTGGCCAGATAATGAATGAGTTCGAGTAAATAATGTCTTTATACAGTGACGGGTTCTGTTTAGCTCTTTCACAGCAGACTTTGAAGTCACCATCGCAATGTCTACATTCTGCTCTTTCCCTTTTCAACCAATAGTCACACACATTTCCAGGAATTATTTTGGCCATAATCCAAGATCAGTTTCAAATCATTGTTTAGTAATTGTATTCTTAACTTTCATTTCTTCTTGTGTCTCCTCGTTGCAAATATGTTCAGGTTCAATTGCACTAACTACAATAGGTTCAATCCTAGATGTGGGTTAACTTGTAGGGGTGCAAAGATGTATCAGAGAAAAATTCCTTCCAAATCGATAATATAAATAGCCCATTAAATTACCAACTCAAAACGGACTCCCCGTAGCGTGATAGCTAGGGTACTGGCATTTGGATTCAAAGACCCGCGATCGAAACTCCCAAAGTCCACAATTTTTACGAAGAAAATTCACGAAGAAAACGGAAATCAAGGAAAACACTTTAAGGGCCACTCAAGAAGACTCAAGATAAAATGGATCGCCTCAAGAAAGAAAAACGGAAGAAAATCAAATCAACAAGAAATCATCACGTTATCAAGAATTAAGAAGAAATCATCACGTCATCAAGAATTTGGAAGGAATCACCTCATCAAAATAAATACAAGTTAATATGAAGATAAATCAAGAAAAGAAAACAAAGATCAAGAACTAACCCAGCCAACTTAAAGGAAGAAGGAATCTCCGCCAACAAGAATACCAAGAGTCAAATAAATGGAAGACAAGGGGGCAACTTCAGTCAAGAAGAAATAAATAGATTCGAATATAGAAATCTCAAGATGAATGATATTGATAAATAAATATAAAATATGCCTCCCCTCCCCCATAAACTTACTTATCCAGTTGTTTCAGGCATAATTGGTGTCTCAACTGATTCAGATTCAGTTTGAGTTTGTGATTTTGCAGAATCAAATAACATAGGGTATATCAACCATTGAGTTATTTTTGGTAGTTTTTTATTCTTTCGATGGCTTCTTCCTTTTCTTGACGTTTAATAAAACCAGCTTTGTACTCTCTCCCTTTATTATGATCACGACTTGTTTATTTCTCCATTGTAACTCAATGTAGCCTCACTGCCTTATCCTGAAACAGAAAAGCCTTAGTATTAATATTTTTAATTATTATATATCTATAAATAAATATATATATATATATATATATATATATATATATATATATATATATATATATATATATATATTTATTTATATATATATATATATATATATATATATATATATATATATATATATATATATATATATCAAAATACATTTTATAATAGACAATATTTATTATAAATTGACAAATATAAATTTATGATTAATATTTTTTAAGAAGATACCATTAAAAACGTTACAATATCAATTTTTCACAATGTAAACAATTCATTCACCTTCGCTTTCTTCTTTTGCAAATCCAAAACAATGGGTAAATTCCACAACTAATTAAAAATAATTAAAGACCGAAATAGACCACGGAATCTGATGATCTAACGAAAACGATGTCTATCAAAGATGATGTTTCACCCATAACATAATATTTACATTTATTGAATTCTGAAGCTGTTACACACAGTGTTTAGTGTGTTACACACTCACAATGCACTCCACTCCAACTAATTGATCACTCGTATTATTTATAGTGAATTCAACGTTATATGTGAAGGCGCGGGGCACTAGGCCATGGCCTACTCGGCTTATTGGTAAAACCGCCCCTGCCAGGAATGAATACTGACTCGGTGGGGACCATTGAGTCAAACTTCCATCCCCGGCAAAGATCCTCCCAAGCGGATACGGGGCTCTGGGGGATCAACAAAGAGGAATAGACTCCTCTTTCCGATTGAGCTGCGCAGAAGGCCTGGTCTTTTGCCATTTCAGTGACGAACCAGGGCGAGGTTGACCTTTCCGAGAGAAAGGGTTATCGATTTCCCCCTCGTGGGTGGAGAAAAGACGGAGCCCCATAATCTCATTCCAACAGAAGAAAAAAAAACTATAAAAATAAACTAAAAGGACAAGGTATCTTATCCCTTTGGGCAGTCTTAGGAAAGGTGGGTTCCCTGCCGAATCAGCAGGTAACCAGACTAAAGATGGCTCGTCCAGCCCAGAAAAAAACGACAAGGTGAGTTGGGTCTCGCGACCTCGCCCTCCCCCCCCCCCTCGCTCATTAAGAGGTTCTCGGTGTTTTCGAGCATGCTGCTTTTAAACGATTTTTCAGTATCAGTTTACTGATGCAAGCTTGGCATCCAAAGAACACATTTTTCATCAGTGTCAGCCATTAGCCAAGGTTTTTGGTATAGGACCGAATATCTCACGTTTTTTTCGGACATGACCCTTTAGTTGAATGCGGCTGACCCTGTTCAGGCGGCCATTGTGAGTGTTCTTCGTAAGGGGAGAAGTTTATGCGAGGGAACTCTTTGACTACTCCTTGGAAGATATCACAGAAGGCTGGCCGACCAAGGAGCTGACAAAGTCGAGCCTGTAATGAGAAAAGAGGGAGGAGGCTCGGGACCTACCTCTACACTCCTTATCATGTTTGACCGTGACAGGATCCCTGAGTCCGTGCGAGCTTGTTGTTAGCGCAAAAAAAACATTCGTGCCTTTAATGCGGGGGTGGTAACATTGCCACCGGTTCGGCTATATGAATCTAACTGGCAGATGTGCTAAGTCTGGTCAACCCTAAATCTGTGTTAACCTGTTAAATGCATACAGCGCCTAGGCAGAACCCTTCCGCGTGTTATACCTCCCCCGGGGCACTGCTCTGCTAAATATGGCGAAAATATGGGTTCACGCTGCGAACTATGTAAAAACCAAAAGCCCCCTTCCCCTCCACATGACTCCTTTGGAAAAAGAGAATATGCCTCGCGTCTCCACCGTGTCGATAGACTCACAGGAATGATATCTTCAGAAGTTGATGGTGAGCAATTCTGTGGGCCTCATAAGACTGTCTCCCAAATGGAATTTCAGATCCCTTGACAATGCCTGAGGATGGAAGAGACACTGAAAAGTCAGGCCCCCTTAAAGGATTAGATAACTCCGACAATAATGCCGTCCCGCCATACAAAAGGTTTCTAGGCAAGACGAAAGAAATACTGATACATCGTGCCAAATCTCGTCAAATAAGCCCTTAAGGGCAGCAGCGCCTTCAGCACTATCTACGGCCAAAAGCCACAGGAGTACTGTTTGCAGGAAGGGCTCGGCCATTCCCTTGAGGGTCTTTACTTCAAGGAGGGCTCGCTCCCGCATCACTTTCTTTCGAGTCCCGAAGGGCATTTTTCTTGAGTAGAATTGGTATGGACTAAGGGCTAACTAGGAGAGATATGGAAGCTCGTCTCCTCCCTCTCCCATTAAGTTTTTGGTATTCAGGAGCACATGACAGACGTGTGCCCCTGCCGAATCTCACAGGGTATAAGAATTTTTCAATACCGTCACAATGTGATGGGGTCTGAGAAGATGGCTGCGCAATTTAGAAGTGATATAATGTCTCTGTTCGCTATTTTTTTTTAATACTTGTTTTAAGACAGGGGCAATGCAGCTACACCTAGATAGAAGATATACTATTCTTTCAGGGCATATTCTACGATCAGCCTAACTCAATGTGGTGGACTTTCACTACGTCGTGGCAGGGCAGCCGATCCCCTTTTCTTCTTATCGGGATTATTAACGGTTGGCACCCCCAATAAGGGAGGACTAACTACACGATTAATCCCAGTGGGCAGTTCCTGTCGAACCTAATCGAATAGTTGGAGAGAGGTTTCCTCGATCTATCTTTGGTCTTTCCAGATGAACATCCTGATTTTGGTTGAAGGTATTCGATAACCTTCATACTAGTGATCACTTTATCTTCTAAATGTGATTTTCTGTGCCGCTACCACCTGAGAAACTACATCGGTGGTGCTTGGGGCGGGCAGTGTGGCCCAAATTTCGAAAACTACTTTTTTCTATTGCAGTTGAGGAAATAGGTTGGTTGATGAGGCCGTTTACTTTTTCTCTGGCAATCTCATCGCCCTATGCCTGACTATCATTCAATGAATATCTGGCCTTTTTGAAAGCCGTCCGGTTTCTTGGTGGTTGACCGAGTTTGAGACGGCCTTCAGAGAGAGAGAGGCAATATGACTATATGCGCTACAAGTGTAACCCGGGGTTCATAGTTGGTGAATTCCACCAAGCAAGGGACAGATTCCGTTGTTTTCAAAGCACGCTCGCCTCTCCTTCGTGGGCATACGCCTGTTCACTTAACGGCAAGATTCCCTTGCGTTGGTGTAGAAATGATTCAAAAAGATTCGAGGCAAGTTCTCGCAGGACCCCCTTGATGTCGTCCAGTAGGACGGGGTCGCAATCTCAGATCCTCGTCCCCGGCACAATTCTTTGCGACTATTTCCCGCATTATCTAACCAGGACATAGTTCTGCCATCAATTTAAAGCACGTCGTAGGCTCGCTGAACGTCGTCGATTGGACTTAACCCCCTGAGGCGGTGAATTCTTGAACGACCTCCTGTTTACGCTAAGTGAGATACGCTCCGTTCACACTTCGTGCGCGGAGGCCACCCTTGGCCCAGACGATATATCGTACGCTATGCTTCGACACATAGATAAACGAGCCATGGTGTTTGGTTATTCTTGTTCTAAATGATGTATAATTGTGGAAGTTGGAGTCGATCCCCCACATTGGTCTCGGTTTGGCGATACTACCTTCCACACATCCCCTGTAGAGAGAATCCTTGTCGATGCTGGTGAGATGCTTCTCACTGTAATATGCACACCGTTCCTTAATGCGCTTGTACGTGCGAGCCCAGCGACTCTCTCAGTCGCAAATGACCCTCATTTCATCCACGACCAATCTCGATGGTACCAATCGTTTGAGTTTAGAGAAAGGTAACTCCTTCGAAAGTTCGATGAGCTCTCGGGCCATAAGTACCTTTGGTCCTGCCCAGGATGCCGTCATGAAGAGTCTACATTTGAAAGTTTATCTTTTTGCATCTGTTCCAAAATCCGTAATAGCATAGAGCCCCGGCGTATGGCATTCGAATTTCTTGTAGCACACGTCATGATCCTCTGGTGCCAGTTTACACGGATAACTCCAAATCAGAAGAAGAGGTCGACTTCCATGACTTATCTCTCTTGTTTGAAGCTGGCGAGTCTCTTCCGGACTATGTGTTTATCTTCACGACCGAGCTGGTTACAATAGCACACTCACTCGATAGATTATATTATGAATCGTTCCCATTTTGGAGACTGGATTGTGATATATTGTAAATCACAGGTCGTACTGAGTGCCTCTTAACATTGGAATTTCTGCACCTCAAGGTTCGCAGTATCCGTGTTGCCATAGCTGATGAGAGCCGTGAGAATATCGAGACTAGAGATGGCTATAAATGAGCGCAGTATTGAGGGCGCCCAACAATGTACTAAGACTGAACAACCGGATCAGCGTTTTGCTGTCACTCACTCTGCTACGTGACAGAAATCAGTCATCCCTTCGGGCTGCATACCAAAGAATATGGTAGACTAAAATTTAAAGATGCGTGCCAATGCGCCACGAGTTTTCTCTTGGACTTACTCCTTAACCCCATGAAGGATTTAGTTCGTTTTTTGTTTACTCCGAATCAGAAATTCTCGCGGGACGCAGCGTCATCTGATACAATGCTCCCTTGAATCTTACCCTGACGATTACCCGGTCCCCCCAGACTGTGCGGCGCATTCAGTTAGAATCTCCCAGGTATCGGGTTGATTAGCGGTCGTTATCGATTGTCCCTAGTACTTGGGACGGATTCGTGCACATCGGATTGTGGTATTGTTGAGTTTTGGATAAGGCAAACCTCCTCCATAGTATCTAGTTGGTTGGGTTTTGAATGCATTTTCAGACGCCTGACGGAGATGGGACTCCTACCGGCGCATGAGCGTGCCATTTTTTATCGTTGCTTTTATTTTTTTGGGGGGGTCTTTGATTTTTTGGCTTGTTGTTGATTTCTTTTTCGGTTAGTAATTCCGGCGGCTATGCCCTTGATATCAGTTGCCAGTCGTGACAAAAAAATCATAGTATTTTCCTTGTAACACATAAAAATTACTTATTAGCGTAAGCCAATTAAATTTTCCTCCTAAGCAAAGAACAGAGCGATATAAAGTAATCATTAAAACACAAAATAAAGATAAGTGCTGATTCTCACTGTTTGTATGAAGATCTTCATCACACCTTGTATTTAGATAATTAAATGTCATATTCTCTTTTAAAGATGCAAAAAATTACATTCCATATCATCTTTTGAAGATGCCTAAGCATGTACTGTACGGGGAAGATTTTAATTCAAATTCCAGACTTCCTTTAATCGAATTTGAGATCAAAATTCAACATTAATATTTGAGAAAAGGTTTTAGGCTATTAAGTCCAGGTAGCCTATTGGAACAAGGGCCTACCCCAAAGTTTAGGTGCTGAAAAGAGGTCTTTTTAATTTCATTTTGTTTAATATTTGACGAAACTCGAAGAAAACTTCCCGATATAGGACACCGTCTTTATGCAAAACATTTCCAGGTATAGGAGAGTTGCACTTCTGCCCCACTCTCTAGCAATATAGTAGTTTGTTCATTTAGCTATTTGAGTCTGTCACACATTTTTACCTTATTCACAATTCTATTTTCTGCTGTTAACCCATTGCAAGAAAAAATATACGGCATGTTCTGTTCCTTAAATTTATGCATTTGTTTTCGAGACACGAATTAAACGAATATTCCTCTCCTTCCCGCCTTTCTCATCCCAACGATAGAAGAATAAGAGACATTTGTTTATGATTAGACATATATAAAATAGAATCAAGTAAAATTGACGCTAAAAATAGCGTAACAATCTATTCTTACGAGAAGGCGACTCACATTGCGCGGTACTCTCTTCAGTAATGGCGGCCATATTAAAGCTACGAGATCAAGGTGAGCACATTTTAATGACGTCATTCCCTAATAATAATGATTATTATATTGCAAACTAAACGGTCACTCATGACCTCGCTGTAATTATGTGGCCTGCATAATGTGCAATGCAATTTCGTTCTAACGAATAATGGATGATATTTAATTTCTCAGTCTGCCATTAAAGTAATTAATTTGCAATTTCGGTCATTGTTGTTGAAAATAATGATGCAGTGGGGCAAGAAGCCATTAGTTAGAAATAAAAGTAAATATGTAGACGAGCGGCCCGGCCGAGAAAAAAAAATTGGTGTAAATATTATGGTTCACCCGTGTCGGAATATTCATGCGCGTTTGAGTCCTTTTCGAATTATAGCTGCCGCCATTTTTGTTAAAGCATCCATCTCTGTAAACGTCAGAACATTATAACAATTAGGATTATATACTGGGGGGCTGTGGCCCCCAGACCCCCCAATTTAATGAAACTCAGGATCATCGCAATGTCGTCCACGCATCGTGTTTACCCCCCCCCCCAACCCCCGAGCTTCCCCTTAAATGTACTCCAAAAACGTGAAACATTTTGGAACACGGACGAAACAGTACATCTTATCGGCCGGGCCGCTCGTCTACATATTTACCGAAATAAAAATATCAATAAAGGGTAAAGATAGAAAAACCTTTTTAACATTACACCATCATTTATTATTCATTATTAATGCAATATGCCTACATCCCACGTCGGAACATTATTTTTCTTTTCTTTTGTTCTGGGTTAGTTTGGTGTTTGGGGATTTTGTTGTTGTTTTTTGTCTGTCGTTTTTTTTGTTATTGTCTTTTTTGCTTCATCTATTTTAATATAACCTAACTATTCTTAACATAATTAACGCAATATACCTCGAACCAAAGCCGTAACATGCTCTTTCCTTGTTTTCTTTTTGTTCCGGGTTGGTTTGAGTTGTTTTGGTTTGTTTTGTTTTTTTTTCTTTGTCTCTGTCTTGTTTTTATTATTGTCTTTTTTTTGATGAGTCTATTTTAAATTATAACCTAACTAAAAACTATCCTGATTACGGCTAGACCAGGGGTGGGTTAACCCTCGGGCGAGGGCGAAATTTCGCCCGCGATCCCAATTTTTATCGCCCCTTGAGTGATATATTTGTATATCACTATCCCAATTTCCGTCGTGGCAGTCAATAAAAATGTTGCGTATTATTTTTTGTTATGAGGTAATCCATGAGTCTATCCCACCATGTAATAAATTTAAACAACATTTACAAAGATACAAGAGTCAAATTTTATTTATCGCCCACCCACTTTTTTCATTAGAAATTTCGCCCACGGCTCAAAAAAGTTTTCCCACCCTGATATAGACAGTCGCCAGGAGGGACCCTCATAAAGCAAACAAATCAACATAAACCATTTTTTTTAGTCGTTTGTGTGAATAGACGTCACATGGATTAAATTTAGGAAGAATCTCATAAATAAAGTTTTGCTCTTGTCTAATGTGACCAAGAAATTTCGTGTGGCGAGGGGTTTGCAACCTACGCGGAGAAATAAAAATGCAGTTTAGCCGTTAGAATTTAATCTACCAAATATTTGGCTGTCGAGAAATTAACATCGTATTCGAAGACGTGAGAAATATTTCTGGGAGTAGTTTAAATGTCCCAAATTCGATGCAAGTTGTTTAAGATAACTATAGTAATGCACAGAACTTGTTAAAACTTTAGTTAATGTCTAGGCTTTTGTGGAGCTGCATGTTGCAGAACCCTTTATAAATGATGTCGGCAAGCGAAACACATATTACATCATGCTATAAGTATATAAGAAAGGGTAGAGACCGCCATATTGCAAGTAATCTTGATGCTCTTAATGCCTTTGAAGAAAGAGGCTAATCCTCGACCGGACACCCGTCAAATGGCAAGAATTTTAAATGTCAGTAATGAAACAATGCGTAAAAATCGTATAAACACAGAAAAGGTCCACAAAAATGGCATTTGGGTGTCACATGAACTGTCTGCAGGACAACATTTACAGCATACGAAATTTCCGTGAGCCATTTCTAGGCAGGATTGTTACGAGATATGGCAAGTGGCTTCTTTAGTACAATGCAAAGTGTAAACAATTACTGCAGACCAACATGTTCGACAAGTACAACGTTTAAATGAAGCTCTTGAACAAAATCATTCTTCACTGGTCAAGCGAAAGGGTTTGTCCTCCACTTCTATGGCAACGCATGCTCTGCCTTGTCACGTTGGAAAAATAGATGATGCGTCATATTGGGAAGTTCTTCCCCATCTTCCACATTCACCAGACCTTACCCCATGTAATTACCATTTATTTAAATCATTACAACATCAGCTAAAAAAATAAGTTTAATCTGATATGAATGAGGTTGAAATGGATATCAAATCATAGATTTCCTCAAAACCAAATGAATTCTTCAAGAAACGTATCCACTGCTTAATTAAACAATGGGGATCATGGCAATAATGATGAAAACTAGTTAGCTGAATATATGATTTTTGGATCAGTTCAAGATAAGGTACCTAAATTCATTCAATTCACGAATAGGCAGCTCGTGCAACCTCATTTCAAGAATAGGCACCTGTCCAGGAATCAATTTAAGATAAGCCACCCAAGGTCGCTCAATTCAAAATAGGCACCTTGCGCAAATAAAAGACACCTATGACTTGTATACGACTCACAAGTTATCTGATAAGGGAACATAAAAAAGGATCGTGTAAAGATAAGGCATCCCAAAGTTTCTTCGACCCTAACATAGCCTAACCTAACCCAACCTAATCTAGAATAGATTAGGTATTTGTAGTTCAGTAATACGCAACCTCAATTCAAATATAAGCACCTCATTTATGTATAATTCAAGATGAGGCACCTCAGGTGCCTTAGCTTGAATTGATCCGAGGGGGTGTATATTAAAAGTGATTGTTATTTTCATTTGGAAATAAGAACCTGAATTTCTTGTCAACCTAATAGTTTCCTTTGTTTCAGATATTTTTTTCCCATCAAAATAGAAGTCTATCCCTGCTGCTTGAATAGAACTCAGGTTTTTAAGCAAAACACTGTTGAAGTCTCACTTTGAGGGAATACTTATCAAAGCATCTTTGATGCGAATCTGATTGCTTATAGGCAAAATAAAAGGCTAAGCATATGCTGCACAACTGCAGAATTCAAGGTGAGCCTATCTTAAAACCTACAGTGCTGGTCAACAGCAAATGAGTTGTATTTTTGTAAGATAATTCACGACCACGCTGCATCTGAGTACTGCGAGATATACTGAATTATTTCGGTTAAGATTTACCGTTTTATCTGACACTCTCTTCACATTTCTCTTTTGGATTAGTTGCTTTTTTCTTTAGAGAATCAGATTCGCAATGAAAGATTCTTTAAAAGTTAAACTTGAAGAAAGACAGTTTGCTTTATTTGTTTTTTGCTTCAAAGCCTAAAGGGTTTTATTCAAGAGGCATAATCTTTAATTTTGTTTGTAGCCATAAAAGTTTGCACAAATTTCCTTTCTCTTTTATTGGTTTAAAAAAATGCACGAACTTTTATGGTTTTGGAAGCCTATGACCGGAGAAAACTTGCAACCAAGGAAGCCTATATCCTTACCTGTCTGGTTTCTTTTGTCAAACAAAGAATAGCTGTCGTGATTTGGACAGTCCTTCCGTCAGGTTCCTTCATTTCCCAAAAGGACCAAGTTAGTGCCAGCCTGTATTTGGATATTATGAGTCGTTAAGTTCATTCTATGGTCATCATGCTGTTTCTCAATAAGGTGATGTAGAAAATTATAATGAACCCATACATGGTATGAGTGGCTCTAATATTAAATTCATTATTTGACCTGGTCGAAAAAATCGAGGCTTTGAATATCATAAGACAAATTTAAGGCTATCGATAAGTGTTTCAAGGGAAAAATATTACAACAATCCTTTGTGGAAATTATTCAAAGAATGTAAGACTATTTCAAGAAGGGAAGAAGGTCCATGGAAGGCAAATAGTGACCAAAACACTACTAAAAAATATATATTGAAGCACTAATCTTCCTCATGTTAGTATATATAAATAACTATATGGCATTTAATTTCTCCCAAGTTTAGACGTCGTAGTTAAAATTGATATAACCACGCGATGGCAGAATTATTAACTATACGGCTTCGGGGGCAATTCGCAAAAATACGCTGCCAAAAGTAATTAGTTTTATGAGTTATAAAATATTTGCTTCATCCATTAGTTTTTAATGCTGCAATATTTGAAAAGATATTTCATTAAAAATTCTCTTTAATTTCCAGAGGATACCCATTTAATTACGATTTAATATTCGTTTTCTATGACTTTTAGTTATTAGTTTTTTTTTATAATAGCAATTAATGATATTATTGAAATAGAATTGAAATGTGATTAACGCTGGGAATACTAAAAAAATGTTTACATCTTCATATCACTTCAGTTTAATTATTAGATGTGTAATGCGTTAATACGATATATATTTATAAGCAATTGTGGTCAGTATGTTTCGTACATTAACGTTTGTGGGCTACGTTAAACGAACACGAGGTACCTAGGTTAATAATTAAACCTTGCCTATACTAATAACGAAAATTAAGTGATAGGTAATATGCCTTTGTGTACATTATTATATATAGTCACGAATTTATCATTATAATATTTCATAAAGCAATTTTTTTAAATTTTAGGAGTTTTTTCTATTTATTTTCAAAGTAACATCGAAACCTTTGTAGTGGTGCCTATCTGAATGGATGAGTTTTTGTTGTTTTTAAACTAGTTTAGACCCTCTTTTGTCCCCCCAACGGATTTATCCAGACCTAGCGAAGAGTAAGAAGAAGAAATGAATAAATAAAGTGAACTGAAAAATAAAATTAGGTAAAAAGATGAGGAGTGAGAAGGATTGCTACATCTAAGGAAGGGCAATTCGAAAGCCTCATGGAACAAAAAGTACCAAGAGCACACGTACGGGGAAGTACGACTATAGGACCCACTTAGAATTTTAGAAGTAGGAGTGATAGCTCTAAACATGGAAGGTTAGAGATGGCAGGTGTATTGTACTTGTTAATATTTAGTCTTAAGGTTTACGAGGGAGAATATCCCACCTCGTCCTTGATGAAGGGGGTTCCTCAAACCTGGCGCGGAGTTAAAACAAGTTCTATTGATCGATATCAGGTTCGGAACTAAAAGAAATAATCCATTAGCTTTGAAAGAGCTTTGGGAGCAGCGGGTGCACAAGTTCAACAAAGGTCAATGAAATATCCGCAATTCAAGATGAACGGAGATATATTGTGCGGTATATTATATATCTCCAGATTCCGCGGCACGTTCCATCCCAGGGCTAGGAAAAGGGCTCTAGGAAGCCATTTCATTGTAGATAAGACCTATTTTTTAAAATTGTAACCTCGTTTTCCCATTCTTTTTTTTGAGATTCAGAAGATAACTGGAAAAATAAAAGGATTAGGGGTTTGACCCGTTCTCACACTTAATGAATGCTTAGTATTATATTTAAAGGTTGGCTAGTTTGGCCGATATAATAATTTCGGGCAATCTTTACATGGAATTTTATAAATATAACCTTTTATGTTGTGCGAAAAAGTTTTTGATCAAATTTTTAAATTTGTTTGTTAGTTGAAAACTAGATTTAGGTTAAAAATCTTAGATTCTTTTGTTAAAGGAACTAAGTTAATATTGCATGGAAGGGAGATGTTCAATGGTTGAGGGAGTAATCAATTTATTATTTATTGGAATAAAAACTAAGAGGTACATTCATAGAAGTGAAGACTGATTTTTCTTATTGCAATGTCATGGGGCTGAATAGAATTGAATGTAGGAAGTAACGGTAGTTGATTTTCTGTAGACTTTGTATTTGAAATCAATATCTGTTCTTTGAATTAATATATCTACGAATGGTAACCCTCGTTGGTCTTCTTCTTAACTATACATACTTGAAAATACATGTTCAATGATGAATATAAGCCTTCAAATTTATCTTGTTTAGGCTATAAACAGATTATGTGGTCTATGTATTGGTACCAAAGAGCATTTTCTGGTTGAAGTGAGGGAAGGAACGTGTTTTTTTTTTAAAAAGTGATTTATAAATTTGAAAGTACGGCAAAGACAAGATATCCCATAGCCATGCCAAATCTTTGTTCAGAATATTCTTGGTTAAAAGTGAACTTGCAATGTAAGATGCATAATTTAATTAAATCTATGATAGTGTTTGTGCTAAGTTCAAAATTATGTTTATCTATTTGACTTGACAAACAAATAAATAAATCATTTAGTGGGACTTTGGTAAAAAGAGAAGTCACATAAAAAATAACAAGAATATAATTATTCAAGGTATGAGGGAACCTCTGAATTTGCTATATTAGGTAAACGTTGTTGTTTAGGTGGAAAGATTAAATTGTGCCTACCAATGGGCAGAGTATTTTTACTAAATATTTAGAAAGATTATATCTTATACAACCAACTGAGCTAATAATGGGTCTCATGGGTTTTCTGGGTTTATGCGTTTTTACCAGACCATACATGTAGAGGAGGGTGGGGTCAATTGAGGAACACTGAGTCATTATAAGTATCATTATCTTGTAAGATGATATTCATTTTGGTTATATATTGGTCTCTATCCAGGATAACAAAGGAAGTAAATTTATCCGCCTTATTTATGGAAATTCTTCTATCTTTTTTGTAACATTTTAATCGCCTTAAGGAACATAAGGGAACATCCTTTAGGTTGGTGGGGAGGAGCGGGATTCATATTTATGCTTCTGAGTGCTTATTTTCTCTGTAGGAAATTCCGGGTTGAGGGTCTTTTAGCGTACCCTTCCGACCCCACTATTTTTAGTGATAAAATTTAGCAGGTGACAAAATATTCAACCAATAATAATCTCAGTTAGTTAATATTTTGTGGTATAACATTTGTTTGTAATAATAGCACGAAGACGATTCTCATAGGTTGATATTTGCTTTTCGCATCATTTCTTAATACTTTGTTCCACTCTTCTACGCAAATTTCCCTCAGATGCAAGATTCTGTGGGTTTTTCTTTCGGATTACAGCCTTCAGTATTCGCCATAAATGCTCTATAGGATTGAGGTTTGCCATTGACTTCGCCATGGAAGGAAGTTTATTTTTTCTATTTTTAAACCTTCTTGAGTTAATTTGACCGTGTGCTTGGCATCGCTGTTCTACTGCAATATCCTTTGATGTCGGCCGTAGAATATTTTCGCACTTGGGAGCAGCTTTTCTTTCGATGTATCTTTCGATGCATTTCACCATCCATTCTCCCATCAATGATGTGGAGGGGTCCTGTGCCATGCGCAGTAAAATAACCCCACACTATGAGACTACCTCTTCCGTGTTACACGATTGGGAGGGTGTGCTTAGGATCATAGGCAGTTGTTCCTTCTGCCCTCCAAACGTGACAAGCATAATTTTGGCTGAATATATCTATTTTAATCTCACCTGATCATATAACTTTGTTTCAAAATTCACTTCCCTTTACAAGATGCTCTCCAGCAAACTTAAACGACTCGTTACATGTATTTTATTAAGAATTGGAGATTTGCAGAGAATGCAAGAATGCAGCTCATTATGATGGAGCTCTTTACTAATAGTTATTTTACTCACTTTAGTCCCTGACAATTCTAGGTCATTTTGTAGACCTTTCAGAGTAATCATTTGGATTAGCTTTAGAAACATGTAACGTCGAAACCAATCGTTAATCTTGCGAGCAGCACCGGCTCTTGGCAAGTTGGAGGTGATTTCATACTCGCAATGCTTTCGAATGATAGAACTTACAGTTGCAAAAGTCACTTCAACCCATTTAGAAATGGTCTTATTGAATAATTAATCCATCTGAATGAAGTTTAACTATTTGCTGTCGGAGAGAATGAGGAACTCCTTTGACCTTAAGCATTGCTCACTGTCGAAGTATGGCCAAGTGTATGGGAATATACGCACGCAGGCTCTAAAGTAGGCTAAGCAAGGCAACAACTGTTATTGTTCTAAGAGTGCGATTTGAATAGATAGTTGCAGCTGCGTAACCAAGGAATATTTTTAGTTAGACAACAATCCTAAATATTATCAAGGTCAGGGTTACGATATAAACTAAATATATAGAAGTTGTTCAGACGACTGGTAACCCTAACAACTTGAATTTCATGAAACCCACACATAAGGTCAAGGAGTAATATATATATATATATATATATATATATATATATATATATATATATATATATATATATATATATTAGGGTCGGTCACAGATATATAGTAAAAATTTCAAAGTGAACTTTTTGTTTCTGCACTCGTGAATTATTGTTAGGCTTCATGAGAAACTCCCAAATCCGGAGTTTCGTCCAAATCAAAACATGTTGAGGGGTCGCACTGAGTGATCGAAAGTTTGCTTTGCTTTCTCTTAGCATAGCGTACCGACCATACACTGTGTTGTGGGCGCTGCACCTTTAAATATACTTCTTGGTGATGTCAGCTCGTTTTGTGCATACCCCGACGTAGTTTTTGCTGTTATATAGCTCTGTCTTTATAATGTCAGACCCAGAACTAAGCTAAAAACATCCTCGTTTTCTCCTCAGGTCTAAATGGCGAGTTCAAATCGGAAACAGACTGAGCTGTTTTTGTTGGAACAGCTCCTTGAAGCTCTCAGCCAGATTTTCCTTCCAACAGGGAAAGATGTTCTACGGTGACTTTTCTGTCATAGATCGAACAGCAAGACAATCGAAAAGCTGTCATCGACGAAGTCGTCCAAGTTTGGAAACCTGCCCAAATTCTTGTTGTCCCGCTGCGATCAATCATGAAAAGACGAAACCCTCGTTGGGAAGTACGAACTTCGTAAGAAGGCGAAAAAACGTCATTCCGAGGTGGACAAGGTCTCCGACGCCCCCTCATCCGGGACACTTGTCGTCATTGTTCGACATCGCAGCCCCTGCCACTTCCTCCATGATCCACCTCAACCAGGAGGACAAGAACTTTCTCGACAACCAAAGGGGCCAGAGGAAAATGGTCATGAGTACTCTTTGCAAGGAGAGCGTGGCAAAAGAGTCTAGGAAACATGTGAGGTTGGCTGCTGAGAGAAGGAGAAGGAGTTAGCGGAGACTTCGGAGAGGGAAGAGATGGTTGAGTTGGCTAGCGGGATTTCCACCACCGCTTCTTCATCAACTTCTTCGTCCGCCACCAACTCTCCTGCTCGGGAAAGCGCCGCTGCTTCTGCTTTGAAAAGGCTCAAGATCACGAAGGAGCTTGCAGCAGCGTCTGACAGGGTCAAGTTTACCCCTCGCGGAGCCCACCACGTCTTCTCTGCCATCGCTGCAGACCAGGGAATGCTGAGTCCGTCCACCTCGTCCATTCGCCGACACCGGAAGGAGACAGCAGAAGCAGCCGTCAAGGATGATGAAAAGCAAGTACAGGATCACGACGCAGTTCTCGTCCTTCATTGGGACGGGAAACTCTTGCCCGGATCAGAAAGTCAAGGTCATGTTGATTGCTTGGCCATCGTTGTCACCAGTCCCTGCCTAGAAGGAGACAAGCTCCTGGCTATCCCTGTCTTGCCATCCGGTGCCGGAGAAGCAATGGCCAGCAAAGTCTAGGAGACTATCAGACACTGGACGTTCGAAGACAGAGTTGGGGGGTCTCTGCTTCGACAACACCGCTTCAAACACAGGCGTCCATGCTGGCTGTTGCACACTCCTCGAACAGAAGTTGGGTCGTCCGTTGTTGAACTTGGCGTACCGCCACCACGTTATGGAGCTCATCTTGGCCTCAGCTTTCTAAGCCACCTTCGGCGACACTACGTCCGGCCCAGGCGTTCAACTATTTAAACGGTTCCACAAGAAGTGGCCCACTCTAGTACATGCCAATGCTACGATCATCAACGACCCTCGGTTGGCTGACCATGACGAATGGAAGAGGACGACCCTTGAGACTCTTGCCAAGGCAGCCGAAACGATAAGAGACGATTATATAGAGTCCACGAAACTAAAGGCAAAGGCCATCAAGGGGGACGTTTTTACCACCTTCCGAAAACCAGGAGCTCACCACCACGCGAGATGGATGGCGAAGGGAATCTACACGCTCAAGATTACGATGTTCAAGGACGAGTTCGAACTCACGCCGAGAGAACTGCGTAGCCTCCATGAGATGAGTGTGTTCATCATCCTAATCTATGCCCGTGCCTGTTTCGAGACTACCTTGGCCGCAGACACTCCTTTCAACGATCTCACTCTCTTCCAGGATCTCCACAACTACAGAGACCAACTCAAAGATCTCGGAGGCCACGGTGAAGACTTTCAAGCGGCACTTTTGGTACTTGGGAACGGACCTAATGTGTGTAAGATATATAGTATCCTCCATTACTCCTACTGAATATGGGGCCGAGAGGTCACGCAATTCTCCAAATGAAAGCTGCAGCATGATTTCAATGCTATACCTCTGATACCCCTTTGCGGGGCTAGTAATAAAAAAGAAAGAGGGGAGCCGTGGAATGGAAAGGAGGGGGGGAGCAAAAGTGCAGGCATGTTAAATAAATCTCTCGGAGGCAAGAGGGATGGCGCACCCCTGCCCCTACCAGGGATGAGTGGACGAATGCCAGTCGCCGACTATCGTGCAAATTTAGTGGCTGGTCAATGGGAAATAGGTGAGAAGGGACTTGTAAATAAAGTGGCGAGGAAGGAGTAAATTGAAAATGTCGAGAACGAATAAAGTCCAGGTAGTATCAATTTAGTTGGGAATTACCGGGAGGCAGTGGACTCAACAGGGTGTACCCCACCTCCAGGTACTAGGTATAGCAGTCTGCACGGGGCGCTTCCTTGCGGAGTCCCTTGTAGGGAAATAAGACGCACCAATTGAAGAAGCGACGAATCCTTCCAGCGAGATGCCAAGGAAGACCAATAAATTGAATATCCATAAACTTGAAAAGCCAACAAAGAAACTCCTAAATGGGAAACATAAATTCCACTTATTTGATTTGATAACAAAATTTCAAGGAACATCTATGTTCAAAGGAACACAACTCTTCGAAATACAAATTGTAACTTTCTTGAGAAGTAAAGAAAACGCTCGAACATGAGACAAATAGAGTACAAGTTCTAACAATCACTTGTAGAAAAAAATGACACCCCAGAGCTGAAAAGTTCAGAAAAGGCAATTTTCCTGATAAGTTCGAAGACCCTCAGGATGCAATCATGTCCATATATTGCAAATTAAAAGTTAAAGCTTTGAACCTATTTTTTCCCGAAATGCGTTCATCGTGTGAGATTGCTCTTTCCCTTAGAACCCCTCTTCACATATTTTCGGTTTACGAGTGATCATTTTTACACCTTCAATATTCTTTTTAAAGAAATTCGGTGCTACAATTATTGGCTCATGACCGCGAAATGGGAGCGGAGGTTGATTCGTGAGATTGGTACGCGTAATCGAGGAATGACGTAACGCTCCTTAGGCGACCAGAACTTTTAGATCTCTTTTCGTGTTCGGTCCATTGTAATTAGCTATTAAATGAACGTATTTTGACAATTGCACGTTATCTGGCCGTATTTTACGTTAGAGAAACGCTACAGAAAATAAACCAATAATAAAGATATACAGCTTTCAAAAGTGTTATTACCTATACTTATCAATTTTTCAGGAAACCCTGCAATGTATCATATATTTGTATACCCTAGTGCCAAAATAATAGAAAAGAACGATAATAATTCGGATCTTAACCAAATTTGGCCATTTTGGGCGAAGATGTGATCTCAAGCTATTTAGCGAGAGAAAAAAAATGCTTGGTTCCTATGCAAATTAAAAATATGGTCAAATGGGTATAAGATCACCCACAAGTATTCAAAATTAGTCCACTACTACTTAGTAATTAATGAAAATGAGTCGATCGGTATATATATTAACTTGGAAGGTGAGGACAAGAAACCCGGTGGTTATTATATATTTACTTCTATAACATTTATATCCTGATCATTCATTTTCAAGTGCATTAAACACCAAAATATTTAAAGCAAAAATCGATTGCTTAAAATTTTATATATAAAAATAGGATAATGTATTTTTTTTAAAAGCTAATAGATTAAATGAAGGTGGTAGAAAATAAAAGTCTAAAAACACAAAGGACGGGAAAATAAATATACGATTAGCTTACCTTCGTTCAGTGAGTTGTTATACTTAAGTGAAGTGGCTTAGAAAAGAGGTTGACTAGAACAGGTTTGATAGTTGGAGAGTTATAATAATTGAAGGGGAACAGCAGTAGATTCATGATGAAGGGTGGCGCGCTTATTTCTGATGTGGATAGATTCTATATTTATTTTTAGGGATGTTTCGTTCATATGAGAATCTATCATTTTAAAATTATTTACAGTAAATTCCGTATTACATGCTATGGCATCGGATAATTGAATGTTCTTTGGGGTTTTTAGTGTTTTGCCGGAACGAAGTATGATACCCATATGAGTACAAGACTGCAATAATAGCAATCAAAATTATTGAACTGTTACTTTATCTGTGAGAAGTCAACATGAACTTTATAATTGAATTCACTTCTCTTTTTAATATTTATTGTAGTATGCTCAAGCGAGCGAACCTGCTGGTTATATATCTTCTACTTTAGCACCGTGGACAAGTAAATTGGTATACAACATGGCTGCACAAATCGGAAGGGGAAGGGGGGGGATCTTATAACTAAGGTAAGGCGATAATTGGTGTGAAAATGAACGGATTCAAGTAGCTTAGTGGCTTTCCCAGTCTCTTAACAAAGAAGGCCATTGGTTTGTAAATAGAGTTTCTGAATTGTTTGCTACAACGTTCTCATACGGTTTTGATACGTTCTAAAGACTCTAACCCTGAGATTATCTTAGCCATCATTAATAATTATCTATTGCGGGGATAGGATATATTTCCATTTATTCTGCATATAAACTTATAACGTTCTATAAAAATCTAAGTGTAATTAATTCGATGTTCAAGCTTATTCTCTGCCTTCGCAGACAGGGGAAGAAAGGACAGTTTTCTTTTTCAGCTCCCAAATTGACCTTTCCAAGAGGATCTGACCTTTATCATAACTACTACTCGTTTCCCTATCGATATATCTATTTTACGCTAGTATCTATTCCAATGGACCTACCCCTCAATGACGCGAAGGCTTCCGGTTGCTTTCTGTCGTCTCCGAATTGGTCACACTTGCGGGATGCCCCGCCATTTGATGGAGCATCAGCCTGCCTTTTATTGTGAGGACTGCGTTGTCCACAGAACTGATCAGCACATTCTTGTTGAATGTCCCTCTCTGGATGATCTTCACGCACGTTGCCTGTCGCGGTACCGGGATGAGCGGGGTCGCTACCGCTTGTCCTTTGTAGTCGGGACGGATTAGTGTACACAGACTTGCGGACTATATGACTTTTTGGAAGATGCTGGCCTCCTCCATTTTATTTGACTCTCTTCGTGGTAGGTCGCATGTTCCTGCGCCGAGGGGAAGGCGGGCCTCCCCCAATGTGCTTCCTTCTTCTTTTTTGTTCTTTGTTTTTGTTCTCTTTATTTTTCAAATTTTAGAAAAACCTAGTACTCGGCTAGAATTTTAATTAAGACGACTTATACCCTTAAAGACATTAGCCAGATGGGCGAATTAAAAAAAAAACACTAGTACCAACCCACTGTTTATCTCTTCCCCTTGTTCCCCCAACGTATAATCTCTTTCAGCAGCGTTGTTTTGTTTTTGCCCAACTATTGCGCGCTGCCGGACAATGAAGTACATTAAAATGCTGCCTTCGTTAATCTTGTATCTATTTTAGCTAGGAACATATTTCTTCCTTAGTGATAACCACCATCGGGTTGAACTATGTGGGGAGATTAAGCCCCAGACTTTGAAGTAATCGTTCATCTCTCGGTTTCTCATTTGTCGAGTCGATCTGCAAGTTGGAAGCGATGTGCAATTGAGTAGTGTTTCATGCCTTGAATTTTAATGTTGTGGTTATTCGCCCTATGGAGTCTCGACTCATGGTCGACTTAACAGGCCATGTCATACGCTGCAGATACACAGTGTTCGAAACCCATGCAAAATAGTAGGTCTATGGCGAGAAGCACCAGGGAGTAAACTGGTAAAATTAGTACCCCTTCTCCCAACTAGAAAAGCCTTTCTTGTTGGGAGAAAGGCTTCATAAACATCCCCAAACGTTTATGTTCAGGTGCCATCGTTGGTTTAGGTTAAAAAAAAATAATAACTCTTCCTCGACTGTTTTCTATCGTGTGACTAAATCGAGGCTGAGAACAGAGAGAAAAAGAAAAGGCCAAATAAAGTTAGGGAAAATTAAAGGTACAACCGCCCGAGAATTTAAAAGAAGAGACTACTTCGTTGTCGGGAGGCTTCTCAATTCCCCGCCCTAATTCCTTTCCGCATTGGAGACAGCGTCGTTTACAAAAGTTTGATTTTAAATGATTAAGCATCTCCAGGAAGAGGCGTGTTTAAAAGAACAACAGAAATCAACAACACAGGCGTCCCACCCTCTTAATTCTACCCAAGGCAAGGAGATATTAACAATTACCACCCCCTGATCTAATTATAGGACAGTTGACTAAAAAAAATGTCTATTTTTTATACCCTATGTACTTATTGCCATATTTATACCACAATTAATAGACAGCTGTAATGGTATTTTAATTTTAAAATGTGTAATAGTGATTAAAAAACAAACAAAATAATTTGAGCGTTAATTGGTTAAGGCAAACCGCCCCACAGTCTAAGAAGACAAGAACCGCATTTGCCCTTATTTTTATCTGTTTGCCTCCCCGTGCCACGAGGTAGGGAACTAGTGGCTATTACGTGACCTGACTAACCGATTTGTCTTCCTTATCACGCCATCATATCTTTCGCACAAAAACAACATTAACTACCAATAACTGAAACGTTAAAGCTTATGTTCGCTATAATATATTCTACATACCAGTCCGCCTTCTAAAAAACGATAAAATCATCTTTGTAGCTCTTGCTAAATGTAATTCCTGTTCAAAGACTACAGAAGTAATTATACAGGTGCCAGTAGAGGGGGAGGAGTATTTTCGAAACGTGATCTTGTTGCTGTTTTCGAGTTGGTGTAATTACGTATTACTTTGATGGATTGTTGCAGCCGAGTTTCGTATCTCAGCCGAAAATTCGGCCAAGCTGCTGTTAAACAATTGCAGTTGTTTCAATTCGCCACTGCAAGAATAGCGATGATTATTATTCATTCTGTTAAACCGATAGTCACGACCGATGAATTTAGTTGGTCCAATTCGACCGAAAATAAGTCTTTGGTTTTAATGTTGATATGACATTTTCTAAGTGAGGTTTTATACAGAATTAACCAGATTTTATAGATTTGATAAGAGTTCTTTCGTGTTGATAATGTTCTGAAAATTTTGATAGCGTAGAAATTAAAATAATGAGCTGGATTTTTATATAATCAGTATTTGGTCTTTGTAACAAACTTTAGAAAATTATTCAAATTAAACGGTAGTTTTTATATTAACTATGATTCCTTTGTAAAACTGATAAATTTATTTAAATTAATTAAATTTAGGTTAGGTAGTTTGTTAAAGGTACAAAATTCCTTTTAAATTCCTTCAGATACCTACTTAAACTATATCGGACAAAAAGGTTGTAGGCGTGAAAACTGGCGATTCTTTTGACTCGGCAATAGCATAATACTGTAATTGGTTGAAACGTGCAGTGGAGAGCAAAAGGGAGATGTAGTACTAGATACTTACAAGTGTATAAGGCATGTCGATAAGATATGGCTGGCAGCATATAAAGAGGCAAAGATAAAAATGAAAAGAGTGATTAACTGTAATAAGAAGGCACCAAAGCAAACAATTGGAAGGAAGTGATAAAGGATAAAAACTAAAGGAAGAATATCTGTGTATAAACATTAAGGATAAGAATGGAAGGATACTGGTGATCATTGAGGTCAAAAGTGCAGCCTCAGCTAAACGTTTCGGACACCTCGAAAATTTTAGGAAATTAGATGAATGCAGGGGCCGTAAAGTTTGTATTTTCATATCAATATAAATATAACAGTAAAATGAAGAATAAATAGCAATAAGTTATATATGCCCCAAACAATAAACAAGAATCAACAAGATACAAAATTTGCCAAAACAATAAACATCAGCAACATAAAACTGTGAAAATTACAGCAACACTAAACTGTAAAGGAAGCTCAGTAGCGTATCAACAGTCCGCCGTCAATGATGAGAGCATTTTTCTTCGAGTCATGCTCTCTGCGAGTGTGAGACACCTAGGTGGTGTGATGCTGGTCCGCTCTTTGGTGACGCCTGCACATTGAAGGTTGGCTGATATTATAGGGCCTTTTTTAGGTCCTACCAGAGGTTACCAGAGGATTAATATACAGAGACTGAGTTGGCCAGCCCATCACCGTAATGTAGTTTTCTTGGAGCCAGTGAAGAGTGGATGCAGGCTTGTGACATGGGGCATTGTCCTGCTGGAAAATCATCATCCTGGCATTTTTTGAGAGGTCTCGCGTTGAGGGCAGCATGTAATCTCTCAGGGTAGTTTGGTATTTGTTGAATTCATGGTGCCATCACAAACGGTGAGACGACCTACCCCTGAACTTGACATGCAGCCCTATATCATTACAGAGTGGCCACCATATTATATTGTTTGTACTATGCATTTTCGATTTCACATAAAACACGTCACCAATAACGCATGGTCAAGTTGCGGTGAGCACGGATCCTGGCCAATCGACGTCGCTTCTGCTGAAGGTTGATCAGCGGCTTCTGGCGGGCTTTACATGAATTCAGGCCTTGTCCGAGCACTCCGCGACGGACTGTTCCGGCTGGTGCATTAACTTGGCCGCCCTCTGTTCATTCATGCTGCAGGTGGACTGCGATTTTCTTACGATCCCGAAGGTTCATGCGACACAGAGACCTGTCATCACGTTTCGTACCTACCCTGAGTCGACTAGAACGAGGTCGATCTTGAATGTTCCCGCTTTTTCGGATCCTCTTCAACACCTATGGAACAACGGAATGAGATTCGCCGACCTTTCGACAGATAGAACCATCCTCGTGTAGCGTGCTTATCAGACTTCTTTCTTCCACGGTATTGTTAGGTGTTTTCACAATTTTCATATCCTATCAGATCTTGTCGACATGGAATTTCATATTAATCAACAAATCTGGTGTACTATGAAGACATTTTGACTGTAACATACCGCATACCGATGCAAGGATTTCATTCATTTCAATAGCATCGCCATTTTAGATATTTCAAAAAATATTATAAAGAAGATTGTACTTTTATTTTGCTTTACGGAGGTACTGGATACATCTATACAAACTTACACCAACCCTATTCATAGACATAACCAAGGAATAAGAAAAATTCCAGGTGTCCGAAATCTCTTGACCACGCCTGTAGATATAGGAATTTACGTTTACATTCTAAGCTCTTCATGTATAAATTAATTTATCATTGTAATAATAAAATAAAAAGTAATATACCCGAAAACATAGATTCCGAAAACTACTACAGACGTATGTACAAACATTAATGTAAGTTTTTGTACAAGTAAATCAATCAACACATCTCACTAGATGCTTCCCAACATTGATACTACCCATAACGCTCGGCAAGAATTGTACTCTTTAGCATCATTCATCTCCTACAAGAAGACTTCAACCGACTCACGCCACCATGTAGGATAATAAAGACAACAATAGATATAAACAAATCCTTCGGCAAAGTACCTATACAGTACACATCCTAGTTAACAAAATTCCAAACCTCACACTCCACTTCAAATACAAAAAATGGCTGGCCAACTTTCTCACAAGTACATACCACGACAAGTTATCGTGAACACATCAAACCAATTTTCATCATCTTAATTACTAATGTTTCACTTCATTCTTGTTAAAGGCCTTTTTCTGAATTTTTCATCCACGTGTGCTATACCATCACACATAGTGAGGCGTAACAAATATTTGGAGGCTCAAAAAAAGTTTATTTAAATTATTTCCAGCTATAATTTTTGTGTAGCATGCACCTATATTATTAAATTTACAGTTATTTATTACATTTTAGATAAACAATTGAGACACTCTTCAAATGTTATGACATTATCCAAACAAAACAAATTTAGGGGTGTAATATTTGAACACTAGATAGAGAAAGACTAATATTTCTTTTTTGGAATATTTTCTCACTCCTTACAAAATTTTTATATTTTGTCGATATTTTCAGGTTTCCTCTTGGAGACTTGTTCCTTCAATATTCGCCACAAATTTTCTATCGGACACAAGTCCAAAAGATTGGCTAGGCCATGGTAGATCATTAGTAGTGTTGTGCGGGAACCACACATGTGTTGCATTTTGCGTCTGCTTCTGATCATTGTCTTGCTAGAACATCGGTTCTTCCTGCATCCCAACTTCTCCACAGTTGACTTTAAATTATTGGCCAATATTTGCGTCTACTTTGTTCCATTCATTCTTTGATCATTTATATGAAGAACATCAGTCTCATTCAACGAAAACAGCCCTACACTATAATGCTAGCTATCGCCTCCATGCGTAACTTTAGGGATGGCGTCTTTCCGATCATAAGCCGCTCTATTACGGCGCCAAACATGGCAAGCCGTAGTCCAGCCAACGAGTTCTATTTTTGTCTCATCAGATCAAAATGTGTTCCTGAGAACATCCCCGTCGTGCTATCAAGTGAGGCTTGTTCAAAAACTGGGCCTTGCGTCGTGCTCAAGATCTAAGAGAGTTCAAATTGACCTCATTAGTAAATATTCTTTCGCTAACTGATCTCCCTGCCATATGCAGATGGCCTTGCAGTTTTACCCTAGTTATCATAGGGCTCTTCGATACCGATCTTAACATCCGTTGATGAGCTTGTTGTGATATTTTCCTCAGAGCTCTACTGCGAGAAAAGATTCATTGATCCTGGAGGTCTTACATTTTTAGCAATCCTCCCTACAGGGCTGAGAGCTCTTTACTTTTAACCATGCTGGCACAATGTTAAAGTATGACAGCAGATGATATATGAAGTAAAGTAAAATAAATCATATTTATCTAAGTAATCTATTATTGGATCGTTCAAGATCTTTGTAGAACATTGTAAACCAAAATGTCTTGTAAATAATCTAATTTTTTTCCATGAATGTCTAAATACTTATTTCCACCCTTATTTTATCTTTTCGTCGCCAATAAATTTTAATATACTTGCTAGGGTCACAATTTTTTTCTTTCGTTAACATATTAAAATAAGTGGGTTTTATAATTACCATTAATTTTAAAGGCTGGAATATATATTAAATGGCTTTTGTAAATGTGTCCAAATATTTGTTCCACCTCACCACGTAAGGGGCGCGGCGATTTGCCTTTCTGGCCGCCGTGCTGACAGGACTCAGCGCCCTGTCCGGCTCCAGCTTAGCCTCTTTTCATTCTTTCTGACACCCTGTCCTCTTACCTTACTTCCTCACTTTGCATACACTCTTCTATAGCTTTCTCTGGTCAGCCTCTAATTTCACAGGGTAGATGCCGACCAGCTTTTTCTCATCCAACCATCTCAGATCGGGGGACGATGCACTTGTTTGCCGATCCAATGGAGCAGGAAGAGGGTGTCCAGCAGGGAAGTGTCCTAATTGTCACACTCTTTACCCTGAGCATTAATGGCATCACCTCGGTACTGCCGGAAAATGTTGACAATACGCTCTACGTGGATGACTTTTCGATCCCTTTTGAGCTCTCATGGGAACACACTAATCTCTCATTGGATCGCACCGAGCTCTCCTGGGATCACAATCAGCTCTCATAGGAACACACTAATCTCTCATTGGATCGCACCGAGCTCTCCTGGGATCACAATCAGCTCTCATGAGAACACACTGATCTCTGATTTGATCATATTGAGCTCTCCTGGGATCATAATCAGCTCCCTTGGGAACACACTGATCTCTCATAGTATCATACTTAGCTCTCCTGAGATCACAATCAGCTCTCATGGGAACACACTGATCTTCATAGGATCACACGAGCTCTCCTGAGATCACAATCAGTTCTCATGGGAACACACTGATCTCTCCCAGGATCACACCGAGCTCTCCCGGGATCACAATCAGCTCTCATGGAAACATACTTATCTCTCATAGGATCACACTGAGCTCATCTGGGATCACAATGAGCTCTCATGGGAACAGACTAATCTTTCATGGGAACACAGTAATGTCTCATTAGATCGCACCGAGCTCTCCTGGGATCACAATCAGCTCTCATGGGAACACACTGATCTCTGATTTGATCACATTGAGCTCTCCTGGGATCACAATCAGCTCTCTCGGGAACACACTAATCTCTCATAGTATCATACCGAGCTCTCCTGGGATCACAATCAGCTTTCATGTTAACACACTGATCTCTCCTAGGATCACACTGAGCTCTCCTGGGTTCTCAATCAGCGCTCATGGGAACACACTGATCTCTCCTAGGATCACATTGAGCTCTCCTGGTATCACAATCAGCTCTCATGGGAGCACACTGATCTCTCATAGGATCACACTGAACTCTCCTGAGATCACAATCAGTTCTCATGGGAACACACTGATCTCTCATAGGATCACACCAAGCTCTCCTGGGGTCACAATCAGCTCTCATGGGAACACACTGATCTCTCGTAGGATCACACCGAGCTCTCCTGGGATCACAATCAGCTCTCATGGGAACACACTGATCTCTCATAGGATCACACCCAGCTCACCTAGGATCACAATCAGCTTTCATGGAAACCACACTCGACCAATCAAAGGAATAAATCTATCGGAGCACATGTAAGGATTATAGCCGTCCCTCGTGATGCATATGTGGTTGCAGGTGTAAAAGTAAATATGTGTTTATGTAGCGTGCAAGTAAATGCATCTAGCCACCTGCAATTTTGATTGTAAAATCCTTACTAAAAGTTAGGAGACTAATATATATTTTCATTTTTTAATTCGTTTTTAAAATTTCAGTGATAGCACTAATTATTCTATATTTAAACCAGGCAATGGCTTCGCCACTCCCCCCCCCATATGGGGGAGCTTGCGTTAGACTACTAAGATTAAAATTTAAAATCTAAAAAAACAGCCATAGTTAAATTTTTAGCAATTTTCTGAACTTCGCTAATTATAATCATTTTTATAAGGAACTCTAAACTAAATTTCCCCTCTTTCAAAATATAATGTTGCTAAAATATAGAGTTATAGAAGATATATAAAAAAAAAAAATTCTGAACTTCACAATTTTGTTTTTTGATATTATAAAAGAATTATTAGAAATAATTTTGATAAAAAAAACAAGTCATAACCAAACTAAGATGAAATTATTATTCAAATACTCAAAAAATCATCTTCTTAAATTATAGAGTTAGTGATGATGATGATGATGATGATGATTATTGCAGGTTTTTTAAAAAGTCAGCATTTCTAAAATAACAAGAAAATACAATGGATTCTTTCGCTGAATACAAAATTTTGCTCGGGTTCTATTCATGTAGGAGGTGAGTTTCAGTCACTGGAGCTTTTCTATTTGACTATAAAGGTAAAATAATGACAAATATTGGTTAAATGAATGATGATGTGTAATTATAATCTATTTTGTAATATTTTTGGAAAAATAAATGTGTGAATCTGTTTCAAATCAATAACTGCGCGCAACCATTGTTGCTATGCACAAAAGTGGCAGAAAATGCAAGGAGATAGTTTCGAAGGGCATTGCATCAAGGACTACCATCTATGGGTCATTAATGACTTTAAAAAGACTGGTTGCCCTCCTGTGAAGAAGTCTTCTAGACGCCCAAGAACTTTGAATGAGCGCCAAGATAGCCTCCTGGTAACGTCCCAGCTCAAGGATCGGGTTGACTCCAGTGCCAAGCTTGCTCAAGATTGGAAAGAGACAGGTGTGAAAGCTTCAGCGCGCACAGTGAGGTGGATACTTTTCGACAAAAGTATCAACTCAATGAAGGCTGCGAAGAAGCCTCATCTCACTAAGAAGAATCGTACTGATAGGTTCCCTTTCATTTGTTTCGGGTTTCTGGAAGATTCCTCGTTATGAGGAGAAAAGGGGAGCGCTTTTACATGTCCTGTATGGTGCCAACGGTGAAGCATCCGGACATCTCCGTATCTGGGGCAGCTTCTCATCTAAGGGAACTCACGTACTAACAATTTTGCGCAAGAACACTGCCCCGAATTCAAAAGGTACCAAAACCTGCTTCATCAGCAACTTTTGCCAACAGTTCATTACCACTTTGTTGATGATAACTGTTTCTTTTCAGCATGATGGCGCACCTTGTCACAAAACAAAAGGAATAACAAAGTTCTTGGCTGAAAATAACATTGAACATTTGGGACCTTGGCCAGGGAATTCACATGTTTGAACCCAATAGAGAATTTGTGGGCGATAGTCAAACTGGCAGTTGCTAAACAGAAGCCCTCCAATTGTGAACTGCTGCGGATGCTTATTGAACAAAAATAAAGCATTATCTGTCAAGATATCACCACAAATTTGGTATCCAACATGCTAAAACGAATTGATGTAGTCCTGAAGAACAACGGACATCATTTTAAATATTGAATGCGCGAATCAATTGATTGTATTTATCAATAAAATAGATTTGGTCCCGAAATTTTTCTATATTTCACCTTCGAATTCTGATACAAACATACTAAAACAAAATGCAACGTTTGATTCATCCTATTAATCTTCATATATAAAAAAATATAGTAGGCTCAAAACGTTTTCACATTGTGATATTTTATAATTGATTTCATTGTTTAGTAGATAGCACAAAGAAGACTTATAAAATTCAAAGTCATAAAGCGACTCACGGTAAAGCCCCACAATTTGGTTAACAGAGTCATAGGCAAAATATTAAATGACTCCTTCGATCCAAAGGTTGCAAAGATAGATGTCCCTAAGGACTTGCGATATTTTCTCCTACCTGATCTCGGTCCTCTGAATCAAGAGGCTTCAAGACGGTACCGAAAAGTTCTTCAGAGTTTTTTTCTGCAAATATATTTCCGAATAACCTTCATTGACAATTTTAAAATAGGTAATTTCTTCTGCACCAAAGATTTAACCCCGGCTTATTGGCGCAATAGTATTGTATACAAATTTTCTTGCCCTGGATGTTCCCAGGGAACATATATTGGTAGTACTATTCGCTCGTTACACTCGAGGGTTTGCGCACACCTCGGCATTAGTTGCCGAACAGGAAAGTCTCTCGCTAGTAAGGAAGTCTCGCCAATCAGAGATCACATTATGAAGTGTAAGGTTGATGCAAACATCAATAATTTTGAGATTCTGGGCTCTAATCCTAACATCACTCAGCTCAGAATTCTGGAATCTCTCTTCATAAAAACACATTCACCCACGTTAAATTCAGACTTGACCTGCCACCCATTATCGGTAATAGCCAAAACCAACTAGCTTCAGACCTTTTAATATTATACCGACAACAAACTACCCATAATCGTGTCCGATTTTGGTAAATTCCTTAGTCATTCCCCTGACTCGCTGACAGCAGGTATGAATTTGTTCCTCTCCTTTGCTTTGAGCATATCTTATATGTACTTGTAATTATTAATACTTTTAATTTTATAGGTTTACTACCTTAATTATTTGCTTTTGATTTGTATTTAGTTTAGGTTAACATTTGTTCTCCTCAAATTGTGTTTATCCCTTTAACCTTATGATGGATTGGGTAATCCGAAACGTTGCTTGGAATAAATAAGAATGTCACTGATGGTCGTATCTTTCCTACTGCAATTATATATATATATATATATATATATATATATATATATATATATATAGGTTAAAGCCAGAACCAGTATTTGGAACATATATAATTTGGAACGTTTCGAACATTAGCTATGTTCATCTTCAGCCTATAATGGAGTAAAACAATAAGTACTAAATTTGACTAAAGTATTTCCCTTTACAGACTAGTTTAGCATTAATCCATAAGGTATTGTTCTTATTCTACCATTATTACTTTTCTTACCATTACATACGCATTATTACAAATCCAAACACGATATTACACACACACCCACATTGTTAAATATCGGAGTACCATCGTTAGGTACAATGAAACAACAATTAGAAATCCATACTATATCACCATAAGTCATCAACATCTAAATTGCTATTCTAAGTTTAATTCTATATTTATGTATCTAAATCTCACCGATTTCAATTTTCTATTACCTTGCAGTTATTCCTTTAAGCCAAAAGTCATCTCTATAACGACCCTCAAATTTGTTTACTAACGATATTTATATTTTATCAAATTAATTTTCATTAACTTTCAATAGAGAAACCCTCATTAAATTTCATGTTAAATTTCCAATTGCTTTGTTGTCTCATTTTTACTCTGACTCTCAAATTTGATCGAGAGGTGTAATAAGGTACCCAAACCGAAACCGTCTTCTATATCAAACCCCAATAAATGGTGCCCTACCAGATTAAAATTTATATATATATATATATATATATATATATATATATATATATATATATATATATATATATATATATATATATATGAAATGAAAAACTCACAAAGTATCACGTGAGGGTGGCAAATGAATGCAAAAAAATTCGGATTGCTAACTTATATATGGAGTTTTTGAAACAAAACTTCTCCCTACTATCCTTGACGCTCCGATCGTTTGGTATAGGTATATTGATGATGTCATTTGCTTGTGGCCTAATTCCAAAGATATTAATGTTTTTCTTACCAGACTCAATTGTCTCGTCCCTTCAATTAAATTTACCTATGAGTTGGAAAATAATAGAACCCTTACCTTTCTTGATCTTCTTATTCATAGAACTCATACATGTTTTAAATACTCCATCTTTCGTAAGCCTACTAATTTAAATTCTTATATTCATTTTTACCCTTCTCACAGCCCTAAAGTTAAACGCTCTGTTTCTTCTTCTATGTTTCTACGGGCATTACGTGTTGTGAGCTCGGAATATATGGATTTGGAATTTTCCAATATCTTTGAAATTGGCCATAAACTTTGTTACCCTTACCCGTTTCTTCCAAACTGTCTTTCTTCTGCTAAAAAGACATTTTATCCAACTGTCCCTACTCTCCCTTTTAATAGTAATAATAATTTAGTTCTACCTTTTTCTCCTTGTTTTAGTGATCTTCCCCGTCTTTTGAATAACTTTAACATTTCTGTTGCTTTTAAATATGAGACGACCATTAAGAATTTATTAGTACGTAATAATTGTAATAGTTTGGGAGGAGGGGGAGTTTATTCAGTTGAGTGTTCTGGTTGTCTAAGTAAATATTACGGACAAACAGGTAAACAACTTTCTGTTCGCATAAATCAACATAAATATAATGTCCGAAGAGGGGAAGATAACAGTGCTTTCTTTGTCCATATGTCAGATAAGAACCATTTAATTAACTGGAACTCGGCCAAATTTATTTATCGTTCCAATGACCATATAAAAAGGAACATCATTGAATGTGCTTTTATAAGCCAATGTGATAATTTTAACCTTTTCCCTGGTTTATATAAAATAGATGCTATAATTAAAAGATTAATACTCAAAGAAATTAGTTTTGTCTTGCGTTACTAATGTTTTTTTTATATACATTCTTTAATTATGTGGCCCCTATTTTATTTTATTTTTTTATTATTTATTTTTATTTTTTAATTGTCACTGTTCTGTTTTGTACTTTGTATTTTTCTCCCTTTTGCTCATCGTGTCTTATAATCTCCCTCGTTAGGCTATCTCCATTTCTTTGAATCTGTTACCCTTTCCTTCGACTTAGTTTGACCTTACAACCTGCTTCTTGTAATCCTTAATGTGTTTTTTTACCTTCCCCCTTCCTCATTGGTGATTTCTTGTTTTTGAGGGGGTCTTTCATATTTTTCTTTCGTATATATACCTCTAATATAATACTATTTCTTGTAGTTATCCTTGATAAGGAACTTAATAAAGTTCGAAAGTACTTGGAAACACCTTTTCATTTTTTCCTGCGGGATATTGCATTCATATATATATATATATATATATATATATATATATATATATATATATATATATATATATATATATATATATATATATATATATCCAACTTTACCGCAAGAAAGAGAAAACGGAATAATCTTTGTTTGGAAATATTTATTTCTTACTTCGAAAAAATCCGAGCTAGGGTGGGATTCGAACCGTGCATATTGAGGCAGCGAGCAACCGCTTTGATATCAATTAAACTATCCTTTAGACCACTAGGCTACGCGGAAGACAAAAAATCTTCCGAATAGACAAGCTTTTTAAAGCATTCTTCGCATAGTCGAACGAGAAGAAGAAAGAGAACTTATTTGGGATTCAAAGGACAAAGGAGAAATTGAGTTAAGCACGCGGCAAATACACAGATGCATATATCTCTCATGAGCGCGAGAGAATGATGAAATAAATCCAAATTCACCGCAGGAAAGAGAAAACGGAATAATTTTTCGTCGGAAATATTTATTTCTTACTACATTCTCGTGGACGGCTGTTAATCACAAACTTAAGAGGGTTTCCCGAGTTTTCGTTAACAACGGCTACCCCCAAGAATCCATCGACGCCATCATGAAAGAGAAAATGAACTTGGCTGCTGGTCCTGGCGTCAGGTCTACTCCGAAGAAGAGTAATATTGACCTTTATTACAAGGGCAATATGAACACCGGCTACCGTGAAGACGAAACGGCTCTCAACGCCATTCTCTATCATAACGTGACCACAACCGACCCTAATACGGATATTAATCTAATTATATACTACAAGACCAAGGAAAAAAAAGTAGTTGCATCATGAAGAACACCTGTCTTCCTCCAACGAGCGAACTCCAGGATACTAACGTCGTGTACGAATATTCGTGCAAAGTCAGTGACTGCGAACACCGCAATTCAAAGTACATCGGGGTGACCTCCACAACCCTGTCAAGGCGACTGACAGCTCACCTTCAAGATGGCGCGATTAAAAAAACACGCCCAATCTGATGGCACTGCCCTAACCCGTGAAAAACTGAATCAGGACACCTCCATCATCCTGAGGCTCAAAAATCGCAGAAGATTGCAGATGGCCGAAGCCGTCATCATTCAAATGAAGAAACCGGCAATTAACGTGCAACTTCAGCCGGAAACCATACTACCGATATCTCGGCGTCCCCGAGTTGACCGCCGTTAAAAGAACCACGTTTTAAACTTGATTTTCCTTTGCCTCCTTTGCCAGAGAACTAGATGGGACAATGGTACTTCTTGGAAACAGAAATGAAAGACGTCGTATTTCCATTTCCTCACTCTCCGTGCTTGCACGTTATCGACCCCATCACCAGAAGGAGGTTCCTCCTGGTCGATGTAGGATTAGTGATTTCAATTATCCGTTTTATATACAACCAACTTCAACAACGAGTGAAGAGCAAAATTTTCCTTCAGATCGCAAAGGGATCTCCTAATTCGTAAGGTTTGTAAACGCACACTTAATCTATCCTTTGGTTTAAGATGTTATCTAACGTGGAAATTTTAGTGTACAGTAGAAAAAGTGCGGTCATAGAGTGGATTTTTTAACAAATTATAATCTTTTGGTTGACCTTAACTTTCACGCTTGGTGAACAACAACACCAATCTATTAGTAAGGAAAATAAGTGACAATATTATTCCTCTACTGCCCTCCTTCGAATAGCTCTGGCAATAAGACATTTCAAACACTTACTCGAAGGTAATACATTTTTTTTTCTCACTGATTGCAATGTGATCATTGGCGCAGCTAAGTCTCTCGCAACCCGGCACTCTCCGAAAGAGGCCCGCCCATTTGAATTCATTAGTCAGTGTACTAATGATATCCGTTACTTAGCCGGAAGAGATAATCCTAGTGATGCTCTATCCTGGGCCCCCATCAACGATTGCAAGACGCAATTCATGCAACCAATTGCATTAACATCGTCATTTACGCTACAAGAAGACAATATAATACTCTGATATAATTCTATCAACTCAACCATTCCTTCTTTCACTATTATCGACTATGAAACTTTAGCCAAATCTTAAATGCCCGATTTGCAAATGAAAAATCTACAGGAGAATGCTACACCTCGCTTTAGTTTCTGAAGTTGGCCTACTTTCTTCCTCCCATTCAATCATTAAGCCAGCTGACATGAAAAACAATACACAATCTAAAACAGATAGGACAACATACAAATTCTTCATATACAACCGACAAAGACACTCCGATTGAACTTAAGGGCAAACACAACAAAATACATCTGAACAAAAATATTGAAATCTAGATCATAATTAGTCTGACCTACTTGTCACGATTATAATTAATTTTTTTTATTAAAATCCATTGCTTTGTCAGACAAGAAAAATACGTTGATATGGTTGAAAAACTTGAACGTATTATGGGGACTCAATTTACATGTATTCTGTATATCACATTTATAATTACCATATATTGTATGTCATAAATATTAAGGTTTATGTCCTAGCTGGTTATTTTTCTTTACTCTCGTTGGTTATTATTTGGTTCAAGCTATCAATTGCATTATATAGCTAACATTCAATTATTATTTTCCACTTGATTGATTGTTTAAAATTATTTTATTTATCAACATAGAAACTTTGATGTACATTAAGGTCAGAGCTGGGCGTTGCGGCAACGAGTTGCGACTTTACCGCACTATGAATTTCGAAGTCACAAAGTCGAAAGTAGCAAACGTTTTAAAAAAGTAGGACTAAGCAAAGTCGCACCGCTAATTTTCCGCGACTTTGAACAGGAACAAAGACGACTTTTTTAACGAAATTGCCGCGGCTGTTTTAAGCCAGTTTTAAAGACCGATTTGGCTAAAAGGGCAAATTTGAATTGATAACAGCTAGCTTTATTTTTATCTGATTTTTAACTTTTATAGTGTATGGTTATCAATGTGATTTATCTTCGGTTAATAAATCAGCCTAGATAGCGTTTCGAAAACCATAACTATAAATTTTGTTTGATCGAAGATGTCTGCCGTGAGCTTTAGGCCTAAAGGCGACAGCGAAATAAATTTTGGAATAATGACTTGGGCGTTAAGAAAGACAATTACACAAATATAAATATATTCATAAAATCAACGAATGTACAATGAGATAAGTAGGTTAAATAAATATGGTGAATAATATGGTAAAACGATGTAGAGTGAATAATAGAATAAATAATAATATAGAGTATCTGATATAGAGTATCTTTGATATAGAGTAAATAATGTAGAGTATATAATGTAGAGTATATAATATAGAGTATCTTTGATATAGAGTAAATAATGTAGAGTATATAATATAGAGTATCTTTGATATAGTGTAGTCATTTAGAGTATCTATAATGGACTGAATTGGGGCTGCAATCAGAAGTAAATATAATTAGGACTTACTTTCGTATGGTCGTTTGCAAAGAATGTGAGAGTGGAATTAACTCAGTGTGATTTGTTTGGAGGTAAATGAATAATTGTAGAATGAATGGTTACCGACCTTTATACGAAGAAAGCAGCGAGTCGAGTGGGCAGGATAGCGTGCTCTTTTGATCGTGCTGAAACGTGTGTTTGTTTGTTTATGTGTAAAATTTAAGAGATATTGTTTGGAACAGTATACGTTAAATGAATTGACAAGAAAATAAATAAATTAATTAATTATTAAGTTTAACATAAAATGATTTAATTTGCAAAAGTTGAAGTAAATTAATTGAAAGATTAAATTGACAAAGTTAGAGTAAAATAAATGAATGATTAAATTAACAAAGTTAAAGGATTGTATGAATTATTTAAATGACAAAAGAATTGAATTTTATACATAATAAATGATGATATATATATATTTAAGTTTCCCCGGAGGTTTTTATTATAGGAATGCCCAGAGGCTTTGCTATACTTTCCTTTTACAAAAAAATAAATTCTTCACATTATATGAGACTGACATTACATGAAAATATCTAAACGTACCCCCCAAAAGTTTGTCACTCTGAATTTTATTATAAATTAGTAAAATCACATCACTTTTCAGGCGTTAACCAAGTTTTAAACCTGCCTTGTCAGTTAAAAACGATCGAGAACGTGTTATGCCTTCTGGCGTTCATCGTGCGAATTAATCTTACTTTCTCGTATTTTAATATGTGCTTATACTTTTCTTGTGGCTAAGACGAAAAAATTACCTTGAAGTGTAAGAAGTAATTAAAATATAATACTATTCTACCTTTAACATGCCTAAAATTAAACAATATACGTAGACTAGGCCTTGGTTCTAAATTTAAAAATCATATTGATATAGCCTATTAAACTCACATGGTTTTATCTTTTTTAAACTCCATTAGGCCACCCTAGGAGCTTAGAAAATCTCGATTGTTTGGTAACTTAAACCGGTAAAGATTATGAGTGATGTCCTTCGCCGATCTGAATCTCTGATTTCATTTGTTTCTTTTCCGACGCCACTCTGCAAGTGGTTGTAGAATGGGTGTTTTTCACTAACTTTCTCCTTGTGGCTTTTATTGGAGCTTAATTTATTATTAGTTACTGAAAATTCTTGTAAAACTTTTGTTTTTTTTACAGATTGTAAAAACTGAGACATAGACATGGATAAGTTTGTGACAAGGAGCGGGGATAGGAGCAGGATTTTTCCTGGCGACAATGCAGCCAGTAGTAGCTTTAGGAGCAGCACTCCTATGCTAAGTGAGAGCAGTGAAAGGAATAGCCACATGTCATTTTGTACCTGCGACTCTGACCGTGGAGGATGAGGAGACAGGAGGGGCTGGCGACCAGAGCCAGGAGGGCAACGAGGAGGCCGTCCAGGAGCTGAAAAGCTGCTTGGCGACTCTTGAGAGGTAAGAAAATCGCCGCGCTGCTATAGTAAAGTTACAAAATTAAATGTTAAAATTTTACTAAATTCACTTCTTTTCATGACTTAAAGATTTATAAATATTAAATTTAAATATTTAAATTAAACAATTTGTCTTTGACAAATTTGTGAGGACTGATGAGAAGGTGGATGTGAGGTCTCTCAGGAAGATCCATAATGGCCTTGCTAAGTGCCAACATCCTGGCTGCAAATGCAAGAAGGGGTTTACCTAAAGCACTCACACCAGGAACCACCCCAAGCAGCATTACAAGAATGTAAGTTTAAATAATTAGCTAAGTTTACAATAAAAAACTAGCGCCGCTAGTCCTGCTACTTTATGCAAGTTTTAGCAAAGAAAATTAAAACTTTTATTGCAAAGTTAATATTTTTATATCAGATGCACAAGGACCACCACCCTCAGATTGCTGCTGCCTATGATTGTGTGGTGGTTCTGCTGGAGGTCCTGAGTGTTGGTGACGAGCTGGATGCCATCAACACCATCCGGATCAACCAGCCTATAGCTAGTGAGATTGGTTTAATGACAACCTTGCCTAGATAGCAGTTATTAAACCTTGTTATATGAATTTAAAGATAAAAATGACTTGAAAGAGAAAACGTGATGGAGAATAACTAATTCAACCGGGAAGGTTTCAAAATCCCTGACGCATAAATTTAACAAGATTTATTGAACAACAAATAATGGAATATGACTAGTTTGAATTTAATAATACGGTTAATGAATATAATGTATGTATATATGTATATATATATATATATATATATATATATATATATATATATATATATATATATATATATATATATATATATATATATATATATATATATATATATATATATATATATTGAATATAGGGAAGTGACCGATGATTATAATGTTAAGAGGAATAAGCTATACAAGGTGGATATTATAGCGAATAAGATATAAAATATGGGGGAATTATATAAAATATAGTATAGTACTGCCACGCCATTTTTAAGTTATAAATCAGGGAAACTTGTCTGGAGTGCTGATTCAATAAAAGTGTTCGTTAAAATGCGCTCCAGACTCGGGAAACGGGAAAGTCTATTATGATTGGTTGATTTTGAAGTAACCATATTGGTATCAAAGGTCGTACAAAAATGGATTTTGGGGCGAGATACATAATTTTCTCAGCCGGGAAATTGCAACTGCCTTTTTACGAACTTTGTAAGAGCTTGCAAATATATTAGCTGCTACAATACTCCTTCCCCTTAGGTTTTTTACCCACCCCGTTACAAAAAATATTAAATAATCCAAATATCACTGAGGCCTTCTGACAATGCGACCAGACCTTGTGCTTTTGTGTGGCGATGGACTTTGGTGCGCTGGCATGGCAGGCATGAAAGAGTCTATTTTGCCACGTCGGCATTCATACCTAGCCAAACGAAGCGTGGGGCAACGAGCTTGCCTGTGGCATTGACACAAAGATAAGAGAGACTGTGAATTTGGTCGAATGTGCCGACGGTAAGCGAGAGGAATGAGAGGACGAGGACAGTCAAGTAATGAGTAGTCAACCAGGATGCGCCTGGTAGGACTGTCCGGCAAATCGATCTCAAGAACCACGAGTTGAGAAGAGTGACGCAGCGCTTACGTATTTTCATCTTGTTCCTGGGCCCCCGTAAGGGGCACGACGATTGGCTCTCCTGGCCGCCGTGTTGACGGGACTCAGCGCCCCGTCTGGCCATTTTTAAAACGATGGTGGTTCAGAGGTGGACGGGCTTACCCTCCTGGTTGGGCCGGCGCTCCGAGTAGGTGTCTCGACGGTAGACAGTGACTGCGCTGCGCGAGTTCACACCCCCTTTCATACTCTACTTCATATGGGTAATAATAAGAAAATTATCTCACAGAAGTCGCAGGTTCTCGTACTATGCCTGTCAATAAGTCCTCTTTTCGGCGCTTGTTAGATCCCTTGGCAGAAGACATAGATCCTGATTTCAATTATCCTCGTTTCCTGGTGCTGAATTCCAGTTCCGGGTCCTGGATTTTTAAATTGGACGTGTTTGATTTGAATGAGGAGTTTGAGTCCCGCTGTGGTGCACCCCGGCGTATGTGGGCCTTAGGTAGTGGCGATTTAGTGGTTGACGTATCTTCGCGAGAACAGTATGGTGCCGTGCGTGATTTGTCCTCTATTTCGGCGATTACAAGTTTCGGTTATGTCCCACCCTCGACTTAATTTTGTTAAGGGAGTGATTCGCTCCAAAGAATTATTGCAATATGATGTTTCGAGACTAAAAGATAAACTTTCGTCCCAGAGAGTTACGGAGGTTTATAGGGTTCTAAATCTGTTGGTCCCTCTACGGTTCCTACGAGTACGCTCATCGTTACCTTTGAGTGTCAGAATCTGCCACAGTTTGTTCGTGCTGGTTATCTTCGTGTCCCTGTGTCCCGTTATGTCGAGCTCCCCAGACATTGTTTTAATTGCCACCAATTTGGCCATATGAGCAGCAAATGTAGGCAGGGTCGTCGCTGTGTGGCTTGTGCGTAGGCGTACCATGACTCCTCTTGTGGGAATCAGGAATGTTGCGCCAATTGTGGAGGTTCCCATAGCCCTGCTTCGCGTTCTTGTCCTGTATTCCTTTTTGAGAAGGAGGTCTTGGCTCTTTGGGACTCCTTCAGGCTAGACTTCCGTGAGGCCCGCCGTAGGGTGCGGGCGCAGCTCGCCCCCTTCTGGCCGTCTATTCTCTGACGTTCTCCGGGATGCGGCGTCCCGCCGTCCTCCTCCCGGTCGTCCCACTCCATTGTCTTATCGCGGTCCCTCTGTTGCTCCTTCTCCCCTGCCTTTGGCCCCTCCCCACGGTTCCTCCGTTGCGCCCTCTCCTTTGTCATTGGTCTTTTATCGTGTTCCTCCCTCTGTCGCGGACCGTGAGACAGACTGAGCTGAGACACTAGAGGATATCCGGCAGTTCCTCCGAGCGTCTGCCCCATCTGCTCCTCCCGTTCCTTTGCCTCAGCGCAAAGGGAAGGGTTCCTCCTCACCCCGTTCGGAGTCGAAGCGCGCTGCCTTTGATAAGGCTGGCTTGACCCCCGAGTCGGTTATTGAGGCGTCTTCTGTTTTGATGTCTTCTTCTTCCCGGTCTTCGCTGGCCTCCCACGTTAGCATCACCGATGTCATTGTCTGGGCGGAAGTTCACCCGGTTCCGTCTTCTTTGCCTCCTACCCTGGCCCCTTCTTCCTTGCCCCTTACCTCTGTGCAGTATTTTATATCTCCTACCCCAGTTTCGTCTCCCTTGCCTTCTACCCTTGTTATTTCATCTCTTTCTGAACCTGTTCCCTCCTCACCCTCTGACCCTGCTCCTTCCTCTCCATCTGACCCTATTCCCTCCTTACCCTCTGACCTTGTTTCCTTCTCACCCTCTGTCCGTGTTACGCCTTCTGTTCCATCTTCTACGCATCTTAGTTCTCGTCCGTCTCTGCTCGATCTCCCTTTCCCTCCGGGCCATCAGCCCTCGACTTTGGGGATTCGCTCCGGCTCTCAGCTGTCGCCTCCCGCCGTTCACGCTGCCAAGTCCGTGCCGGGTGCGCCCTCGGATCATCGCAATTTGTCGCTTGCCCCTTCTGGGCTTTCTAGTTGTCGGGAACATTCGGCGGTCTTCGTCACTAGAATCCCGACGTTGGTTTCGAGACGACCGTAATGTCTCTCATCCTACAGTGGAATTGTCAAAGGGTTCTCCTTAAGTGGGAGAGAACCTCGAGGTGCCTGATGCAGCCCTCTGCACTTTAGGGATTCCTACCCCTAGTAATCAGGGCGTATGTCTTTTGTTTGTGGCAGAGAGAATGGGATTCGTTCCCCTCTAATAAGCTGTCCCTTATTAAACGCTCTATCCTTTCCTGGTCGTCTAGCTCTCAGCGACTCCGGCCTTGGGAGGTTGCGAATTGGGCACACGCGGCTCACCCATGGCTATTTAGTTTCGGGTGGAGGCTGAGTTGCCCCTGGTTGTCCATTTTGCGGTGGCGAGCTGTCTGTGGCTCACATTTTAATAGCTTGTCCACGCTCTGCTTCTCTTCGAAATTCTTGCTTCCCTACCCTTTCTGGCGTCGCATTTTCTACTCGACTTCGTTTTATTTTATCAGAGGACTCCCTTCGGTTCCCCTCCTTCCTTACATTTCTAATACGAAGTGGCGTTTTATCCCTTTTATAAATTCTTTCCATTTTATTTGTTTAGGTTTATTGTTTTATATTTTATCCTGTGCCCTTCCCTGCGAGCAGCGCATGTCATTTGTTTATTGCCACAGCCGCCCTTGTTTTTAGAATGCTTACCGTGGGCCCGTAATTTGGGTGCGTCTCTGTGTGTTGTACTGTTTTTTCTAATCTTTTGATTTTTATTGGTGTCTCCCAGGCTTCTTCATTTTTTTTCGGGCGACCCCGTTTTAACAGTGCTGCCATTAAGAATCCGTTAGGTTTGGGCAGCTGCCACCTTGCTTTCCCTTAAACTTAAACTTGTTCCTGGGCAAGCGCTATTGCGGCATGATCGATGCGCGCAATGCAGGAGAGTTCCGTGCCCGAAATCGCTGAAATGCGAGAGCGCGCGCGTCAGGTACGACGTTTGAAGAACCAGGAACATAGTGAATATCGTTCGTCAACTGTATCATGGATTCAAGATGACGAGTGTCAACTGCAGTGTGTACTGACGAAGTACTATGAAAAGAACAAGCACCGACCAAAGACTTATGGTCCGTAAAAATGGTAAAGTCACATCCTTCCAAGTATTGTTGGACGTGACGGATTGCGAGGTATATTACAAGAAGCTCTCGAGATAACGTACTATACTTCATTTAAGTGTCTGAAAGAGTGCGAGAGAAGAAAGCAAGAGGTTGCCATTGATCACCAATTTTCGGCTGCAATGTTGCACCTACGTGGGTTGTGGATGCGTCGGAGGCAACGCTGATGGGGGGCCCCTGGAGAAGGATGAGCCAATTCCGCAGCTCGGGCAATATCATCTTTGGTGCGAGAGAACGAATCGCACGCTTCAGCAGACCATTCTAGAGGAGAGTTCTTTGTGCTCTTGCTGAGCAGAGAGTTGATAGGTTGCATGACCTTGGCACAATTAGGTATGAATCTGTGATAGAAATTAACCATGCCACAGAAACTCCTAAGCTGCTTGCGTGATGTGGGCCGAGAAAAGTTGCGCATCACGGTAACTTTATCTTCGAGTGGGCTTGAGACATAGTGACCCAAGAAGGAGAGTTGGGGACACCAAAAAGACACTTGGAAGTGTTGAGTACGATACCATTCTCTGTAAGTCAAGTGAAAACCTGACGAACGTGAGACAGATGCGTCTCTAAAGACGAAGATGCTATCAGGAGGTCGTTTATATAGCAGAAGACGAAAGGCAGCCTCTCAAAACCTGACCCATGAAACGTTGGGAGGTCTGACCACTGTTACGAAGACAATAAGGCATCCTGTTCATGACGAACGAACCAAATGGCTTGGTAATAGCTGTCTTTGGGATGTCATCTGGATGAATAGGGATCTACTTAAAAGCACGTACCAGATCTAGTTGAGAAAAGATCGAACAACCGAAAAGACTAGAATTGAAATCGGACAGATAGTGCAGAGGATATCTATCAGGATAGTACAAGCATTGAACCGTCTGTAGTCACTTACCTACAGCTCTCTACTTATTGGGGGTAGATTTGGGTACAATATGAAGCGGAGAGGCCCAAGGAGTAGTAGAGGGGCTAGCTATGCCAGCTTTCACCATGAAGATGAACTGCTTCATTAAGGCGAGTTTATCTGGGGCTAATCAACGGGGGCGGGAAAATACAGGCCTTACAGGCGTCTCTATCTGGTGAACCACATTGTGTTTAATAGGAGTCTTTAGAATATGGTATGCTAATTGCAGGACATTCCTGGGTAAATATGTAGATTAGCGGCCCGGCCGGAAAAAAATTTGTGTGTAAATATTATCGTTCACTCGTGTCTGAATATTCATGCGCGTTTGAGTCCTTTTCGAATTATTATTCTATAAACAATTAGGATTATATACTGGGGGGGCTGTGCCCCCCAGACCCCCCCAATTTAATGAAACTCAGGATCATCGTAGTGTAGTCTCCCCATTGTGCTTACCCCCACACGAGCCGTCAACTTAAATGTACTCCCAAAATGGGAAACATTTTGGAACACGGACGAAATAGTACGTCCCATCGTTCGCGCCGATAATCTACATATTTACTCATTCCTGTACCAGCCGCTGAATCTGTGGATTGGCTGAAGGAAACTGGATAGAGAGGAGAACTCTATAATGGGGAGGGAAGGTTGTGATGGTTCCTAAGTTTTGTATATATCAATATTGTTTGTATATATCTATAGCTGCATGATTTAGTTCTTGGTAAATATGTAGATTTTGGAACACGGACGAAATAGTACGTCCTATCGTTTGCGCCGATAATCTACATATTTAACTAGTTCTTGACAAGCCTTGATTGGTGATACCCTTGTTTCTGGACGCAATCCTCTGGATGTAGTTTTCCTGGGAGTTCGGGTGCCTTAAAAAAGAGGTTGTTTCACTCGGATGACCTATGATGAGCCCTTGTGGCTTTTGTCATCTGTTATATTATATTGTGGGGGACTTTGATTTTGTCTTCCCCTAGTGATGGTGCTTTTTGTGGGTGGGTTTTGACGGAGGCGGATGACCTTTGATAGGCCCTTGTGGCTTTTGTCATCCGTGAAATTATGTTATGTTATGGGTAAATATGTAGACGAGTGGCCCGGCTGGAAAAAATTATTTTGTGTAAATATTATTGTTCACCCGTGTCATTTCTGACGTCATACCCCCCCCCCCCAACCCCAATTATAATTCGCAAAATGATTAAAGGCGCTGACATGATGTAGTTAAAGCATTCACCTCTGTAAATGTCAGAACATTATAAAAATTAGGATTCTATGCTGGGGGGCTGTGCCCACCAGACCCCCCCTAATTTAATGAAACTCAGGATCATCGTAGTGCGGTCCACGCATCGTGTTTACCTCCCTACGAGCTGTCTTCTATAAATGTACTCCAAAAATGTGAAATATTTTGGACCACAGACAAAATCGTACATCTTATCGGCTGGGCCATTCGTCTACATATTTACCATGTTATGTTATGTTAACCCGAAACTGTGAACATTGTAGTGCGATTGATAAGCTTGTAGTTATGAGAGTCAACCAAAAGGTCATGGGCAGAGAGAAAATCCAGGCCCAGAATATAGAATAGGAACATTGACCTCGGCAACAATAAAGTGGTAAACCTGAAGATCCATACCCCACAAACCGTACTATGGGTTGCTATATGGAGGGGCATAAGCCCCCCCATATCCCCCTGCTCGCTACACTCGCCCTCAGGAACAAGTAATAAAATAAGTTAATTACACAGTTGGGTGAAAACATGTTGGGAGGTGGAATAGATATTATGGGAATGCGAGCAGGAAAGCTCATGGGGTATGGATCTTCAGAATTACCCAATAAACGTCCATCAAACTATTCTATGGAGGCCGAGGGCTAACTGAAGGATATGCCTTCCATAAGACCTTATTCTTACCTGGTAGGGCCTCACCACCATTGTCTAGTCAGAGCTGGACAGAGAGGGGGTGGGCCCTGCAGTCACAGATACTCCAGACGAGTTATAATAACTAAAAAAAGGATAAAAGTGGCTGGTTGAGTGTATCTTCCTATGGAATAAAACAGGAAAAAGAACAGTAAATATTTATATTAGCGGCTTGAATGATGGAACATACTATTTTGTCTGTATTCCAAAATGTTTCACATTTTTGGAGTACATTTAAGGGGCCAGCTCGTGTGGGTGTAAACACAATGGGGGGGACCATACTACGATGATCCTGAGTTTCGATAAATTGGAGGGGTCTGGGGGCACAGCCCCCAAGTATATAATCCTAATTGTTTATAGACTAATGTCCTAACATTTACAGAGGTGAATGATTTAACCAAATCATGTCAGTGCCTTTAATCGTTTTGCAAATTATAATAGGGATGTGGGAGGTAGAGTCTGATGTCAGATAACTCAAACTCGCATGAATATTCCGGCAGGGGTGAATGAAAGGTAAATGCACAAAATTCCACTTTTTCCGTCGAACCGCTAATCTACATATTTACCAAAAGAACTTGTGGGGTTACTGGAAACAAGGACACATGAGTGGCAACTGATTGCTACAGGGAAAATAGTTCCTCGTGTAAGAAAAGTGGCAGTCTGGATTTAAACACTGGAAGCCTGGGACATCAACTACCTCCGAGGGCAGAGAATTCCATCTTGCCACCACTCTTGAATAGAAGAAACATTTACGAGCTTCAGACTGACAGTATTGAACTTGAATTTTATATATGTGACCTCTAGTGGCTACATCTGGGGATAAAGTGAAAATATCAAAAGGACAGATAGAGCAGAGATTGTGGAAAATGCGATTAGCAATAAATTATGTCATGTCTAAGTAGCATACCCTTTATGGAGAAAAGCTCTAGAGAGTTTAGTCTGTCAATATAGGGCAAGTAGCTAAGCCTGATACTTGATTTGTCCACCTCCGCTGAACAGACTGTAGGAGCTTTAGATCCCCAAGTGCCAAACTGGGGATGCAAAGTCTAACAGGGGTCTAATATCTGAGACAAGAAGAAAGGACATAAACTCAGGAGAATGGCAAACAGTGGCAGTTAGCAAATTAGAAGACATGTCTCCTGCTTTACCTACAAAATTTCTGATGTGGTGATGAAACTTTTACTTGTAATCAACAATGACTCCAAGGTCTTTATAGGTATTGCAGATGCTTAAGGGTGTGTCGTCAACATAACATAACATAATTTCACGGATGACAAAAGCCACAAGGGCCTATCAAAGATCATCCGCCTCCGTCAAACCCACCCACAAAAAGCACCATCACCAGGGGAAGACAAAATCAAAGTCCCCCACAATATAATATAACAGATGACAAAAGCCACAAGGGCTCATCATAGGTCATCCGAGTGAAACAACCTCTTTTTTTAAGGCACCCAAACTCCCAGGAAAACTACATCCAAAGAATTGCGTCCAGAAACAAGGGTATCACCAATCAAGGCTTGTCAAGAACTAAATCCTGCAGCTATAGATTTATATAAACAATATTAATATATACAAAACTTAGGAACCATCACAAACTTCCCTTCCCATAAACTCATCCAACCTACTCTTAAATACATTTAGATTTGGACTACCTACTACCCTCCACGGCAATTTGTTCCAGAAGTCTACCACTCTATTGCTGAAAAAATATTTTCGTACATCCAACCTACACCCTTGCTTTTTAACTTTCAAGTGGTGACCTCTAGTCCGATTTCCATCATCTAACTCAAAAAACTTGCTAATATCCAATTTATCTATCTCAGAAAAAATTTTAAAGAGCTCAATCATATCCCCTCTCACACACCCCCTTTTGAACGAGAACATATTTAATACCCTCAGTCTATCTATATATTCAAGGTGCCTCAGGGAAGGAATAATCTTTGTTGCCCTCCGTTTTACTGACTCAAGAAGGTTAATATCGTGTCTAAAATGTGGGGACCATGCCTGTATACAGTACTCTAGATGTGGCCAAACATAAGAGTTATAGAGTTTAAGAATAACCTCCTTACTTTTGTAACTGACATTTCTCTTAATGAAACCCAGCACTCTATTTGCCCTATTTCTTGCTTCAATACACTGCTTAGAAAACCTTAATGACTTATCTATTACTACTCCTAGATCTTTCTCATCCTCTACTGAGCTCGGCCAATGCCCATCCATTTCATAGTTAAATTCTCTATTATCTTTTCCCATGTTAATATCTTTGCACTTATCAAGGTTGAAAGTCGTTTGCCACTTATGTGCCCAGGATAACAATTTATTTAAATCCCCCTGCACTTTAAAATTATCATCAATATCTTTAACTACAGCTGCTAATTTGGTATCATCCACAAAAATTGGTCGTTTATATAGATGACAAATAATAATGGACCGAGAACTGATCCCTGAGGAACCCCACTGATAACATCCCTACACTCTGACTTTACACCATTTAGCACTACCCTTTGCTTCCTGTCTTTCAGCCACTCAGCTATCCAATTTGAAACACCCCCACATATCCCAATCATTTTTAATTTATGAACTAGTCTCCTATGTGGTATGTTATCAAATGCTTTACTAAAATCTAAGTAAATTATATCTACATTCTCTCCCTTATCTACTTGATCTGTTACAAACTCCAGAAAGTCTAGTAAATTAGTCAAACATGATCTACCTGATCTAAACCCATGCTGAGCATCGCTGATTAACCCCTCCCTCTCTAGATGTTGGCAAATGCCTTTTTTAACTATTTTCTCAAGAATGTTACAGACTACAGGAGTTAGGCTAACCGGTCGAAAGTTATTTGGATCCTCTTTACTACCCTTATTGAAAATGGGGACTACATTCGCTCTCTTCCAATCATCGGGTATTTCTCCATATTCCAGTGACCTAGTATACAACTTCTCCAGAGCTATTGAGATACTTTCTACCCCTTCTTTAAGTATCCTAGAATGAATATTATCAGGGCCGGAGGCCTTGCTAGTATCCAACTCACCTATTAGTCCTTTTATCATCCTCCGATCCACACTAATGTTAGTAAACACCTCTTTCCCTGACCCATGAGTACTATACATAAGACTATTTAGTTTCTCCTTTGTAAATACTGATGCAAAATGACCATTTAGTACCTCAACTATTTCCTCATCAGTTTCTCTCGCAACACCTTCATATTTGATAGGTCCTATTTTAACTCTGCCAAACTTGTTATTAATTTTATAGTAACTAAAGAACTTACTTGGATCTTTGTTGCTATCCTGAGCTAATTTAATTACTGACACCCTTTTGTTCTTTATAATCTTATTTAACTCATTCCTAGCCATTCTATAATCACTTAAATTTTGAATATTATTTTCTACCTGTAATTTTTTAAATGCCCTTTTCTTCTCTGAAATTTTTCTAGCTATCTCCTGATTCCACCATAATGGTTTCCTACTTTTGTAGGAAACCATTACAACTTTTCCTACATGATGAACTATTTTTCCTGTAGCAATCAGTTGACACTCCTATGTCCTTGTTTCCAGCAACCCCACAAGTTCTTTTTCCTGTTTTATTCTATAAGAAGATACACTCAACCACTCACTTTTATAATTTTTTATAGTTTAGTACTAGTTTGTCTGACTGGAGTATCTGTCTGAGACTGCTGGGCCTGCCCCCCCTCGCCCTGCCCAGCTCTGACTGGTCTATGGTGGTGAGACCCTACCAGGTAAGAATGAGTTATTAATTTCCATCTGTAGTCTATGTTTGAACGTGAATGCTTGGGGCAGTGACAGTGTTCTTGATAGTGCATTCCACTTTGCTACTACACGGTTTGAGAAGAACCTTGTTGAGGCTTAGTGTTACTGTGTTTGCCAAAGATTTTATGACAATAGCCTCAGTGGCCTTTACTTTTAGACTCATATTTGCTCTGATTATTATGATAATTCAGCTTCTTTTTTTTTATCAAACTCTTATGTTAGGGAGTAATCATATCATTAAAATACATAAATGGCTTAGCTCAGTCCTTTGTTTGTGAACAGAGATTTATCAATGAGTGTAACTTGACTCTGTACAAGGCTGCACCATAAATCAACCGCAAAAAAAAGGCTGATATATGTTTCTCATACATCTAAACAGCCAGTTTTTGAGGACTTCCTTTTTTTTTGTTCAATACACTTATATTTTTCATTTATCATCCAATTAAAATCAGCATGTTATTCAAAGTGGACTCAGGGGTAAAAGCCTATTCAGCTAAATAATGGGTGAAAATTTGTTTTTTCCATTTTTTTGCCAAATTTTAATAATGATTTCATATAAAATAGTTATCCATAATAAATAAGCAACATTTTCTATAAAATGGTGTTGACTTAGAAGCGGTAACAAAAATGTAATTATTCATTTCTTCATTTAACATAACATAATTTCATGGAGGACAAAAGCCACAAGGGCCTATCGAAGGTCATCCGTATCCATCAAATCCCACCCACATAATGCATCCATAGGATTTTGTCAGATCATCTACAATATACAATTTAAACAATCCATGCATCTACAATATATAATTTAAAGCCTCCATAGGAGTCTGTCAAAAACAAAATCAAAGTCCCCCAAAATATACAATAAAAAGAAGCTGCATCCACTGGAATGAGTCAAGAAACATACCCCCATACCAAAATATAAGAAGTTAACCCTCCATCCCCATATAATCATCCAATCTGCGCTTGAAAACATTCAAGTTTGGGCTGTCTACAGTCTCAAGTTCAAAGTTAACAAGAATTAATTATGAGCAACAAGCAAATATTTCCAATCATAATTCTAAATATGTAGAAGTCTATTAATAATTTTAAGGTTAAATAAAAAGAATAATTCTTTGCAATTAAAATGATATTATTTGATATATAATAAAGGATTTAAATATTTTATTTTATTATTTTCCATAATGAGGTAGCAAGGATAAATTGTTTGAGGGTGATTTCAAAGCAATTCACTCAGCGACTAATGGGTTAAAAAAAGAAAAAGTAGTTCACTTTACCATATGTTCATTTCATGCTGGAAAACTGAAAAATAATGGAGAAATCATATATAGTTCCCTTCTTCCTGAGTTGTTAAAAATTGGTATTTCTTTTAATAATATGCTATTAAAAATAGTAAAACAAGTTTTTATTATTCCTATACATGTATAATGTTTATCTAATACTGATTGTATATCTGCAAATAATTTTTTTTATAATAGAAAAAAAATCACAACAAAATAGTTCATTTAACCCCATTCTGCGGAAAGTTCTCATGATCCAGCCTGCTAGTTGTCTTGCAGTTGATGTAATTTGGATGATGCGATGGGAGAAGGTGGCATCATTGCCACCTTATTTATCTTCTGCCCATCTAAAATTTTGTCTAGGTCCTCTTTCAGCAGCCAAGTATCTTGTGCAGTGTGGATTTTCTTTGAGATTCTATTGTCATCTACCAAGGATATAGCAGTTGAGTATTCCAGATCTCCGTCAATGTCACCTATCATAATAATGAACAGGAGAAGACCCAGAACTGAGCCTTGAGATACACCACTGATGACACTACTCTCTTCTGAGAGGCACCCTTGAATGTTCACCTTTTGTTGTCTGTCTGTGAGAAACTGTGTAGCCATTTGCCTAGTTCCCCACATATTCCGAAGAAACATAGTTAAAGTTTATATTTCCTGCCTTTATTGATGTTTTGAATATCAAAGTTTCAGCCATGGCTCCAAATTTGTAAAAATGATGAGAAATGTGTCCATTGTACTGGTTTGCATGTGTCAATGTGAAATAATAAAATGTGTTAACTGTAAAGGAGATCATAAGGCTAGTCAGTTATGTCAGTTTACATGCCTCAAATGTGTCAAAGGAAAATAATAAAATGTCACTATAAAGATCATAAGGATAGTCAACATGACTGTAGAGATCATAAGGCTACTCAACATAAATGTCCCATTTATAATAAAATGAAATCTTAGATATTAAATTCAGAAAGAAATATTTCTTTTTCTACAGCTAGAGGCATTTATACATCTAGGTAAGTCATAATGCTTGAATATTACTGACATAACTGGTTATTTGAATAAAAATCTAGAAGTTCTTACTCAAATTAGTAATGTAATTAAATCTCTTTCTGATACTGTTCCATCCTTAGAACCCGTCCGACCCCAGCTTAGCCTCTTCTCCTTCCTTCAGACACTCGTGTTTTCCTGCTGTTTCCTAGCTTTTCATACAACCTCTCCAACAACTTTCTCTTGTCAGCCTCTAATTTCACAGGGTAGATGCTGACCTTCTTCTCAGCCAACTGTCCTAGATCGGGGCTGAGGAGGGAGGGGACAATGTTCCTTCACCCCTGAGCTCCGGTTTGGGATGATGTTTTTTTTTAACAACCTGCTTCATCCCCACCCATACCTTCCTCACATCCCTTTTCCTTTTCTCTTCACACTCCATCAATTTTACGCCGTGCCCAAGGTGGAACCGCCATGCTGAAGGGCTGCCAGGTCACCAGGTGGGATGGGTGGCCTTAAATGGTGGCACCTGGCTCTGCCAGGTCTGTATGCACCCCTTGCAGAGCGGGCTATTGCGAGGGGTGATGAGCGATTGCTTCCCGTATAAAATATACGGTCACCATGCCCAATGATGAACAAATAAAAAGACAACCCTCAACTTCCCCTGTTCCATCGACGGAGCCCCCCCCCCCCTCATCCTGTGCTTGCACAGAGGACCCTCCAAATTTCTCTAACCGGAGAGGAGGCTTACTCCTCTCCTTCACTACGGGTGTAGGGGACTCCCCCTTCCCCCTTCTCTGGAGGGGCTTTCGGGAACCTCCCTGTTACCAGCTGCAGTCCTCCCTTTTCTTTCCAAGGGGACTGCCAAGAAAGCCAGCAGGCAGCCCATAGCTGACCGCTTGTCATTAAAGCAGCTCGGTAGGGAAAACCCCCTTGGGGAGAGGGAAGCCAGGCCCCTTTGGTCGCTTCCCTCAAAAGACCTGCTGGCAAGAATATTAAACCTTGCTGGGGTCAAGGCCTGTACCATCCCCCACAGGACATCACAGGTCCTGTAGGGGATGGCCAACTGGAGGCCTCCCCAAGATAGACAGTCCTTGAGGCAACCCAGTCTCAGACGGTATGGCCTTCTATGGGAGCGAATCCGTGCTCAGTGCCAAGCACCGAACCTGAATCCACCCATATGCATGGTCCTCCTCAAACGGCTAGGGTTTCCGAGGCAGTACAAGGAGGGGAGGGATCTCCTCCGACATGTGCCCCTACGACTGCCAGGACCTTCTCCATTTCGGAGAAGGACCTAGCTGAGGCCGTCCATCTGGCCTAGGGGCTCCTGCCAGTGGAGGGGAGAAGCAGGTTCATTCCCCACCCTTCTCTCCTAAAATGAAAAGTAACAGAAAAAAAGACTAAAAAGACTCGGGGGGGGCTCCTCTCCATCCGCATGGATGGATGGATCTTCTGCTTTGGTAAGTGACCAAGCCAAGATCAGCACATCCAGCCCCTCTCTCCCCCCCTGGTGCAGAGCCCCCGACTAAGACCAAAAGTGCGCAGGGCGGAGCCTCGATAACATTGGGGCCCCTCATTCAGAGGTTACCTGGCATTTTCGAAGCCCGCTGGCTTCAAACGCTTCCTCGTTATTCGCTCCACTGATGGCACCATGTTGGCCAAGGGCAACATGATCCATCAGAGGAGAGCTTTAGCTAGTGTAATTGGTAGAGAGCTGAAGGTGACCCGTTTCTCGGACGGGAGCCTTCTGGCGAATGTGGCGAATCCCTCCGAGGCAGACAAGATAAGTGCTCTTCGGACACTTGATTGCACCCTGGTGAGTGTGATGCTGCACTCTACCATGAACTTTGTGAAAGGAGTAGTTTATGCAATGGAACTCATTGACTACTTCATAGAGGACATCACCTTAGAGCTGGCTGACCATGGTGCGGTCAAGGTCGAATGTATGATGAAAAAACAGGGAGGGGCCTCGAGACCCACCCCCTACACTCTTCATCACATTCGACTGTGACAAGCTCCCTGAGTCGGTGCATGCTGGTTGGTACCGCTACTGCGTGAAGGCATTTGTGCCACTGCCGCAGCGGTGCTACTACTGTCACCGCTTCGGCCATATGAATCGCTAGTGTAGACATGCAAAGTCAGGGTCACCCAAAGTATGTGTAAATTGTTCCAAAGCTGCACACGATAAGTCCAAGTCGTGTGTGGCCAAGTGTGTCAATTGCGGAGAGCCGCACCCCTCTTCTTCGAAGCAATGTGGTGCATATCTCCTTGAGAAAGAAATCCTTGCTGTTCAGGCCCAGGAACGACTCATTCCGCGAGGCTAAGGACTTGGTCCTGGTGCCCCCGGCTCTGCCTGGGACGTTGTATGCCTCAATGGTTAGAAAGACACCCTCTGCTACTGGCCCATCCAGGCCAACGAGCACGGTTGTTTCTGCACCCATTCGGAGGCATTCTGCAGGTTTTACTCAACCCGGGCATTACCCTGGTAAAGCTGGTGGCACAAAGGGTTCACACCCAGCCCTGGCTAAAACCAGAGCTCCCCCCTCCCCCCAGTGTGCCTGTTTCCCATAAGGCGAAACGGCTACACGCCTCCACCGAGTCATTAGATTCACAGGAGGCAACATCCTTGAAGTTGGTCGCCAGGCCATCTTCCGGGGTTCCTAAAGCTGTCTGCCTAGTGGTGGGCTGAGTGGCTCGGAGACGCTAGATCCTCAAAAAGAGGGCCCTCCGCCTCTGAAGCTGCAACGCCCGCCTAAGGTTTCAAGGCGGAGGGAGGAAAGGACTTGCATGGCGAGCCCAACCTCCCCCAATAAGTCCTCGAAGCGCTCTGTCCGGCCAACAGCGCCCGGGATTCTGCCTCCGGAAATGTGCGGCCATTCCTGTGAGGGTCTTCTGTTCGAAGAGGGACCCCACATCTCCTTCTGAGCTAGACCTAGAGGGCATATTCCTTCAATGGAATTGCCGTGGACTCCGGGTCAACTGGGAGGAGCTGCGGAGGCTCATCTTGTCCCATTCCCTGTTAGCTATTTTTCTACAGGAGACCATGCTAGGCGCATCCCCCTGCCCGCCCTCCCAGGGTTAAGGGTTTTGTGACCACACCACCATGAGATGGGGGCCGGGCTAGGGGATGCGCAGTTTACACCTGTCATGATTTCTCCATTGTTCTTTTCACTTTAGATACCTCCTTTCAGGCAGTGGCTGTGCAGCTTTACCTAGATAGGAGGTATACTATCATTTCTGCATGTTGTGGCATGGTTGCCGAGGCCTTTTTTCTTGCTTGGAGATCTGATCGGCAGACATCCTCTCTGTGCGGATTACTCAATAAATCTGAGGGGACAAGTCCTTGCTGATCTGATCAAAGAGCTTGAGATAGGTGTCTTTAAATGTGGATGAGTTTACACATCACTGCCCGAGAACTGCTTCATTTTCTTGCCTTGATCTATCTTTGTGGTCTTCAGATGCACAGCCTGATTTTGATTGGGGGTGGTCGATGACCTCCATGGTAGTGATCATGTTCCCATTCAAATATCATTTTCATGGCACCTGCTGCCTGAGAGCCCACCTCAGTGGTGCTTGGCGCGGGCGCGGTGGCCTGCATTTCAGGAAATGACTGAATTCTCTATCTCAGTTGAGGAGTTTAGGTCGGTAGATGAGGCTGTTGAGTTCTTCTCGGGTAACATCATTGCCGCGGGAATGACTACTATTCCCAGAATGTCTGGCCGTTTTGTACGCCGACCAATCCCATGGTGGGCGGCCGAGTGTGAGGCGGCCCTCAAACAGAAGCGTTATGCCAACATGCACTATAAGCACCACCGAACGATTTCACTATCGGTGAATTTCTTTGGGCTAGGGCTAGGTTCCGGTATATTTGGAAGCACGCCCGCCGCTCTTCTTGGCAGGTATATGCGTCTTCACTTAACGGGAAGACCCTTGTAGCAGAGGTGTGGAAGCGAGTCAAAAGGAATGAGACCGCAATCTCGAACCCTGCGTCAGTGGCGGAATCCTTCGCGACCGCTTTCTCTGCATTTCTAGCCAAGATGCTGCTCTTCCATCCCGTCCTGGAACTAATGGCTGCTTTGTCATAATCAGAATGATAATCTTGATTCTTCTGCTGTCATTCAACTTTGGATGGTCATATAATATTTATTCTGAGACAAAAATAAAATTATACATTTGTCTTTGCTTTATAGCATTTTAAAAGATATTAAGCTTATCTATATGCTTGAGAACTTAACCCCTTCCACACGAGTCAGCGACGCCCCCATACGGTGCTGTATACCTTTTATTTAAATTTAAATTTTGCATTGCATTCTTCATGTTATGTTCAAATTTTGCCTATTCTTATGATGTTTGTTCATGTTGAGAATATCTTTCAAGTAATTAATAATTTTTTAAAAAAAAATTACATATTGCTTACTCACCTAAATGCAATGTTTCCACCTGCCGGATAAATCTATTGCTTCACATTCTTCATTACATGGAAATATGTGTCACTATCACTACTATCATTTGATTCATTGTCACTCTGCATGGGTTTGAAGTCACTATCTTCATAATTATCACTATCGCTTGAAGACATTGTCAAAATATACAACAAAATTAAAAGTTTATGCTATATATTCTGCAATCAATCACAGGTAATTTCCAACTGGCATAGAACATGCTTTCGCCTTGCAGGTATAAACAAACCCCACCCACAAAGTGTTTTTATTGGTCAGCTGAGAATGACGTCATTATAAGACACACTTCAAGTAATGCTCAGGAAGGTTCATAGTGTACTCCAGCAAAATTACAGAATAGGAAAATAATCATTTATTCGATTCTGATAACCCTTTCATCATTGGAGACACGCTCAACATTAGGCATGACGAAAGCTGTTTCATCATCAAAGGGAAGGGGTTAACATTGATTTTTAAAAATATTTTTACAGCTTATTGTATCTTTTATAAATATGTCTGATCTCACGGGTATCTTTAAGTCATATGCTGAAGAAATTGAACGAGAGTCACATATCAAAGAAAACATTTTGACAATTGTGAAAGAAATTGAAAAGAATACATATATGGCAACAATTCTTCTTGAAAAGGTCCATCATTTGCAGGGTCTACAGGTTTGTATCAATTTTCTACCTTATTTTAGATTGAATAAACTATGAAGTTACAATTGTTAGTATAATAATAAAATATAGAGACTAGAATCTTGAACATGTTTTTCATTGATTTATATAGATGAAATAAGTAGCTGCTTTAAGTATTCATAGACATAATCAAGTTTGGAAATCAAGGCTCTTATGAGCCTTAGTTGAATGGCAGTCTATACTCTGAGGTCCCTACCTGCTGTGAGGGCCAAAAGCCCGCTGGCTAGGGCAAGTATTAGGTAAGGGGTGTGCTGGGCCATTGACTCTGCTCACCTTCCTCCAGTACACATATAAAGTTAGTGGATATTTTCTGCTAAATGTTAGGCAAGGTTGGCAAAGACCATGAATGTTGCACTGAGGAACAATGTATTTGGTTGTAGCGGGCTGAAAATCTTGACTAACCCCAATCGATCCAACCTGCTTCCTACACTAATCCGGACGTGAGAAATCGAAGGAGAATGAAACGGATTGTATATATAGTCCCTTTACTTACAAAAAAAAGTACAATAATAATTACAAAAATATGGGGTAAATATGCACATGAGCCTATTTATATATAAATAAAACAATCCTATCTTGAAATCATACCAGTCAAAAATATATACACAATTACTAAAGAACAAACAACAAATACAAAAAGAAGAGACAACAAAAGAGCAGTACCATGGTTTACGATTTGCCGCCTTCCCCCGGGGTAAAATCTTGCCGGCAGTCACTGTTGTGACAAAAATTGGGTGTGCGCGTCTTATGGGGCCTGGCGCCTCTGAGCTCAATTTTCTTCAAGATCCAGTCACTTCTTTAGGCTATTAAAGCCCTCCACAATCAACTACTATTAGAAGACATCAAATTTTATTTAAATTTCTTCAAAATGTTTTTATTCCAGTCACTCTTACAAAATGCAGGCAATGTTTATTTATTTCTTTACTTGAGTGCTCTCTCAGAAAAATATTTAACATTTAGTAGCTGAGAATTTTTTTTTTTTTATTACAACAAGAAATCAAATACATATGTACAAAAGAAAATATAATAAAAAAAAACCCATTCCCACTCACACATACATTCTTACAGAGGGAGAGAGAAGATATTGGGGAAAAGGGGTGGGAGAATGGCCCTTCATACACACTCACATTCACTCCACCACATGGTGAATTGACAAAAGTACATTTTCCTCTCTAATTTGAGCATACTGAATTCAAATCTGAAATCAGATTCTTTCTAAATGCTACAGATTTTTCAGAATATCAATAACTAATATTATACAATAATTTTCATTTTATCACGCCTATCTTCATGCCCTGAAGTAATTTATGAATCATCCTTTTGCGTTATTTATAGTAAAACAGGTTTTTTTGCACAAACATTTTATTGTATATGAGAAGAAACTTGAATTACACATTAGGATTACAAATACTGTAATCAAATAGATGCTAATTTATTAATGACCGTACATCAGGCTGGAGTACCTCTTCTTGATTTCAATCGGGCAAAAGTTTGCACTTCTAACTCTTTCTCTTGTAAGTCTTCTCTGGCTGATCTCTTCTAATCATCCAGTAATAGTCCACCATCATGTATCTATCTATCCCAGTGACTTTGGTAATGCTCTTCCATCATCATCAAATCCTGATGGAAGCGTTTCCCTTGTTCGTCACTCATGGCTCCTAGATTCTCTGTGAATCGGTTGAGGTGACTATTTAAGAAATGCAGCTTCACACTCATGTTGCATCCCAGATCACGATATGCTAAAAGTATATTAGTAACGTTACCAGATCCTCGTAGTTATATGCTTTTTAGTTTCCCAAGAAGTTACGAACAATGGCAGAAAATGAGTCCCAGGCTGCCTTCTCTTTTTCATTCATGGTGTTCACGAATCTAGAATCACTCAGAAGTCTTCGGATTTGGGGAACATCAAATTTAATACTCCTGCTTTTATTTTTTCGTTCACAAAGCAGAAAACGCCGATACTATGTACTGGAAACAATCATTGTCAGTGCTCAACAGCTTGACATATTGCTTCATCAATCCCAGTTTTAGATGAAGTGGAGGGAAAACGATCTTCTCAACTTACGATTGGCTCATTAACAATGTTTGGCATTCCTGCTTCCAAAGTTTCCCGAACTGGCCAATCTTTTTGGGACTAGTGTTTGTCACAGGCTCGGCTGTCCCACATACAGATATAGCATGGAAACTTTGTATATCCCTTCTGCTGGCCAAGGAGGAAGTTGACCATCTTAAGGTCTACACATACTCATATGATATAATTGTGTTCATGGTACTTGAGAAATCCATGACCATTCTTATGTCATTGTGAGTTTCTCGCAGATGGACAGAGTGACCGAGAGGAACTGCACCAAAGTCATTGCCATTATGCAAAAGGACGCACTTGAGGCTATGCTTGGAGCTATCCAAAAACAGTCTCAACTCAGCAGGGCTATAGGTGCCAAGTCCCAACTCGGTAGACAGACCAGGAACATCGTGGCAGTATACAAATTGTTTGTCCTCACTCCAAGAAATACTTAACAAATGTACTCTTCCTTGTTTGGTAATATGATAGCTGTACGACCTGTCAAGCATGTCTTTCACTCAACCTAGAGGCTAAAAGTTCTGCAGCTTTCTTGGAGAGCGCCAAATTACGTATCAAGTCATTGAAATCCTCTTGATTGAAACAGTGAGGAGCTAATGACTGTTCAGCATCTGATGATGAATCTGCAGACTCTGAATCCATTCCGTTGATGTCCATATCAGGTACATCATTTTCATCCTCGGAGGACGCATATCCACTGAAAATCGGAACTGGTAAAGACTCAGAATGAGGTAATGGCCGGATCGCTGAGGGAATGTTGGGGTAGTCGATCTTTTGCCGATTTTTCTTGCCAATCCCTTTAGTATTCACCAGACAGAAATAACAGTCCGATACATGATCCTTTGGCTCTCGCCACACCATGGGGATTCCAAAAAGAGGATGATTTCTCTTTCCTTTGTCCACTCACGAAGATGTTCCACACAATTCTGGCAAACAGCATGTGGGGCCCACTTCTTATCTTGATCGCCAAGAGGAGCATCAAAATATGCCTTATAAGTGCCGATCACAAAGTTTGATATATTGCTCCTTTGACTAACTAGCATGTAACAGCTACATATTTAGTAGAAAGTGTCTGGATCATTAACGTAATTTCCTCTTGATGAAGCCATCACTCTAACATGAGACCTGAAAAAAGAAACAATAATGTCAATATAGAAGAGAAGTGTCTTCATAGGATCAGAAATTCCAGAAAACGATCGTTTACATTACACATAACACAGGAACAATTTGAATCACATTTTTTGGTGACTTAGATTTATCTGCCATTTTTAATTCGTTTTTGCATGCTGATTTCAAATATATAATCCATTTTTACCTACATGCTATAGTTATACTATAATTTCTATTTTCTTATTTCTCTGAAAACTACCCTCCGGACAGACAGAGAGGATGCTTGTAGAAAGCAAATACTTCACAGTGCATAGTAGTAAGATAGTAATGTGTTATTATGCAAAATATTAAGAACATAAGAAAAGAAGGAGACTGCAAACGGCTAGGGTTTCCGAGGCATTACAAGGAGGGGAGGGATCTCCTCCGACCGGTGCCCCTACGACTGCCAGGACCTTCTCCATTTCGGAGAAGGACCTAGCTGAGGCTGGTCCATCTGGCCCCTGTAAGGGGCGCGGCAATTTGCCATCCTGACCGCCGTGCTGACGGCCTCAGCACCCCATCCAGCCCCAGCTTAGCCTCTCTTCCTTCCTTCAAAACACTTGTTTCCTCTCTTTTCATACAACCTCTCCCACAACTTTCTCTGGTCAGCCTCTAATTTCACATGGTAGATGCTGACCTTCTTCTCGGCCAACCGTCCTGGATCGGGGCTGAAGGGGGAGGGGCCAATGTTCCCTAACCCCTGCGCTCCGGTCTGGGGTGGTTGGTTTTTAACAACCTGCTTCATCCCCACCCATACCTTCCTCACATCCCTTTTCCTCTCCTCTTCACATTCTATCTGTTTTACGCTGTGTCTAAGGTAGAGCCGCCATGCCGATGGACTGCCAGGCCACCAGGCAGGATGGATGGTCCCAAATGGCGGCGCCGGGCTTGTAAGCACCTCTCGCAGTGCGGGCTACTGCGAGAGGTGATGTGCGATTGCGTCCCATATAAAAAAGAGGGTCACCGTGCCCATGTATGTACAACAAAAAAAACCCCAACCCTCAACTTCTCCTGAAACAGCGACGGAGCCGCCCTCGGGAAGCTCCAGCAAAAAATGAAGGTCCCTCCCCCTGTGCTTGCGCAGGGGACCCTCCATATTTCTCTAACCGGAGAGGATGCTTACTCCTCTCCTTCGCCTACGGGTGCAGGGGACTCCCCCTCACCCCCTTCTCTGGAGATGCTTTTGGGCGCCTCCCTTTTTCCAGCGGCAGTCCCCTCTTTTCTTTCCAAGGGGACTGCCAAGAAAGCCAGCAGGCAGCCCTTAGCCAGCCGCTCCCCATTGAAGCGGCTTGGTAGGGCAAACATCCTTAGGGGGGAGAGGGAAGCCAGGCCCCTTCGGTCGCTTCCCTCAAAGGACCTGCTGGCAAGGATATTGAACCTTGCCGGGGTTAAGGCCTGTGCCTCCCCACAAAAGACTAGTAACAATACTGCCAACGGGACCTGCGATGTCTTGGGAGGGGATGGCCAACTGGAGGCCCATCCTGTGACACACATGGTCCTTGAGGAGCCCCAGCCTCAGACGGTAGGGCCTTCCATGGGGGGGAATCCGGGCTCGGCGCCAAGCACCGAACCCGAATCCGCCCCTATGCAAGGTCCTCCTCAAACGGCTCTGGGCTCCGAGGCAGTACAAGGAGGGGAGGGATCTCCTCCGACAGGTGCCCCTACAACTACCAGGACCTTCTCCATTTCGGAGAAGGACCTGGCTGAGGCCAGTCCATCTGGCATGGGGGCTTCTGCCAGTGTAGGTGAGAAGCGGGTTCATTCCCCGCCCTCCTCTCCTAAAAAGAAGAATAAAATGACAAGAAAGAATAGAAAGACTTGGGGCTCCTCTCCATCCGCGGGGGCTGCGGGGATGGATGGGTCTGCTGCAACTTTGGTAGGCGCCTAAGCCAAGATCGGCACATCCGGCCCCTCTACCCCCCTGTGTGCGGAGCCCCTGACTAAGACCAAGAGTGCACTGGGCGGAGCCTTGATGACATCGGGGCCCCTGATTCAGAGGTTACCTGGCATTTTTGAGCCCGCTGGCTTCAAGCGCTTCCTCATTATTCACTCCACTGATGGCACCATGTTGTCCAAGGGCAACATGATCCATCAGAGGAGAGGATTAGCTAGTGCAATTGGTAGAGAGCTGAAGGTGACCCATTTCTCAGACGGGAGCCTTCTGGCGAATGCGGCGAATCCCGCCGAGGCGGCCAAGATAAGTGCTCTTCGGACACTTGATGGCACCCCGGTGAGTGTGACGCCGCACTCTACCATGAACTTTGTGAAAGGAGTAGTTTATGCGAGGGAACTCGTTGACTACTCCATTGAGGACATCACCCTAGAGCTGGCCAACATTGGGAGGGGACGCCTCCCAATGTTTATATGTGAATTTTTGCGAGATCTTCGATTCCGCGTACAGGTAGGGGGAGTCCTCTCTGGCCCAATGGAGCAGGAAGAGGGTGTCCCGCAGGGAAGTTTCCTCAGTGTCAAACTCATTGCCCTGAGCATCAACGGCATCACCTCGGTGCTGCTGTAAGAGGTTCTCGCTACGCTCTACGTAGACGACCTTTCGATCTCTTTTGGCGCGGCCCAGATGCCAACTCTGGAGCGTCGACTCCAACAGGCATTAAACCGAAGCGCAAAGGTTTCGGTTTTTCTTTGGGAAGACTAAAGTGGTGCACTTCTGCCGCCATCTACGGCTCCACCCTGATCTAGTGGTAGACTCACACCATTTCCTTGATCTTGTATTTGGCCGACGCCTTACCTGGAAGACTTATATTTTTCAGCCTTAGGGTCTCTTATACCCGCGCCATGGATCTTCTTCGCTCCGTGACGTTCAGCGCTTGGGGCGCTGATAGGGCTACTGCCTTACTTTTTTATCGATTCTCTGTTCGTTCGAAGCTCGACTACGGATGCGAGTTTTATGCATTCGCAGCCGAGCGTATATTGCGGGAGTTGGACTCGATCCACCACACCGGCCTTCGCCTTGCGACCGGTGCCTTCCGCACTTTTCCCAGTGAGAGCCTAATATTCAATGCTGGGGAGATGCCACTCGCTCTATGGCGCGTACAGTGCATCATTTCCCTGTACGCGCGAGCCCGGCACCACCCTCAGTCACCAACAGCTCTCACTGCATTCGCAGCTGATTTCGACGGTGCCTATCCCGCACAGAGACGCTAGTCATATCCTAAGCCCTTTGTCCCCGTAAGGGGCGCGGCGATTTGCCATCCTGGCCGCCGTGCTGACGGGATCCAGCGCTCCGTCCGGCCCCAGCTTTGCCTCTCTTCCTTCCTTCAGATAGCCCGATTTCTCCCCTACCTCGTCGCTTTTCATACAACCTCTCCCACAACTTTCTCTGGTCAGCCTCTAATTTCACAGGGTAGAATGCTGACCTTCTTCTCAAGCCAACCACCCCGGATGGGGGCTGAGGGGGGAGGGGACATTGTTCCCTAACCCCTCAGCTCCGGTTCGGGATGGGTTTTTTTTAACAACCTGCTTCATCCCCACCCATACCTTCCTCACATCCCTTTTCCTCTCCTCTTCACATTCTATCTGTTTTACGCCGTGTCTAAGGTGGAGCCGCCATGCCGAAGGACTGCCAGGCCACCAGGCGGGAGGGGTGGTCCCAAATGGCGGCGCCTGGCTCTGCCGGGCCTGTAAGCACCTCTTGCAGTGCGGGCTACTGCAAGAGGTGGTGAGCGATTGCGTCCCGTAAAACAAAGAGGGTCACCATGCCCAATGATGAAAAAAAAACCCATCTCCCCTTAATTCCCCCTAAAACAACGGAGCCGCCCTCGTGCAGCTCCACAGAAAAGATGGAGGTCCCCCCCCCCCTGTGCTTGCGCAGGGGACCCTCCATACCTCTTTAACCGGAGAGGAGGCTTACTCCTCTCCTATGCCTACGGGTGTATTGGACTCCCCCTCACCCCCTTCTCTGGAGGTGCTTTCGGGCACCTCCCTATCTCCAGCGGCAGTCCCTCCTTTGCTTTCTAAGGGGACTGCCAAGAAAGCCAGCAGGCAGCCCATTGCCGACCGCCCCTCGTACAAGCGGCTCGGTAGGGCAAACCCCCTTAGGGGGGAGAGGGAAGCCAGGCCCCTTCGGTCGCTTCCCTCAAAAGACCTGCTGGCAAAAATATTAAACCTTGCCAGGGTCAAGGCCTGTGCCTCCCCACTAAAGACTTATGACGCTGCCAAGGGGACCTGCGATGTCCTGGGAGGGGATGGCCAACTGGAGGCCCCTCCTGTGATAGACATGGTCCTTGAGGAAAACCAGCCTCAGAAGGTAGGGCCTTCCATGGGGGGGAATCCGGGCTCGGCGCCCAGCACCGAACCCGAATCCGCCCCTATGCAAGGTCCTCATCAAACGGCTGTAGATTCTCCGGCAGTACAAGGAGGGGAGGGATCTCCCCTGGATGATGCCCCTGCGACCACCAGGACCTTCTCCATTTCGGAGAAGGACCTGGCTGAGGCCGGTCCATCTGGCCTGGGGGCTTCTACCGGCGGGGGTGAGAAGCGGGTTCATTCCCCGCCCTCCTCTCCAAAAAAGAAAAGGACCAAAAAGACGAAGAAGACTCGGGGCTCCTCTCAATCCGTGGGGGCTACAGGGATGGATGGGTCTGCTGCCACTTTGGCAAGCCCCTGACTAAGACCAAGAGTGCACTGGGCGGAGCCTCGATGACATCGGGGCCCCTGATTCAGAGGATACCTGGCGTTTTCGAGCCCGCTGGCTTCAAACGCTTCCTCGTTATTCGCTCCACTGATGGCAGCATGTTGTCCAAGGGCAACATGATCCATCAGAGGAGAGGATTAGCTAGTGCAATTGGTAGAGAGCCGAAGGTAACCCGTTTCTCGGACGGGAGCCTTCTGGCGAATGCGGCGAATCCCGCCGAGGCGGCCAAGATAAGTGCTCTTCGGACACTTGATGGCACCCCGGTGAGTGTGACGCTGCACTCTACCATGAACTTTGTAAAAGGAGTAGTTTATGCGAGGGAACTCGTTGACTACTCCATAGAAGACGTCACCCTAGAGCTGGCCGACCATGGGGCGGTCAAGGTCGAACGTGTGATGAGAAAACAGGGAGGGGCCTCGAGACCCACCCCTACACTCTTCGTCACGTTCGACTGTGACAAGCTCCCTGAGTCGGTGCGTGCCGGTTGGTACCGCTACCGCGTGAAGGCATTCGTGCCACTGCCGCGGTGGTGCTATTACTGTCACCGCTTCGGCCACACGAATCGATCATGTAGACGTGCAAAATCCGGGTCACCCGAAGTCTGTGTAAATTGCTCCAAGGTCGCACACGATAAGTCCAAATCGTGTGTGGCCAAGTGTGTCAATTGCGGAGAGCCGCACCCTGCTTCTTCGAAGCAATGTGGTGCATATCTCCTTGAGAAAGAAATCCTGGCCGTTCAGGCCCAGGATCGACTCTCATTCCGCGAGGCTAAGGACTTGGTCCTGGCGCGCCCGTCTCTGCCTGGGACGTCATATGCCTCAATAGTTAGAAAAGCACCCTCTGCTCCTGGCCCATCCAGGCCAACGAGCACGGTTGTTTGCGCGCCCATTCGGAGCCCTTCTGCGGGCTCTACTACACCCGGGCGCGCCCCTGGTAGAGCTGGTGGCAAAAAGGGTTCACACCCAGCCCCGGCTAAAACCAGGGCTCCCCCCTCTTCCCCCAGCGTGACCGTTTCCCGTAAGGCGAAACGGCCACGCGCCTCCACAGAGTCGTTAGACTCACAGGAGGCAACACCCCTGAAGATGGTCGCTAGGCCATCTTCCGGGGTTCCTAAAGCTGTTCCCCGAAAGGAGGACAGCAACAAAGGAGCTTCGGCCCCTTCGCTCACGCCCCGAGGTGGAGCGAGTGGCTCGGAGACGGTGGTTCCTCAAAAAGAGGGCCCCCCGCCTCCGAAGCCGCAGCGCCCGCCTAAGGTTTCGAGGCGGAGGGAGGAAAAGACTCGCATGGCGAGCCCAACCTTCCCCAATAAGTCCTCGAAGGCGACAGCGCCTCCAGCGCTTTGTCCGGCCAACAGCGCCCGGGGTTCTGCCCCCGGGAAGCGTACGGCCATTCCCGTGAGGGTCTTCAATTCGAGGAGGGCCCCCGCGTCTCCTCCGAGCTAGGCCTGGAGGGCATATTCCTTCAATGGAATTGCCGTGGACTCCGGGCCAACTGGGAGGAGCTGCGGAGGCTCGCCTCGTCCCGTTCCCCGTTAGCTATTTTTTTGCTGGAGACCATGCTAGGCGCGTGCCCCCTGCCTGCCCTCCTGGGGTATAAGGGTCTTGCGACCCCACCACCGCGGGATGGCCGGGCTGGGGGATGCGCGGTTTACACCCGGCATGATGTCTCCGTTCTTCCTTTCTCTTTAGATACCTCCTTACAGGCAGTGGCTGTGCAGCTGCACCTGGATAGGAGGTATACTATCATTTCTGCGTACATTCCACCGTCAGCTGACTTCGACGCGGGCGACTTCCGCCGCGTCGTGGCACGGTTGCCGAGGGCCTATCTCTTGCTTGGAGATCTGAACGGCAGGCATCCTCTCTGGGGAGATTACTCCATAAATCCCAGGGGACAAGTCCTTGCCGATCTGATCGAAGAGCTTGAGATGGGTGTCCTAAACGTGGATGAGTTCACGCATCACTGTCCGAGAACCGCTTCATTTTCTTGCCTTGACCTATCTTTGTGCTCTTCGGATGCATAGCCTGATTTTGATTAGGGGGTGGTCGATGACCTCCATGGTAGTGATCACTTTCCCATTCAAATATCATTTTCAGGGCAACTGCCGCCTGAGAGACCACCTCGGTGGTGCTTGGCGCGGGCGCGGTGGCCTGCATTTCAGGAAATGACTGAATTCTCTATCTCAGTCGAGGAGTTTAGGTCGGTAGATGAGGCCGTTGAGTTCTTCTCCGGCAACCTCATCGCCGTGGGCCTGACTACTATTCCTAGGACGTCTGGCCGTTTTGCACGCCGACCACTCCCATGGTGGTCGGCCGAGTGTGAGACGGCCCTCAAACAGAAGCGTTATGCCTACATGCGCTATAAGCGCCGCCCGAACGATTTCACTGTAGCTGAATTTCGTCGGGCTAGGGCTAGGTTCCGGTATATTTCGAAGCACGCCCGCCGCTCTTCTTGGCGGGCATACGTGTCTTCACTTAACGGGAAGACCCCTTTAGCTGAGGTGTGGAAGCGAGTCAAAAGGATTCGGGGCAAGTTCTCGCAGGACCCCCCTCCCGTTCTCCAGGAGAATGGGACCGCAATCTCGGACTCCGCGTCCGTGGCGGAATCCTTAGCGACCGTTTTCTCCGCATTCTCTAGCCGTGATGCTGCTCCGCCAGCATTCAATGCACGTCGTGATGTCGCGGAAGGCCGCCGGCTGGACTTTACCTCCAAGAGGCGGAGAACCCTTCAACGACAAGTTTACTGTGAGTGAGTGGCGTTCCGCTCTCGCTTCGTGCGCGGACACCGCCCATGGTCCGGACGATGTCCCGTACGCCATGCTTCGACACCTGGGTGAGCGAGGCATGGCCTTTCTGTTAGATCTGTTCAACAGGATCTGGGTGGAAGGTCTTCTCCCAGACTCCTGGCGAATCGCTACTGTGCTCGCCTTTCGCAAGCTGGGGAGAGATAACTCTACTCCGACCGGTTTCCGCCCAATCTCTCTAACCTCTTGCGTGTGCAAGTTGATGGAGAAATTGGTAAATGTTAGATTAGCCTATTTCCTGGACAGCGGAGGCCATCTGTCTTCTGCACAGTGCGGCTTCCGTAAGTTTCACTCCACGTCGGATGCTCTGCTCCGACTGGAAATTCCGTCTGCGAGGCTTTCCTTCGTAGACAGCACTACGCCACGGTGTTTTTTGATCTGGAGAAGGCCTATGATACCGCATGGCGATACGGTATCATGGAGACTCTCCACACGATGGGGGCGAGGGGACGCCTCCCAATGTTTATATCTGAATTTTTGCGAGATCGTCGATTCCGCGTACGGGTGGGGGGAGCCCTCTCTGCCCCAAAGGAGCAGGAAGAGGGTGTCCCGCAGGGAAGTGTCCTCAGTGTCACACTCTTTGCCCTGAGTATCAACGGCATCACCTCGGTGCTGCCAGAAGATGTTCTCGCTACGCTCTACGTGGACGACCTTTCGATCTCTTTTGGCGCGGCCCAGATGCCAACTCTGGAGCGTCGACTCCAACAGGCATTGAACCGCGTCTCTCGCTATGCCGAAGCGCACAGGTTTCGGTTTTCTTTGGCCAAGACTAAGGTGGTGCACTTCTGCCGCCATCCACGGCTTCACCCTGACCCAGATTTGTTTCTTAATGGGGAACGCCTGGATGTGGTTGAGTCGCACCGTTTCCTTGGTCTTGTATTCGACCGACGCCTCACCTGGGAGGCTCATATTCGCAGCCTTAGGGTCTCTTGTACCCGCGCCATGGACATTCTCCGTTCCGTGACGTTCAGCGCTTGGGGCGCTGATAGGGCTACCGCCTTACTTTTTTATCGATCCTTTGTTCGCTCGAAGCTCGACTACGGATGCGAGTTTTATGCATCCGCAGCCGAGCGTTTATTGCGGAAGGTGGATTCAATCCACCACACCGGCCTTCGCCTTGCGACCGGTGCCTTCCGCACTTCCCCCATTGAGAGCCTGTTGGTCGATGCTGGGGAGATGCCACTCGCTCTGCGCCGCGTGCAGTGCATCACTCGCCTGTATGCGCGAGCCCGGCGCCTCCCTCAGTCGCCAACAGCTCTCAATGCATCTGCAGCTGATCTCGATGGTGCCTATGCCGCCGAGAGACGCCAGTCATACCCTAAGCCCTTTGGGTTTAGGGCCAGGAAACTCCTTCGAGAGGTAGATATAGCTCTCGGGCCGGTGGCGCCCCTAGTTCTGCCCAGGACGCCACCCTGGAGGGTACCACATTTGGCTATTTGTCGCCACGCCTCTGCTCCCAAAGCTTGTACTGCGCCGGGAGTATTGCGTTCGACCTTTTGGGAGCACACCTCGTATCACGCTGGAACCGTGCTAGTGTATACGGATGGCTCCAAGTCCGAAGAGGTGGTTGGCTTCCAAGCCGTATCCCCTCTGTTTGAAGTCAGCGGGGCTCTGCTAGGCGCTGCTGCGTCTGTCTTCACTGCCGAGCTGGTGGCAATACACCACTCTGTACGTGAAATTACGCGACGTGCTCTGTTCGGAGAACGGATTGTGATCTATAGCGACTCACAAAGCGCCCTGAGTGCTCTCGGGGCATTGGAATCTCCGCATCACCTGGTTCGCGATATCCGTGACGCCACGGTTTTGGCGAGCCGGGCAGATGTCGAGATTATCTTCTGCTGGGTTCCTGGACATGTAGGAATTGCGGGGAATGAGCGCGCCGATGAGGGCGCCAAAGAGTCCGCGAGGACTCTGCGACCGGACCAGCGTTTCGCTCTTCCTCACACCGACTACATGGCAGGAATATGGGCAGCTCTTCGGACTGCTTGGCAAAGAAGATGGGAGACGGTCGAAGGGAACTTAAAGTTGCGTGCCATTGCGCCGCGACTGTTCCCATGGACCTATCCCCCAATGCCGCGGCGGCTTCAGGTTGCTTTCTGTCGTCTTCGAATCGGACACACTCGTGTGACGCATCGCTATCTGATGGAGCGCTCGCCTGCGCCCTATTGCAACGACTGCGTCGTCCCCCAGACTGTTCGGCACATTCTTGTCGAATGTCCCAGTCTGGGTGATCTTCGCGCACGATACCTGTCCCAGTACAGGGATGGGCGGGGTCGCTACCGCCTGTCCCTTGTGCTTGGGACAGATTCGTGCACATTGACTTGTGGACTTGTTGACTTCTTGGGGGAGGCCGGCCTTCTCCCTATTATTTAAGCAAGGTTTGTTTGGGTTTTTTTTGTTGTTTTTTTGTTGTTTTTTTGCATTTGTTTTGTTTTTTGTTTGTTTTTTTTTCTTTAGTTGCACGCTCCTGCACCGGGGGGACCTCTCCCCGACGCACCAGCTTGCTTCCTTTCCCCCTTTTGGGGTGTTGTTTTTTTTTCTCTTTAATTTCATTTTATAGTAGCCTAGAACTAGGCCAGTTTTAATACGGCGACTAATGCCCAAGTAGGCAGTCGCCAGCTGAGCTCTTAAAAAAAAAAAAAAAAAATCCTAAGCCCTTTGGGTTTAGGGCCAGAAAACTCCTTCGAGAGCTAGGTATAACTCTCGGGCCGGTGGCGCCCCTGGTTCGGCCCAGGATGCCACCCTGGAGGGTACCACATTTGGCTATTTGTCGCCACGCCTCTGCTCCCTAAGCTTGTACAGCGCCGGGATTAATGCGTTCGACCTTTTGGGAGCACACCTCGTATCACGCTGGAACCGTGCTAGTGTATACGGATGGCTCCAAGTCCGAAGAGGTGGTTGGCTTCCAAGCCGTATCCCCTCTGTTTGAAGTCAGCGGGGCTCTGCTAGGCGCTGCTGCGTCTGTCTTCACTGCCGAGCTGGTGGCAATACACCACTCTGTACGTGAAATTACGCGACGTGCTCTGTTCGGAGAACGGATTGTGATCTATATCGACTCACAAAGCGCCCTGAGTGTTCTCAGGGCATTGGAATCTCCGCATCCCCTGGTTCGCGATATCCGTGACGTCACGGTTTTGGCAAGCTGGGCGGATGTCGAGATTATCTTCTGCTGGGTTCCTGGACATGTAGGAATTGCGGGGAATGAGCTCGCCGATGAGGGCCCCAAAGAGTCGACGAGGACTGCGACCAGACCAGCGTTTCACTCTTCCTCACAACGACTACATGGCAGGAATATGTGCAGCTCTTCGGGCTGCCTGGCAAAGAAGATGGGAGACGGTCGAAGGGAACTTAAAGTTTCGTGCCATTGCGCCGCGACTGTTCCCATAGACCTATCCCCCAATGCCGCGACGGCTTCAGGTCCCTTTCTGTCATCTCCGAATCTGGCACACTCGTGTGACGCATCGCCATTTGATGGAGCGCTCGCCTGCGCCATATTGTTATGACTGCGTCGTCTCCCAGACTGTTCGCACACGTTACCTGTCCCGGTAGCGGGATGGGCGGGGTCGCTACAGCCTGTCCCTTGTACTTGGGATGAGTGCGTGCACCTTTACTGGTGGACTTCTAGAGTTTGGGGGGGGAGGCCTGCCTTCTCCCTTTTATTTAACCTGTTTTTTGTCTTGTTTTTGTTTTTTTCCCTTATAGGTTGCATGTTCCTGCACTGGGGGGACCCTCCCCCGACACAAGAGCTTGCTTCCTGCTCGTTGGCTTTTTCCTTTTTTTAAAATTTTTGGTGTTTTTTTTTGTATGGGTGTTTTTTAATTTGATTTTAAAGTAGCCTAGTACTAGGCAAGTTTTTAGTTCAGCGACTAATGCCCAAGTAGGCAGTCGGCAGATGAGCCTTTAAAAAAAAAATGCAACCAGTATGTATGAGCGTTAGAAAACTCATGAATGAGTTCAATTGCTCTCAGAGAATGGCCGTACAAGCTCACCATATACTAAAGGAGAAAGGAATGTTAGCTTCACCTAACCCTAAGCTCGGCAGAGTGCTCCCTGAGGGACTAAAATCTTTACTCGAATATTATTGTAGTGATGACATGAGTCGGGTTTTACCAGGAAAGAAGGATTGTCTACTAGTGCAAATTGAAGGGGAAAAGCAGAGGTTACAGAAACGACTCATTCTCAACAATTTGAAAGAACTTCATAGCAGTTTCAAAGGGAAATACCCTGAGGTAAAAGTATCATTCTCAAAGTTTGCTATGCTACGGCCACGTGAGTGTGTTCTTGCGGGAGGCAGTGGAACTCACTCAGTATGTGTATGTACAATACATCAAAATGTAAAACTGATGATGGTTGGATCCAAGATGTCTGATATCACTGATCTACCCTCTTACCATCACCTAGTTGCCTCTGTCGTATGTAATCGAGCCTGTCCAGCATGCTACATGAGATCATGTGAATACTGTCCACCTGTGGATCAACTAAAAGCAAAATTATTTGGATTTTATAACCAGGAGAATATGGATAATATTGAATTCAAACAGTTGACATCAACTGATAGATCTGAGCTGGTAACCATGGTATTATCACTTGATGATTTCATGGATAGATTTTGTGATTGTGTCAAAACATTGGTGCGACATGATTTTGTGGCAAAATCACAAGCACAGTACTTGGAAACTGTAAAGAACAATATTGCAGATGGTAAATTTGTAGTAATTGGTGAAATTTCAGAAAACTATTCAATTGGAATTGTGCACAAGAGACAATACATCCTTGAGTGTTTTATCACATTAAAGATAGAAAACTCTGTCATGACTCTTACACCATAATTTCAGAGTGTAACATCCACGCTAATGTGTCAGTGCATCTATTTCAGGGAATATTGATAGAGTATCTGAAATCAGTATTCAAAACGGTAAATAAAATTTACTACTTTTTGGACAAATCTGCAGCACAGTATAAAAACTAAATCTTTCCAGAATCTTTGCTGGCATAAAGAGGAATATGGTATAGAAGCAGAGTGGCATTTTTTTGCCACTAGCCATGGGAAGGGCCCATCAGACAGCATAGGTGGCACCATCAAAAGGGAAGCTGCTAAAGAGAGCTTGAGAAGACCCTATGACAAACAGATTGTATCACCAAGAGATTTGTTTGTATTCGCTGAAACTCTTTTGAATATGAAGTTTGGATATGGAACTCAAAAGGAATATGAACAGGAGGAAGAACTTTTGAAAACCAGACCTGTGACCAAAACTATTCCAGGCACACAAAAACTTCATTTGTTCATTCCAATATCAAAGGTGGCTCTCCAAGTTCACCCATTTAGTCTCTCTGAGACTTTTAGATTAGAATCAGTCACAAAAAATATTTCATGTCCAGTGTTCAATGAAAAACTTGCAGGCTATGTCACTGTGATTTAAGATGAACATTGGTGGCTTGCTTGCATAACCAAAGCTTTTCCAGTCATGAGAAATGACTGTGAAATTTCTTCACCCGCATGGACCCTCTCACAGTTTTTGCTTCCCTGAAATAGAAGATTCTTTTACTATGGACATCTCTGACTTTTTGGTGTCAGTAGAAGCAAAAACTGCAACAGGCGGAAGCTACACGATTAGCAAGGAGGAGTCTGATGCAACAAACAAAGTGATGGCTCTGCTCAAATGAGTACCTAGGTATTTATTAAATAATATTTTGTCTAAAAGTTTTTGTTTAAATTTTTGTCTTAAATAATCTTTTGTCTAATGTTTTGTTTTAAATAACATTTTGTATAGGTAATAAAAATTGTAAATTTGTAATATTTGAAAGGTATTATGTTGTTTGTCAGGGCAGCCTAGGAGAGGAAAGAGGTTGTGTTTGGAAAGCCTGAAATATGATGACTGTGTCAAGATACATCAAACTTTCTCAAAATCACTATTTAATAAAAGTCTGATGACATAAACGGCCCCAGTATTGCGACATGACTGAAAATACTACCACTCAACTGATGGTATATAAATGCCCATGGATTCAAAACCCACAGAGATCCCATTGTTATTTTTCCTGGAGCTATCGAGGATAAATAGAGCTAACTCTAGAAAAGATTTTGGGAGGATCGAAGTTGCACTTTGGCCAGGGTCAAAGGGTTAAAAAAAGGGTCATCATGGCAAAAGTTGTCCTAGGAATGTCATTCTTCCACTCATCTGAAAGATCTCTTTCTCCTGAGCATTTTTAGTACCAAAATCATTCTGATTGGTTAACTCTAGCCAAACTTTTTCGGTCAACCAGTTTGACCAAAAATTGACCTGGCCCTAAAAATAGCCATGGGGATCCAGAGCCATAAAAATTGGTATGTGATGTTATCTCACTAGACCCAACTTTCATGCAAAAAATCATCAAAATCCATGACCTAGTGTCGAGATAGAATGCCCCATCAATAAAGTTGATAATTTCAATTTATCTGAAGGGCAATACAAATTTAACAAATATATACCAATCATATCTATAAGCCCCCGAACGCAATGCGTTTTGGGGATTAGCAACTCTCCAGATTGTTTCTGGTTCCATTTTATTTTTTTTAGCTTGTTATTCACACCAGATTTACTTGAGTATATATATATATTTTCCAGATTGTTTCCTGTTGTTTCATTTTGTTTAGGATGTGTCTTACCTTATATATATACTGTGCTCCTTGCCTAGTATTTTCATTATTAGTTGAAAATGGCATGTTGCTGAAACTAGTCCGATAGTTATAAATACAATCTTGATTCAAATATTGTGGTTTACCATTATCTTCCATATATATATTAGGGTGTTTCATATTTTGTGAAGTGCAATAATTTTATCAGCACAGGCTTGCCTTTGGACCTTTCCTATAAAAAGTGCTTCATGCAAAATCTTAGTGAAATCGAACCATGTTAACAGGTCGCACACTTTTGTCTTTTCTGTGGTGTCTGGCGAGAGTGAGGCAAGTTTCATGGTGATAGTATTAACTTTCCCTTTGACATGTTGATTTTTTTTTTCAGATTATGTCTTCCACACGCAGCAAGAACCTTCTGTGGCTCCTGGAGAAGTCACTGAATCTAGGATTTCCCCGAACCCACCTGCCCTTGTGGGAAGATGTCCTCCTGTTCTTCCTCCACCACCATCAGCTGCAGAGGGAGACCCTCCCGGAGGCTGCCAAGAGCACCTCTCTCAAGCTGCATGAAGTGTGGGAGAAAGCAAACCTCACTGTCAAGGCGGAGCACGTGATCTGTCGTAACATCAGGAACCTTCACAATGATTACGTGAGCCTCAAGAAGGAAGCCAAGTGGGAGACACCTGCCGCTGTGACAAAGAGGGAGATTTGGAAGGGTGACCTACAGGATGTCTTCAATATCGCAAGCGGCAAGATCGCAGAGGCCAATGTCTCAGAAGAAGATTTGGCCTTTCTGGAACTGCAGAGGGAGGACAGACAGTCCTGTTCAATGGGGAGTGGCGATAAACTCCATACATCTGCTGTAGAAATGAAGAAGGGGCAGATGAGGAAGAGGAAGCAAGAGGCTGAAGTTGTTGAAGAAAGCTGCCCTGGAAGACACTTCTGATTCATCCTCTGTTTCTTCTGGATCATCTGTGTTGGATGGGAACTTCCAAGGCTGCCCTTCTCCCGCAAAAAGCCCACAGGGGAGAAAGCCATCCAAGAACCCAATGACCCCAGCCCTGGCCATGACTTGGAACCGGGAAAACCTTTCATGTTGTCAAGCTGCTCCGTCCTTTGTTGCTGCATCCTCAAGCTTGGAGAATGATGTCTTGAAGATCTCTTCTGCCTCCACAGTACATCAAATGAGGAGAAAGAACTGAGAAACAAGCAAAGCGCATTGAAGAAGAAGCCTTCCGTGATCCGCCTCCCCTTGTTTTCCACTGGGATGGCAAACATTCAAAGTGCTGCCACATCTCAGATCTCAGAGGAGAGGATCGCTGTTGTGCTTACTGGGACCAACTTCAAGGAGCTTCTTGGAGTACCAATCACCATTGATGGGACTGGGAGAGAAGTAGCGGCTACTGTCCTTCAGCTGCTGAAAACGTATCAGATTGCTGACAAGATCATCGGTCTCTCCTTTGATACAACTGCGTCCAACAGTGGCATGATTAGTGGAGCCTGCACCATAATTGAACAGTCGCTTGGAAGACCTCTTTGACTGGCATGCCGGCATCACATTCATGAGGTGGTAATGAAGGACACCTACGAACTCCTCTTCAGCCCTCTCCCAGGTCCCGAGATTCCCCTGTTTAAGCGATTCTGAGAAAGATGGGACTTCTTGGTCAAGACATCCTTCAGTACACTCAACGATGAAGAACCCTTGGATGAGTTGAACGAATCACAGAGGCTGAAGATGATAGACTTCCTCAGGGGAGTCATCCGGGACAGAGCCCTTCCAAGGGAGGACTCTCTCTTGTCTACCTGGGAGGATGGAGCAGGGATCTGCCTCGATTCAGGGCTCCTGGAGCCTACCATCAGGCGAGATGGATGGTAAAGGCTATTTGCATCTTCAAGATTGCCCTGTTTTCGCAACAACTGGAGCTGACAAGGTTGAAAAAATGTGGAGTCCGATGACTGGCCCATTTAGTCTCATTTACGTCAGATTCTGGCATGAGGCAGTCGTCCCGAACTGTGCACTGAAGAAGGACCTGGAGTTCTTGGCGACTCCCTAGGTGTTTGTGGATAGAGAACTCGGGTCAACAGCAGAGAAGGCACCTCTCGGAGCAAGGAGCGGCCCTAGCGTTCTTCAATGAATGAGTGTCTTCCCATAACCGAGAGGCCATCGTCAAGAATCTAATCCATCCAGCAACCTTGAAAGCACTCAAGAGACTTGAAATGAAGAACTTCACTCTCCCTGACAGTCTTCCCGAATTTGTGACAAGAAGCTGCTTGGTGTTCCCAAAATCGAGAGGGGGACGGGAAAAGCCCAAGCAGCTGCTTGTGTCGATGAGCCCAGTGGGCTCTTCGATCGAAGATCCGTAGCCTTCTGTTTGACACGACAGCCTCCAACATGGGCCTTCACAGCGGAGTGTGTCACCCTCATCGATGAGGCATTGGGGTGGGAACTGGTGTGGATTGCCTGCTGGCACCACATCCTCGAACTCTTCCTTTTGGCCGCCTTCAGCCCCACTGCAGGACCAGAGAGTGGTCTATTTAAGCGCAAAGTGAACCAGGTTGCCTTTTTTCTCCCCACGGATGAGGTGTTCAAACACTGAGGGCTCCAGCACCTGCGGATGGTGACCTTCGACTTCCTGGATTTTTCTCTTTTTTTCATTGCGGTAGCCTATCTAGCGACTGCCTACTTGGGCATAAGTCGCCGTACAAAACACAGCCTACTACTAGGCTATATTAAAAAACAAATAACAAAAAAATAACTATGTAACTAACAAATAACCAATAAAAAAGAAGGGTTATAAAAAAAATAATGAGAAAAAGCAAAAGGACAAGAAAGAAGCATGCTCCGGCATCAGAGGTAGGCTCTCACCTTGACGCAGGAACATGTGACCTACAAAAAGAAACATACAAATAAATGTCAAATAAAGTTGAGTGGGCCAGCCTCCTCCAAAGTTATAAAGTCCATAAGTCAGTGTGCACGAATCCTTCCCAAGCACAAGGGACAAGCGGTATCGATCCCGGTACTGGGACAGGTAACGGGCGCAAGGATAACCCAGACTGGGACATTCAACGAGAATGTGCCTAACAGTCTGGGGGACAATGTAGTTGTCATAGCAAGGTGCAAGCAAGCGCTCTATCAAATGGCGGTGCCTCGAGTATGTCCAATTCAGAGACGACAGACGGCAACCTGAATCTGATGTAGCAGTGTGGCGTAGGTCCATTGGAATTGTCACGGCACAATGGCATGCAACTTTAGGTTCCCCTCGACTGTCTCCCATCTTCTTTGTCAAGCAGCATGGAGAACTGCCCGTATTCCTGCAATATAGTCAGTGTGAGGAAGAGCGAAGTGCTGGTTTGGTCGTCCAGTTCTTGCAGACACTTTGTTGCCCTTAATGGCGCGCTCATTACCCGCAATTCCTGCATGTCCAGGAATCCAAAAAGTGAATGTGAAGCCTCGTTATTTTTTATTGTGTTTCTGAAAGTAAACAACTTGTGCATTTCCTTTGTTTCAATTTTCATTACTAAGCAAGAATAATTTTTCAGTTCTTATTCACCCTGAGGTCACTGTCTGGAGAGGGGCCACTAGTGGACAACTTGAAGGCCTGGGTGTGAACACTAAATAAAGGACTATCAATGTGAAATTTTGTGGATTTGTTAACTAAGAAAGGAATAAAAAGTAGTTTGTGTAGCAAGACCTTTGCAAAGTTCCTTTTTTTTTACCAATCTACTTGACGCATCAGGCAATTCAGAGTTTGCTGCCATAATACCTCAGTGGTGCTTGGAGTGGGTGTGGTGTTCTGTATATCAGGAAGTGACACTTCTTTGTCCTGGTCGAAGAGTTTAGGTTGGTTGTGAAGGCTGTTGAGTTCCCTGGCAACCTTATCATGGTGGGCCTAACCACAATTTCTAGAACATCAACATTTTGTAGGCTGTCTGCTTCTTTGGTGGTCCTCTGAGTGTGAGGCAGCCCTCAGACAAGCGATATGCCTACATGTACTATAAGCACCACCTAAATGATTTCCCACTAGGTGAATTTTGTCAGCTTATGCTAGGTTCTGACATGTTTCAAAGCATGCCCATTGTTCTACTTGGCTCGCATAAGTGTCTTCACTTAACAGGAATACCCCTTTTACAGGGTGTGGAAGTTAGTCAAACAAATGTGTGGCAAGTTCTTGTAGAATCCACATCCATGGTGGAGTCCTTTGCGATAGCTTTCTCCACATTCCCTAGCCAGGATGTTACCCCACCAGCATTCATGCAGTTTATGATGTAGCTTAAGGCCACTGACTGGACTCTAGCCCCAGGGAGGAGAACCCTTCAATGACAGATTCCACATATGGGTGGAGGGAGCCCTCTCCAGGTCAAAGGGCAGGAAGAGAGCATCCCACATGTGTCCTCAGTGTCTCACTCTTTGCCCTGAGCATCAATGGTATCTATTACCTTGGTGCTACTGGAAGATGTTCTCTCTAGGCAATTTCTAGATGACTGTTTGATCTCTCTGTGTGGCTAAGATGCCAACTCTGGAGCATCAACTACAACATACATTGAACCGCATCTCTCACTATACCAAAGCTCACAGGTTTCAGTTTCCCTTGGTCAAGACTAAGGTATTGCACTTTTCCCATACATGGCTTCACCCTGACTCAGACTTGTTCCTAAATGTGATTGGTTGAGAAGTGGTGAACTCTCACCATTTCTTTGGTTTTGTTTTTGACCGATGCACCCACTGTTCCCATGGACATACTCCCCAATGCCTCGGCAGCTTCAAATGGTTGCTTTCTGTCATTTTCAAATTGACTACACTCCCTTTATACACCATCATTTGATGGAGCACTCCCCGGTTCCTTAATGCAATGATTCTGTTGTCCTTCACACCCCGTAAAATTCTTGTGTTCACTTCTCAGGGTTAAGCACGGTTACTACGATTTGTCCATTGTGCTCAGGATGAATTTGTCCACACAGTAGCCTGGACTCTTCCATTTTATTTGATTCGTGTTGGGAGCATTCTATGGCACTGGAGGGAGACAGCCCTTCCCTTACCACTGGAGTGTGTTTCCTAAGTCATTCTCTTAAAAAATAGGGTTTACAATAAAAATCAAGTATCATTTTCTTATGATTACACAATATTTCCTGTGGTATCTAGAAGAATTGTCATTCCTGCTGTTTTCATTTGTTTACACAAGTACAGAGGAATTATTTTCTTCCCAGATTGTCACTTATATTTTGGCTACAATACCCTTTGTTCCAGGTTTCCCTCTTTAATTTGCTCAGGATATATAAGGAGTTACAAGGAAAGAAGGTACCCTAGGAGACCTTACGGTCCATTCAAAGAGGGTACCTTGGGACTAGCAATCGAGCGGGCACATGGCTGCTCAATTGTTTTGCGTCCATAAACGGCCACTTTTCAAGACTTTGTCTAGTCTTGACTTGAACTGGTCAACAGATTCACTGTTGACAACTTCCACTGGAAGTGCGTTCCACTTACCGCAGATACTGTAGGTGAAAAAGTTTCCACACAGATTGCGGTTGTAACGCTTCAGTTCAAGTTTGAAGCCGTGATTGCGCGTTCTGTTCTCACTCAGTGTGAAAATATCCCGGTAGTCAACATTGTCGAACCCTCGAAGTATTTTGAAAACTTCGATGAGCTGACCACGCAGTCTACGGGTTTCCAGCGAGAAAAGATCTAATTCCCTTAGTCTATCCTCATAACTTTTATGTCGGATAGAGGGAATCAGTTTGGTTGCCCTGGCTTGTACGCGTTCCAACCTTGCGATGTCCTTTCGAAACGAAGGACTCCAAAATTGTACGGCATACTCCAGGTGCGGCCGAACTAGGGAGTTGTACAGACAAAGTACTATCTCCCTGTTACGGTATCCAAACTGGCGCTTTATGTAGCCTAACATCCTTTGGGCTTTCTTCTCTGCCTCGATGCACTGTTTCGAGAACTTGAGGTCGCTAGTGACAGTAACACCCAAGTCCTTCTCAGTGTCACTCGATTCGAGAGCAGTGCCCTTAAGGATATAATGAGATTGGGGATTTCTGTGGCCGATATGCATTACTTTGCACTTGTTCACGTTGAACGGCATTTGCCACGTGTCCGACCACTCCCCAATCTTCCCAAGGTCTTCCTGCAGGCGGGCAGTATTTCCATCCTTTGCAACGTTCATACCAAGCTTGGTATCGTCGGCAAATTTGGAAATCTTGGCAACCATGTCACCGTCCATGTCGTTGACGTAGATGATGAATAGTAGTGGTCCCAGAACAGAACCTTGAGGCACTCCGCTAGTAACGGGCACCCACTCAGAAGCCTGTCCATTCACCACCACCCGTTGCCGTCTGCCACTTAGCCAGTTCTCGATCCAGCCGGCTACTTTTCCGTCTATGCCCAGCGCTCGCACTTTCCGGAGAAGGCGGCGGTGTGGTACCTTATCAAAGGCTTTCTGAAAGTCTAAGTAAACCACATCCACCGCCTTGTCCCGATCGTGCTCACTGAACACGAAGTGGAAGAATTCCACAAGGTTCGTCAGGCATGACCGTTGCCTTCGGAAGCCGTGCTGGGAACTCCTCAGTAGCAGGTTTGACTCTAAATACGACGTTATTTTCTCCACCATCATGCTTTCCATGAGTTTACCGACTATCGAAGTCAGACTGATAGGTCGGTAGTTTGACGGATGGCTGGAGGATCCTTTCTTGAAGATCGGAGTCACCTCCGCCTCACGCCAGTCTCTAGGAACGCATCCGGTCCGGATTGACATGTTAAAGATAGCGCACAGATGTCGTGATACTTCATCGCACACTTCCTTCAGCACCTTGGGTAGAAACCCGTCCGGTCCAGGGGACTTATTCGTCTTTAGGTCAGCGATCTTTTTCTTTATTTCTCCTTCAGTGAAGTCCATTGCCTCCAGCTTTTCCCCCGAGTAGGAATCCGTGGGCTGGGGGATGGGACCACACTCTTTAGTAAACACTGAGGAGAAGTAGTCATTGAGAAGGTTAGCATTTTCTGCATCTGACTGAGTTAATGCACCCTCCTCGTCCACTAGGGGCCCAATCCTACGATGGATTGGTTTACGGCTATTTACATAGCCGAAGAACTCCTTGGGATTCTCCTTGCAGAGTCTCGCCACTCGGAGTTCCTCAGTACGCTTAGCCGCCCTTATGCTGGACTTCACTCTCCTGGCTAGCCTCCTGTACTCGTCAAAGGCACCCGAGATCTTCGATCGCCGGTACGCATTTCTCTTCTCCCTAAGCAGTTGGCCGATTTCTCGATTAAACCACTTTGGTTGAACAGAAGACCGACGGAGGCATTTTAGAGGGATGCAACTTGATTGAAGACTCATGAATTTATTTTTGAAATTGTTCCACGAATCCTCAACCTCTTCGCATACCGCTAGCCTTACATCAGTCAGCCCAGCACGAAGGCGTGCAAAGTCTGCTCTTCTCAAGTCAAGTTTCCTTGATTGACTGGCAGCAGACCTTACCTTCGGGATCTTGACGGTAAATCTAACTAGCTGGTGATCACTGCCACCGAGCTCTTCGCCTACAGAGACATCCTCAACGATATCATCCTCAGAGGTGAAGACCAAGTCGAGGATATTGTCTCCTCTCGTCGGTTCTCTGACCCATTGAGTGAGGAACTCGTTGTTGGCGAACTCCAGGAGTAGCGCGCTATCGCCACAGGCTGCTCTGGTTTCCCAGTCAACTTGTCTGTTGAAGTCGCCCATAACGATGCACACTCTGCCTTGAACAAGCTCACCCAGCAGCTGATACAGTTCCCTGTCCTTCTCAACGGGTTGGGAAGGGGGTCTGTAAAGCACCAGGGTCCTGTATCTGACAGGACCTATCTCTAGGTCAACGCCTAGGAGCTCGTGATCGGATATAATGTTGGAGTTCGTAGATTTGATTGTATCCTTGACATACAACATTACACCGCCACCCTCTCTGTCTGGCCTATCTTTGTGGAAGAGTTGGTAGCCAGGAACCGTGAATTCGCCTTCAAAGTCTCGGTTTGAGGTTTTTATCCACGATTCTGTTATGGCTACCATTTCGGGTTCTTCCGTCGCTACGAGGCCACGGAGCTCAGGAAACTTGTTCCTGATTGACCTCGCATTGAACAGAAGAACTTTCAGGGAGTCCCCAACTGTAGGACTCCCTATGCTCTTCCGTTTCCCGGCTTCTTTGTTGGCGAGGCACCCCTTTTTGCGACCTCTGAGAAGGTCGTTCCTGGAGTGACACGGGCGTACTGGCGTACGTCCGCCCTCACTCTGGGCCGGATACTCCTTTCGGTCCTCTCTACGACATTCTGGATCATGTTCGACAGAAAGGCCTTTCCTTTAAAGGAAAGATGTACCCCATCCCTTTGGTAGAGATCATTTCTACCATAAAAGGTGCGGTACGGGTCCACAAAAAAGACCCCCTCTGCCGTACACAAATCTGCCAGGCGCCGGTTTAGAGACACATTCATCGAGTGAGCGGTCCGTGTTGGACCTCTCCTCGGGAGCATCCCGACTACCACACGCTTGCGGGTTTTCAGCCCACAGTCGTCCACGGCACCCATGACCGTGTGGAGGATTTTATCTGTAGGGCCTACCCTACCTCCTCTCAGGTACAGGTCGTTTCCACTGACCATCAGAGCAACGACTGAGCTCTCAGAAATCTGTGATTTCTCAGCCTCTACTCTGATGTGGTGGTTACCACATCCTGGCAGGCAGCTTACCTTCACACTAGTGCGAAGGCGGGCCGCTAGCAGGGACTGCAAGCCCCGTGCTTGAGAATCACCAATAAGGGTGACTCTTGCACATTTGTCAGCAGGCGACTTATTCTTTCCTCTCGGAAGCGACTTGCCGCTTTCCTCTTGTATCTCTGCATTTTTCTTTTTTTTCTTCCTCATCTTATTTTTCTTCTCTTCATTTGTTTTCTCTTCTTCCGTTTCTCTTTTCTCTTCTTCTCTTTCCACTTCCCCATGCGCACCAGTAGCAATCGAATCCTCTACACTGGGGTGAGCTGCATTATGGTCCTTTTTCTTCTTTTTCTTTTTCTTCTTCTCATTGGCTCCGCATGGCAGAAGTGGAACTGCCAATGCAGTTTCACCTCCTTGGGCTGGAGTCACATCGGCGGAACCACCCAAGTCAGTCGGACTTTCGTCTCGAGCTTGAGCCGACTGGGCCTCTAGTTTAGAGGCTAGCTCTAGGATCTTTTCCTCGAGACGCCGAATCTGAAGCGCGTGCTGCGTTTCTAGGGTCTGCAGTTTATTTTCCAGCGCCCTAGATTTTTCTTCAGAGGCTGTGAAGAGATCCTTAAGTTCATTGCAGCATGCCACTGCCTCTCGGATCTCTCCTTTAAGGATGCAATCGGTGCATATACTTCCCGGGTGGCATTTCGAAAAACATCCTTCCGGGAAGTCCACGCACCACTTATCCTTCTGGCATATCGCACATGTATATTTAAGTGCAGCTGGACCTTTTTTCCCTGTCATTTTAAACACTTTCTCTCTTTCAAAACTTTGTGACCAATCAATAGAAAAAAGGGGGTTGGTGAGTTCTCCCCGCGTGAGTCGCTCCCGCCTATCGATCGGAGACGTTTCGGATCTTTCAGAAGGCACGCTCCATGTGCTGCTGTTCGTCCGACCGAGTCGTCAAGCCTCGGCGTGCCGTGGCTCCCAACCAAGCAGCACAGACGGTCCCCGAAGGGGCCATCGATTTGTCACCAGGTGAACAACAACGAAGCACGCCCCTTACTAAACTCCTACTAGTTCCCTTCACAACGGCCAGGATCTCGGAGCAGCGTTCAATGGATATCCCGCCCCACCAAGAGACTCGACCCAAGGCTTTTTATTGGCCTGGCAACCAACCTGGGAACAAAGGGCCGTCACCTCGGACCGATGCTACCAGAGGCACCCGTCAACGGGCACTGGGAACGGTCAATAATTACGCGCCAGGGAAGGGGTTAACGGGGCACTACCCTCATCCCATTCATCGTGCCCCAACGCCTAGGACACCTCTAGTCCTAGTCTCTCGCAACCAGTGAGCGTCGATTGGCGTTGTTTATAGAGGTTCCAAAGCCTCTCTTCTGACGCATGAGGTAGCTGCCAGGTCCTTATATGTAGATAGAGGAAGAAAAGAGAAACAGGGACATGATAGGAGTAGGCTTTTTTTTGTTTTTTTTCTTTTTGTATAAGTGGGAGAGAGAATAAAAGTAAAAAAAGAGAAGGATAGAGTAAAAAAAAGGAAGGAATGACGCACTTAGTCTGGAATCTCATTTTCGACCAAATCGACAAGGGAAGCCCTACCAGGGGTACCCAGAAGAGGTACCCCCGCCGACATAGCTCGAAAAGTCAAAGGTACACACAAGCTCTCTTCCCGCGACAAGGGGGCGTCACCTCTCCCTCTACATTCTTTTTACATCCACTTACCTCTCACTCTCAACATCCTCCTTAAATTTCTCTAGCATAAATACCTTTGTTAATTTTTTGCTGCTTAGATTTCACTAAATAATGAAGTTCCAACCTACCTAAGTATAAATACTGCTTCTCACCATAAGCATTATTAAGCCTCATTAGGTATGGATAGTTATTTGATGAAAGCTTACATTGGTCAGTTTTGCTGCAGCAGCTTTATCTTTTTTGTAACATGTGGTTTAGATTCTATTATTTATAAAAAGGTGTATGATGCTGCCGATAGAGATGGGAATTAAGGTATTGTTTATTTGGATTTTAGTAAGGCTTCCGCAGGGTGCCACACTTACCCCTTTAAATAAAGTTAAAGAGCATGGGATTGATGGAAGTAGTTTTAGATGGATTCAGTCATGGTTTAGAGACAGACAGAAAAGGATTAGTCTAAATTGAATTTAATCTAACAGATGCTAAGGTATTACAAAATTAATTGACCATACTATCCCATTGGGCAGAAAAATGGCAAATGAATTTAACATCAACAAGTTTAATGTGCTTAGTATAGGTAGGTAAGTGTAATCTACTGAATACAAGAGCTGCCTCATATAGGCTCTTGATTAGCCTTTTGCAGACTCCTTTTATTATGTTCTTATGATCAATTATATGCCCCATGCTACATAATGGTAGTAAATTTATAGACCAAAAACTGCCATACACAAATAAACTTTGGTAAGATGTCAATTTTGTTAGGAGCCCAAATAGTGCATTTTTTTCTTATAAAACTGCCCTTAAAGGGTTAGATAATTCTATATGAGGAAAAAACTTGATTTGGGAAAATAACTTTTAAATGATCTATTGCAATTTTTCCTACTTTGTCATTTGTTTCCTAGATTGTATAATTAATTAATCTTCAAAATCATAGAAGTCAATCTTTAATGAGTATTCTTTGTGTATGACAACTTTAGTTTAATAATTTTTCTATTTTTATTTCAGAAAATCGATTCCTACACTGAAGAATGTCATGAAATCCTGAAAAATATTCCAGATTTGTATAAGCCATTAGAGGAGAAGTTGCCTCAGGGTGAATACTATCGATACCATTATCAGTTTAGAATAGTTACACAAAAGCTTGTATTTGTGTCAGCATTTTTGATTTATCTGCAAGAGAATAGGTAATATAAAATTTTAGTACTATGTATGATAGGTGTGATTAGTGGTTGGTACTTTGTGGTACTCTGACTTGCTGTATTTCTATAGCACATACTTCTTTTTCCTTTTACTTAATAGGGCATAAAAGGATGGGGAGGTTATTATCTGTGGTATTGATATATGCTGGTCTTCCTCTTTTTGTGGATGATTGGTAAGGATAAAGTGAGATTTTTACTTATTTATAAAACATTAAAAGGAAGCTGTTACTATGATTGCGCTCTTTCTGTCCATATATATATACATATAAGTGAAAGAACTCGATAGTGAGTTATGGTATATGGTAGCGAAACCACTGTAAAGGAGCATAGAATTTATTTACAACACTAGTTTCAGTATGAAGTTTACCATACACTCCAGTTGTATATTGAGAATGGAATGAATACACAAGTTACTAAACACCTCAAAATCCCCCAAAAAGAAAAAAAAATGGAGAAAAGAGGTCATTAATCAGGGGGTGTGGTTCTATGATCATTAACTAAACTGTTCACAATCAGGTTCTGGAAATAGGAGATACATTTAAATTTATTAAAATTGGGAATTTCTCCTATTAGTATTGATTCTACAATTTTTTTTTACGGAGATCATTCCATTATATATAATTTGGGCCTTTAAATAATCTATTTGGTAGCTGTAATTGCTAATGTTATCAAAAATACTGGATGTAGTACTGCCTCACCTGACATCACCTTTATGTTCATATATTCATTTTTTTAATGTTCTCCCAGTCTCTCCTGTGTAGAATGAGGGACTATTAGTGGATTCACAAAGGAAAACATATACACCTGCCTCATTTGGCAGATCCATGGGCTTAGTTGAAGGGAAGATTTAAGGATGGAAAAAAGGAATTTAAACAAGGCTCGACTGGGAGAAATAACTGTGTTTACACCTTTGAGGAGGGGAGGTAACATCCCTTATGGCATTTTCTCTCTTTCTGGTGTTCTATGCTCCTATACAGTGGCTTCGCTACCATATACAGTGGATGCAATAAATGTCCGATACATGGTCAAAGTTTATTTATCATAGTTACCCAACAGCAAAGTAATCGAAAATTGAACATCTTATGTATTTTGTATGTTGAATACAAATTCGGTATTAGAATACACAAATAGTAAACCATTGATATTATATCAACAAAAATGTTAGATTATCGCCTCAAAAAGTATCCAACACACCCACAAAATTAGTTTTAAAGCGATAATAAATAGTTCTCGAACATTCCATAGTAGTTTACATGACAGGAATGCTGTAGAACTTTCTAGAAAAATAATCTACTTCATCCACTTGAAACAGCAGACCTCAGTCAGTGTCTAAAGGCTGCATGAGAAGGAGGTCATCATTCAACACTAATTCTAATATGGCGAAGACTAAAGAATTGCCAAAAAGGAGCAGAGAACTAATTGTTCAGTTACATAAAAGTAGTTTGGGCTATAGAAAAATTTCATCTATGCTAAAAATACCAATCTCAACCATTGGTGACACGATTTGCCAGTTCACATCATATCACTCTACTACAAGTCTACCATGTTCAGGGCGTCTATCTAAAATTTCAAACCGTGCGGCTAAACATATAGTCTGTAAAGTAAAGAAGAATCCTCAAGTGACTTGATCTGAAATTCAGAAAGATTTGGAAGCAGCTGGGGACAAATGTATGCAAAAATACAATTAGAGGAGTTCTTAGAAATGAAGGATTCCATTCTCGCACACCAAGAAAGACACCTTTGTTGAAACCAATTCATGTCAGAAATAGTCTGAATTTTGCCAAGGAACATTTAGAGAAGCCTGCAAGTTTTCAGGACCCTGTACTATGGTCTGACAAGATGAGGATTGAGGTATTTGGGCAGAATAGTGTTAGTCATGTTCAGAGGCAGACAAACACAGCGCATCATCCTAAAAATACAATCCCAATAGTGAAGTTTGGAGGAGCAGCATAATGGTATGGGCTGCTTCTCCTCTGCAGGTCCTGGAAGACTCCATATTATTGAAGGGAAAATGAATGCTCAGATGTATCGCAGGATTCTGGACGATAATCTCTTACAGTCTGCAGATGACTTGAAGTTGCCAAGAGGATGGACATTCCAGCAGGACAACGATCCCAAACATACAGCCAAGGGCACTGTAGTGTGGTTTCAGCAGAAGAAAATAAAGGTTATGGGATGGCCAAGTCAGTCACCAGACCTAAATCCTATCGAGAACCTGTGGCGAGAATTAAAACTAAAGTTTCAGAAAAGGGACCCAAGAATTCTAACAGATTTAAGAAGAATGGGCCAAGATACCTACAAATATTTGTAAGAACGTCATAAGTAAATATCCCAAATGGTTGGAAGTTGTACTAGCAACGAAAGGTCATATAACTAAATAATAACTGGTTTTCATAGATGTATTGGATACTTTTTGATATTTTTGCCATAATCAGAGTAATGTTCTACTATTTTGGCAATATGATACCAATTTGTATTCAACGTACAAAATACATAAGATGTTCAATTTTCGATTACTTTGTTGTTGTGTAACTATGGTAAATAAACTTTTGACCATGTATCGGATATTTATTGCACCCACTGTATATATATATATATATATATATTATCTTGGGGATGGGGGTAGTATTTTATTAATTTATTTTAATTTTAATGTAGCCTGGTATTACACTGAAATTAATTGTCCATTTGTGTGCCAGATATGCACTATAAAGGGGAAAAAAACCCAACAGTTTGTTGGCTAGGTTTCCATTAGAGTCTGCTTAGTAGAGCACAAGTGCAGTAGGTTGAAGATTTATTATTTAAAAATAAAAAATGCAAAAATAGAAACTCGCACATCATCATCTATGGTGCTCATAAAGAAGTGAAATTTGTGGAAATTAAATGTATTAAGTAGTAAACTACTTGGCTCACAAAACTCTCCTGAACCTTCTTCTGTTCTGTAACATTAATAAGTTCACTCACAGGGGAATGACAACTAAATGGGTACAAGAGAAGTATCTTGATTCTACTCCTTAGATTGAATCTGCTATGTAAAAAGAGGATTTAACCACTTCAGTCTCTGGGTAAATGAATTTTAGTCATATAACAGCATAACATTCAATAGATGACAAAAGCTACAAGGGCCTATCAGAGGTCATCCAAGTTAACACTTGCCCTATAAGATAAATTGCATTAACAAGATTGAAGACTGATCTTATTTTTTTCTATTGCATCATATGAGCTGCATTTTAGCCTGACTAAAATTTTTAACGTGTCTATGTTATAACATTATTTAATTGCGGCTCTGTGTTGACTGATTTGTTGTTACTAGGTTGAAAGCTTCATGAATCTTGTTTCACTACTGACTGGTGCCCCGTTTCACAGCCAAGCAATTCTCCATCTTGGAGAAGGATCTTGATGAAGCCAGTTCATCCGGCTTAGGACTGCCTTCCACAGGTGAAGAGAAGCGGAGTGACTCAGCCCTCCTCTCCCCAAAAGAAAAGAAGAAGACTATGAGGACTAAAGGTTCCTCTTCTCCATGGTGTCTCTCAGAAAGGACAGGTCTGCTGCCACTTTGGCAATCGAGGAGGCACAGACAAAGACCAAAATGCAAATGCACTGAGTAGAGCCTCGATTATGTCAGGCACCCTCATTCAGAGATTACCTGTCATTTTTTAGTCTACTGGCTTCAAGCGCTTTCTTGTTATTTGCTCCACTGAGGGAAGCCTGTTGGCCAAAGGCAACATGATCGATCAGAGAAGAGCATTAGCTAGCTTGATTCATAGAGAGCTGAAGATGACACATTTCTTGGATGGGAGTTTTCTGTCAAATGCATTGTACCTTTCCGAGGCAGCCATGTTTAGTGCCCTTTGGACACTTAATGGTTTGGTGAGTGTGACTCTGCACTTTATCATGAGAGAGAACTCATCAACTACTCTTAAGAACACATTACCTTAGAGATGGCTGGCCACTAGGCAGTTAAGGTTGAATGTATCATGAGGAAACAGGGGTTGTTCTTGAGACCCCATGCCTACACTCTTCATCACATTCGACCGTGATAGGCTTCCTGAGCCAGTGCGTGCAAGTTGGTATCGCTAACGCGTGAAGGCATTCCTGCTAATGACATGGACGTGCTACTACCGTGTAAGTTGCTCAAAGGGTGTATACAATATGTCTATTGTGTAAGGTCAAGTTTTTCAATTGTGGAGAGCCACACCCAGCTTCTTCGAAGCAATGTGATGCATATCATATTTCGCAAGGTTAAGGACTTGTCCTGAGACGTCTTGTGCCTCAATTTTAAAAAAGGTACCCTCTTTGCCTGTCTCCTCCAGGCTTATGAGCATGGTCATTTCCCCGCCCATTCAGAACACTTTTGCGGGTTTTACCACCCGACTCCCGGCGCTTCACTAGTGAAGCTGGTGGCACAAATGATTCACACCCGCCCTTTGCTAAAACCATGGCTCCCGCACCACCTTCCCAAGCGTGATCGTTTCCTGTAAGGCTAAACAGCCGTGCACTGCCACCAACAACTCTGAAGGTTTCTAAAGCTCGCCCCCAAAACCAGGTTGTTAGAGGGACTGAGGAAAAGCCTCGTAAGGGGCGCGGCGATTTGCCTTCCTGGCCGCCATGCTGACAGGACTCAACCCCCCGTCCAGCCCCAGCTTCGTCTCTTCTCCTTTCTGACACCCAGTCTTCTTAACCTGCTTCCTCACTTTCCATACAATTTCTCCACAACTTTCTCTGGTCGGCCGATAAATTTCACAGGGTAAACGCTAACCCCCTTAGGTGGGCGAGGGAAGGCAGGGCCCATCGGCCCATTCCTTCCAAACACATGCGGGTGCGCATAATGAGCTTAGAGGGGGTCACCGTATGTGCCCCCCTCTCTTCCCCAAAGGATGCAGGTTCGCTGGCGACCAAAGGTACCTCGAATGGGACCTGTGATGTCTCGGGGGGGGGGGGGAGTGCTTGAGATGGACAAAGGTCACACAAGTCGCTAAGGTGACCCAGCCCCAGTCGATAGGATCTTACAAGGTGTCGATCGAAGGAGGGCTCGAAGCCAAGGACAGAACCAGAGTCCGCCCCTTTTGCAAGCCCCTCGTAAGACGGCTCGGGTTCTAGAGGCCTCACAAGGAGAGGAGGAGTCTCTCCCTGCTGGTGCTCTTGTGACCGGCAAGACCTTCTCCATTTCAGAAAAGGATCTGGCACAGAGGCTCCTACCGGCAGAGGAGAAAAGCGGATTCTTTTCCCGCCACCCTCTCCTAAAAGAAAAAGCCTAAGGGCTCCTCTCCCGCCGCGGGGACGGACGGGTCTGCTGCATTTTCGGTAAGCTACCAAGCCAAGATCCGCTCGTCCGGCCCTGTTGCTCCCTCGGGTGAGGAAGACCAGAATTGCGCAGAGCGGAGCCTCGATTATGTCGGGGGCCCCTCATTCAGAAGCTACCTGACGTTTTCAAGCCCGCTGGCTTCAAACGCTTCCTTGTTATTCACCCCACTGATGGCAGCATGTTGGCTAAGGGCAACATGATCCATCAGAGGAGAGGTATAGCTAGTGTGATTAGTAGAGAGCCGAAGGTGAGCCGTTTCTCGGATGGGAGCCTTTTGGCGAATGCGTCGAATCTCTCGAAGTGGCCATGATTAGTGCCCTTCGGACACTTGATGGCACGCCTGTGAGTGTGACGCCACAATCTACCGTGAACTTCGTAAAAGGAGTAGTTTATGCGAGGGAACTCGCGGACGATTCCATATATGACATCATCTTAGAGCTGGCCGACCATGGGGCGGTCAAGGTCGAACGTGTGATGATAAAACAGGGAGGGTCCTCGAGACCCACCCCTGCACTCTTCGTCACGTTCGACTGTGACAAGCTCCCAGAGTCGGTGTGTGCTGGTTGGTATCGCTACCGTGTGAAGGCATTCGTGCTACTGCCGCGTAGCTGCTACTACTGTCACCGCTTCGGCCATGTTAATCGCTCATGTAGACGCGCAAACTCGGGGATAACCGAGTTCTGAGTAAGTTGTTGCAAGGCCGCACACGATAAGTCCAAATCGTGTGTGGCCAAATGTGTCAATTGCGGAGAGCCGCACGCCGCTTGTTCGAAGCAATATGGTGCGTATCTCCTTGAGAAGGAAATTCTGGCTGTTCAGGCTCAGAATCGTCTCTATTTCGCGAGGCTAAGGATTTGGTCTGGGCGTGCCCTGCGCTTCCTGGGATGTCCTATGCCTCAATATTAAGAAAGACACCCTCTGCTCTTGGCCCCTCTAGGCCTACGAACAAGGTTGTTTCCGCGCCTATTCGGAACCCTTTTGCGGGTTCTACCAACCCCGAGCGCTTCCCTCGTAAAGGTGGCTGTACAAAGGGTTCACACCCAGCCCTGGTAAAACAGGGCTTCCCTCCCTTTCCCCAGCGTGACCGTTTCCCGTAAGGTGAAACGGTCGCTAGCCTCACACGAGTCAACACCCCTGAAGTTGGTCATGAGGTCATTTTCCTTGCTTCCTAAAGCTGCTCCCCGAAAGGAGGATAGCACTAAAAGAGCTTCGGCTCCTTCGCCCACACCCAGTGGTAGACTGGGTGGCTCGGAGACGGTGGAATCTTCCAAAAGTGGGACCCTGCCTCCGAAGCCGCCTTGCTCACCTAAGGTTTCGAGGCGGAGGGAGGAAAAGACTCGCATGGCTAGCCCGACCGCTAGGACTGGAGGGCATTTTCCTTCAATGGAATTGCTATGTACTACGGACCAACCGGGAGGAGCTGCGGAGGCTCGTCTCCTCCTGTTCCGCGTTAGCTAGTTTTTTTTGCAGGAGAACATGCTGGGCGCGTGTTTCCTACCCACCCTCCCTGGGTATAAGGGTTTTGCGGGCCGGGCTGGAGGTTGCGTGATTTACACCCGGCATGATGTCTACGTTCTTCTCTTTGCTTTAGATACCTCCTTTTGGACAGTAGCTGTGCAGCTGCCCTGGATAGGAGGTATACTGTTATTTCCGCGTACATTCCACCGTCAGCCGACCTCGACGCAAGGGACTTCCGCCGCGTTGTGGCAGGGTTGCCGAGTACCTTTCTCTTTCTCTTGTCATTTTTGATAGGTCCTATTGTTTCCTTTATCGGGTTTCTATTGGATACATAATCGCGTACATTCCACCGTCAGCCGACCTCGACGCAGGGGACTTCCGCCGCGTTGTGGCAGGGTTGCCGAGTACCTTTCTCTTTCTCTTGTCATTTTTGATAGGTCCTATTGTTTCCTTTATCGGGTTTCTATTGGATACATAATCTAAAAACTTCTTAGGGTTATGCTTACTTTCTTTGGCAGAAGCAATGCTGTGCATAGCTCCTGAAGAAGGGAATCTTGGCTGTTCAGGCTATGTATTGTCTCTCATTTCGCGAGACTAAGGACTTGTTCCTGGCGCTTCCTGGGACGTCCTATGCATAAATCTTAAACAAGACAACCTCTACTCCTCGCCTCACCAGGCATACGAGCATAGTCGTTTCCGCGCCCATTCGGAACCGTTCTGCGGGTTCTACTCATTCCGGGCGTTCCCCTTGTAGAGCTGGCATCACAAAGGGTTCACACCCAGCCTCGGTTAATACCTGGACTCCTCCCTTCCTCCTCTTCCAGCTGACTCCGGGCCAACCTGAATGAGCTGCAGAAGCTCTTCTCCTCCTGTTCCGCTTTAGCTATCTTTTTTTCAGGAGACCATGCTTGGCCCGTGCCCCCTTCCCTGCCGGGCAAGAAGATGCGCGATTTACCCTCGGCACGATGTCTCCATTCTTCACTTTGCTTTAAATAGCTCCTTTCAGGCAGTAGCAGTGCAGCTGCACCTGGATATGAAGAGTAGTGTTATTTCTGTGTGCATTCCACCGTCTGCCGACTTCGAAGCCCTTTCTGCTGCTCGGAGATTTGAACGGTAGACACCCTATCTCGGGAGACTACTCGATTAATTCCCGGGGTTAATTCCTTGCCGACCTGATCGAGGAGCTGGAGATGGGTGTCTTAAATGTGGATGAGTTTACGCATCACTGCTCAAGAACTGCTTCCTTTTATTCCCACAGCCTGATTTTTGGGTGGGGAGTGGTCGATGACCTCCATGGTAGTGATCACTTTCCCATTCAAATATCATTTTCTGCGCCGCTGCCGCCCTAGAGTCCGCCGCGATGGTGCTTGGCGCGGGCGCGGTATTCCGCATTTCATGAAATGACTATTTACTCTATCACAGTCGAGGAGTTTAGGTCGCCGTGGGCCTAACTACTATTCCTAGAATGTCCTGCCGTTATGCACGCTGACCACTCCCGTGGTGTTCAGCGGAGTCTGGGACAGCCCTCAAACACAAGCATTACGCATAGATGCGCTACAAACGCCGCCCTATAACGATTTCACTGTCGGTGAATTTCTTCATGCTAGGGCTAGGTTCCGGTATATTTCGAAGTACGCCCGCCCCTCTTCTTGGCGGCATACGTGTCTCTTCAGGTAACTGGAAGACCCTTCTAGCAGAGGTGTGGAAGCGAGTCAAAAGGATTCGGGGCAAGTTATCGCAGGACCCCCTTCCCATTCTCCAGAACCGGAATCTCTTACCCCGCGTCCATGGCGGAATCCTTCGCGACCGCTTTCTCTAGCTGGGATGCTGCTCCGCCAGGATTCAATGCGTGTCGTGATGTCGCGGAAGGCCGCCGACTGAACTTTACCTCCAGAGGTGGAGAACCCTTCAACGACCAGTTTACTCTGAGTGTGTTGCGTTCCGCTCTCGCTTCGTGCGCGGACACCGCCCCTGATCCGGACGATGTCCCGTACGCCATGCTTCGCCACCTGGGTGAGCGAGGCATGGCCTTTCTGTTAAATTTGTTCAATAGGAACTGGGTAGAGGGTATCCTCGCAGATTCTTTGCGAATCGCTACTGTGCTCTCTTTTTGCAAACTGTGGAGGGATCACTCTGCCCAGGCCGGTTTCCGCCCAATCTCTCTTAACTTCCTGCGTGTGCAAGTTAATGGAGAAATTGGTAAATGTTAGATTAGCTTTTTTTTCTGGACAGTGGAGGCCATCTTTCTTTTGTACAGTGCGGCTTCCGCAAGTTCTACTCCACATCGGATGCTCTGCTCCGACTGGAAAATGCCTTCTGCGAGGCCTTCCTTCGTAGACAGCACCACGCCACTGTGTTTTTCGATCAGAAGGCCTATGATACCGCATGACGATACGTATCATAGAGACTCCCCACACGATGGGGGCGAGGGGTGGCCTCCCAATCTTTCTCTGAATTTTTGCGAGATCGTCGAATCCGCATACGGGTGGGGGAGCCCTCCCCGCCCCAATGGAGGAGGAAGAGGGTTTCCCACAGGGAAGTGTCCTCAGTCTCACACTCTTTGCCTTGAAGATGTTCTCGTTACGGTCTACGTGGACGACCTTTCAATTTCTTGTTGGCGCGGCCCAGATGCCAACTCTGGAGCGTCGACTCCAACAAGCATTGAACCGCGTCTCTTGGCCAAGACTAAGGTGGTGCACTTCTGTCGCCATCCACGGCTCTCCCTTGACTCAGCCTTGTTTCTAAATGGGATGCGGCTTGAAGTAGTGGACTCGAACTGTTTCCTCGGTCCTGTATTTGACCGACGCCTTACCTGCGAGGCTCATATTAGCAGGCTCGCAGTCTTAGGTCTCTTGTACCCGCGCCATGGATATTCTTCGCTCCGTGACGTTCAGCGCCCCAGGCGCTGATGTGGCTACTGCCTTACTTTTTTCTTGATCCTTTGTTCGTTTGAAACTCTACTACGGAGGCGAGTTTTATGCATCCGCAGCCGAGCATGTATCCGCGGAAGGATGACTCGATCTACCACACCGACTCTCGCCTGGCACCTGCTGCCTTCCGCACTTTACCCATTGAGAGCCTACTTGTCGATTCTAGGGAGATGCCACTCGTTCTGCATCGTGCACAGTGCATTATTCGTCTGTACGCGCGAGCCCGGCGCCTCCCTCAGTAGCCAACAGCTCTCACTGCATTTGCAGCTGATCTTGACGTTGCCTATGTCGCCGAGAGACGCCAGTCATCCCCTAAGCCCTTCAGATTTAGGGCCACGAAACTCCTGGTTCTGCCCAGGACGCCACCCTGGAAGGTACCACCTTTGACCATTTGTCGCCACGCCACTGACTTCAAAGCTTGTACAGCGTCAAGAGTATTGCGTTCGGCCTTTTTGGAGCACAGTTCGTGTTACCCTGGAACCGTGCCAGTGTATACGGATGGCTATACGTCCCAAGAGTGGGTCGGTTTCCACGCCGTATCCCCTCTGTTTGAAGTCTGCAGACCCCTGCCAGGCGCTGCGTCTCTTATCACGGCTGAGCTGGTTGCAATACACCGCTCGGTACGGGAGATTACGCGACGTGCCCGGTTCGGAGACTGGATTGTGATTTATAGCGACGCACAAAGCGCCCTGAGTTCTCTCGGGGCATTGGAATCTCAGCATTCCCTGGTTCTCTATATCCGTGATGTCACCGTTTTGGCGAGCCTGGCGTATCCAGAGATTATCTTCTGCTGGGTTCCTGGACATGTAGGAATTACGGGGAATGAGGGCGCCAAAGAGTCTGCAAGGACCAGGCGACCACACCAGGGTTTCGCTCTTCCTCACACGGATTCCATGGCAGGAATATGGGCAGCTCTCCCAGCTGCTTGGCAAAGAAGATGGCAGTTGCGTGACATTGCGCCGCGAATGTTCGCATGGACTTACCTCCCAATGCCGCGATGGTTTCAGGTTGCTTTCTGTCTCCTACGAATTGGACACACTCGCGTCAAGCACCGCCATTTGATGGAGTCCTCGCCTGCACCATATTGTGCTGACTGCGTTGTCCCCAGACTGTTTGGCACATTCTTGTTAATGTCCCAGTCTTGGTGATCTTCGCTCACATTACCTGTCCCGGTACCGAGATGAGCGGGATCGCTACTGCTTGTCCCTTGTGCTGGGGACTTAATGACTTTTTGGACGACGCTGGACTCCCACTTTATTTAACTGTTTTTTTTTGCGCTTTACCTTTTTTTTATTGTTATTTTAATGTATAATAAACAAACAAAAAACAAGCTTGGTGAATAAGTCATTGAAGGCAAAGGTGCCTTCAGTGGCCAGAGTTCTCCCTCCAGGAAGAGTGTGGCCATTCCTGTCAAGGTTGTCTCTTTGAGGAGGGCCTCTGCATCTTCTCCAAGCTAGCCCTGGAGGACCATATTCCTTCAATGGAATTCCTGCAGTCTCTGACCCAACTGGGAGGAGTCTTTGAATGATATGGTGCTTCACCATCATTCAATGCACGTCATGATGTCACTGAAGATCACCGACTGGACTTTATCTCCAGAGGCAGAGAACAATTCATTGATAGGTTTTCATTGACTGAGTTGCATTCCACTCTCGCTTCGGGTGCAGACACCGTCTATGGTCTGGATGATGTATCTAATTCCATGCTTCGACACCTAGGTGAGCGAGGCATGACCTTTCTGTTATTTATTCAACACAATCTGAACAGAGGGTATCCTACCATACTCCTAGCAAATAGCTACTGTATTCGCTCTAGGCAAGCCGGGGAGAGATATCTTTACCCTGGCTAGTTTTCCCTTCATTCTCTACCCTCCTGCGTGTACAAGTTGATGAAGAAATTGTTAAATGTTAATTAGCCTTTTTTATGGACAGCGGAGGCCACCTGTTTTCTGCACATTGTAGCTTCTGCAAGTAATACTCCACATTAGATGCTCTACTCTGACTTGAAAATGACGTCTGTGAGGTTTTCCTTCATAGACCACACTACGCTGCAGTGTTTTTCCATTTGGAAAAGGCCTATGATACTGCATGGCAATATGTTATCATGGAAACTCTCCAAATGATGGGGACAATGGGACACCTTCCAATCTTTATTTCTAAGTTTTTGCGAAATCATTGATTCTGCATATAGGTGGGGGGGAGCCCTTTCTGTCTCAATGGAGCAGGAAGATGGTATCCTACATGGAATTGCCCTTAGTGTAACACTTGCCCTGAGCATCAATGGTATCTCCTCAGCGCCGATGGAAAATGTTCTTGCTACGCTCTACATGAACAAACTTTTGATCTCTTATCCTACAACCCAGATGCCAGCTCTGGATCATTGACTCCAACCGGCATTGAACCGCTTCTCTATGCCGAAGCACACAGGTTTCAGTTTTCCTTGGCTGAGACAAAGGTGCTGCACTTCTGCCACCATCCATGGCTCTACCTAGACTCAGACTTTTTCCTAAATAGGGTTCTCCTTTCTCTTGTTTTCAACCGATGCCTCACCCAAGACACTCATGTTTGCAGCCATAGTCTCTTGTACCTGCTCCATAGACATCGTTCCATGATGTTGAGCATTTGGGATGCTGATAAGGCTACTGCCTTGCTCTTTTAGCAATCCTTTCTTCATTTGAAGCTTGACTACAGATGTGAGTTTTATGTATCTGCAGCAAAGTGTGTATTGCAGAAAGTGGACTTGATCCACCGCATCAAATTGGACTGGAGATCACAGCATTGATAGCCCAGAGGGAGGAGGGGAGATCACACAGCCTCTTCCCCAATTAAAAGATTGACCAAGAAGAGGAAATCTCCACATGAAAATTTGAAAAAAAAGAAGTGTAAGTTAACATAAACATTTAAAACTAGTATTCAAATATGTACAATGTATTAAATGGTTACAAAAATAAACAAGGAAAAGATTTATGAGAAAGCTAGGTAAACCAGCAGTAGAATAAATTAAAACAACAGTTTGAATGCCTAAAAATATATATAATACAAACATGAAATAATGAAGAAAGATAGCCTGAGACTTGGGCAAAAAATTACTAAAGTATCTATTTTCAAACTACTATACTACAAAATGGAAAGAGGTTAGCATGACCTACATGCAACCTACTCCTTTCCACTTTTCCCTACAATTTTTCTTCTATCTTTCACACCTTATAGGCTGAACACTTTATATGTAGGCCAGGGACATTATAGTAAAAAATGAATACGCAAGGATGTAATACATACTGTGGTTCAGAACCCGTGTAAAGCTGTAGGTCCACCGATCATATAGGTCAACTGTCGAATCTACTTCTTTATTTCCAGCTTTGCTCTTTCTACACTTTACTCATCCTCTTTCTCTTCTGGCATCCTTGCTTGATTAAATTTCACTGTCTTTCACCTCCCACCTTTTCTTTCAATTAAAAGAATTTTTTAGCATTGTTTTTGGACTGAAGATGGAAGCAAATCACTTCTGAAACTAGTCTCTAGAATAAAGTTTATAATTGAATTGCATCTATTTTGCTTGTACATTTTGTGAATTTCAACCTTTTATCATATGTGATCAATTTAGATTGAACTTTTTACTCAGCTTTATCTTTGTCACATTTTGGGAATTTAAGCACATTTCTGTCCTTTTCTTTCTATTGGTATGACACCATGTGTCATTATAGGTGCCAATTAAGAAGACTGGATAAGAAGTGCTGTCCTGGAAAGCTTCCCACCCAAAAGTTTTGCCCATATGAGCACAATATGCAATGACAGCAATGGATATTGTCCAGTCATGATGGTTAATCTGCATCAATGTGTTCTACAGCACATAGCACCTCCTTGAAAAAAATGAGGATGGCTTTGTTTTTGATAGTTTTGTTTTTTTAGTGAGAAAGTGGTTGATGATGATACAATCCTTTTCAGGTTGTCTTCTTATTATGAAGTTGCTGCACAGTTGGGTCTTAAAGTTAAGAGAGAGGAAGGACTCCATTTGGATTTGGAAGATTATCTCCAGGGAATTCTTTTACTAAGTAGCGAATTAGCCAGATTATCTATCAACTCTGTTTCAGCAGGTAAGTATTGGTTGAACTGAGAAGTCGTTTGTTTGTTAAACATAAACAAGTATTTTCTTCTTGTGCAGTGCTCAGGAATGAGTGAGTTAGGTTTTGCTCACTTCAGTATATATTGTTCCAGAGAACTTTATTTTTTTTTCTTTTTTACCACATACACCTTATGTTTGTGATCAAGTTACTTCCAATCCTAGCTTTAATGTTAAATAGAATTTATATTTTTATCCTTTAACATCCATCATCATTTTAACTTTTCTCCATTTTTCATTTTCTTTACCACACTAGATTATGTACTTGTTTGCATTAAAAATATCAAAATCAGTCCCCATTGGATTAAAAAATAAATTAAAATGCAAACAACGCATTACTACCAGAGAGGTGCACTGTCTTTTGGCCCGCAGTTTAGTTATATATTATATACTTGAAAAATGCAAACTTTTGCCCCTTTCCCCTATAGAGTTTGCATAAGCCACAAGGGCCTAGCAAAGGTCATCTCAGTGAATTCCCCCCTCATAAACTGCATCAAAAAGATTGTGCCTGAAGGCATCACCATCATTGCTTGTCAAAAACTAAATCATACAATGCAAATATCAATAATATAATATATACACAAATTGATATTACAATATGTAATTTGACCAATACAATTTTAAGACCAGGAATATGAGGAATATGAAATAATGAATAATGATTAAACAGTTAATTGCTAGATAGAATATGAACAATCAATATAAGGAGATTAGAGCCAAGTGTGTCAAGCCTAAATGGATGTCATAAAATTAAGTATTATATTGGCATTAAAGGGGCATTTATATGAAAATAAAAAATATTGAGGATCAATTAATGCAGGTATATGAGCTAACTTGAGATATTAGAAAGTTAATTCAGGTAGCAAACAGAAATTAGGAAATTAAAGTGGCAAATAAGACAAAAGAAGACCCCAAGGATTTCTTTCAATTATACCTAACTAAGACTAGAGAAAATATGCACACTTAAAACTACAGATGGAGAGTTAGTGAGTGATAGTGATACATGGCTAGAATGTTAAAAAAGTTTTGTTTTGTTTTTCAATATTTACACTCAAAGATACTCTAATTGTACCCGAGGGCACCTTGATCTTCAGGGGTAATGATGATGATAGATTAGTGGATATTTTAATTGCAAAGGGGATAGTGTCAAAAGAAATAGAATCAAATTTAGTAAAGCACAGGCCCTGATGAGCTTTTTCCTAGGATTTTTAAGGAATGTAAAGATGTGTTAAGTGAGCCCCTAGCATGCCTATTTAGAAAATTGTTAGAGACTAGCATTGTAGCAATGGTATGGAACAAAGCTAATGTGATACCTATATTTAAGAATAGGATAAAACAATTATGTCTAATTACTGACCAGCAGGGTTGGCAAAAAAAACAAATTTTGAAAAAGCCCAATAAACCTGGGTTTTATTCTGGGTTTTTTCAAAAACCAAATGCTACAAGCATTAGAATAACATAAAAATAATAGCTATCTCTATTTTTATAAAATATTAATAACTACTTAATTTAATAATTATATTATAGTAAAAATAGATCTCAGTAACAGATCACTGATCGAGAATTTGGGGTACCCATGTCCCATGATAGCCATAACCTGTAGAAGGAGAGATGAATTATGAGTCAGTATCAGAGAAATAACCCTAATTTGATACATATTTGTTGAAATTATAAACATAAATATGCATTTTGAATAAAATAATGATAAGTAACATTTATTTCTTGAAAAAAATGTAATTTTGAAAAAAAAACACAAACCCCAGTTTTTTCAAATTTCACTTGAAAGGGCCAAAAAACAACCGGGAATAAAACCCTGTTTTTTTAGAGCTGGGTTTTTTTGATTTGCCCACCCTGCTGACCAGTGAGTTTGACATCAGCGCCTCCGATTGATAGAAGTATTTTTAGGTGGATTCAGTCATGGCTTAGTGACAGACAGCAAAGAATTAATATAGACAGGATTAAATCTGAGTGTGGGAATGTTACTAATGGGGTTCCTCATGAGTCAATGTTGGGTCTGTTGTTATTCTTGCCGTCTTCCGGAGTTGTTAAAGCTGATACAGCAAAGATGACAGCACCAAAAGAGCATCAGCTCATACGGCCCCATCCAAGGCTGGACTTGGTGGCTCGGAGATGGTGGATCCTCCAAAGGAGGGACGCCCGTCCGCCGAAGGTTTCGAGGCCGAGGGACAAAACAGTGCCCGGAGTTTTGCCTCCGAGACCCTTGTAAGGGTCACAGCGATGTGTTTCTCTGGCCGCCGTGCTGACAGGACTCAGCGCCCTGTCCGGACCAAGCTTAGCCTATCTTCCTTCCTTCACTAACCCCTTATCTCCCTCGGACGTAAAGATGTTAGGTGTGTTGAGCCTAACTGCTCAGAAGCCGGTCACTATACGTCATCCCGACCTGCCTACCACGCCACATGTAGGATTTGGTCCGGGTTTTCCCAAGGGGTGGCAGAGAAAGCGTATACCACCCCACTTAGTGATAGCGGCCGGGGCCAATCAAAGGCGTCCAGTAGTGCCGTCCCCTTGTTGGGGCCAGTGTTGGCCCTCACAGGCAGGAGTGGCGAAGCGAAATCTAGCTTAATGGCTATGGATAACAAAAAAAACTTTTACCCAATTACCATCGTCGGACCCGCTTTCGGGCAGCTCTGTATCAGAAAAGGTCCTCCCTCCCCTGTGGTTTGTCAGGGGCCTCTCAAACCCTGTTCTACCAGAGAGGAAGCTCTCTACTCCTCTCCTAGGCCTACAGATGTTGTGGACTTCCCTTCACCCCCTTCTCTGGAGGCTCCCTGGGCGACTCGATCTCATTTCCAGCGGCAGTCCCTTCTTTACTTTCACAAGGGACTGCCAAGAGAGCAGGCAGGCAGCCCAAAATTGACCATCGGGAGCGGCTCGATAGGGCCGACCCCCTTAAGGGGCAGGGGTTAGCATGGCCAGTCGGTCCCTGCCCCCTACAATCTTGCAGTACTGTATCTTCAGTCTACATGGGCTTGGCGTGGCTGGCCCCCACTCTTCCCCAATGGATGCCGGTTCGCTGGCAATATACAAGACTAAAGGTACCTCGAATGGGATCCGTGATGCCTTTGGGAGAGGATGGACAGCCCGCCTTAGATGGACATGGGGTTGGACCCGGGCTCGGTGCCAAGCACCGAACCTGAGTTTGCTCATGTGTAAGCTCTTCAGACGGCTCGGGCTCCCGAGGACTCACCAGGACAGGAGGGAGCTCCTTCCCTGGCTGGTGCCCATTTGACCGCCAAGACCTTGGCCATTTCAGACAAGGGTCTTGCTGAGGCTGGTCCATCCAACCTAAGGGCTCCTCCCGGCGATGGAGAGAAACAGGTTCAATCCCCACCCTTCTAAAAAAATAAGAAAAAGACGAAGACTAAGGGTTCCTCTTGTTCCACGAAATCTCCGGGGACAGACGGGTCCACGGCCATTTCGGCAAGCGACCAGCCCAAAATCGGCACGTCCCCCCCCCGCCCCCCCGGATAGGGGTGGGGCCCAAACTGAGAACAAATTCGCAAGTGCGCTTAGCAGAGTCTCGATTACGTCGGGTTCCCTCAATGAGAGACTACCTAGAGTTTTCGATCCCACTGGCTTCAAAATGCTTTCTGTTTATTCGCTCCACTGATGGCAGCATGTTAGCTAAGAATATGTTCCATCAGAGGAGAGCACTAGCTGCCTGATTGGTAGAGAGCCGAAGGTGACACGTTTCCTGGACGGGGGACCCTTCTGGCGAATGCGTCGGATCGCTCCGAGACAGCCATGATTAGTGCCGTTCGGACACATAATGTCATGCCGGTGAGTGTGACGCTGCACTCTACTATGAACTTGGTGAAAGGAGGGGCGGGGCTTACGCGAAAGAATTCGTGGACTACTCCATAGATAACATCTCTTAAGAGCTGGCTGACCATGGAGCGGTCAAGGTCGAACGTGTGATGAAAAAAAACAGGGAGGGGCTTCGTGTCCCACCCCTACACTCTTCCTCACGTTCTACTTTGACAGGCTCCGTGAGTCGGTGCGTGCCATTTGGTATCGTTACCGCGTGAAGGCATTCGTGCCACTGCCGCCGCTTCGGCCATATGAATCGCTCCTGTAGACGTCGGGTTTACCTCAAGTCTCTGTAAGTTGCTCCAAGGCCGCACAGGATAAGTCCAAATTGGGTATGACCAAGTGTGTCAATTGCGGAGAGCCTTACCTGGTTTCTTACTTAGCTAAATAGTTATAGGGAGCAAGCAAGGACTGCTTAGTCCACCCAAAGGCCAGTCCCATTCTATACTAGTATGCTAGTAGTCCTCTTTTGGACATTGTCGCGACGATGATCACTCACGCGACATTCAACCCATAACAGGGCTCCGTATTTAAACAATATCATTATTCGTAAAATAACTTAATTTTGTTTTTAAAACTATTCACACTACTAGAATTTACTACCTCCTGAGGAGTGAGTTCCATTTATCGATGATTTTAAAGGTGATTTTTTTTTAGCTATGTTCGTTTGAAACCTCCTCCGTTCTTTCAGTTTAAAACCATTGTTACGTGTGATATCATGGTCCTACTTTAAATTTTTTTTTCATAATTTAAGTTTTCAAATTTACTTAAAATTTTGAATACTTCGATAAGCTCACCTCGCAATCGCCTAGTTTCGAGAGTTCGTAGTTTTAGTATATTTAATCTTTCGATATACGACTTATTTCAATCGAGGGAATTACTTTAGTTGCCCGTTATTGAATTCCTTCCATTTTATTGTTTACATGTCTATATGGTAACCAGAATTGTATCGCGTATTCTAGGTGTGACCTTACTAAACTTCGGGTCGCCTTCTTACACGCTTCGTCACACTGTTTGTTAAACTTAAGATCCTTTGATACCCGCAGCCCTAAATCTTTTTCTTCGTTTACAGAGATAAGATTTTTACCACTCATTTCATAGTTAAAACTTGGGTTATTTCGAGCAAAAAGTTTAGTTAGTAATCGCCTATGAGGAGAGGAGTGTCGAATGCCTTAGCAAAGTCTAAGTAAACTATGTCTAAAGATCTACATTTGCCATAGCTTTTAATTATGCTGTAGTACAATTCTAAAAGATTAGTTAAACATGAACGTTTCTGTCTAAACCCGTGTTGACTAATCATTCATGAGATTATGCGCTTCCAAATTATCGATCACCCTATCGCGAATGTCTGATTCCATTAATTTACTTACGATGGATGTTAAACTTACGGGGCGAAAATTCGTCGGAAGTTCTCTTTTTGCCTTCTTAAAAATAGGAGTTATATTCGCTAGCTTAAAATCTAATGGCACACTTTCTTCTAAACATTTGGTAAAAAAATTCGTTAACAGCCCCACTAACTCTTTTCGAATTTCTTTTAAATGCCACGGATAGATAAAATCAGGGCCTTGAAATTTACTGGATTTTAACTTCCTGCTATAAAACTATTTCTGCTTCGAAGAATTTGATATCGGTTAAAAGGTTATGCTCGTTAAAGTTTATCACGTCCTTCGTTTGTGGTATATTATGCTCGTCTTCCTTTATAAATACCGATGCAAAAAGTGATTTAATATATTGGCCTTCTTTTCTGTATCCGAAACTAATTCGTTTTTGTCATTATTCATAGGTCCTATTGTTTCCTTAATCAGGTTTTATTGGATAAATAATCCCCAAACTTCTTAAGGTTACGTTTACTTTCTTTGGCAGAAGCAATGCTGTGCGTAGCTCCTGAAGAAGGAAATCTTGGCTGTTCAGGCTACGTATTGTCTCTCATTTCGCTTCCTGGGACGTCCTATGCATAAATCTTAAACAAGACACCCTCTACTGCTGGCCCCACCAGGCCTACGAGCTTGGTCGTTTCCGCGCCCATTCGGAACCGTTCTGCGGGTTCTACTCATCCTGGGCGTTCCGATGGTAGAGCTGGTGACACAAAGGGTTCACACTCAGCCTTGGCTAACACCAGGGCTCCCCACCGCCTCTCCCAGCTGATTCCGGGCCAACCTGAATGAGCTGCAGAAGCTCATCTCCTCCTGTTCCGCGTTAGCTATCTTTTTGCAGGAGACCATGCTTGGCCCATGTCCCCTCCCCTGCCGGTCAAGAAGATGCGCGATTTACCCTCGGTACGATGTCTCCATTCTTCACTTTGCTTTAAATGCCTCCTTTCAGGCAGTAGCAGTGCAGTTGAACATGGATAGGAGGTATATTGTTATTTCTGCGTACATTCCACCGTCAGCCGACTTCGAAAACTTGAACTTCCACATCGTGGCAAGGTTGCCGAAGCCCTTTCTGCTGCTCGGAGATTTGAACGGTAGACATACCCTTTCGGGGTAAGGTTCTTGTTGACCTGATCGACGAGCTGGATTTATTTGTCCTAAATGTGGATCAGTTATGCATCACTGCCCGAGAACCGCTTCATTTACCTCTTAATTTATCCCTATACTCTCTGGATGCACATCCTAATTTTGGTTGGGAGGCATTCCAGGACCTCCATGGTAGTGATCATTTAGCTATTCATAATCATTTTCTGGACCGTTGCCCCCCGAGAAAGAGAGAGCACCCCCCACCCCCCTCCGGCGGTGCTTGGCCATGGCGCAGTGGTCCGTATTTCAGTAAATGACATTTATCTGTCCCAGTCGAGCAGTTTAGGTCGGCGGATGAAGCCGTTGAACTTCTCACCGGTAACCTCATCGCAGTTGGACTACTACTATTCCTAAAACGTCCGGCCATTTTGTACTCCGATCGCTTCCATGTTGGTCAACCAAGTGTTGGACTGCCCTCAAACAGAAGCGTTATGCGTACATGCGCGATAAGCGCCCCACGAACGATCTTACTATCGGTGAATTTCTTCGAGCTAGAGCTAAGTTCCGTTATGTTTCGAAGCACGCCTGGCGCAATTCTTGGCGGACATACGTGTCTTCACTTAGCTGGAAGACCCCTCTAGAAAAGGTGTGGAAACAAGTCAAAATGATTAGGTACTTTTCTCGCAGTTCCCTTCTCCCGTTTGCCAAGATAAGGAGACCGCAATCTCGGACCGCGCGCCCGCATTCCCTAGCCGAGATGTTGCTCCGCAAGCATTCAATGTACCTCGTGATGTCGCTGAATGAGGCCGACTGGAGTTTACATCCAGAGGCGGAGAATCCTTCAACAACAGGTTTACATTGAGTGAATAGCGTTCCGCTCTCGCTTCATTCGTGGACACCGCCCCTGCTCCGCACAACGTCCCATATGGCACGCTTCGACACCTGGGTGAGCGAGGCATGGCTTTTTTGTTACATTTGTTCAACTGGATCTGGGCAGATGGTATCCTCCCAGACTCCTTGCGGATGGCTACTGTACTCGATTTTCACAAACCGGAGAGGCATCATACTACCCGGGCCGGTTTCCGCTCAATCTCTCTTTACCTCCCGCATGTGCAAGTTGATGGAAAAACTGTTAAATGTTAGATGAGCCTTTTTTATAGACAGCGGAGTCCCTGTATTCCGCTCAGCCCGGCTTCCGCAAGTTCCACTCCACGTCGGATGCTCTGCTCCGACTAGAAAATGCCCTTCTGCGAGGCCTTCCTTCGTAGACAGCACTACGCCACGGTGTTCTTCGATCTGGAGAAGGCCTATGATACCGCATGGTGATAGGGTATCATGGAGACCACACGATGTGGGCGAGGGGACGCCTCCCAATCTTTATATCTGAAATTTGCGAGATCGTCGATTCCGGCACTGGTGGGGGGAGCCGTCTCCGGCCCAATGGAGCAGGAAGAGGGCGTCCCTCAGGGAAGTGTCCTCAGTGTCACACTCTTTGCCCTGAGTATCAACGGCATCATCTTGGTGCTGCCGGAAGATGTTCTCGCTTCACTGCGTGGACGACCTTTTGATCTCTTTTGGTGTGGACCAGATGCCAACTCTGGAGCGTTGACTTCAATAGGCATTGAACCGCATCTCTCACTTTGCCGAAGCGCACAGGCTTCGGTTTACCTTTCACCAAGACTAAGTTGGTGCACTTCTGCCGCCATCCGCAGCTCGACCCTTACCCAGACTTGTTTCTAAATGCGGTGCACCTGGAAGTGGCGGACTCGCACCGTTTCTTTGGTCTTGTATTTGACTGACGCCTCATCTGGGAGGCTCATATTCGCACCCTTAAGTTCATGTGCTCACGCCTAGGACATTCTTCGTTCCGTGACGTTCGCCACTTGGGATTGCTGATAGGGGCCTTACTTTTCTACCGATCTTTTGTTCGTTGGAAGCGTGACTACGGATGCGAGTTTTATGCATCCTCAGTCGAGCGTGTATTCCGGAACGTGGACTCTATCCCCGACACTGGTCTCTCCCTAGTGAACGGTGCCTTCCGCCCGTCCCCCATTGAGAGCCTACCTCTCGATGCTGGGGAAATGCCACTCGCTTTTCCTCGTGTATACTACATTATGCGCCTGTACGCCCGAGCCCGGCTCCTCTCTCAGTTGCTAACGGTTCTCACTGCATCTGCAGCCGAGAGACGCCAGTCATGCCCTTTAGGTTTAGGGCTAGAAAACTCCTTCGAGAGCTCGGTGAAGTTCTCGGGCCGGTGGCACTTCTGGTTCTGCCCAGAACCCCCTCCTGGAGGGTACCACCTTTGACTATTTGTTGTTACGCCTCTGCTCCCAAAGCTTCCACATCGCTTGGAGTATTGCATTCGTCATTTTGTACCACTCTTCGTGTAACGCTGTAACTGTGCCAGTGTATACGGATGGCTCTAAGTCCCATGAGGGGATCAGTTTCCACGCCTTATACCCTCTGTTTGAAGTCACGGGGCTCTAACAGGCAGTTTGTTAGAGCAATACACCGCTCGGTCCTGGAGATAACGCGTAGTGCCTGCTCGGATGCCGGATTGTGATCTTTAGCGACTCACAAAGCGTCCTAAGTGCTCTCGGGACATTATAATCTCCACACCCCTTGATTCAAGGTATCCATGACGTCGCAGTTGCAGTGACCCGGGTGGATGTCAAGATTATCTTCTGCTAAGTTCATGGGAATAATGCCGTCAAAGAATCCGCGTGGAATGGGCGACCAGACCAGTGTTTGGCTCTTTCCCACACCGACTACATGCCACGAATCAGGGCAGCCCTCAGAAATGTCCTGTAGAAAATATGGAAGACGGCCGATGGGAATTAAAAGTTGCGTGTCATTGCACCGCGACTGTTCCCATGGAGCTGCCCCCTAATGCCGCGACGGCCTTCGTTCACTTCCTGCTGTCTTCGAATTGGGCACACTCGCGGGACGCACCGCCACTTGATGGAGCGCTCGCCTACACTTTATTGCGACCACTCCATTGTCCATCAGACTGTTTGGTAAATTTTTGTTGAATCTCCCATTCTGGGTTATCTTCGGCACATTACCTGTCCCGGTATCGGGACGGTTTCGCATACACAGACTATCTGACTTTTTGGAGGAGGCTGGACTCCATTTTATTTGATTCTTCTCCCGATGCCGGAACCGGCTTCCTTTGTTTTGTTTGTGTTCACCTATCCTCCCCCCCCTCCATTTATTCTTTTGTTTGAATACCATAGAACTAGCCTAGAATTTCAATTCCGGCAAACTATGCCCTTAAAGGCAATCGGCAGATGGGACAATTAAAAATAAAACAAATTCCAGTCAATTAAAGCAAAATGTTGTAATGGTTTTTCTTAATCTACCAATGGTCATGACAGATACATATAATTTTTAATTTTTTACCATTGTGAGACAGAGCTTTGTTGTAAATCAAAATATAATATTATACAGAACTGTCAAGAAGATCTCAAACCTTGTATTTCTATCACAACATTTACATAGCTTTAACCAAAGAGAACCTCAAGGTTGCAAAATTGGCGTACGATAACCTACAGTTATAAACTACCTATTAGTAAAGGTTCTGCAAATTTGGATCACTAAAACTAAAGTTAAAAATAGATAAGCAATTTACTAGAAAAACAAATGTATATTATGATCTGAATGCTTTGGTTTCTTGTAGAGAGAGGAGGCTTTGTTTGCATAGCAACTAACTTCAGTTGGGCTGCAGTTATGATAATGCTAGTTGTTACTTTATTGCTAAATGGGCAAGTTAAACTTCACTGGCATTTGCTTTTGTCTCATTTTTAAAAAGTCATATATATTTTCCAATTACCCTAACCCCTAACACTGTATTTTTTGTTCTCAGGTGACTACTCCCGACCTTTCCAGATCAGTCATTTCATTCGAGAATTAAACTCTTCCTATGCACTTTTGAACCCTAAAGGGGAACTTCGCAAACGGTATTTTTTACTAAATTTGTTTATATTCGCCACTAAGTGAGGGCACATGCAGCCAATAAGAAAAGTATGTGCGTTTCTCCTCTGCTCTCTTCTAAGAAACTGGAGTAAGAGTCTTACAGTCACTTAGCTTTGTTCCATGATTGGGTCATATAGAAAATTGGTCTTACTCATCCCTAGGTATCATAACATAACATAATTCAATGGATAACAAAAGCCACAAGGGCCTAGCAGAGGTCATCCGAGTCAACACCCACCCCCATAAGCTAGATCCACCCGATTGCATCCATAAACTACGCTTTTTCCCCAACTTCCTCGGCATTGAGGCATACCAATGATTATGGATATTGTGGTTATGATGCTGTCATGGATTTGATTTAATACTGATTGTCTTTTGTGTGTCTGCATTTCATACAAAGGTCATCCGGGTACTTTTTTAGTGTGTGAGATCTGTATGATTCTTCACTGGTTTCTTTAAATGACTTTTCCTGCACTGCACTAAGTCATTGAGTGACTTAGTTGGATTACACCTCACAGAGTATCCTGTATAGAGTTACACCTGATACTTGGAGTGGTGGCATGTTCTCCTGGTCTCAGTGGCTCCAGTAATCTCAAACTAGATTTCCCATAGGGGGGTACCCTGTTTAACCTGTTGCACTTGGTACCTGGAGGAGCTGCCCCTGCCCTGGCGGCCTGACTGCCTATTAGGGAGGCCCTGTCATTGGCTTTACAAGAACTCTGATGGGGCCTGGGAAAGTTGTTGGTGCACTTCTTCCTCCCTCCTTCTCAGCATTCATTTTCTCTACGACTATCCCCTCAACCCTCTGTCTAGACTTAAAGACCTAACCAGCTCCCCCATGCCGTGTGAGAAGGGAGGCGTTGGACCTCTATAAACAAGGCCCTTTATTGTTCAAAGTCACAAGAGACCAGGCCATGAGGGGATGTGGGCGTTGGCCCACGGATAATGGGAATATTGGTTTTGCCCCAAAACCACTTCTGTGAATGTAATGTGCTGACCACCTCCCTGTGCCCGCTTCTGGGTGCATAAGGATAAATTGGTTGTGGCGGGCGGGCTTTACTGCCCTGTTGCCTGCCAGGCTAACCTAAAATCTCGGGTCCCATCTCTGGGCCTGCCACAACAGATCTTCAGATCCTGGCCGTCCTGGCAAGGATTACTGTGTCCTACTAAATATATCGACTCTGGCTGACCAGTTGGGAACTGCGAACTTTGGTGAACGACGGGCCGCTTATGGTCCGTTTGCGTCACTGTCCTAGGTTGCGAACACCATTCATTAAGCCACCACGACCAGACCCCTGAAAAGTCCGAAAACCTGAAACTGGATAGGCGGGAACGACTGGACGCGAGATAGAGCCCACCAACCTCGCCTTTTTTTTCTGTTCAGTGGTCACAAGGGCAAGGAATTATCGATTCTTGGTTGGTTCTCCAATGTTTTCATCATTTCCGACCTCATTCCTCTCTCAATCCTCTCCCGACTTTGGTTGTGGTGGACGCGGAGCTAAAATACAGCACCACTGGCAGGTGGAGGGGCTCCCCTTCTACCTTCTGAATGCCGCAAATGGGCTTCCCCTTTAGCATCTTCGGAGCCGTTCCCGTGCAGCTCCTCCCCCTCCTTGATGGAGGTGCACCCCTCCAAGACTCTTGTTCTGAGAGGGCGCTTCTATCCCTCTATTTTTAATGGGGTCGGGGATTCCCCTTCACCCCTTTTGTAAAGTTGCCTCCGGGTGCTTCTCCTCACGGCGAGTCCCCCTTTGCTTTCTCAGGTGCCTGCCGAGAACACGGCAAGACAGAAGACGTGCCGCCTCGGTCCCCGCCCCTCCCTTGACCCACCACAACCCCCTTAGTGAGTGGTACGAGGTGGCATCGTTCCCTGAGCTTTGTCGATGCACCTCGTAGACCCGAGGTTTATCTCTTTAATGGGAGTCGCCCCCGTAAGGGGCGCGGCGATTTGCCTTCTTGGCAGCCGTGCTGACGGGACTCAGCCCCCATCCGGCCCCAGCTTAGCCTCTCCTTCTTTCTGACAGCCTATGTTTTTACCTTACTTGCTCACTTTCCATACAACCTCTCCCACAACTTTCTCTGGTCAGCCTCTAATTTCACAGGGTAGACACCGACCCGCTTCCTCTCAGCCAGCTATCCGGGATCGGGCCTGAGGGAGGATGGGAGAACGTTCCCTCCCCATGAGCTCCGGCCTGAGGTGTTTTTTTTTTAACAACCTGCTTCATCCCCATCCACACCTTCCTCACATCCCCTTTCATTCTTCCTTCTATCTCTAGCAATTTTTACGCCGTGCCCAAGGTAGAGCCCCCATGCTGATGGGCTTCCAGGTCAGTAGGTGGGAGGAGTGACCTCAAATGGCGGCAGCCGGTTCTCGTGGCCCCGTGTTAACCCCTCGCAGAGAGGGCTACTGCGTGGGGTGATAGAATTTGGATCCCGTGGTATAAAAGGGGTCACCATGCCCAATGATGATTTGCCAAAAAATAAATAATACTCCCTCTCTACTTTTCCCTCGAGCATCGTCGGAGCCACCCTCAGGCAGCTCCACAGAAAAAATGGAGGTTCTCCCTCATCTATGCTTGCACAGGAGACACTCCCAAATTATTGTAATGGAGAGCTCCTTTGCATATGGGTGCAGGGGAGTCCCCCTCACCCCCTTCTATGGAGTCTTGGGCGACTCGCTTCTTTTAGCGACAGTCTCCCCTTTCCTTTCCAAGGGAACTTCCAAGAAGGCAGGCAGGCGGCCCATAATTGCCCGCATCCAGTAGGAGCGGCACGATAGGGCCAACCCCCTTAGGGAGGCGAGGGAAGGCAGGGCCGTGAGTTTACGCATCACTGACCGAGAACCGCTTCATTTTCCTGTCTCGATTTATCTTTGTGCTCTCTGGATGCACAGCCTGATTTTGGGTGGGGGTGGTCGATGACCTCCATGGTAGTGATCACTTTCCCATTCAAATATAATTTTTTGGGCCGCTCTCGTCCAAGAGCCCGCCCCGGTGGTTCTTGGCGTGGGCGCTGTGGTCCGCATTTCAGGAAATGACTGATTTCTCCGCCTCAGTCGAGGAGTTTAGGGCGGTAGAGGAGGCCGTTGAGTTCTTCTCCGGCAACCTCATCGCCGTCCTAACTACTATGCCTAGAACATCTGGCCATTTTGCACGCCGACCACTCCCGTGTTGGTCACGCGAGTGTGAGACGGCCCTCAAACAGAAGCGTTATGCCTACATAAGTGCCGCCCGAAGGACTTCACTGTCGGTGAATTTCGTCGAGCTAGGATTAGGTTCCGGTATATTTCGAAGCACTTATCCCGTTTTCTCCGCAGTTTCTAGACGGGATGCTCCTCTGCCAGCATTCAATGCGCGTCGTGATGTCGCGGAAGCCCGCCGAGTTGTGTTCAGCTCTCGCTTCGTACGCGGACACTGCCCTTGGTCAGCCGATGTCCCATAGATCATGCTTCGATACCTGGGTGAACGAGGCATGACATTTCCGTTAGATTTGTTCAACAGGATCTAGGTAGAGGGTATCCTCCCAGACTCCTGGCGAATCGCTACTGTGCTCGCTTTTCGCAAACCGAGGAGAGATCATTCTACCCCGGCAGGTTTCTGACCAATCTTTCTAACCTCTTGCGTGTTCAAGTTGATGGAGAAATTGGTAAATGTTAGATTAGCTTTTTCTGGACAGCGGAGACCATCTACCTTCTGCACAGTGTGACTTCCGCACTTCCACTCCACTTCAGATTTTCTGCTCCGACTGCAAAATGTCATCTGCGAAGCCTTCCTTCCTAGACACTTCTACGCCACGTTGTTTTTCGATCTGGAGAAGGCCTAGATACCGCATAGTGATACGATATCATGGAGACACTCCACGAGATGAGGCCGAGGAGACGCCTCACAATCTATATATCTAAAGATGGAGGAGGAAGAGGGTGTCGTGCAGGGAAGTGTCGTCAGTGTCGCACTCTTTGCCCTGATCATTAATGGTATCACCTCGGTGTTGCCGGAAGATGTTCTCGCTTCACTGCGTGGTCGACCTTTTGATCTCTTTTGGTGTGGACCAGAGGCCAACTCTGGAGCGTCGACTCCAATGGGCATTGAACAGCGTCTTTCGCTATGCCGAAGCGCACAGGCTTCGGTTTTCCTTGGCGAAGACTAAAGTGGTGCACTTCTGCCGCCATCTACGGCTCCACCCTGATCTAGTGGTAGACTCGCACAGTTTCCTTGATCTTGTATTTGACCGACGCCTTATCTGGAAACTTATGTTCTTCAGCGTTAGGGTCTCTTGTACCCCCGCTATGGATATTCTTCGTTCCTTGACGTTCAGCGTCTGGGGTACTGATAGGGCTACTGCCTTACTTTTTATCGATCATTTGTTCGTTCGAAGCTCAACTACGGATGCGGGTTTCATGCATCCGCAGCCGAGCGTGTATTGCGGAAGGTGACTCGATCCACCACACCGGTCTTCTCCTGGCGACTGGTGCCTTCCGCACTTTTCCCATTGAGTGCTTACTTGTTGATGCTGGGGAGATGCCACTCGTTCTGCACAGTGCATAATTCGCCTGTACGCGCAAGACGGCGCCTCCCTCAGTCGCCAACAGCTCTCACTGCATTCACAGCTGATATCGACGGTGCTTTTGCCACCGAGAGATGCCGGTCATACCCTAAGCCCTTTAGGTTTAGGGCTAGGAAACTTCTTCGAGACCTCAGTATAGCTCTCGCGTCGGTGGCGCCAGTCTGCGAGGACTGGTCGACCAGACCAGCGTTTTGCTTTGCCTCACACCGATTACATAGAATGAATATGGGCAGCTCTCCGAGCTGCTTGGCAAAGAAGATAGGAGACGGTCGAGGGTAACTTAATGTTGCGTGCCATTGCGCCGCAACTGTTCCCATGGACCTACCCACCAATGCCGCGGCGGCTTCAGGTTGCTTTTGTCGTCTCCGAATTGGACACATTCGCGGGACGCACCGCCATTTGATGGAGCGCTCGCTGCGCCTTATTGCGCATGTTACCTGTCCCGTACCGGGTTGAGCGGGGTCGCTACCGCTTGTCCCTCTCTTTCGGGACTCTTTGACTTCTTGGAGGAGACTGGCCTCCTCCAAAATTTAACTCTCGTGTTGATCGCATGCACCTGCACCAAGGGGTGGCGGGCTTCTCCCCGATGCCGGAGCGTGCTTCCTTCTACTTGCTTTTCTTTGTTTGATTTTTTGTTGCTTTTGTTTTTTAAGGTTTTTATTGATATATTTTGTTTTATAATGTAGCCTCTTATTAGGTTAGATAATAATTAGGGCGATTTAAGCCCTTGGTGACAACGCGGTCCTCCTGGCTGTTGTTGTGGGTGTTTGTTCATTGTTGGTTGCTGCCGATTAATTAACAAAAATGAAAACTAAAAAAGTTAAAAAAAAAATAGTTTTGGTTTGAATTAGCCTGGCTCCATCCGATTGCGAATCACCTTCTCGGTTTCCCGTTCTAATGGAGAGACCTTAAATAACGTTACTCTCAGGCTCTGCCACCCTACTGCTTGTTCCTCGTAATCATCTTTGGTGCATGGGTAATCGTGCTCTCTCGATATTTTCTCCCAGAGTTAGCAATAATCTGCCTCCTGCTACGCGCTCCTCTTCCTCCATCTTCTCTCAGGCACTTAATGAACCCCCATGCCCCTGAAGAGCGCCATAACAAACTATAATTATTTTCAGGGGAATACACTTACTGATGCCCAGCAGACAAGGCTGTGTTTTTAAACTCTAGCCACCCCATAGGAAAAGAGAAAGAGTTGTAGAGTGAACAGTCGTTTCCAAGTGGATATGACATAACCACTCCACCTCGATGTAATCCTGGACTGAAACCACCCCACTTGGATGCATTCACGTGAGGTTAAGTTGCATTAGAACTTCCACCTTCTATCGGGTTTTGCCAAAGTTCTTTTACACGTGGGGTTTTTTTTATCTTTCGAGAGGTTTACGTGTCATTAAAACGTCTACACCATTGTGTGCAGGTGTGTCGAGGTGGAAGTGAAAAGAATCCAGATTTCTGCTCTCCTGCGCGCGGGCCACAACAAGTCGGACATCGGTAAGCGGCTCAGCATCAGCCGGATCATCATCCACAGAATCGCAGAGAGGCTCAAGGACGGGGAAGACCTCAAAGATTGACCTCGTTCAGGCAGACCTCAATTGTCAACCATTTGGCTGTGAGAAAGCCCTTCGTAGTGGTCCAAAGCTCAAAATGACTGCGGTCGCGAAGAAGAAAAACATCTCGGTGGCCACGGTGCCTAGGGGCGGCAAGAGGTAGAGGTCCGTGTAAAGGCCTATGCTCACTGACCGTATGCGAGAACAACTTCGGGAGCTCTGCCGTCGCCTTCTCAACGACTTAAAGAGTCATGGCAATCGAATTCTCATTTTGTCTGATGAAAAAAAACCTTCAGGATCGATCTGGTCATCAAGAAGCAGAACGACCGCGTGGTAAACTTCGCCAGGACGTCTCCGAGGTCATCTACGTATCCACGACCAAGCACTCGGCCTCCGTGATGATGCTTGGCGTCGTGGCTTCGAATGGCGTCCCATCGACTACAACGTGTGGGCACATGTCGAGGGCAAGGACCACAGCAACGTTGACGAGCTGAAGTCCTCGGTCAAACGCGTGTAGGCCACCATGAGGAAGAAGACGTTCCGCAACGTGTGTGCTGCCTTCAAGTCTTGCATGGAGCGTGAGCAGGCCGCCGAGGGCTGCCGCATTGATAAATATTACAATTTAAACAAATTTATATGTTAAAACAATAAAACGTGTCTAACTGCATCAAAACTCTCATTGTCCCCTTTGTTGAGAGTGTCGTAACGAGACATTTGCAATAGCCGGTAGCTTCTGCATAGACTGCAAGCACTGGGGGGGGGGTGCTATAAAATTTCCAATGTATGCAACAGCCTCCCTTCAGTTTAACCTGGTCCTTCAGGACAGTCTCACAGAAAGCGCGGTCCCACTTAGTTGTAGTAACGTTGGCAGAGCCTACAGCACAGGCTGTAGGATCAAAACTTCCTCCCTTAATCTCCCAATGGATCTGAGTGAGCAGAGATACGAGGGGCGGTCAATAAGTTTTGAGAATCGGTCGGGCAAAACAGAGGAAGGGGGATGGCTGTTTGTGGGGGTGTTAGGAAAAGTTATGACATCAGGGCCTGCAGCCGCACGCTCCTACCTAGTCTATTTAAGAAGCAGTAGCTGATGGCAGATCGTCAGTCACAAATTTTTCAACAATGGAGAAGGTTGAGCACCGCTCAGTAATCAAATTTTTGACCAAGGAAGGCAAAAATGCAAAAGAAATCAATGAACGCATGGTTGCAGTGTATACCGACATCGCCCCTTCCTATGCAACCATTGCTCGCTGGAATAGGGAGTTCCGCCATGGTTGTGAGTCCCTTGAAGATGACCCCCGTCCAGAACGCCCGTCAGACGTGCCTAGCGAGGACAATGTGGCCCGTGTGGAGAGGATGATCCTCGAAAATCGACGGGTGAAGGTCGAAGAAATCGAACGAGAACTTGGAGTATCACATGGAAGTGTTATCAACATCATCCACGACAATTTGGCCATGACCAAGGTCTCTGCCCGTTGGGTCCCTAGAAACCTCAGGCCCCATGATCGACTTCAACGTCGTCAAAGTCCACAAGGCCAGAGTTGCACAAGCTGCCCTGCGCGAGTGCGGATTCGAGGAGCTCAACCATCCCCCCTACAGTCCAGATCTGGCCCCTAGCGACTACTTTTTATTCCGCCAGCTCAAGGCTGCACTGCGTGGACGCCGGTTTGGGGACGATGAAGATGTCCAGCTCGCCGTCCAGGAGTGGATTGAACAGCAGTCGGGAGATTTCTGGTTGTTGGGAATTCGAAGCCCCAGGGACAAGTGGCGCAAGTGCATTGAAGTCGAGTGTAGTTATATTGAAAAATAATAAAACACTTTTCCTTATATCCGAATTGCAAAACTTATTGACCGCTCCTCGTACCATCTGCTCCCGTAAAGCTACAAACAACAATAATAACACACTGTCAATCCTTCTTAAATATAAATAAATTTTCATCCCATTATGTATGTTAAATTCCCCGATGATTTTAAACACACTGTTCTCTCAACCAGATATGATGAACTGAAGTATTCCTTGAAGAAAACCGAGGAAGTGGTTTACAACCTGACCTTGCGAGGTTTGAAGCCAGTTGAGAGCGAAGACAAATCGGGATGAAGCCGCTTGGCTCTTTCAGATAACAGTTTGAAGGTTAGTATCTCTTCGATCTTCATTTAAAGATTGTGGTTTCTGTGTTTGATGTAAACCTTATTTTATGCCTTATCCCTTTACTACTCGGCCTTTATTCTTTCCACCTATTTTGGCTTCTCCCTTACTTGATTACCTCTACACATGGCACCAATGCTATGACACAGGTGTAGTGATCTATCCCACATGGACTATCTGCATGAATAGTAAATCCAAAGTCTCTAGAGTTTGAGTAAGGAAGGTTTAGAATTTATACCCCATTGTGTAGAACTCTTTGTCACCTTTCTTTGCCCCCCACCCTCTCATTCTTGCTCGATTGTGTCGAAATTACATGGTTGAGTACACTTTAAAAATTGAATCCACTTTCTTTACCTTGTGAAACTCGTTTACTCAATGGAGGAAACTCTTAGACCTTACCGTGTTGCTCAATCACAAAGCAAACTGACACGGCTAACCATAAGGCCTCTTCTTCCTTTACAAATTCTTTGCTCCACTTATTTTTAAAGTGTCCACTACCATTGCAGGATTATCTTTTTTCCCATAATAATTATGTAATCAAAGGGTGAGTAGTAAAGTTGGGACGTCTTACTTATGCCTAAATTTTAAAAAAGGCACCCTCTGATCCTGGCCCTCCAGTCCATTAGCACAGTCGTTTCCGTGCCCATTCGTAACCCTTCTGCGGTTTCTACTCCACCCGGGCGCTCTACTGGTAGAGCTGGTTGCATAATGAGTTTACACCCAGCCTCGGATAAAACACTCCCAGCGTGACCGTTTCCTGTAAGGCGAAATGGCTGCACGGCACCACTGAGTTGTTAAGGAGGCAACAGCTCCTGAAGGTAATCATGAGTCCGTCTTCCGGGGTTCCTAAAGCTGCCCCTTTAAAGGAGGACAGCACCGAAGGAACTTCGGCTATTACGCCTTCACTGGGCTGGGCTGGGTGATCGAAGACTGTGAGAGGACCCTGATAATTCCTCGAAGGCGACACCGCACAGAGTTCAACCTCCTGGAAGCCTACGGCCATTCCCGTGAGGGTCTTCTCTTCGAATGAGGCCATCTTCGAGCTAGGCCTGGAGGGCATATTGCAGCGGACTCTGGACCAACTTGGAGTACCTGTGAAGGTTTGTCTCCTCCTCTTCCCTGTTAGCTATATTTTTGCAGGATACCATCCTGGGGCATATCCCCTGCCCCCCCTCCTGAGGTATAAAGGTTTTGCGACTCACCACCACGGGATGGGGGCCGGGCAGGAGGATACGCTATTTACAACCCCGTCTGATGTCTCCGCTCTTCTATTTGCTTTAAATACTTCTTTTCAGGCAGTAGCAGTGCAGCTACACCTAGATAGTAGGTATTCCGTTATTTCTGCGTACATTCCACCGTCACCCGACTTCGCTGCGGGAGACCCGCCGCGTCGTGACACGGTTGCCGAGGCCCTTTCTCTTGCTCGAGGATTGTAACAGTAGACACCCCACCCCCCATCTGGGTAGACTACTCGATTAATCTGAGATGTCAGGTCCTTGCTTACCTGGTCGACGAGCTGGAGATATGTCCTAAATGCGGGTGAGTTTACGCATCACTGCCCGAGAACCGCCTCATGTTCCTATCTTGATCTATCTCTGTGCTCTCCGGATGCACAGCCTAATTTTTGGTCATACATGTCTTTACTAACGGGAAGACCCCTCTAGCAGAGTTGCGGAAGCGAGTAATGCTCGTAGGAACCGCCTCCTGTTCTCCAGGAGAATGGGACCGCAATCTCGAGTCCCGCGTCCGTGGAAGAGTCCTTCACGACCGCATTCTCTAGCCGGGATGCTGCTCCGCCAGCATTAATTGAACGCGTGATGTCACTGAAGATCGCCGACTAGACTTTACCTCCAGAGGCAGAGAACCCTTCAAAGACAAGTTTACATTGAATGAGTTGCGTTCCGCTCTCGATTCGTGCGCGGCCACCATTCCTGGTCCGAACGTTATCTTCTATTCCGTGCTTCGACACGGTGAGCGAGGCCTGGCCTTTCTGTTAGATTCGTTCAACAGGATCCTGGTAGAGGGTATCCTCCCAGACTCCTGGCGAATCGCTACTGTACTCGCTTTTCGCAAACCAGGGAGAAATTACTCTAGCCTGGCCAGTTTTCCCCCCAAATTCTCTAACCCCCTGCGTGTGCAAGTTGGAAAAATTGGTAAATGTTAGACTAGCCATCTTCCTGGACATTGGAGGCCACCTGCCTTCTGTACCTTGTGGCTTCAGCAAGTTCCACTCTACGTCTGATGCTCTGCTCAGACTGGAAAATGCTCTCTGCGAGGCCTTCCTTCGTAGACAGCAGCACTACGCCACGGTGTTTTTCGATCTCGAGAAAGCATATAATAACGCATGGCGATACGGTATCATGGAGACTCTCCACACGATGGGGGCGAGGGGACGCCTTCCATCAGCGTTTCCTTCTTCTTCACACTGACTGACTACATAGCAGAAATCAGCGTAGCCATCTGGGCTGCCTGGCCAAGAAGATGTGAGACGGCCAATGGGAACTTAAAGTTGCGTGGCATCGCGCCGCGACTTTTCTCTCGTCGATCTTCCTCTAAATGCCTCGGCGGCTACTGGTTCCTTTCTGTCGTCTTCGATTTGTACACACTCAAGGGACACACCATCATTTGATAGAGCGCTCCTCTGCACCGTACCGCGACCGTTGCATGGTCCCCCTGACCCCCTCACATTCCTGTTGAGTGTTGCTCTCTGGGAGATCTTCGCTCACTTTACCTGTCCCAGTACCGGGACGGGTTCGTTTGTTGCATGCTTGGTATGCACTACTCCCTCCGACGCTGGAGCATGGCCTATTCTTTTTTGTGGTTGCTTTTAGTTTTTAACATAGCCTAATAATAGGCCATAATTTAGTACAGCAACATATGCCCTTGGTGCCATGCACCGAACCAAACACATTGTTACTCATCTCTTCCAACCCCACCCTTACTCACCGCACTCCTAGTTCACCACAAACTGACTCAAAATAGCCCCAACCAAATCCACAGCTCTACCCTCCTCACCTTTGGTACATTCGGACACCAAACCTCGCCTAACCTAACCATTATCAACGACCTCATACCAAAGAACACCCCCCCCCCTCAATAATTGGACTAAAATACAATATGTCAGTGGAATTCACACAACATATCACAAATATATAAAAAAAAACATTTTGCCCAAGACAACCGATTCATAACAATCACACACACAGCATTTGGACAAAACAAGGTAACCAAAACAATTTATATACAATTCATTCATTCAATAATGGACTATACTTAGGTCTCAAAGATGCTAAAAACTCCAGATCAAATGAAACAAAGCCCAAATTATTCAGAGGCTGCACATCAACCACACCCTCAGATCACCTCTAGTACCCTCCAAAACCAGAGCAAAATATCAAAATTTACATTTACCTAAAAATGATTTGTTAATTTCCATGAAAATTGCACAGAATGTTCTTTTAAATTTACCTCTGTTAGTGTTCAAATTTCATTCCATAGAATACCAGATGCAAAAAATTATGTGGAAATTAATGTGTATTTGAAAGAAGGATGCATCCAAAACTAGAGAACGATAAGTATAAATGTACTCATAGCCAGAAAACAGCAGGCACTTGTTTTCAGTGACTTGAGCACATCTTCAGCTCCACGACATTAGTCTTCAACATTAGTCTGTTTGCGAGCCATAACCTTCTCACTGAGCAACTTTCTTTGGTTTTGTATCTGGTTTAAATCAGGGCTCCGTGCAGTTCACTTCATTTACATGGATATTTTCAACATCCAAGAACTGTGTCACCATCTTTGCTGTGTGGCACGGAGCATTGTCCTGCATGAAAGCAGGCTCATATACTCCGGATGTTTGGAGAAAGGCGATCGCATGTTCCTGAAGCAGATTCTCGTATGCCACAGCCTTTACTTTGCCATGTAAATGGACAGACTCCACCGCTTAATAAACATGCAATGCACCATTTGGTATTCAATCTTTTACCTTGCGACGCCTCAATGCCTCATATGACATGCTCAGTAGCGAAGGCCAACTTAGCTCCTTTATTCATTTATTGTTTTCTTAGCCGGGGAGCGTGTGTAGTCCAACCTCTCTCTGGCGGCGTGAGAGCTGGTCATACACATTCAGGTTTAGGTTCTCAGTTAATTTACGGAAAATACCAGATGCCGTCTCAAATCGGTCCTTCATCGACATCCGTTGCATCGTGCGATCCCACATGGGTGTTTTTTTTTAAGGATGACCCTTTTTCCTCGTCGACTCGGTAGACCCTGTATCCTCAAGGAGTTACTTTATTATGCGTGAAATCACACTTTTTAACCGATTTAAATCCCTCAACATGTCAGTTTCATTCCTTCACTCTTACACTGAACAACCTGCTTTCTGGACGATTTGTCGACCTTACTCTTATCGTCAACGTGATAAAAAAGTAATATAATCAGTCTATAATAGACGTAGAACAATGTTGCCATACATTTGTATATTTGCCACGCTTTTAACTATTCCTCATTTATTCTTTGAATTCCCAATTAATTTTCTATTTCTTTCATAGTCTCCGTTTGAGCTTGTGAAAGCGTTCCTTAAAAACTATTCTATTCAGAGAATTTTTTGGTTCCCTGCGTACCATAGTGTACTAACGGCATACTTTTAACTGTAATCAAAGCGGTGCTCGCTGCCTCAGTGTGCGTCGTTCGAATCGCTTCCCTGCTCGGATTTTTTTGAAAAAAAGGTAATAAAAATATTACTGCAAGGAAAAATTATCCCGTTTTCTCTTTCAATGTGGTTTAATGGATTCATTTTCATCATTCTCTCGCGCTACTTTGAGATATATATATATATATATATATATATATATATATATATATATATATATATATATATATATATATATATATATATATACAATATGAATATATGGAACGGCTTTGATTTAAAGTTAATTGCATATATTTTTGTGTAATAATAATTTTCATTGTCACCGAAGCTACTCTAGAAATTCTAATCTTTTGTTCAAGATTTATCCAATAATAATAGAAATGAAAACAATGTAAAATTTTCCCTTATTTATAACGGCACGTGTACACTATTTTCAAAATATTTTGAACCGGATAAAATTATATTATTTATACCAAACTAACTGCAGTCATTTGATATATTGCAATTACGTGAATTTTTCACGTACGCGTAAACTAGTACATAGTTTGGCCTGTGCTTGCTCCTTTTGGTTCCCTGAAAAACTTAAATAGTTTGAAAAGGTTATAAAATGTTAAATTTTGTGTAAATAAATTAGGTGCATATTATGTGAATTTTTCACGTACGGGACACAAGAATATAATCATTAAATAGAATGAATATATGTTGTAAAATGATTGCATACAGTGTCTTGGGGATTAATGGCCAAGTATCAGATTTTGATATCGGAAATGAGAGATAAAAGTCCCGATACCACTAAAAACAGCCGATACTCCCGATACTGAGTACTAGTCCCATCACTAGTGGCAGCACTTGTATAACCCCGCCTTTATTCCTGAATGTTCTCGATTTTTCAACAGTAGCAGCTTTTGGCAATTTGCAAAAAATAGACTCAACTTTCTCCCGGTTTCATGCTGCCGGCAGCAAAAATCGGCAGAAAGTTGCCGGTATTCTTGTAGTGTGAAGAGGCCTTTAAGGGTCTTGGATCGAACGTTGGTATCGAAAACTAAGGCAAATTTTTTTCGATACGAGTATGAGTACCGATACCACTAAAATCGTTTGATACCATCGATACTCGATACCTATACCGAGTACTCGTCCCATCACTAATTCTAAGTGAGATTAAGTGGCTGCAATAGAACTCCCTACCTTTTGCATGGACAGCTAGCACAAAGGGGTACTATAAAATCCCCCACATTATACAACAGCCTCCCACCATTCTAACCTGGTCCCCCAGGACAGTCTCACAGAGGGCGCGGCCCCACTTAATTCTAATAACCTTGGCAGGGTCTACAACACCGGCTGTTGAATCAAAGCTTTCTCCCTAAATCTCATAAGTAGTCGGATGGAGCAGAGATGCCATCCGCCCGCCCGTGAGGAGCCCAAAACAGTCTTTCTTTGCGGTCTCGAGGATGCTCGGCCAAACGGTTTGAGGATCAGTAACAACAACCAGCCTAACAACATAAATGCTTTTCACAACTTGATTCCAGGTACCTGGACAAGAGGGGTCGTTATCGCTTGTCCCTTGTACTCGGGACAAGTTAGTGCACACAGACCAAGTTTAAACTATTTGACTTCTTGGAGGAAGCTGGCCTCCTCCACTTTATTTGACTCTGTTGTAGGTCGCATGTTCCTGCGCCCGAGGAGGCGGGCTTCCTTCTTGCTTTTCTTTCCTTCGGTTTTATTTTTTGTTTGTTGTGTGAATTATAAAGTAGCTTAGTATTAGGCTAAAAATTTAATTTCGGCGACTCAGGCCCTTGGTTGCAATGGCTAGAAAAAGAGTCTGATTAGCACTAACGTTTGGAAAGTAAAATCGTTCTTATGAGTATAACAGATAAAATGAAATGATCAGGAAAATGGATTTATCCTATTTTTGCCTTTATTTTTCTCTGCATTATAATAACTAAATTTCTTTCCTTTTTAGGTTGCAACGAACGGATACATTTTTCCTCGTCCTGTATCTGCTCATTTTCGCAACATGCTCCAAGTCTGCCTTTCTGTTCCGCTGTCTCAAGAAAGAAGAAACCAGATTCAATTATTATTCGCCATAAGTTGTTGGATATTATTTACTTTTTTTCTAATTTTGGGCCGATTCCATTTTTGAACATTATGAAAAGACTGCTGCGAAAGAGCTGATTAAAAGTACTCGTTTTGTGATCCCTTATTTTTAAAAGATTTTTATATTATTTTTTGTTATCGTGTCTTGTTTTGAAATGCGTTTATAAAAAATCGTATAATTTTTTTGTTTAAACCTTTTCTTTTGTACATATTTGCACTACATCATTTCAAAGTAGGACTCAGTTCTTATCATGATGGTCATGATACCACCACCACTACTATATTTTTAATGGCAGTTGTAGAAATTTTTTGTGCAACCGATATATAACCATATCTTGCTCATTCAACAGACGCCATCTTCCGAAGTGCATCAACTCATTGATAGAGCACCCGTCGACACAGTGCCATCTATTTCCATATCATTTGGACTTGTGATGGGTGATCATTTGTGTTCCTTTGATAAGCCAGATCTATTCTTTCAAGAAGTCCACCAAGTCGGGGGTTCGTCCCCTGTAAATGTTTGCACCGGTATGTGGCACCTTGGTACCACGGGCGCTGAAGTGTTCACTTTTTGAACATTCTGCACCCCAATGCCGACGACTCTTAAGTCAGATTCAGGAGTGCGTGAGTCAGCACTTTATTCTGATGAGTCCTTAAAGACTTCCCAACCCTCGGATTTCGTCTATTTTCAGTGACGGAATTTGTGCAGTTTTCTTGCATTTCGCCTCATCCATTTGCACGATTTAATAATTTGTATAGACTAGAAGCGTTCTAGATTCCCTTCGCCAGTTGTGTTCTTCAAATCCTCTGGCATAAAAAATATAAGATACGACTTTTTTTTTAACCCAAGTTATTGGAATTCTTGGAATTGAACAGGTTGAGCAAGCTACTCTAACGACCACCCTTGATATCTCAGTAGCTTCCAATCTACCGTACAGGAACTAGTGCTATTTTCTTCCGAATTATGTTGGTATTTGTAGCAGAGAGGGTAGTAGGACTATATTAATTTAAATCGTAGAATAAGAAATCAGCACGGTACTGACGATCCGTCGAGGTGAGTATGTGGAACCTACAAATTGGCCATACTCTACTGACCTCCAGCGAGGGCCCCCTTGCCATTCCAAAGTGCCCATACTGTAATGAAAGTTTTACCGTTGCCCACATATACCTGATACGGGTGGTGGTGAATGGACAGGCTTCTAAGTGGGTGCCCGTTACTAGCGGGGTGCCTCAAGGTTCTGTCCTGGGACCACTACTATTCATCATCTACGTCAACGACATGGTTGCCAAGATTTCCAAATTTGCCGACGATACCAAGCTTGGTATGAATGTTGCAAAGGATGGAAATACTGCCCGCCTGCAGGAAGATCTTGGGAAGATTGGGGAGTGGTCGGACACGTGGCAAATGCCTTTTAACGTGAACAAATGCAAAGTAATGCATATCGGCCACAGAAACCCCCAATCTCAGTATATCCTTAAGGGCACTGCTCTTGAATCGAGTGACACTGAGAAGGACTTGGGTGTAACTATCACTAGCGAACTCAAGGTTTTGAAACAGTGCATTGAGGCAGAGAAGAAAGCCCAAAGGATGTTAGGCTACATAAAGCGCCAGTTTGGATACCGTAACAAGGAGATAGTACTTTGTCTGTACAACTCCCTCGTTCGGCCGCACCTGGAGTATGCCTTACAATTTTGGAGTCCTTCGTTTCGAAAGGATATCGCAAGGTTGGAACACGTACAAGCCAGGGCAACCAAGCTGATTCCCTCTATCCGACATAAAAGTTATGAGGATAGACTAAAGGAATTAGATCTTTTCTCGCTGGAAACCCGTAGACTGCGTGGTCAGCTCATCGAAGTTTTCAAAATACTTCGAGGGTTCGACAATGTTGACTACCGGGATATTTTCACACTGAGTAAGAACAGAACGCGCAATCACGGCTTCAAACTTGAACTGGAGCGTTACAACTGCAATCTGTGTGGAAATTTTTTCACGTACAGTATCTGCGGTAAGTGGAACGCACTTCCAGTGGAAGTTGTCAACAGTGAATCTGTTGACCAGTTCAAGTCAAGACTAGACAAAGTCTTGAAAAGTGGCCGTTTAGGGACGCAAAACAATTGAGCAGCCATGTGCCTGTTCGATTGCTAGTCCAAAGGTACCCTCTTTGAAAGGACCGTGAGGTCTCCTAGGGTACTTACTTTCCTTGTTACTCCTTGATACATCTTTGTGCATCATGTTTCCTGTCTCTCGAACATAGCTCGCCCCATCCGCCTTCGTTGATTTCTGGCAGAGGATTTGATTCATGCTTCCTCCCTTTTGGTTTTATTATCTCATTCTGGACTACTTCCTCTTTTAATTCTCAATTAGCTTTTATCCTAGTTTTAACTTTTTAATTCACGACTTTATTTGAATGAGTCCTTTTTTTTTTTCTCTCTCTCACTCGATCACCACCAGCGAAAGTCCATTGGGACTGGGTGGCTACACGAAAGGTTTCTAAATTAACCAAACTGGCGCTGATAACCTCACGGGACCCCATCAATACCGTCGAGGACCCTAAAATCTGCTCCTCTAAATAACAACAAATGTTCACAGTAGGTAAACTAGACAATTGCAAAGAACGAGCGGCTTTCAGACCCGACGATAGCTATAACGAAAAGCCAACCCAAGTGTCTAAATGTGCACAGGGTTAATTGATTTTTAGAATTGGGTTGTGCTCATCTTCCTGTATGCCGATGTTTGCAGGGTACCATTGAATTGCTTTAGAACCAACCAATATGTCCAGAAATGGGAGCTAAGCCTCTTCTATAGTGAATGAGGCCAGATGAGTCGATAGGGTAAAAATGGCTATAAATCTTAAAAATGAAATTATTGAATGGGTTTCTTGATGATAAAATTTATATGCTTTAGAAATTGGTGTAAGTTGGTTTTATTTATGAGTATAAGCATGTCTCCACCAAATCTCACCCACACTCTTGGTATAGGAGAGCCAGATCTTCAGGAGCTCAACTATACACGCAGTTGCAAGTGGCTTGCAGAAGAATTTTTCTATGGTTACGAGTATGGTTATCTGTGGTGCGTTAAAAGTGTCTAGGATGTGCTGTGAAGAGGTTTTTACGGAAACTATTTTGTGAGGTTTAGGTAGATTAGTTTTTATATTAGTTTCTCTAATGTTTGAGGTGGTATTAAGGAAAGAGGGCTTTGTATGATGATGGTTTCTTTGGGAATTTGTTCTAGATTTTATTTCTGTTTTACCAAAATTATTACAGTGAAAATGGGTTGAAGGTCGATTACCACCAGCGCGGTAAGTAGTCCTCTTTTGGGATATCGACTTCAAAGATACTCTTTCCCCAAACTAGTCGAGATGCTCTCGTTGCTTTTCAAATAAATAAATTATATCCTTATCCTTTTGCCTGAGTTCTCCGTTTCCTTCATTTAATCGTCCAAAGAAGGATGAATAGACCATTTTGACAATATGCATTGGAACAGACAAGGGTAGGAGCGTTCTGCTGCATTTTTGTAATGGGATATTTCTTTACAAACAGAGCGACAGTGAGAGAGCGTCCATATGTGCTTCAATGCGTCCTTCGGACGTCAGGTTAGGTTAGATCTATTCGCTTCCTCTAAATACGTTTTGTCGCAGCGGAATTTTAAATCCTGTCTGAAAGTTAGCTCCGATTGACATTTGGGGCACTACATAATTTGTTTTAATAGTTTGTTTGACTAAAAACTATATAATTCTGTCATGATCGCCTAACACAGTGCGGAAATCATGAAAAGATAGGGAATTTGTTGGAAGCACTATTCGTAATATAATTGCCTAGGCAGCTTGAATTGTCTTAAAAATGTAACACGTATTAAGATAATATAAACATCTGAAATAAGTAATTTGTAATATCGAGATACTTAATTTAACATACATATGCAATAGCCTTTAGAAAATATTTTATCTGTTCGTATTTCGAAACACAATGGGACAATAAAAAAATAATAAAACAGGCCATTATGGTCAATTTCGGTGACTGATATACACATAGGTGGGCGCGATAACGAACAAATGTATCACGATAACCGATATAACGATAACATCGACGATAACGGATAATCGATAACGCCATAAATTTATCGCCCGATAAGGTGATTGTAGGAGTGCAAAAATAAGAGAAATTCCTTCCAACTCGATAATATAAATTCCTGATAAACTTACCATCAACCAGACGGACTAAGCCAGGCGTATGGCTAGAGTATCGGCATTCAAATCCAGAAGCACCGCGTTCGAAACTCAAGAGGCCAAGCATTTTTATGAAGATCTCTCAGGAAAGAAAACAAAAAGAAAACGAAGATTAAGGACCAACCCTACCAGAATTCGGAAGCTAAGGAAAATGGAAAGAAAAGGGAATTTCAGTCAAGAAAAAGAAAAATTGGAGGAAGACAACCTGCAGCGAGACGAGAGAAAACTAAATGAAAGAGCAGATGTGAACTAAAATAAAATAAAAATTATAATAAGGATATGCCCCCTCCCCCATATGATAATTAATAAATCCATAATTATAATACAATATTGATTATATATAGCGTTTTTTTTATAATACAAGAGTAAGAATATTTGAATACTGTTTCTTAGTGTCTTACCTGGTGAGGCTCTCCTTCATCTCCTCATAGGTTTTGAGGAACCAACCCCAGCTCGTACCTACTATTTCTGCCTCCAAGGCACGCGCGGCTCGCCCCTGTGCTAAACTGGAACCAAAAACAGATTATCGATTATCGCTAGTTTGGAAAGCCGAAAGTGTCGGCGATACCGATGAATCGATAAAGCGCGCGACAAAAAAAATCGGATAACCCAATATCATTATCGCGATAATTTATCGCCATAACGCCCACCTATTGATATACATCAGTGATTGGCCGTTAGATATGTGGGAAACGGCCAAAAGTATCTAAAAAGTTAAAATCTTGCAAAAAAAATAATTTCGTGCGCCACTCTCATTAAAAAATGACCTTATTTACACGTATCGATATAACTAAATCTTGTTAAAAAAAAAATATACGAATACATGCAAAATACTCGTGCACAGCAATTTAAGTGTTATTTTTTTTCTGTATGTATGTCACTGTGCGCGAGTTTATCAACCTATGGCGAGAATTGACTCACGTACCGTACTAGCCTCGCACGAACGTGCCGTACTAGCCTCGCATGAGCGTAACCTAGTAGCCTCGCACGAGCGTGCCGTATTTGCCTCGCACGGGCGCCAACAAAGATTACTACATAAATATTACTGTAATATTTTCATATGTAAACCATTTTTAAATATTTTTATTGCGAAATATTTTTATTCAAAAGTCCATTTACTATACTTAGTGTTTTTATTTGCTACATTTTGGAACTTCTAATTCGAAATAAAGGCTCCGCCCACTTATAATTTTATGATGAAATCACTCACTCATTTATTTCCATTTCAGTTGTCGTCTTCTTTTGGTCGAGTTAAGTTATTGTAATTTCCGCTGATATTACGTTCGTTTAAGAAATTTGCTTGATGTAAGTAAAATCTTGATAATGTATTTTTCAGTTAAAAGAGTTTATTTTTAATCTGTTTTATCTCAACATTGTATAGTAGTGAAGAAGTTGAGACTAAACGTGGCATTATTTTTTTCAACTTCTTATTGCTGTGGTCATTTATGAAAAATTTCTAGTACAGTTGACCCTCGGCTATTTACGGTTCGTCATCCGCGCCTTCAACTATCCGCAGAAAATTTGGGTGTGGGGGGGCTTAAAATTCAAATTTTGTGTCATTTCCAGACATCCGCGGAAACCTACGTACATAGTCGTAAAATGTAAGTGTTGGTTGGCTGAGGCGGGATGATTCCAACCAAAAAGCGTTCAGATCTCACTCGCTCGGCTACAGTAGGTACAGTATATGTACCGATTTCCCGCGCTCCTCCTCCTCCTCCTTCTCATCTGGTGTTTATTGAGCAGGAGTCTGATGATAATTAAAAATCTCCTCAGCTTCCATGTGCAGTTATATCATCATCATTGTCATCGTCATCATTGAACTCCACACGCAACATCATCTACAATCATCATTCTTCAATCAAAACAAAACTATCTCCAGGTGAGTAAACATTATATAATAAAATAATTTAATGTGTTCTGATACTTTATTTCGTACTGCATGTGTATGAACATGACAAAACATAACTTCTTGAATTAATATGGGGAGCGTATCACGATGTTTGGGAAGGGTTGGGGGTGTTTTGGGGATAGCGTCAACTATCCGCGGTTTTTCAATATTTGCGGGGATTTGTGATCCCTATCCCCCACGAATATGGGGGGTCGACTGTATACTTATGTGTCTGGAAGTTTTCCTTCCTGATACTACTCAATTCTACCCACTGATATTTTTCCTTGCTTACACTGCACGCAATTATACTGATACACATCAATTTATACTAATTTTATTATTATTCTAATATGTGTGTCAATGTGAGCATGTTTGGTAACTAATGGCGATGAAGTACACACGAGCCACTGAAAGCGCAGATCAGTGCGAGTCGCTGCAGCCAATTATCGTACCGTACTAGCCTCGCAAGAGTACCACACACACACACACACACAAAAAAAAAAAGAGAGCTATTTCTTACTTTTTATTTGTGTGGTTTCAGGTTAATATTGAATACGCATTCACATTGTCAATTGCCATTGTGTCATATTGTATTATATTTCATTTTAAATGGATTTTATTCTGAATTAAATTAAAATATGGACATTTTATATTCATTATTAAAGAAAATTTTATTGATTTAATTAGCATTCGAGAGCAATGCTTATATAATATCTGAAGTGTTAAGCATAACATAAAATCAATGAACATTAGAGTGCCTATCGACGTCTGGCAACAGCCTTTGAATACGAACCTTAATGCTAGTCTTTCGAATTGTGTATATTATTAGTTTACTACAAATGTGGGGGTATGGTGGCAAACCCCCCTCACATTTCGAAAATAATCACCTTAAAGTTAGTATTCAAATGTGTATGTCAGAGGGTGTTAGGCGCTCCAATGATCGTTATTTTTTGCAGTGTACTGCCTCTTTGGTCACAAGCTATTAATGAATCATTAAATTTCATTGGTGTAGATGACTGGCTATTCCAAATATACTTTTTCTATATGGAATTCCCTCTTTAATATTCCTTTATTATTGAGAAATGTTTGCATTTAAGTCTATCTACATACTAATGTAATATTTTTCTTTGCAAACTTTTGTCAGTTATGAATTGAAGGGAAGGCCCTGCCCATTTAAATTTTTGTGTCGGCATTTCCCAGCCGCTCTTGCTCTTACAGGTACCTTCTGTTGGTCGTCCCAGGGTTGGCCTTCGTATCCCCAGCTCCTTTAGATGGGGGAAAAGAAAAAGAAAAAACACCCCACTTATTCTGTTTTATTTCTTCTGTTTCTGCTCGTAGTAATACATTTTAATTAAGCAATATTACGCTCGTTTAAGAACTTTATTTGATGTTCAGTTTTCACAATTATTCATGTGACATTTAACTCGGGATTTAATTCAGAGAGTGTAATTTAATATAGTATTATATGATAAGATATGGGTGTTTGCAGTATATTTATTTATAAATAAACTAGATAGGGCATTTACCAAAAGTGACTGTTTAAGTGTTAGAATGGGTGATGGCAAAAATAGAACTTGTACTTATGACCAAAGTGGTACCTGAGTGCAGTACCACAGGGCACTCACAATTGTGTGGGACTACATTGATGTCGAGATATAAATGTATGTATACTAACATTGAATGCATTAAAAATAAATGGCCTGAATTTTAAGAATGAATTGTAAAATCGAATTCAGATATTATTTGCATTGTGGAAACGTGTCAATTAAATACACAAGATTCCAAAATTAACTTTGAAACACTGACGGAATCAAGACCAATTGAAGCAATTTTTGGCTGTCCTCCGAACCCTCACTAACCCGAAAAGCAAAGATGACCCTTGGCAAATAATGTTCCCGTCAGTTGTCAGGAAGTTTTCCTTCCTGATACTACTCAATTCTACCCACTGATATTTTTCCTTGCTTACACTGCACGCAATTCTACTGATACACATCAATTTATACTAATTTTATTGTTATTCTAATATGTGTGTCAATGTGAACATGTTTGGTAACTAATGGCCTGAAAGAGCAGATCAGTGCGAGTTGCTATAGCCAATTATCATACTGTACAAGCCTCACACGAGTGCCCCCCTCCCCCCCCAAAATAGCTATTTCTTACTTTTCTTTGTGTGGTTTTCAGGTTAATATTGAATACACAGTCACATTGTCAATTGCCATTACATCATATTGTATTATATTTCATTTTAAATGGATTTTGTTCTCAAGTAAAATAAAATATGGACATTTTATATTCATTATTAAAGAAAACTTTATTGATTTAATTAGCATTCGAGAGCGGTGCTTATATAATATCTGAAGTGTTAAGCACAACATAAAATCAATGAACATTAGAGTGCCTATCGACGTCTGGCAATAGCCTTTGAATACAAACCTTAATGCTAGGCTTTCGAATTGTGTATATTATTAGTTCACTACAAATGTGGGGGTGCATACCCACCATTAAAGGACAGATGGGGGCAAAACCCTCCTCCCATTTCAAAAATAATTACCTTAGAGTTAGTATTCAAATGTGTATGTCAGAGGGTGTTAGGCGCTCCAATGATCGTTATTTTTTGCAATGTACCACCCCTTTGGTAACAAGCTATTAATGAATCATTAAATTTCATTGGTGTAGATGACTGGCTATTCCAAATATACTTTTTCTATATGGAATTCCCTCTTTAATATTCCTTTATTATTGAGAAATGTTTGCATTCAAGTCTATCTACATACTAATGTAGTATTTTTCTTTGCAAACCTTTGTCAGTTATGAATCGAAGGGAAGGCCTCACCCATTTGTATTTTTGTGTCGGCATTTCCCAGCCGCTCTTGCTCTTACAGGTACCTTCTGTTGGTCGTTCCAGGGTTGGCCTTTGTATCCCCATCTCCTTTAGATGGGGAAAAGAAAAAGAAAAAACACCCCACTTATTTTGTTTTATTTCTTCTGTTTCCGCTCGCAGTAATACATTTTAATTAAGCAAGATATTACGCTCGTTTAAGAACTTTATTTGATGTTCAGTTTTCACAATTATTCATGTGACATTTAACTCAGGATTTAATTCAGAGAGTGACAATTTAATATAGTATTATATGATGAGATATGGGTGTTTGCAGTATATTTATTTATAAATAAACTCGATAGGGCATTTACCAAAAGTGACTGTTTAAGTGTTAGAATGGGTGATGGCAAAAATAGAACTTGTACTTATGACCAAAGTGGTACCTGAGTACAGTACCACAGGGCACTCACAGGTACCTTCTGTTGGTCGTTCCAGGGTTGGCCTTTGTATCCCCATCTCCTTTAGATGGGGAAAAGAAAAAGAAAAAACACCCCACTTATTTTGTTTTATTTCTTCTGTTTCCGCTCGCAGTAATACATTTTAATTAAGCAAGATATTACGCTCGTTTAAGAACTTTATTTGATGTTCAGTTTTCACAATTATTCATGTGACATTTAACTCAGGATTTAATTCAGAGAGTGACAATTTAATATAGTATTATATGATGAGATATGGGTGTTTGCAGTATATTTATTTATAAATAAACTCGATAGGGCATTTACCAAAAGTGACTGTTTAAGTGTTAGAATGGGTGATGGCAAAAATAGAACTTGTACTTATGACCAAAGTGGTACCTGAGTACAGTACCACAGGGCACTCACAATGTGTGTGGGACTACATTGATGTCGAGATATAAATGTATATATACTAACATTGAATGCATTAAAAATAAATGGCCTGAATTTTAAGAATGAATTGTAAAATCGAATTCAGATATTATTTGCATTGTGGAAACGTGTCAATTAAATACACAAGATTCCAAAATTAACTTTGAAACACTGACGGAATCAAGACCAATTGAAGCAATTTTTGGCTGTCCTCCGAACCCTCACTAACCCGAAAAGCAAAGATGACCCTTGGCAAATAATGTTCCCGTCAGTTGTCAGTGAAACAGAAGTCTGTCAGTGATGGACTGCCCACCACTGATATTTAGTGCCCTCAGTCTATCTTTATATTCAAGGTATTCTTTTTGTTGCCCTCCTCTGTAGTGACTAGCAGGTTGATGTCATGTCTAAAATGTGGTGACCACGCTTGTATACATTACTCTAAATGTGGCCTAACATACAAGTTGTAGAGTTTAAGGATAACCTCTTTACTCATGTAGCTAACATTCCTGTTAATATATCCTAGCACCCTATTTGCTCTATTTTTTGCCTCAATACACTGCTTTGAAAACTTCAGTGACCTATCTACTACTACACATAAGTCCTTCTCATTATCAACTGAATTCAGCCAATGCCCATCCATTTCATATTTAAATTCCCTATTATCCTTTCCCATGTTAAGAACTTTGCATTTTTTAAGGTTAAAAGTCATCTGCCACATCTGAGCCCAAGCTAATAACTTATTTAAGTCACTCTCTACTTTAAAGCTACTCTCAATTTCTTTGACTACAGCTGCCAATTTAGTGTCATCAGCAAAAATTGACACTTTGCTATTTACAGCCTCCCAAGATCATTTATATAATCTATGAATAATAAAGGGCCTAGAACGGATCCCTGAGGTATGCCACTGGATAACATCCCTCCACTGTGACCTCACAACTCTCTGTTTCCTGTCTTTCAGCCATTCAGTTATCCAATTCAAAACTCTACCATTTGGTGATGGCTGTATTTTGGAGAAGTGGAGTAGATTTAAGGAACACTGAGGCAGTTGTTCAGGAATTTGTGCCTAAATATAATGTAAGAAGAGGGAAACATAAACCAATGTGGTTGAATGCATCAGGGCAAGCATAAGGAAGAACTTAGCATGGAAACTGTACAAAGAAAGACCTAGTAGATAGTTGTATAGACAATATACCAAAGAAAGAAAAGAGTGTTCTCAAATTGTTTTAGAACAGAAAAAGAAATTTGAATGTGATTTAATTCAGGATATGAAAAGTAATCCTAGAGCATTTACAATTATGTTGGAGGTGGAACATCATCTAGAGTTCCAATAGCACAATTGGAGCAGAGGGAGGGAGAGATGATTGTTGATGATGGCGAAGCAGCAGGTTTGTTACTGGAGCACTTTACATCTGTTCACAGTCCAGAACCGGATGAAGATCTTTTGATGGCTGACCAATTCATGAGTGCTGTTGAGGATGGTGGTGATTTTGATCCTTTCGATTATAATGGACTTATTTGCCCATCACAAATTACTCAACCTATTATTGAAAGAGCAGAGATTAAAAAGCTATTGAAATCACTTAATGTATACAAAGCTACGGGACCTGATAATGTTCACCCCAAAATACTGAGAGAGTGTGCTGAGGAGTTGTCATTGCCATTGACTATATTAAGAACATAAGAAAAGAAGGAGACTGCAAAAGACCATTCATGGCCTTCACTTGGCAGCTCCTGTTCCAGTCAACACACAAAAGATTTCTTACCCGAGAAAAGTCATCAACATTGTCACCCTTTACAGGAGTTCGTCATATCTAATCTACAATATACATAAAATGCATCCAGAGGATTATGTCCATTCATGCAACCGCAAAATATAATCTCCCCACTCCTTAGAAAAATATATACATATGTACATAAAAAAAAGTCAGTCTCATCTAGCAGCTTCATCCATATATTTATCTAATCTATTCTTAAAACTACCCAGAGAGGAGGCTTCTATCACATGTCTAGTGAGCCTATTCCATTCATCTACCACACAATTTGTAAACCAATTCCTCCCAATCTCCTTCCTAAACCTATACTTATCAAGCTTAAACCCATTGTTACGTGTCCTGTCATGTTCACTAAGTATAAGAACCTTACCCAGATCCCCTTTATTATATCCTTTTACCCATTTGAAGACTTCAATCAATTCCCCTCTGACTCTTCTCCTTTCCAATGTATGTAGATTTAGTTTTCTGAGCCTTTCATCATAAGGTAAGTTCCTTAGCCCACCAATCATCTTTGTCATCCTTCTCTGCACAGACTCAAGCAAATCAATATCCTTCCTATAATATGGTGACCAAAATTGTACTGCATAGTCTAGATGAGGCCTAACTAGCACCAGATACAGTTTTAGAATGACTTCAGCACTCTTATTGCTTACACTCCTCCTAATGAATCCCAATATCCTATTAGCTTTATTCTTAGCATTTAGGCATTGCTTTCTAGGACGAAGGTCTGAACTTACCAAAATACCCAAGTCCCTCTCACAATCGGTCCTCCCTAAAATTCTCCCATTTAATTTATAACTATTCAATGGATTATCTCTACCTATACTAAGTACACTACATTTGTCTATGTTAAACTTCATTTGCCATTTCTCGGCCCAATTCAACAGCATGGTCAATTCCTCTTGCATTACAACAGCATCAGAATCAGCCCTAATGGCCCTACCTAGCTTAGTATTATCAGCAAATTTACTCAGGTCACTACTTATACCTATGTCAAGATCATTAATATAAATTAAGAATAGCAAGGGACCCAAAACAGATCCTTGCGGAACTCTACTGCTAACACCCCCCCCCCCCCCACTCAGATTTAACTCCATCTATACTAACTCTTTGCTGTCTGTCACCAAGCCATGACTGAATCCACCTAAATATACTGCCATCGATCCTGTGTGCTTTAACTTTGCTCAGAAGCCGTAAGTGTGGCACTCTATCAAAAGCCGTACTAAAATCCAAGTATAAAATATCATAGTTTTCATCATTATCTGCTGCTTCATACACCTTACTATAAAAAGACAGCAAATTAGTCAGACAGGATTTACCCTTACTAAAGCCATGCTTATGCTTATCCAAGTAATCTCTAATATTCCTTGCTATAATAGATTCCATCATTTTCCCTATCACTGATGTCAAACTTACTGGTCTGTAATTAGACATATTTGTTTTATCCCCTTTCTTAAATATAGGTATCACATTGGCTTTCTTCCATGCCACTGGCACAATGCCACTCTCCAATGATTTTCTAAAGATGCATGCTAGGGGCTCACTTAACACATCCTTAAATTCTTTCAAAATTCTAGGAAAGACCTCATCAGGACCGGGTGTTTTACTACTTTTGATTTTATCAATTTCTTTTGTCACTATCTCCTTTTTGATCAAGATATCCTTTAATTTCTCTTCATCATTACCCCGAAAGATCATTGACACCTCAGGTATATTTAGAGTATCCTCCTGTGTAAATACTGAGAGAAAAAAGTCATTTAGCATTCCAGCCATTGAGTCCCTATCACTCACTAATTCTCCATTGGAATCTATAAGTGGGCCTATTTTATCTCTAACCTTAGTTTTGTATAATTGATAAAAACTTTTAGGATCTTCCTTTGCCCTATTTGCCACTTTAAAGACAACTCAGCCCTCCTATCCTTGAACACCTCTTTTAGAATGTATACCTGCCACTCTATCTCCTCTGCATCTCTTTCCTTTCCCTGCCCCACCTTGTACTCTTATATTTCCCTGACTACTATCAGTAACTAGTTTCCCTGCCTGCAAAGACCCAAGGACACTATCTAACTCCTGCCACAACACGTCAATCCCAGCCCGGCTTAGATGGACTCCATCCAATGCTTACAATTCCTTATTCCCATAAAACCCATTCCAAACATCTACAAACACTAATCCGGACTCCTCACACAGGCCTTTCACATACTCATTCAGTCCAATTGCACGAGACAACCATTCCATCCTGACATCCAATCGCGGAAGCACACATGAAATAACGCCTTTCACTCTACTTTCACTCATCCTTTCAACTAACCTTTTGTACCTCTCGTAACTCCCATGAACTCACCTTCTATACATCATTTACTCCCACATGCGCAATCACAACTGCATCCCTCTCACACCCAGACATCAGACTATCATACCTCTCAGACACATCATTTACACCAGCACCTGGCAAACAAACTCTTACTCCCTTCCATTTGCTTGCACTCAACTTCCTATCTAAATATCTAATCTGAGAATCACATATCACAAGCACCTCAGTCATCCTCCTAGTCCCCTTAGGCCTAGCATTGCCCTTCCTCCTGTTCTCATTCAAACTACCATTTATTAAACTTTCTGCCACAACCACATCAGACAAATCCCTTTCAACCTCTTCCTCTCTCAGGGCATCGAATCTGTTAGTTAACCAAACAGGTTCCATGTCCCTCTTACTCGCAGACCTACACCTGTCCTAACCTATCTAATTCTATCCATATTCACCCACCATTCATCTTCACTCACATCAGTCACTTCCACCCTCCTGGTCCCAACTCACTCTCAGACTAACCTGTTCCCATGCTACTATCATTCCATTCCCCAATCCACTTATCTGTAATTTCCCAAGCTTACGTTCACAACATCTAAACTCATCGTACTTACCCAGAATCCTCTCATTCACTAATGACACTTGCGCTCCAGTATCAATCAAACCACAGAAGAACCTTTCACCAACTTTCACTCACGCTTCCATCATATCAGGTCCTCCATGCTTGCAATACATAGAAGGAACAACCACACCAACATCAGCACTGACATCCACACCATCATCAACTCCCACATCATCATTCACCACACACTCATCTTTATCCAGACAGTCATTCTTCTTCCTCATATACAAACACTGCAGATGCACCACATTAGCATTCAAACCCTTCACCTTCTCATCCTTGTACACAATCAGCCTCTCACCACCAAAGTGCACATAAACAATCACCATACAAACAACTCACTACAATCAACACTTCCTGAAACGGCGGGACCCCTTGCATATACATCACTCTCGATTCTTTCATAAAGTTCCGTACCCTCGCCATACCAATACTTTCAGGCTTCCTACATACTTCACTCATTACCTCCTTCCTTAAGTCATCCACATTATCGGGCACTCTCACATCTATTCCATCACTCTTCAAATCTTGCAAACCATTCCATACACCCTCAAACAAGGAATCACCACCACCCTTACTCTGCTTTCCATTCATAATCCTTTTCGGCAAATACTCAGGATCACTCACTCCACACACATTTTCATAATTCGTACCAAGATACCTTGACATCATAATCAGCCACTCCATTCTGTTCACCAGGCATGTACTCAATCACATAGTCAAAATCACTCAAATCTTCCAAAGTCCTCGCAATCCTACTACTAGCCCATTTCATACATTGCAAATACACAAGAGGTTAGTGATCTGTTTTGATCACAAACCTCACACCATGCAAAAATGGGCGCAACACTTTCAAACAATACCTTACCACAGCCAACTCTCGCTACACAGTCGAATACTTTTGCTCTGCCGCATTCATAGCCTTGGATACATACCCAATTATTCCTCTGACATTCTCCCCATTCAAACGCTGCTCTTGCATCAGAAAACCTCCCATACAGTACCCACTCGCATCAGTAAACAATTCAAGCATCTTAGCATTCACACTATAATCCGGGTATGCCAATTCAACATCTTCAGCTGCTGCCTCTTTCAGTCTCTCATATGCTTCATTCATCTTACCATTCCACCTAACAATCATACTACCTTTCTTGTCCATCCACTCACTCAGAGACTTACTCACACCCGAACAATCATGTATAAACTTTCATTGAAACTCAATCAAACCCAGAAACGACTTCAGCTGCTTCACAGTCACTGGTTTCAGAAACATTCGCACCTTCTCAACATACTTCAGCGACTTTTGTAACCCATTCTCACTCACCATATGCCCAAGGAATTCCACTTCTTTCACAAACCATTCACACTTCATTGCTTTCACCTTCACACCAACACTTTCCAACGTTCTCAACACATCATTCACCAATATCATATGCTCCTCAAAACTCTCAGTCATAATCAAAATATCATCTATAAACACAATCGCATTCTTACTCACAAACTTACTCAACACAACATTCATCACCCGCTGGAAGGCTCAGGGAGCATTAGCCAACCCAAAACTGAGGTTCCGGAACTGATAATGCCTTTTCATAGAGGAAAATGCAGTTACTGGCCAGCTCTCTTCAGCAATGGGCATCTGGTAATACCCCCGTACCAAATCCAGCTTAGTAAACAACTTCATCCCATGCATACCATACATACACTCAGATACCACACACATCAGAAACCTTTTGTTCACCTTTCGATAATCCACACACAAATACAATCTTCCATCCGGCTTCTGTACAGGCACAATTGGACTATTCCATGCACTCTCACTTTCTTCAATCACCCCCAATCGCTCTAATTCCACACACACTACTCCTCAATCTCATCAGCAGCTGGACGCAGGAAATGTCTTGGCCGCTGATAGATTGTGGTTTCCTCCTTCAGGACAATCTTGAATTCCGGAAGCTTCGCAACCCCAAAATCCAGATCGCCCTTACTGAGGACCCCCTTTCATTCACACAGCATTCAATACACATCCTCCCTTTCATACTCAGTCAAACATTCATCCAATTCCACCATCCTTTCCACTTCATTATACATACGCCCATTCACACATCTATTCATTCGCAACATTTACCCTGATATCCGTGCTATAATCCATACCTACCTCATTGACAGTGGAGAGGTGACCCAGTACATCTCCGACTTTGATCCCCCTCACCTGCCCTTTCATTCTGGGGTCCGCCTGCACACATACAAAAGGATCATTCATTCTCATCAAGCCATCAAACACACAAGCAACACACCTTACCTTATAACATGCATCCTTTCTATCCAATATCACAAGTGTTCTCACCCACATTCAAACTCATATCCTTACTCCAACTCACTCTAACAGACACCCTTTCACCCTTCCCAAGCCTTACACTCCATAGCAGTCATTTCAATACTGGTAAACACACTCCTCAAAACACTAACATCTTTTCCTACATGTAACTTATACACCCCATTTTTACCAATCTTTCTCTCAATCTGATTGCTTGCAGGATGCACATCCATACGGTTCATTTTCATAAAATCATACCATACTCACTACTCACCTTATCAATCACAGAGAATTAATTCACACTCATTCATCAACATACCATGTATTCGAACAGCTGACCTCATCATTCTAATCACAGGCACTCTCATACTACCAATGCCTACCAAACTACCCTTACATTCAGACAGGAGGCACTTTCACACTAGACAGACTTATCAACTCATTACTCACACTCATGCACCCAGAGGATACTTCACCAGTTACCCTCTTATAATTGTTTCCCGCTTCAGACTTTCCATTCACACCTTGCACTCTGTCTAATCCAACGCTTTCACTCGAATGTCCTTTCATCACACAATAACTACATACATTCCTTTGGCATGACACATCCTCGCATAATGACCAGCCTTTCCACAGTTACCATATGCGTATCTTCCACTCCCCCCATCATTTGCTCCACCATTCAACTTCGGACAATCTTTCTTCAAATGACCTCTTTCTTTACATTTGAAGCACTCTTACTATCCTAGGCATCCCATTGACAAGTCAATTCATGTTTCAACTGGTATTATTGGAGCACAACAGTTACTGAACTTATCTATATTTTGTCTTATTCATTCAAATTTGTTTTATATATTATATGAATAGTTCCTGTAAGAATATGGAGAATGTTATAAATTATATATTATTTTTTTCCTAATAATTACCAAACATAATTTTCTTAGTATGTAGATTAAAATTTTACTAAACATCAATGTGATTAACAAAGTTGATATCATTCATGAAATGAACTTAAAATAGAGGTCACTTGTATAGGTCTATGGTAACTACCATAGCTAGGCTTAGATGGGGGGAGGGTGGTGTTTGTAGGAGATACCCCGCCCCCCATCCTGTTCATACAGAATATTTTACATTTGAAAGTAAAAAAACAAAAAGATTTGTTAGCCATTCCTTATATTTCCTCATTACTTTGTGTAAATGTCTGTAAAATTTAGCATTTTATATTTTTTCTTTCACCTTCAAAATCATACTTTTAGTCTGGCAGGCAGTCATTTAAGGCTTCACCGTAACTGCACTTTGCTTTCCCCTGAATGGTATCCCCCCAAAAAACTGGAGGGCTGGCTATGCCCATGGTAATTACAATATACAATACATATCAAACACCAAAATCATCACTTTTTCGGCGTAGTTGTGCTCCCTCTCTACTTTTCCCACGACCATCGTCAGAGCCACCCTCAGGCAGCTCCACGGATAAAATGGAGTCCCCCCCCCATCTGTGCTTGCCGCAAATTCTTGTACTGGAGAGGAAGTTTACTCCTCTCCTTTGCACATGGGTGCAGGGAAGTCCCCCCTCGCCCCCTTCTCTGTAGTCTTGGGCGACTCGCTTCTTCTAGTGTCAGTTCCCCCTTTACTTTCCAAAGGGACTACCAAGAAGGCAGGCAGGTGGCCCTTAACTGCCCGCACCCAGTAGGAGCGGCCTGATAGGGCCAACCCCCTTAGCGGGGTGAGGGAAGGCAGGGCCCATCGGCCAATGCCTTACAAAGACCTTCAGCGCACATAATGAGCTTAGAGGGGAGGTCACCCTACATGCCCTTCCTCTCTTCCCCATAGGATGCCAGTTTGCTAGGAAAATTACAAGATGAAAAATTCCTCGAATGGGACCTGTGATGTCTGGGAGGAGGGCACATGGAGGCTTCCCATAAATGGACATAGTCCCTGAGGTGACCCAGCCCCAGACGATAAGATCTTCCATGGGGTCAAACCCGGGCTTGGTGACAAGCACAGAACCTGATTCCGCCCTTATGCAAGCTCCTCCTATGACAGCTTGGGTCCCTGAGTCCTCACAAGAAGAGGAGGGGACTCCTCTTGTGGCTTATGCTCTTGTGATGGGCAGAACCAGAGAAGGATCTTGTCGAGTCTGGCCTAGAGGCTCCTACCAGTGGAGGAGAGAAGTGGGTTCATTTCCTGCCCTCCTCTCATAAAAATAAAAAAGACTAAGGACTCCTCTCCATCTGCTGGAGCCGCAAAGATGGACAGGTCTGCTTCTGTTTCGGTAAGTGAACAAGCAAATATCGGCACGTCCATCCCTGTTGCTTGCCCGGGTGGGAAGTCCCAGACGAAGATGAGTGTGGCGCAGCACTTTACTACCATGAACTTTGTGAAAGGAGTAGTTTATGCGAGGGAACTCAGGAACTACTCCATAAATGATATCACCTTAGAGCTGGCTGACCATGAGGTGGTCAAGGTTGAGTGTGTGATGAAAAAACAAGGAGGGGCCTCGATACCCACCACTACAATCTTAGTTATGTTCGACTGTGACAAGCTCCCTGAGTCGATGCATGACGGTTGGTATCGATACCGTGTGAAGGCATTCATGCCACTTCTGCAAAGGTGCTACTACTGTCACTGCTTCAGCTATACTAATCCTTCCTTTAGATGCACAAAGTCAGGGTTACCTGAAGTCTGTGTAAGTTGCTCCAAGGCCACATATGATAAGTCCAAATCATGTGTGACCAAGTGTGTCAATTGCAGAGAGCCACTCCCCGATTCTTTGAAGCAATGTGGTGCGTATTTCCTTGAGAAGGAAATCCTGGCCATTCAGGCTCAGAATCGTCTCTCATTTTGCGAGGTTAAGGACTTGGTCCTGGTGCACCCGGCGCTGCCTGGGAAGTCCTATACCTCAATGTTAAGAAAGACCCTCTGCTCCTGGCACCTCTAGGCATGTGAGCATGGTTGTTTCTGCTCCCATTCGGAACCCTTTTTGGGTTCTACCCATCCCGGGCACTCCCTAGTAAAGCTGGCAGCACAAGGGTTCACACCCAGCCCTGGCTACAACCAGGGCTCCCCTCCCTCTTCCCAGCATGACCATTTCCTGTAAGGCGAAACGGCCATGCGCCTCCACTGAGTCGTTAGACTCATAGGAAGCAACACCACTGAAGTTGGTGGTGAGGCCATCTTCCAGGGTTGCTAAAGCTGCACTAAAGCAGCTTGGCTCCTTTGCCCACACCCAGTGGTAGGCTAGGTGGCTTGAAGACAGTGGACTCTCCAAAAGAAGGACTCCCAGCATCGAAGCCGTCCCACTCGCCAAATGTTTCAAGGTGGAGGTAGGAAAAGACTTGCATGGCGAGCCTAACCTTCCCTGATAAGTCCTTGAAGGCGGCAGCACCTTCAGCGCATTTTCCGGCCAATAGCGGCCAGAGTTCTGGCACGGTAAATGTACAGCCATACCTGTGTCTTCTCTTTGAAGAGAGCCCCCTGCATCTCCAGGCTAGGCCTGGATGGCATATACCTTCAATTGAATAGCCACAGACGCCTGGCCAACTGGGTGTAGCTGGGAGCTCATCTCCTCCTGTTCTCGGTTAGCTACCTCTTTCCACAAGATACTAATAGTGGTCAGGGAATTATGAGAGGACATTATAGTACTGAAAGTAGAATGGACTTGGCAGATAACAGAAATAGGTTCAAAGGCGATAGAGGTGAGGTCATTCAGGTTTCAAGAGGTGCTTCAGGGATAGGGGGGTTAAATTGTTTCTATACAAATGCTCGTATTCTTAGAAACAAGAAGGATGAGCTATTTAGTTATATTAGCAATGAGGATATAGATATATTATGTGTTACTGAATCATGGGTTAATGAAATAGAATTTAGGGACACTATAAGTGAATTTGATTTACAGGGCTATAATATGTACATTAGTCAAAGGACAGGTAGCATTGTTGGAGGAATAATTATCTATATAAAAAACAACATTGTTTCAAGTTTAAATACTTCAATAAAGCAGGATGGAGTTGAGTCACTTTGGATAGATATTAGGTTCAGTAAAAATAGAATGGTGCATTTGGGAGCTTTTTACAGGCCACGAGGGCAGACTGATGATATGGATGAACTAATGATAAGGAAAATAAGTAAGGGATGTGAAACAGATGCAGTTATTATTGGGGACTTCAACTTAAACTCTGTGGACTGGGAAAATATGATAGGTAGGGATAGAACAAGTGGCAGGTTCATAGAATGCTTTGAGGATAATTTTTTGAATCAATTTGTTAATGAGCCAACGAAGGGGGACAATATATTAGATTTAGTACTTTCTAACAGTGATCATTTAGTTCAAGAATTGACTGTTGGTGAAGCATTGGGAAATAGTGACCATCAGATAGTTCATTTTAACTTGGGAATTGAGAAGGGTAAAATAACCGAGAATGCTGTAAAAGTTCCAAATTTTCATAAGGGAGATTATGTAAAACTCCGAAGCTTGCTAAATTTTGTAGACTGGGATGTAGAATTCAGAGGTAAAAATGCTTATGGGATGTGGGATACTTTCAAGTATATAATAAATGTAGTCCAAGGACAATGTATCCCAATGAAGGCCATTAGGAACAAAAGTAGGAAACCATTATGGTGGAATCAGGAGATAGCTAGAAAAATTTCAGAGAAGAAAAGGGCATATAAAAAATTACAGGTAGAAAATAATATTCAAAATTTAAGTGATTATAGAATGGTTAGGAATGAGTTAAATAAGATTATATAAAGAAGAACAAAAGTGTGTCAGAAATTAAATTAGCTCAGGATAGCAACAAAGATCCTAGAAAGTTCTTTAGTTACTATAAAATTAATAATAAGTCTGGCAGAGTTAAAATAGGGCTTATCAAATATGAAGGGGTTGTGAGAGAAACTGATGAGGAAATAGTTGAGGTACTAAATGGTCATTTTGCATCAGTATTTACAAAGGAGAAACTAAATAGTCTTGTCTATAGTACTCATGGGTCAGGGAAAGAGGTGTTTACTACCATTAGTGTGGATTGGAGGATGATAAAAGAACTAATAGGTGAGTTAGATACTACCAAGGCCTCCGGCCCTGATAATATTCATTCTAGGATACTTAAAGAAGGGGTAGAAAGTATCTCAATAGCTCTGGAGAAGTTGTATACTAGGTCACTAGAATATGGAGAAATACCCGATGATTGGAAGAGAGCGAATGTAGTCCCCATTTTCAAGAAGGGTAGTAAAGAGGATCCAAATAACTTTAGACCGGTTAGTCTAACTCCTGTAGTCTGTAACATTCTTGAGAAAATAGTTAAAAAAGGCATTTGCCAACATCTAGAGAGGGAGGGGTTAATCAGCGATGCTCAGCATGGGTTTAGATCAGGTAGATCATGTTTGACTAATTTACTAGACTTTCTGGAGTTTGTAACAGATCAAGTAGGTAAGGGAGAGAATGTAGATATAATTTACTTAGATTTTAGTAAAGCATTTGATAAGGTACCACATAGGAGACTAGTTCATAAATTAAAAATGATTGGGATATGTGGGGGTGTTTCAAATTGGATAGCTGAGTGGCTGAAAGACAGGAAGCAAAGGGTAGTGCTAAATGGTGTAAAGTCAGAGTGGAGGGATGTTATCAGTGGGGTTCCTAGGGATCAGTTCTCGGTCCATTATTATTTGTTATCTATATAAACGATCTTGGGGAGGCAGTTAATAATAAAGTGTCAATTTTTGCGGATGATACCAAATTAGCAGCTGTAGTTAAAGATATTGATGATAATTTTAAAGTGCAGGGGGATTTAAATAAATTGTTATCCTGGGCACATAAGTGGCAAATGACTTTTAACCTTGATAAGTGCAAAGTTATTAACATGGGAAAAGATAATAGAGAATTTAACTATGAAATGGATGGGCATTGGCTGAGCTCAGTAGAGGATGAGAAAGATCTAGGAGTAGTAATAGATAAGTCATTAAGGTTTTCTAAGCAGTGTATTGAAGCAAGAAATAGGGCAAATAGAGTGCTGGGTTTCATTAAGAGAAATGTCAGTTACAAAAGTAAGGAGGTTATTCTTAAACTATAACTCTTATGTTAGGCCACATCTAGAGTACTGTATACAGGCATGGTCCCCACATTTTAGACACGATATTAACCTTCTTGAGTCAGTGCAACAGAGGGCAACAAAGATTATTCCTTCCCTGAGGCACCTTGAATATATAGATAGACTGAGGGTATTAAATATGTTCTCGTTCGAAAGGAGGTGTGTGAGAGTGGATATGATTGAGCTCTTTAATATTTTTTCTGGAATAGATAAATTGGATGTTAGCAAGTTTTTTGAGTTAGATGATGGAAATCGGACTAGAGGTCACTACTTGAAAATTAAAAAGCAAGGGTGTAGGTTGGATTTAAGAAAATATTTTTTCACCAATAGAGTGGTAGACTTCTGGAACAAATTGCCGCAGAGGGTAGTAGGTAGTCCAAATTTAAATGTATTTAAGAGTAGGTTGGATGAGTTTATGGGGAGGGAAGGTTGTTATGGTTCCTAAGTTTTGTATATATCTATAGTTGCATGATTTAGTTCTTGACAAGCCTTGATTGGTGATACCCTTGTTTCTGGACGCAATCCTCTGGATGTAGTTTTCCTGGGAGTTTGGGTGCCTTAAAAAAGGGCCTGTTTGACTCAGATTACCTATGATGAGCCCTTGTGGCTTTTGTCATCTGTTATATTTTGGGGGACTTTGATTTTGTCTTCCCCTAGTGATGGTGCTTTTTGTGGGTGGGTTTTGATGGATGCGGAGGACCTTTGATAGGCCCTTGTGGCTTTTGTCATCCCTGAAATTATGTTATGTTAGTTTATGTTATCATGCTGGGCATTTGCCCCCTGCCCACCCTCCTGGGGTATAAGGGTTTTGTGACATCATCATCACTGGATGGGGTCGATTAAAACCTGCCATGATGCCTCCGTTCTTCTCTTTGCTTTAGATACCTCCTTTCAGGCAGTAGCTGTGCAGCTGCACCTGGATAGGAGGTATACTGTTATTTCCGCGTACATTCCACCGTTAGTCGACTTCAACGCGGGGGACTTCCACCCCGTCGTAGCACGGGTTGTTGAGGCCTTCTCTCCTGCTTGGAGATCTGAATGGTAGACACCGAGATCAGGATGTCATTGCTGCTTCTAATTAACCCACACCGCCTGATGACAAAAATTATGAATTAGATGTTGCCCCTGACAATTCATCAACTTCTGCTACCCCGGATGCACCTGATAATGCAGGTTCTCAAAAAACAACAAGCAGTGGAAACTCCTGTGAAGGGAGAAGCACACCTGCTAACAACCGGCCAACTTCTGTACCAAGGAAGAAACCCTATACCATGAAAGATGTCCCAGCAACCTTGCAAATGAAATAGATAGATATGCAAATCCTGAAGGAGCTGCAGAGGCTGCAAGAACAAGGGGCTTCTAATAATTCTAAAAATGAAAATGACCCTGATCGTCAGTTCCTGTAAAGCCTTCCCATGAAACAACTGTCACCAGCTGACAATCTTGACTTAAAGATCGAAATACATGAAGCCTTTCGGAGGAAGATCTTCAAATGCACCATGATATCAACACCAAATATAGTTACTGGACTGGGCAACACACAACTCATACACCATCACCATCTCCTGCTAGGGACAATAGTTCTGAGTACGTTTACTTCCGAGAGCTAGCCTAAATTAGTACATAATGTATTTTTGTTTACATTATTCACGATGAGAAATAAAGGATATATTTTTGCTTACTTTATTAACAACAGGAATAAAGGATGTTTTTTTGTTTACTTTATTCACAACAGGAATAAAGGATGTATTTTTGTTGACTTTATTCAATAATGAGAAATAAAGGATGTCTATTTTTTGTTTGATTTAAGCCTGCCTGAAATACGAGACCCCTCTACTTGCTCCTTTTTTACAATAATCTACTTCTTGCCTTAGGAAAATGGCCATCATTTCTTGAGGTCCAACTGCACGTCGGTAATTAGTATTCTGCTTTCTTATAGAGGGTGCAATCAACTCCACTAGAATTCTAAATTGTTCTGTGGTAATCTTGAAGAAATCATAAAATTTCTCTGGATTGTTTACGAAATCTGGGAATAAATGTACAAAGCTCCACAATTCAAATCTCTATCATTGACTTTATGCACATATAATCTTTGACGCCTACACCCCCTCAGCCACAGCAACCTCGCCATTCCAGGGAGAGCATCTATGTCCATACTCTTCAAAGGCAGCCTACACATGCCTGTTGATTCTGACAATTTGACTTAGTGTGTGAATGGTGCTGATTAAAAATGACTTGAGGTGAATGATTCTCCATGAATTGATTTGATTTGATTCGCCTGGGATGAATGCAGCCTAAATGTGGATGAGTTTATGCATCACTGCCTGAGAACCGCTTCATTTTCCTGTCTCGATCTATCTTTGTGCTCTCTGGATGCACAGCCTGATTTTGGGGTGGGGGTGGTCGATGACCTCCATGGTAGCGATCACTTTCCTATTCAAATATCATTAGCTGGTCTGCTGCCACCCAAGAGCCCTCTGTGGTGGTTCTTGGCAAGTTCTTGAGTTCTTCTCCAGGAACCTCATCACCGTGGTCCTAACTCCTATTCCTAGAACGTCTTTCTATTTTGCATGCTGACCACTCCTGTGGTGGTTAAGCAAGTGTGAGACGGCCATCAAACAGAAGCGTTATGCCTACATGTGCTATAGCACTGCCTGAATGACTTCACTATCGGTGAATTTCATCGAGCTAGGACTAGGTTCCAGTATATTTTGATGCACACCCGCAGTTTCTAGACGGGATGCTCCTCCACCAGCATTCAATGCGCGTCGTGATGCCGCTGAAGCCCGCTGAGTGGACTTTACCTCCAGAGGCGGAGAACCCTTCACCAACAGGTTTATTTTGAGTGAGTTGTGTTCTGCTCTCGCTTCGTGCATGGACACTGCCTTTGATCCAAACAATGTCACATACGTCATGCTTCGACACCTGGTTGAACAAGTCATGACCTTTCTGTTAGATTTGTTCAACAGGATCTGGGTAGAGGGTATCCTCCCAGACTGCTGGCGAATCGCTACTGTGCTCGCTTTTCGCACACCGGGGAGAGATTATTCTACCCTGGCTGGTTTATGACCAATCTCTCTAACCTCCTGCATGTGCAAGTTGATGGAGAAATTGGTAAATGTTAGATTAGCTTTTTCTGGACAGCATAAACCATCTGTCTTCTGACGGATGCAAGTTTTATGCATCCACAGCCGAGCATGTGTTCTGGAAGGATGACTTGATCCACCACACTGGCCTTCTGGAAACTGGTGCCTTCTGCAATTTCCCCATTGAGAGCTTACTTGTTGATGCTGGGGAGATGCCACTCACTCTGCGCCATGCATCAAGCATAATTCGCCTGTATGCGCAAGCCTGGTGCCTCCCTCAGTTGCCAACAGCTCTCAATGCATTCGCAGCTGATCTCAACAGTGCCTTTGCCACCGAGAGACGCTGGTCATATCCTAACCCCTTTGGGTTTGGGGCTAGGAATCTCCTTCAAGAGCTCAGTATATGTAGCTCTTGGGCCGGTGGCACCCCTGGTTTTGCCCTGGAGGGTACCACCTTTGAGTATTTGTCGCCACGCCTCTGTTCCCAAAGCTTCCACTGTGCCGGGATTATTGGGTTCGGCTTTTTTGGAGCACACTTCATGTCACACTGGACTGGCTGGCTGCACAAAAGGTTTCTAAATTAACCAAACCAGCACTGATACCCTCACGGAACCCCATCAATACTGTCGAGGACCCTAAAATCTGCTCCTCTAAATAACAACAAATGTTCACAGTAGGTAAACTAGACAATTGCAAAGAACAAGCGGCTTTCAGACCTGATGATAACTATAACGAAAAGCCAACCTAAGTGTCTAAATGTGCACAGGGTTAATTGATTTTTAGAATTGGGTTGTGCGCATCTTCCTGTATGCCGATGTTTGCAGGGTACCATTGAATTGCCTTAGAACCAACCAATATGTCCAGAAATGGGAGCTAAGCCTCTTCTATAGTGAATGAGGGCCAGATGAGCCTATAGGGCAAAAATTGCTATAAATCTTAAAAGTTAAATTAGTGAATGGGTTTCTTGATGATAAAATTTATATGCTTGAGAAATTGGTGTCATTTGTTTTTATTTATGAGTATAAGCATGTCTCCACCAAATCTTGGTATAGGAGTGCGAGATCTTCAAGAGCTCAACTATACATGCAATTGCAAGTGGCTTGCAGAAGAATTTGTCTAGTATGTGCTGTGATTAGATTTTTATGGAAACTATTTTGTGAGGTTGAGGTAGATTAGTTTTTATATTAATATTTCTAATGTTTGAGGTGATAATGAGGAAAGAGAGGGCTTTGTATGATGATGGTTCCTTTGAAGATTTTTTTTGTGTTTTACCAAAATTATTACAGTGAAAACAGTTTGAAGGTCGATTACCACTAGTTCAGTAAGTAGTCCTCTTTTGGTTATCAACTTCAAAGATACTGATACTCTTTCTCCAAACTAGTCGAGATGCTCTCGTTGCTTTTCAAACAAATAAATTATATCCTGATCCTTTTGTCTGAGTTCTCCGTTTCTTTCATTTAATCGTTCAAAGAAGGATGAATAGACCATTTTGATGATATGCTTTGGAACAGACAAGGGTAGGAGCGTTCTAATAATCTCCAGACCACATCGGTTTTCCAAACCAACCAACGCAACCTGAATTTTTTTTTAACAGAGATAAACCAGTAAAAATAAAGATGAAAAGTTACAATTTTTTTCTACTGTATACCGTGTTCCAAAGGAAAATGGAATGGTTGTTGAGACTAGTCTGCCTATAGTGCACGAATGTTCCGGTTAATACGATGAGGTACAACCATCTAGCACATGACTTGCATATAACCAGGCTTGTCCATTTAATGTGCAGTGTAACAGTAAATGTTAAAAGGAACCTCAAATAGGGATCCTAGTTTCTTTGAAAAATCCCTTTTAAAGGATAATGATATCTAAAATTTGCAACACATAGGTACACTCGTTAAAAGACTTAAAAAAATGGGGAGTAAAGAAATGTACCCCCTACCCCCTTTTTAAAAATTTATAGTTCAAAACCATGTTTCCAGATTGGGCTACTACTTACAAAGGACTACTCCATTTGACTTGTTTGCAACTTTTTACTCATTTCTTTTACCGTTCACTTAATTATAGCGAGAAATTTTTTAATCAAATTCGCTACTTTTTCAGTTCCAGGTTTTCATGAATCCTGTCTAGTAAACCTATTCGAAGCAGTGAAATTGGGTGGAAGCTACTTGGGTTCCTATGAGCAATTACTATCCTGAGTCCTCATATGAAACAAATAATAAATTATGAGTTCAAATCCCCAACTAAGGTGAAAAACTAAGTTATAATATGTAAAAATCCCTATGCATATAAACTAAAAACAAGAGTGTTCGCTTCCAAACTAGAATTTCTTGTGATAATCAAAAAACATGGTCAATTGGTCGAGATAAATGAAAAACAACCGTTAATAATACACTTTGACCAATAATTAGATGTTTAACTTTAAAATCATTATGCCTGAGAAAGAATAATACCCTAATAAGGACTCAACGATGCAGAGTTCAAACAAAATTAATAAATTAAAACGGCCGTTGAATAACGGATTAATTACTTAAATTACCTCATAGCTCAATAGACCTATTTTAGTTTTGCTATTTTTAGCTTTATTAAGTATATATATATATATATATATATATATATATATATATATATATATATATAGCAGGAATATGAAGACCGAGGTGATTACACTAATCATATATATATATATATACACACACATAGTAAACCCTCGCTATAACAAATTTTGGATATAATGAACCAAATTTTTTGGCCAAACTCCATCAGGTTTAATGAACCGAAGTTCGTTAGGTCTGATGGTTGGTTTGGTCATCGCATCCTGTTCAGTCAGGCAAGCGTTACATGCTGTGCATCGACACATCCACTCACTGGCTCACAACGAGTCAGCTGTGAACATCACACAGGAGAGGTTGTTCTGGCATTCTTTTCCTCTCTTCATGAGTGCTACTTACTACTCCATGGAATGGCTTCGGGGACTCCTTCTCCTTCTGTTAAGGCCAAGAGAAAGATACTCTCCATCAAATAGAAGTACAAGATCATTCAAGAATATGATAAGAGTTCAAGTTGTGCTCAACTTATGGAGAAATAGGGCCAAAAGTAAACCACCATTCACGACCTCATCAGGAGCAAGGACAAGGTAACTAAACTTTTTTTGAATTCTATAGTGCATCAACCATAATGTATATGGGGTATGTGCAGCAGTGGCCTTTCTCTCTCTCTCTCTCTCTCTCTCTGTATATTCATTTTTTTTTTTTCTAAATTAAATATATAATTGTATCCTGTCTTCTTGTCCACAGGTTAGGAAAGCCATGATGGGTTTGGAGAGCAGTGCCCCATAAGGGGCGCGTCAATTTGCCATCCTGGCCGCCGTGCTGATGGGACTCAGCACCCCGTCCGACCCCAGCTTAGCCTCTTCTCCTTCCTTCAAAACACTTGTTTCCTTGCTTTTCATACAACCTCTCCCACAACTTTCTCTGGTCAGCCTCTAATTTCACAGGGTAGATGCTGAACTTCTTCTCAGTCAACCGTCCCGGATCGGGGCTGAGGGGGAGGGGACAATGTTCCCTAACCCCTGAGCTCCGGTCTGGGGTGGGTGGTTTTTAACAACCTGCTTCATCCCCACCCATACCTTCCTCACATCCCTTTTCCTCTCCTCTTCACAATCTATATATTTTTATGCCGTGTCCAAGGTGGAGCCGCCATGCAGATGGACTGCCAGGCCACCAGGCGGGAGGGGTAGTCCCAAATGGCGACGCCTGGCTCTGCCGGGCTTGTAAGCACATCTTGCTCATCGACGGAGCCGCCCTCGTGCAGCTCCACCAAAAAAATGGAGGTCGCCCCCCTCCTGTGCTTGCGCAGGGTACCCTCCATATTTCTTTAACCGGAGAGGAGGCTTACTCCTCTCCTACGCCTACGAGTGAAGGGGACTCCCCCTCACCCCCTTCTCTGGAGGTGCTTTCAGGCACCTTCCTATTCCCAGTGGCAGTCCCTCCTTTTCTTTCTAAGGGGACTGCCAAGAAAGCCAGCAGGGAGCCCATTGCCGACTGCCCCTCATGTAAGCGGCTGGGTAGGGCAAACCCCCTTAGGGGGGAGAGGGAAGCCAGGCCCCTTCGGTCACTTCCTTCAAAAGACCTGCTGGCAAGAGTACTAAACCTTGCCGGGGTCAAGGCCTGTGCCTCCCCACAAAAGACTCATGACGCTGCCAAAGGGACCTGCGATGTCCTGGGAGGGGATGGCCAACTGGAGGCCCCTCCTGTGATAGACATGGTCCTTGAGGAATCTCAGCCTCAGACAGTAGGTGCCTTCCATGGGGGGAAATCCAGGCTCGGCGCCAAGCACGGAACCCGAATCCGCCCCTATGCAAGGTCCTCTTCAAACGGCTGGGGATTCTGAGGCAGTACAAGAAGAAGAGGGATCTCTTCCGGATGATGCCCCTGTGACCACCAGGACCTTCTCCATTTCGGAGAAGGACCTGGCTGAGGCCGGTCCATCTGGCCTAGGGGCTTCTACCGGCGGAGGTGAGAAGCGGATTCATTCCCCGCCTTCCTCTCCAAAAAAGAAAAGGACGAGAAAGACTAAGAAGACTCGGGGCTCCTCTCCATCCGTGGGGGCGGATGGGTCTGCTGCCACTTTGGCAAGCGACCAAGCCAAGACCGGCACATCCAGCCCCTCTGCCCCCCTGGTTGCGGAGCCCCTGACTAAGACCAAAAGTGCACAGGGCGGAGCCTCGATGACATCGGGGCCCCTCATTCAGAGGTTACCTGGTGTTTTCGAGCCCGCTGGCTTCAAGCGCTTCCTCGTTGTTCGCTCCACTGATGGCACCATGTTGTCCAAGGGCAACATGATCCATTAGAGGAGAGGATTAGCTAGTGCAATTGGTAGAGAGCCAAAGGTGACCCATTTCTCGGACGGGAGCCTTCTGGCGAATGCGGCGAATTCCGCCGAGGCGGCCAAGATAAATGCTCTTCGGCCATACAAATCGCTCATGTAGACGTGCAAAGTCGGGGTCACCCGAAGTATGTGTGAATTGCTCCAAGGTTGCACAGGATAATTCCAAATCGTGTGTGGTCAAGTGTGTCAATTGCGGAGATCCGCACCCCGCTTCTTTGAAGCAATGTGGTGCATATCACCTTGAGAAAGAAATCCTGGCCGTTCAGGCCCAGGATCGACTCTCATTCCGCGAGGCGAAGGACTTGGTCCTGGCACGCCCAGCTCTGCCTGGGACGTCATATGCTTTAATAGTTAGAAAGGCACCCTCTGCTCCTGGCCCTTCTGCGGGCTCTACTCAACCTGGGCGCTCCCCTGGTAAAGCTGGCGTCAAAAAGGGTTCATACCCAGACCTGGGTAAAACCAGGGCTCCCACCTCTTCCCCCAGCGTTACCGTTTCCCGTAAGGCGAAACGGCCACGCGCCTCCACCGAGTCGCTAGACTTACAGGAGGCAACACCCCTGAAGATGGTCGCTAGGCCATCTTCGGGGGTTCCTAAAGCTGTCCCCCGAAAGGAGGACAGCAACAAAGGAGCTTCAGCTCCTTCGCCCACGCCCCGAGGTGGAGCGAGTGGCTCGGAGACGGTGGTTCCTCAAAAAGAGGGCCCCCCGCCTCCGAAGCCGCAACGCCCGCCTAAGGTTTCGAGGCGGAGGGAGGAAAAGACTCGCATGGCGAGCCCAACCTCCCCCAATAAGTCCTCGAAGGCGACAGCGACTGGGCCGGACAACAGCGCCCGAGGTTCTACCCCCCGGGAAGCGTACGGCCATTCCCGTGAGGGTCTTCAGTTCGAGGAGGGCCCCCGCGTCTCCTCCGAGCTAGGACTGGAGGGCATATTCCCCCAATAGAATTGCCGTGGACTCCGGGCCAACTGGGAGGAGCTGCGGAGGCTCGTCTCGTCCCGTTCCCCGTTAGCTATCTTTTTGCATGAGACCATGCTAGGCGCGTGCCCCCTGCCTGCCCTCCTGGGGTATAAGAGTCTTGCGACCCCACCACCGCGGGATGGCCGGGCTGGGGGATGCGCGGTTTACACCCGGCATGATGTCTCTGTTCTTTCCTTCTCTTTAGTTACCTCCTTTCAGGCAGTGGCTGTGCAGCTGCACCTGGATAGGAGGTATACTATTATTTCTGCGTACATTCCACCGTCAGCTGACTTCGACGCGGGGGACTTCCGCCGCGTCGTGGCACGGTTGCCGAGGCCCTATCTCTTGCTTGGAGATCTGAACGGCAGGCATCCTCTCTGGGGAGATTCCTCCATAAATCCCAGGGGACAAGTCCTTCCCGATCTGATCGAAGAGCTTGAGATGGGTGTCCTAAACGTAGATGAGTTTACGCGTCACTGTCCGAGAACCGCTTCATTTTCTTGCCTTGACCTATCTTTGTGCTCTTCAGATGCACAGCCTGATTTTGATTGGGGGGTGGTCAATGACCTCCATGGTAGTGATCACTTTCCCATTTAAATATCATTTTCAGGGCAACTGCTGCCTGAGAGACCACCTCGGTGGTGCTTGGCGCAGGCGCGGTGGCCTGCATTTCATGAAATGACTGGATTCTCTATTTCAGTTGAGGAGTTTAGGTCGGTAGATGAGGCCGTTGAGTTCTTCTCCGGCAACCTCATCGCCGTGGGCCTGACTACCCTTCCGAGGACGTCTGGCCGTTTTGCACGCCGACCACTCCCATGGTGGTCAGCCGAGTGTGAGACGGCCCTCAAACAGAAGCGTTATGCCTACATGCGCTATAAGCGCCGCCCGAACGATTTCACTGTAGCTGAATTTCGTCGGGCTAGGGCTAGGTTCCGGTATATTTCGAAGCACGCCCGCTGCTCTTCTTGGCGGGCATACGTGTCTTCACTTAACGGGAAGACCCCTTTAGCTGAGGTGTGGAAGCAAGTCAAAAGGATTCGAGGCAAGTTCTCGCTAGACCCCCCTCGTGTTCTCCAGGAGAATGGGCCTGCAATCTCGGACCCCGCATCCGTGGCAGAATCCTTAGCGAGCGCTTTTTTCGCATTCTCTAGCCGGGATGCTGCTCCGCCAGCATTCAATGCACGTCGTGATGTCGCGGAAGGCCGCCGGCTGGACTTTACGTCCAGAGGCGGAAAACCCTTAAACGACAAGTTTACTGTGAGTGAGTTGCGTTCCGCTCTCGCTTCGTGCGCGGACACCGCCCATGGTCCGGACGATGTCCCGTACGCCATGCTTCGACACCTGGGTGAGCGAGGCATGTCCTTTCTCTTAGATTTGTTCAACAGGATCTGGGTGGAAGGTCTTCTCCCAGACTCCTGGCGAATCGCTACTGTGCTCGCCTTTCGCAAACCGGGGAGAGATCACTCTACTCCGACCGGTTTCCGCCCAATCTCTCTAACCTCTTGTGTGTGCAAGTTGATGGAGAAATTGGTAAATGTTAGATTAGCCTTTTCCTGGACAGCGGAGGCCATCTGTCTTCCGCACAGTGCGGCTTCCGCAAGTTCCACTCCACATCGGATGCTCTGCTCCGACTGGAAAATGCCGTCTGCGAGGCTTTCCTTCGTAGACAGCACTACGCCACGGTGTTTTTCGATCTGGAGAAGGCCTATGATACCGCATGGCGATACGGTATCATGGAGACTCTCCACGCGATGGGGGCGAGGGGATGCCTCCCAATGTTTATATCTGAATTTTTGCGAGATCGTTGATTCCGCGTACGGGTGGGGGGAGCCCTCTCCGAACCAAAGGAGCAGGAAGATGGTGTCCCGCAGGGAAGTGTCCTCAGTGTCACACTCTTTGCCCTGAGCATCAACTGCATCACCTCGGTGCTGCCGGAAGATGTTCTAGCTACGCTCTACGTGGACGATCTTTCGATCTCTTTTGGCGCGGCCCAGATGCCAACTCTGTAGCGACGACTCCAGCAGGCATTTAACCGCATCTCTCGCTATGCCGAAGCGCACAGGTTTCGGTTTTCTTTGGCCAAGACTAAGGTGGTGCACTTCTGCCGCCATCCACGGCTTCACCCTGACCCAGATTTGTTTCTTAATGGGGTGCGCCTGGATGTGGTTGAGTCGCACCGTTTCCTTGGTCTTGTATTCGACCGACGCCTCACCTGGGAGGCTCATATTCGCAGCCTTAGGGTCTCTTGTACCCGCGCCATGGACATTCTCCGTTCCGTGACGTTCAGCGCTTGGGGCGCTGATAGGGCTACTGCCCTACTTTTTTATCGATCCTTTGTTCGTTCCAAGCTCGACTACGGATGCGAGTTTTATGCATCCGCAGCCGAGTGTTTATTGCGGAAGTGGATTTGATCCACCACACCGGCCTTCGCCTTGCGACCGGTGCCTTCCGCACCTTTCCCATTGAGACCCTGTTGCTCGATGCTGGGGAAATGCCACTCGCTCTGCGCCGCGTGCAGTGCATCACTTGATGTACGCGTGAGCCCGGCGCCTCCCTCAGTCGCCAACAGCTCTCACTGCATCCGCAGCTGATCTCGATGGGGCCTATGCCGCCGAGAGACGCCAGTCATACCCTAAGCCCTTTGGGTTTAGGGCCAGAAAACTCCTTCGAGAGGTAGATATAGCTCTCGGGCTGGTTGCGCCCCTGGTTCTGCCCAGGACGCCACCCTGGAGGGTACCACATTTGGCTATTTGTCGCCCCGCCTCTGCACCCAAAGCTTGTACCTCGCCGAGAGTATTGCGTTCGACCTTTTTGGAGCACACATCGTGTCACGCTGGAACCGTGCCAGTATATACGGATGGCTCCAAGTCCCAAGAGAGGGTCGGCTTCCACGCCGTATCCCCTCTGTTTGAAGTCAGCGGGGCTCTACCAGGCGCTGCATCTGTCTTCACAGCCGAGCTGGTGGCAATACACCACTCGGTACGGGAGATTACACGACGTGCCCGGTTCGGAGACCGGATTGTGATCTATAGCGACTCACAAAGCGCCCTGAGTGCTCTCGGAGCATTGGAATCTCCGCATCCCCTGGTTCGCGATATCCGTGACGCCACGGTTTTGGCGAACCGGGCAGATGTCGAGATTATCTTCTGCTGGGTTCCTGGACATGTAGGAATTGCGGGGAATGAGCGCGCCAAAGAGTCCGCGAGGACTCTGCGATCGGACCAGCGTTTCGCTCTTCCTCACACCGACTACATGGCAGGAATACGGGCAGCTCTTCGGAATGCTTGGCAAAGAAGATGGGAGACGGTCGCAGGGAACTTGAAGTTGCTCCGCGACTGTTCCCATGGACCTATCCCCCAATGCCGCAGCGGCTTCAGGTTGCTTTCTGTCGTCTCCCAATCGGGCACACTCGTGTGACGCATCGCTATTTGATGGAGCGCTCGCCTGCGCCCAATTGCAACGACTGCATCGTCCCCCAGACTGTTCGGCACATTCTTGTTGAATGTCCCAGTCTGGGTGATCTTCGTGCACGATACCTGTCCCAGTACCAGGATGGGCGGGGTCGCTACCGCCTGTCCCTTGTACTTGGGACAGATCCGTGCACATTGACTTGTTGACTTTTGGGGGGAGGCCGGGCTTCTTCCCTTTATTTAAGGTTCTTTTCTGTTTTTCCGTTTGTTATTGTTTTGTTTGTAGGTTGCACTCTCCTGCACCGGGGTGAGGGGGACCTCCCCCCCACTGCTGGAGATTGCTTCCTGATTGTTAAGTTTTTCCAATATTTATCATTGTTGTTTTTTCCTAATTTTATTTTAAAGTAGCCTAGTTCTAGGGTTTCATGTTTTTCGGCGACTTATGCCCAAGTGGGCAGTTGCTAGATGGGCTCTATAGAATTAAAAAAAAAAAAAGGAGATCAGTGACAAGAGCAAGGACATATACCGCAAGAGACGCCTACCACAGGAGAACCTTGACACACCAAGAGGGCTGAAGGTGTGCCAATGTGTGGCATTGATATTCAGCATGCTGCTAAATGACTTGCTGCACACCTGGGCAATGCTGACTTTATGTGCAGCGATGGTTGGCTCTGGCGTTTCAGGCGGCGCCACAGTATCATCAATAAAGCCATCACAGGTGAGCTGCTCTCTGCCGATGCTGACACTGTGGAACCTTTTGTCCAAATGTTTCAAGAGCTGAAGGAACAGGAGGCTCTCGATCATGGTCTGTGCGAATGCTGATGTGTGCCACAGATTGAAGGCTGTTGTGGTAGGCAATAGTGCCAAGCCCAGGGCACTCAAAAATGTAGGGTATTGGACTGCCTGCCTGCTGTGTACAATCACAAGTCAGCATGGTTTACCCAAGACATCATGACTGATTGGTTCCACAAGGTGTTTGACCCAGCAGTTCGTCATCACCAGACCACGTTCTATGGTGTTGCCAATGACGACATCAAGGCTGTCCTTCTCCTTGACAATGCCCCAGCCCACCCATCCTCAACAAAGCTCAGCTGAAAGGATGGGAAAATCAAGGTCATGTTCCTGCCACCAAACACAACGTCCTTGCTTCAACCCACCAACCAGGGCATCATTGAGAGTGCCAAGAGGCACTACAATAACCTCTTCCTGCAGCAGTGCCTTGTCGTGACTGAGGATGGGATGGACGAGGAAGGCTATGAAGACACTGAGGAACTTCAAAGCCTACATCATCAAGAATGCCATCTACAACTGGACAGAGGCCTGGAAGAAAGTGCCTGTCACAACATTGAGGAATGCTTGGTGCAAGATCCTCAGGACCCCCAAAACACCAGCCCCACCTCACAACTTTCAAGGGTTAGAGGCATCCAGGGCAGTGCAGTTGCTGGCCCAACCTGGACAGGGGACAGTCAATGAAGAGGAGATTGAGGAGTGGCTGGACGAGGATGCTTCTATGCCAGGATACCACCATCAGACAGAGGAAGAAATTGTTGAAGAAATGACTTTCTCTCTGGAGGAGGAACCAGAGGAAGAGGAGCAGAGGCAGCAGCAGCCTCCTAAGGCTTATCTGTCTACATGTGTGGATGCAATTGACACTCTGCTGTCTGTAGCAGATACTTATGGGGGACCTCTGGGTCAAAGTTTTGAGGTGCTTTGAATAATCCAGTTGGATTTAATAAAGCAGCAGCAGGAGAAGACAGTGTAGAAGAAGATCTCTGCCTTCAAACCTGTCCCCTCACCCATTGGCAAGAGGCAGAGGGCTGACTCAGAGACCTCCAATGTTTCTGCATCATCTGTATCATCTATCAGCCTACCCAGCAGCAGCAGCAGCAGCAGCACAACTTCCCCTATACCACCTATCACACCAGAGCTACGTAAAAACATTTTTGACACCTCAGATGAAGTGTAAAGTGTGCGTGTGTGTCCTCTACAACAGATTTTTAAAAGTTTTTAATGTACATACACTAGTAGTATACCAAATAAAGCCTCGCATTACCAATCCTGTGTTTATTCGCCCTCCCTTGTCTGTGAGTGTTGTTCTGACCAGCCTGAGTGAGCGTTGGTGTGTCACATGTCTCCTACAGTGCAAGGTTTGTATCATACTATGTTGTGTAGTCCACTTAACTTTATTAGTAATTACATATGTATTATACATCAATGGCAACTACATCACTAAAGTACATAGGAAAAGTACAGACATGGGAAGATGCCTCAATGCAGAGAGTGAATGCCCTGAAAGGTACAAAATAAGTGTAATCGGCTCATACATCTGCTGAGCTTATAAATGCTGCTCTAAGTGGGAACTTTTCCACCAAGAGGTTGCAAGAGTAAAGCAAATACTTGTGAATAATGGTTTCTCAAACAGCATGATTGATAAATAACTCCAATCATTTTTAAATAACCATTACAAACATGCAGATAAAACTGAAAGTAATCATGGAGAAGTCAATAACATCAAAGTGTATTACAGAAATCAGATGTCCACGGCCTATAAAATAGATGAAAAAAACATCGAGATTATTAACTGTAACATCAAAGTTAAAAATCAAACCGATAAAATCCAACTCATTCATTACCTATTATAAAACAACAAAAGCCAGCAATCTTCTGATGAAAAATAACATCTGCCCTAACTCCTTGAATCTCAAGTCAATCAACATACTTTACGAGTTCACCTGCCCTAATAAAGACTGTAAGCTTTATAATAACTCTAAATATATTGGCATGACAACTACCACACTTTTGAGATGGTTAACTATGCATCTACAAAGCAGAGGGCAAAAAAAACATATGGAGAGTGTACATAATATTCACCTAACAAGAGATATGCTCATTGATAACACCATTATTAAAAGAAAAAGTTTAATAAAGCGAGGCTTAACATATTAATAAATGAAGATAGGCCGACCATCAACATTCAAGTAACAAGCTGGAATCGTACATTAAAACTATTTTAAAAATTCCACGCACAAGAGTGGCTTAATTCCTCTAACATTACATTTAACCAAGGCGAATAAATAGCCCTTAAAAATGAATAAGATTGAAAGCTTAGCAATTTAGTTTGGTTTTTACCAATACATTCATTTAAAAAAGAGAGAATACTGGACAAGTAATCCACCATCTACAAGATGGAATAAAAAAGATAGTTAGAAGGAAATTAATTAAGGCAAAATACACAATGGTCTTCAGCAAAATTTGCATTCAAGAAAGACTGCGACCCAACTACACTAATAAATATATATATATATATATATATATATATATATATATATATATATATATATATATATTTATTTATTTATATATATATATATATATATATATATATATATTTATTTATTTATTTATATATACTTTTTTCCTATAAAGTTGTGACTGTTTATTTGAGTAAGTTTAATATATTTGTGTTCAGTCAGTGGGTACAGTGCTGCTACAGCGAGCAAGAATTCATGGAACTGATTTTTATAATGGGATATTTCTTTACAAACAGAGCAACAGTGAGATAGTGTCGATTTGTGCTTCATGCGTCCTTCCAATGTCAGGAAATTAATTAAGGCAAAATACACAATGGTCTTCAACAAAATTTGCATTCAAGAAAGACTGCTACCCAACTACACCAATATATATATATATATATATATATATATATATATATATATATATATATATATATATATATATATATATATATATATATATATATATTATTTGTATAAGTTTAATATATTTGTGTTCAGTCAGTGGGTACAGTTCTGCTACAGCGAGCAAGAATTCGTGGAACTGATTTTTATAATGGGACATTTCTTTACAAACAGAGCAACAGTGAGATACTGTTGATTTGTGCTTCATGCATCCTTTCAATGTTAGGTTAGGTTAGATCTATTCACATATGCTAAATATGTTTTGTCGCAGCTGAATTTTAAATCCTGCCCTCAAGTTACCTCCGATTGACATTTGAGGAACTCCATAATTTGTTTTAATAGTTTTTTTTACTAAAAACTATATAATTCTGTTATGATCACCTAACACAGTGCCAAAATCATGAAAAGATAGATAATTTGTTGGGAGACCTATTAATCGTAATATAATTGCATAGGCAGCTTGAATTATCTTAAAAATGTAACACATATTAACATAATAGAAACATCTGAAATAAGTAATTTGTAATATTAAGAAACTTAATTTAAGATGTAGCAACCGAAAATCTATACTCTAACCCCAATCGTTCCAACCCACTCCTTACACTAATTCGGACATGAGAAATCAAGGGAGAAATGAAATGGATTGTATGTACAGTCCTTTACTTACAAAAAAATAGGGGGTAAATATTTACAAGAGATCTTGTTACTTATGCACAAAAAAAATTAGATTGATAAATTTGCAATTACAATATCAAAATAACAGTCCTATAACCAAACGAAGTTTTATCTAAACAGTCCAAGAGGGAATCAGTTAAGTTAATGAAACAAAAATATTTACAAAAGTACTTACAACCAAACCAAGAGACAAAGAAGAAAGAGAGAGATAAATGAGCAAACAAAACTGGTATGTAATCCTATAAAGAGGCCTAACACTCTTTTATTTAACTAGGTTTTGTTGTTTTTTTGTTGTTATTGTTGTTTTCTTTCTAGGTCGCATGCTCCTACGCCCGGTGGAGGGGGACCTCCCCCCTATGCCGGAGCTTGCTTCCTAATTGTCATCTCTTTGTCTTTGTTTTTTTTGTTTGTTTTTTTTTTAATGTGGCCTAGAACTAGGCTGTTTGTTTGCGGCGACTTATGCCCAAGTGGGCATACTGCCGTACTGCACGAGGTGGGCAGTACAGCACGAGTGTGCCATACTAGCCTCGCACGAACATGATGTACTACCCCCCATGAGCGTGCCATACTAGCCCCCCACGAGTGTGCCATACTAGCCCTGCACAAGCGTGCCATACTATCCTCGCACGAGTGTGCCGTACTATCCTCGCACGAGCGTGCAGTACTAGCCTCACACAAGCGGGCCGTACTAGCCTTGCACCGGTGCCAACAAAGAATTTAAGCTATTTTCCTCTTTCTTCCCGAGTGAGCCTACATAAATATTACTGTAATATTTTCATATGCAAACCACTTTTTAAAATATTTTTATTCAAAAAGTCCATTTACTATACTTAGTGTTTTTATTTGCTACATTTGGAACTTCTAATTAAAAATAAAGGCTCCGCCTACTTATAATTTTATATTGAAATCACCCACTCATTTATTTTCATTTTAGGTGTGGTCTTCTTTTGGTCGTTAAGTTATTGTAATTTTGGCTGATATTACTTAATGTAAATAAAATCTTGATAATGTATTTTTCAGTAAAAAGAGTTTATTTTTAATCTGTTTTATCTCAAGATTGTATAGTAGTGAAGAAGTTGAGACTAAACGTGGTATTGTTTTTTTTTTTCAACCTCTTATTGCTGTGGCTGTTTATGAAAAATTTCTAGTATACTTATATGTCTGGAAGTTTTCCTTCCTGATACCAATCAATTCTACCCACTGAGATTTTTCCTTTCTGACACTGCATGCAATTCTACTGATAAATATCAATTTATACTAATTTTATTGTTATTCTAATATGTGTGTCAATGTGAACATGTTTGGTAACTAATGGCCTGAAAGAGCAGATCAGTGCGAGTTGCTATAGCCAATTATCATCATACTGTACAAGCCTCACACGAGTGCACCCCCCCCCCCCCAAAATAGCTATTTCTTACTTTTCTTTGTGTGGTTTTCAGGTTAATATTGAATACACAGTCACATTGTCAATTGCCATTACATCATATTGTATTATATTTCATTTTAAATGGATTTTGTTCTCAAGTAAAATAAAATATGGACATTTTATATTCATTATTAAAGAAAACTTTATTGATTTAATTAGCATTCAAGAGCGGTGCTTATATAATATCTGAAGTGTTAAGCACAACATAAAATCAATGAACATTAGAGTGCCTATCGACGTCTGGCAATAGCCTTTGAATACAAACCTTAATGCTAGGCTTTCGAATTGTGTATATTATTAGTTCACTACAAATGTGGGGGTGCATACCCACCATTAAAGGACAGATGGGGGCAAAACCCTCCTCCCATTTCAAAAATAATTACCTTAGAGTTAGTATTCAAATGTGTATGTCAGAGGGTGTTAGGCGCTCCAATGATCGTTATTTTTTGCAATGTACCACCCCTTTGGTCACAAGCTATTAATGAATCATTAAATTTCATTGGTGTAGATGACTGGCTATTCCAAATATACTTTTTCTATATGGAATTCCCTCTTTAATATTCCTTTATTATTGAGAAATGTTTGCATTCAAGTCTATCTACATACTAATGTAGTATTTTTCTTTGCAAACTTTTGTCAGTTATGAATTGAAGGGAAGGCCCTGCCCATTTAAATTTTTGTGTCGGCATTTCCCAGCCGCTCTTGCTCTTACAGGTACCTTCTGTTGGTCGTCCCAGGGTTGGCCTTCGTATCCCCAGCTCCTTTAGATGGGGGAAAAGAAAAAGAAAAAACACCCCACTTATTCTGTTTTATTTCTTCTGTTTCTGCTCGTAGTAATACATTTTAATTAAGCAAGATATTACGCTCGTTTAAGAACTTTATTTGATGTTCAGTTTTCACAATTATTCATGTGACATTTAACTCAGGATTTAATTCAGAGAGTGACAATTTAATATAGTATTATATGATGAGATATGGGTGTTTGCAGTATATTTATTTATAAATAAACTAGATAGGGCATTTACCAAAAGTGACTGTTTAAGTGTTAGAATGGGTGCTAGCAAAAAAAGAACTTGTACTTATGACCAAAGTGGTACATGAGTGCAGTACCACAGGGCACTCACAATGTATGTGCACATATCAGCAAAACCCCGAACTTATGGTAGCAAGTATTGGTAACAAAACATTACATATAAGACTGATAAAAAAGTGTGTTTGTGATGTGAACAATGTGAAAAAAAATGGCCAGGAAAAATTGGAGTGGAACTGTGCTTAAAAACTCCCCAAATTAGACGAAAGAGACATTAATTATTTGCAGATAGGCCAACACTCAGCACCATTGTTTATTCAACCAGTTTGACGCCTATCTTGCAACCGCCATCTTCTGCAAAAAACTCCATTTTACCAAAATGGGAATTAAAGAAGGATTCCATTATTTCCTCATCGCTATTTCAGAAGTATACCCTCGCAATAAAGTAAGTAAACAGCGTTTTTCATTTGGTTATTTTCTTGCATTTTTTTACAAAAATAGTACTGGGTATATTTCAGGCAGTGGCTGTGCAGCTGCCCCTGGATAGGAGGTCAACGAAACATACACACACAAAAAATACACTTTATTGGCCGTTCCGCTGATCCTCATGTTTACCAAAATTTAACTATGGCTGCTTTTTTTAGATTTTAAATTTTAATCTTAGTAGCGAAGCGCAAACTCCCCTGTTTATGACAATTTGTCTTAAACATAATTATTTTACTTTATCAGTGACTCATTGAGCCATTCAATAGCTCAGTTCATGCATTTCTTAAAAAAAAACAACTTTTGCCTACTTATATGATATTTTTCCAAAATCAACAAAGGTTCACTATTTCTCAAATTGTTGTGCTGCTCAGTACAAAAATAAGTACAACTTCATAAATCCATGGCATCATTATTTACATTTTGATTAAAAGGATTTCAACTAAGGAGAGTCTCTAAAGGGTCTATAAATCACCAATTATAACACTATTAGAATTTTTCAAATTTTCTGTAAATTATTTTACTGAAATTCAATTCTTTTTCATTCCATCTGAGACATATCAACGATTGGAGAGCAATTGCAATCTTGATTTGAGACTGCTCAAACCATAACAGGTACACAAGGATTCCATAAAATTATTCCCAACAGTTTAATAACTGTGAAAGCACCCCAAACATCACAGTCAACAGAATATGCTGTCCACCAAGTTTCAGCTAATATATCAATTCATTCCATGACCTAAATTGACTACAATACTGGCCAATGTGTTCTTTGTACCTATGAAAATAGTCCTTGCATAGGGTTTATTGAAGAAATCTCATATGAACATCAAGACTCTAAAATTAACTTCATGCACCAGGTTGCACAAAACAAATTCTCCTTTGTCAACTGAAGATGTATTTGAGTAGTGATGAAGGATATTTTGAGTGTGTTGAGTGACCCAAATTGAACGCACGAGTCATGATCACATATTCATTTGACCTGAAGGAGGTAGCAAGATTGTTGCAACAGCATCAGAGTTTTTTTTAGCATTGTTTTAATATTGTGTAAAAGGAAATAAACATATAAAAAGAAAATTTATACATAAACTTGATAAAATCCTAAACTGAACAAAATCAAACATTTTTTTTACTTACTAATAGCCTAAATTGTTGCATTTAAAGCTTAATCATCCCATAAGGGGTGCAGCGATGTGCCTTCCTGGCCACCGTGCTGATGGGACTCAGCACCCTGTCCAGCCCCAGCTTAGCCTCTTCTCCTTCTTTGAGACAGCTTGAAACGCTTCCTTGTTATTCGCTCCAGTGATGGCACCATGTTGGTTAAGGGCAACATGATCCATCAGAGGAGAGCTTTAGCTAGTGTGATTGGTAGAGAGCCGAAGTTGACCTGTTTCTCAGACGGGAGCCTCTGGCGAATCTGGCGATCCCTCTGAGGCAGCCAAGATAAGTGCTCTTCGGATACTTGATGGCACCCCAGTTAGTGTGACGCCGCACTCTACCATGAACTTTATGAAAGGAGTAGTTTATGCGAGGGAACTTGTGAACTACTCCATAGAAGATATCACTCTAGAGCTGGCTGATCACAGGGCGGTCAAGGTCGAGCATATGATCAGAAAACAGGGCGGGGCCTCGAGACCCACCCCTACACTCTTCATCACGTTCGACTGTGTCCGACATTGTCCAGCCAACAGCACCCGGGTTTCTGCCTCCAGGAAGCGTACAGCTATTCCCCTGAGGGTCTTCTCTTCGTAGAGGGCCCTCGCGTGTCCTCTAAGCTAGGCCTGGAGGGCATATTCCTTCAATTGAATTGCCATGGACTCTAGGCCAACTGGGAGGAGCGGCAGAGGCTCGTCTCATCCCATTCCCCTTAGCTTTTTTTCTGCAGGAGACCATGCTAGGTGCGTGCCTTGGGGTATAAGTGTTTTGCGACCCCACCACTACGAGATGGGGGCCAGGCTGGTGGATGTGCGGTTTACACCCGGCATGATGTCTCCGTTCTTTCTTTCATTTTAGATACCTCCTTTCAGGCAGTGGCTGTGCAGCTGCCCCTGGATAGGAGGTATACTATCATTTCTGCCTACATTCCACCGTCAGCTGACTTCGACGCAGGGGACTTCCGCCGCATCGTGGCACGGTTGCCGAGGCCCTTTCTTTTTGAAGATCTGAATGGCAGGCATCCTCTCTGGGGAAATTACTCAATGAATCCCAGGGGACAAGTCCTTGCCGATCTGATCGAAGAGCTTGAGATGGGTGTCCTAAACGTGGATGAGTTTACGCATCACTGTCCGAGAACCGCTTCATTTTCTTGCCTTGACCTATCTTTGTGCTCCTCGGATGCACAGCCTGATTTTGATTGGGGGTGGTCGATGACCTCCATGGTAGTGATCATTTTCCCATTCAAATATCATTTTCAGGGCAACTGCCGCCTGAGAGACCACCTCGGTGGTGCTTGGCGCGGACGCGGTGGCCTGCATTTCAGGAAAAGACTGAATTCTCTATCTCAGGCGAGGAGTTTAGATCGGTAGATGAAGCCGTTGAGTTCTCCGGCAACCTCATCGCCGCGGGCCTGACTATTATTCCTAGAACGTCTGGCCGTTTTGCACGCCGACCACTTCCACGTTGGTCGGCCGAGTGTGAGACGGCTCTCAAACAGAAGCGTTATGCCTACATGCGCTATAAGCGCCGCCCGAACGATTTCACTGTCGGTGAATTTCGTTAGAAGCCTAACTACGGATGCGAGTTTTATGCATCCGCAGCCACGCGTGTGTTGCGGAAATTGACTCGATCCACCACACCGGCCTTTTTCTGGCAACCGGTGCCTTCCGCACTTCCCCCATTGAGAGCTTACTTGTTGATGCTGGGGAGATGCCACTCGCTCTGCGCCGTGCACAGTGCATAATTCGCCTGTACGCGCAAGCCCGGCGCCTCCCTCAGTCGCCAACAGCTCTCACTGCATTTGCAGCTGATCTCGATGGTGCCTTTGCCACCGAGAGACGCTGGTCATACCCTAAGCCCTTTAGGTTTAGGGCTAGGAAGCTCCTTCGAGAGCTCAGTATAGCTCTCGGGCCGGTGGCGCCCCTGGTTCTGACCAGGACGCCACCCTGGAAGGTACCACCTGTGAGTATTTGTCTCCACGCCTCTGCTCCCAAAGTTTCTACCGCGCCGGGAGTATTGCGTTCGGCCTTTTTGGAGCAAACTTCGTGTCACACTGGAACCGTGACCATGTATACAGATGGCTCCACGTCCCAAGAGTGGGTCGGTTTCCACACCGTAATCCTCTCTGTTTGAAGTCAGCAGGGCCCTGCCAGGCGCTGCCTCTGTCTTCACGGCCTAACTCTCAATACACCGCTCGGTATTGGAGATTACGCACGAGACCGGATTGTGATTTATAGCTATTCACAAAGCGCCCTCAGTGCTTTCACGGCATTGGAATCTCCGCATCTCCTGGTTCGCGATAATCGTGACGCCACGGTTTGGGCGAGCCGGGCGGATGTCGAGATTATCTTCTACTGGGTTCATAGACATGTAGGAATTGCGGGGAAGGGGCGCTCCAAAGAGTCCACGAGGACTGGGCGACAAAACCAGCGTCACACCAATTACATGGCTGGAATACGGGCAGCTCTTCAGGCTGCTTGGCAAAGAAGATAAGAGAGGGTCGAGGGGAACTTAAAGTTGCGTGCCATTTCGCCACGACTGTCCCCATGGACCTACCCTTCAATGCCGCGAAGGCTTCAGGTTGCTTTCTGTCGTCTCCCAATCGGGCACACTCGTGTGACGCATCGCTATTTGATGGAGCGCTCGCCTGCGCCCTATTGCAACGACTGCGTCGTCCCCCAGACTGTTCGGCACATTCTTGTCGAATGTCCCAGTCTGGGTGATCTTCGCGCACGACACCTGTCCCGGTACCGGGATGGGCGGGGTCGCTACGGCCTGTCCTTTGTACTCGGGATGAGTGCGTGCACATCGACTGGTGGACTTATTGACTTTTTGGGGGAGGCCGGCCTTCTCCCTATTATTTAAGCAGGGTTTGTTTTTTGTTTTGTTTTGTTTTTGTTTTTTTTCCTTTCCCCCATTTAGGGTGTTCTTTTTTCTTCGTTTAATTTTATTTTAAAGTAGCCTAGAACTAGGCCAGTTTTAATACAGCGACTAATGCCCATGTAGGCAGTCGCCAGATGAGCTCTAATAAAAAAAATAAAAAATGATGAGGCTGTTTTAGCCCCCGAGTCAGTTGTTGAGGCGTCCTCTGTTTTGATGTCTTCTCCTCCCCCGTTGTCATCACCGATGTCGTTGTCCGGGCGGAAGTTTACCCGGTTCCGTCTTCCTTGCCTCCTACCCCCGTCCCTTCTTCCTTGCCCCTTACCTCTGTGTAGTCTTCAATGTCTCCTACTCCAGTTTCCTCTCCTTTGCCTCACCCCTGTTCCTTCATCTCCTTCTGAACCTGTTCCCTCCTCACCCTCTGACCCTGCTCCTTCCTCTCCACCTGATCCTATTTCCTCCTTACCCTCTGACCCTGTTCCCTTCTCACCCTCTGTCCATGTTCCGCCTTCTGTTCCATCTCCTTCGCATTTTAGTTCTCGTCCGTCTCTGCTCGATCTCCCTTTCCCTCTGTGCCATTAGCCCTCCACGTTGGAGGTTCGGTCTGGCTCTTAGCTGTCGCCTCAAGCCGTTCACGCTGCCTAGTCCGTGCCGGGTGCGTCCCCGGCTCATCGCAATTTGTCGCTTGCCCCATCTGAGCCTTCTAGTAGTCGGGAACCTTCGACGGTCTCCGTCACTAGAATCCCGACGTTGCTTTCGAGACCACAGTAATGCCTGTCATCCTACAGTAGAATTGTCAAGGGGTTCTTTCCAAGTGGGAGGAACTCCAGCTCTTGCTTTCTAGCGTTCGGCCCTCGGTGGTTTATTTTCAAGAAAATAAGCTTGGGGCTCGCCTATTCCTGGCACTTCCGGCTGTTTAATTCCATACCACCCGGCCGGGGGCGTGTCCTATGGTGGTGCTTCGCTTTTAATCTCCTCTTCGCTATTCTCTGCGCCACCTTCCCTCCGTACTACCTTGCAGGCTGTTGCTGTGAGGGTTTTTATTTGCCAGCTTTTAACCGTTTGTTCTGTGTACATCCCCCCGGATTTTAGTTTGAGTCAGTCTGACCTTTTAGAGCTCACAAGTCAGTTACCTACCCCGTTTTTATTACTTGGTGATTTTAATCCTTTCCACCCATCTTGGGGTGATACTGCCCGTAATCTCGGGGCGGAGTGGTTGAGTCCCTCTTATTATCCGATTCCCTTCGTCTTTTAAATTCCGGCGACTTTACTTCTTACCATGTTCAAACGGATTCGTTTAGTGCTGTAGACTTGTCCTTATGTTCGCCCGACTGTTTCCTCGACTTCCGGTGGTCGATTCGGGACGACCTTTCCGGGAGTGATCACTTCCCGATAGTCCTGTCGGCTGCCCTTTCTGGCCCGTGCCTTTCCCTCCCTCCTCGTTGGGATCTTCGGCGAGCAAATTGGGTCGGGTTCCAGGAGGCTTCCTTTATTGATGCCTCCCGGGTTTCCTTCGATACCTGCGACTTATGCCTAAGTCGGCAGTCGCCAGATAGCACCTTAAAAAAAAAAAAATCCTTCGATATCATAGATTAGGCGGTCTCATGTTTTAGAGGCTGCTGAGCGCTTCGTTCGGCGGAGGTGCTCCACCGTCCCTTGGTGGTCGAAGGATTGCGCGTCGGCTATTTCTGTCTATCAGTTGTCCCATTCCCGTTATAGGCGGATCCCGACCGTCTCGAATAGGGTTGATCGGAACCAGGCTCGTGCCATCCGCCAAAGGACCCTCCGTGGTGCCCGCCGTGACTCTTAAACCGCTTCATTTTCTTGCCTTGACTTATCTTTGTGCTCTTCGGATGCACAGCCTGATTTTGATTGGGGGGTGGTCGATGACCTCCATGGTAGTGATCACTTTCCCATTCAAATATCATTTTCAGGGCAACTGCCGCCTGAGAGACCACCTCGATGGTGCTTGGCGCGGGCGCGGTGGCCTGCATTTCAGGAAATGACTGAATTCTCTATCTCAGTCGAGGAGTTTAGGTCGGTAGATGAGGCCGTTGAGTTCTTCTCCGGCAACCTCATCGCCGTGGGCCTGACTACTATTCCTAGGACGTCTGGCCGTTTTGCACGCCGACCACTCCCATGGTGGTCGGCCGAGTGTGAGACGGCCCTCAAACAGAAGCGTTATGCTTACATGCGCTATAAGCGCCGCCCGAACGATTTCACTGTCGCTGAATTTCGTCGGGCTAGGGCTAGGTTCCGGTATATTTCGAAGCACGCCCGCCGCTCTTCTTGGCGGGCATACGTGTCTTCACTTAACGGGAAGACCACTTTAGCTGAGGTGTGGAAGCGAGTCAAAAGGATTCGGGGCAAGTTCTCGCAGGACCCCCCTCCCGTTCTCCAGGAGAATGGGACCGCAATCTCGGACCCCGCGTCCGTGGCGGAATCCTTAGCGACCGCTTTTTCCGCATTCTCTAGCCGTGATGCTGCTCCGCCAGCATTCAATGCACGTCGTGATGTCGCGGAAGGCCGCCGGCTGGACTTTACCTCCAGAGGCGGAGAACCCTTCAACGACAAGTTTACTGTGAGTGAGTTGCGTTCCGCTCTCGCTTCGTGCGCGGACACCGCCCATGGTCCGGACGATGTCCCGTACGCCATGCTTCGACACCTGGGTGAGCGAGGCATGGCCTTTCTGTTAGATTTGTTCAACAGGATCTGGGTGGAAGGTCTTCTCCCAGACTCCTGGCGAATCGCTACTGTGCTCGCCTTTCGCAAACCGGGGAGAGATCACTCTACTCCGACCGGTTTCCGCCCAATCTCTCTAACCTCTTGCGTGTGCAAGTTGATGGAGAAATTGGTAAATGTTAGATTAGCCTTTTTCCTGGACAGCGGAGGCCATCTGTCTTCCGCACAGTGCGGCTTCCGCAAGTTCCACTCCACGTCGGATGCTCTGCTCCGACTGGAAAATGCAGTCTGCGAGGCTTTCCTTCGTAGACAGCACTACGCCACGGTCTTTTTCGATTTGGAGAAGGCCTATGATACCGCATGGCGATACGGTATCATGGAGACTCTCCACACGATGGGGGCGAGGGGACGCCTCCCAATGTTTATATCTGAATTTTTGCGAGATCGTCGATTCCGCGTACGGGTGGGGGGAGCTCTCTCCGGCCCAAAGGAGCAGGAAGAGGGTGTCCCGCAGGGAAGTGTCCTCAGTGTCACACTCTTTGCCCTAAGCATCAACGGCATCACCTCGGTGCTGCCGGAAGATGTTCTCGCTACGCTCTACGTGGACGACCTTTCGATCTCTTTTGGCGCGGCCCAGATGCCAACTCTGGAGCGTCGACTCCAACAGGCATTGAACCGCGTCTCTCGCTATGCCGAAGCGCACAGGTTTCGGTTTTCTTTGGCCAAGACTAAGGTGGTGCACTTCTGCCGCCATCCACGGCTTCACCCCGACCCAGATTTGTTTCTTAATGGGGTGCGCCTGGATGTGGTTGAGTCGCACCGTTTCCTTGGTCTTGTATTCGACCGACGCCTCACCTGGGAGGCTCATATTCGCAGCCTTAGGGTCTCTTGTACCCGCGCCATGGACATTCTCCGTTCCGTGACGTTCAGCGCTTGGGGCGCTGATAGGGCTACTGCCCTACTTTTTTATCGATCCTTTGTTCGTTCCAAGCTCGACTACGGATGCGAGTTTTATGCATCCGCAGCCGAGCGTTTATTGCGGAAGGTGGATTCGATCCACCACACCGGCCTTCGCCTTGCGACCGGTGCCTTCCGCACTTCCCCCATTGAGAGCCTGTTGGTCGATGCTGGGGAGATGCCACTCGCTCTGCGCCGCGTGCAGTGCATCACTCGCCTGTACGCGCGAGCCCGGCGCCTCCCTCAGTCGCCAACAGCTCTCACTGCATCCGCAGCTGATCTCGATGGTGCCTATGCCGCCGAGAGACGCCAGTCATACCCTAAGCCCTTTGGGTTTAGGGCCAGGAAACTCCTTCGAGAGGTAGATATAGCTCTCGGGCCGGTGGCGCCCCTGGTTCTGCCCAGGACGCCACCCTGGAGGGTACCACATTTGGCTATTTGTCGCCACGCCTCTGCTCCCAAAGCTTGTACTGCGCCGGGAGTATTGCGTTCGACCTTTTTGGAGCACACATCGTGTCACGCTGGTACCGTGCCAGTGTATACGGATGGCTCCAAGTCCCAAGAGGGGGTCGGCTTCCACGCCGTATCCCCTCTGTTTGAAGTCAGCGGGGATCTACCAGGCGCTGCGTCTGTCTTCACGGCCGAGCTGGTGGCAATACACCACTCGGTACGGGAGATTACGCGACGTGCCCGGTTCGGAGACCGGATTGTGATTTATAGCGACTCACAAAGCGCCCTGAGTGCTCTCGGGGCATTGGAATCTCCGCATCCCCTGGTTCGCGAAATCCGTGACGCCACGGTTTTGGCGAGCCGGGCAGATGTCGAGATTATCTTCTGCTGGGTTCCTGGACATGTAGGAATTGCGGGGAATGAGCGCGCCGATGAGGGCGCCAAAGAGTCCGCGAGGACTCTGCGACCGGACCAGCGTTTCGCTCTTCCTCACACCGACTACATGGCAGGAATACGGGCAGCTCTTCGGACTGCTTGGCAAAGAAGATGGGAGACGGTCGAGGGGAACTTAAAGTTGCGTGCCATTGCGCCGCGACTGTTCCCATGGACCTATCCCCCAATGCCGCGGCGGCTTCAGGTTGCTTTCTGTCGTCTTCGAATCGGACACACTCGTGTGACGCATCGTTACTTGGTGGAGCGCTCGCATGTGCCCTATTGCAACGACTGCGTCGTCCCCCAGACTGTTCGGCATATTCTTGTCGAATGTCCCAGTCTGGGTGATCTTCGCGCACGATACCTGTCTCGGTACCGGGATGGGCGGGGTCGCTACCGCCTGTCCCTTGTACTCGGGACGAGTGCGTGCACCATGACTGGTGGACTTATTGACTTTTTGGGGGAGGCCGGCCTTCTCCCCTTTATTTAAGGTTCCTTTTTTTGTTATTGTTTTGTTTTAGATTGCACTCTCCTGCACCGGGGTGAGGGGGACCTCCCCCCGCTGCCGGAGATTGCTTCGATTGTTAAGTTTTTCAAATTTATATTGATTGTTAAGTTTTCATATTTTAACTTTAAAGTAGCCTAATTCTAGGCTGTCGTGTTTTTCGGCGACTTATGCCCAAGTGGGTAGTTGCCAGATGGGCTCTATAAAAAAAAAAAAAAAAAAAAAAAAAAAACTGACTTGTGGACTTGTTGACTTCTTGGGGGAGGCCGGCCTTCTCCCTATTATTTAAGCAAGGTTTGTTTGTTTTTTTGTTGTTTTTTTTGTTGTTTTTTTGCATTTGTTTTGTTTTTTGTTTTTTTCTTTAGTTGCACGCTCCTGCGCCGGGGGGACCTCTCCCCGACGCACCAGCTTGCTTCCTTTCCCCCTTCTGGGGTGTTGTTTTTTTTTTCTCTTTAATTTCATTTTAAAGTAGCCTAGAACTAGGCCAGTTTTAATACGGCGACTAATGCCCAAGTAGGCAGTCGCCAGATGAGCTCTTAAAAAAAAAAATTAAAAAAAATTGGAAGACTCCGTCTTACGGGCCTTTTCCTCCACGCATTAGGTGTTAGCGGTGTTCTTTGACTTTCACAAGGCCTACGATATCACCTGAAGATGGGTGTTTTACGTCAGTTATATGATTGGGGTATGAAGGGCTTTTTACCGGTTTTTATTCAAGAATTTTAAGGTCCGTATTGGGGATGCTTTCTCAGGCTTGCGGATTCAAGAGGAGGGTGATCCCCAAGGGTGTGTTTTGAGCGTGACATGTTTCACCGTTGCCATTAATAATTTGGTGTCCACTCTTCCGGAGGGGGTTTTGGCTTCTCTCTTCGTGGATGACTTGGCGTTGTTTTGTTCATCTCCCCGCTTGCCTTCTGCTGCCCGTCGATTACAGCTGACAATTGATGCGGTGTCGGGTCGTGCTGTCTCAAGGGTTTTCCGTTTTTCGGTCACCAAAACGAAGGCTATGCATTTTTATCTGGGTCGTGGTGTCCTTGGTCCCCTCCCCTCTTCTTGGCTGGCACGGCGATTGAATATGTCTCGGTTTTTAAGTTCTTGGGTTTAACGCTTGATAGCAAGCTCACTTGGGTACCCCATTTGCGTAGCCTGAGGGCTCCTGTTCGAAGGCTATGCATTTGCTTAGGGTTTTATCCCACACCACTTGGGGTTGGTGATAGGCGCACCTTGTGGTCGCTTTATTCGGCACTGGTCCAATCCCGGCTGGACTACGGTCCAGGTGTATTATTCAGCGTCTCCTTCAGCCTTGAAGATACTTGACCCTGTTCGTTCGCTTAGGGCCTATCTTAGTAGTGGGTGGAGCCTTTCACACCTCTCCTATCCCTAGCCTCTTTGTTAAGGGTGGCATGCTTCCCTTGCGATACCACCGGCTGCAGGTGTGCCTACCATTTCTGTTTCGTGTTCAGCAATACCCCTCATCCACAGTCCATGAGTGCCTTTTTTTGCCCCGTCCTCTTCGGCATCTTTTGATCAGCGGCCATCTCTATCCCGGCCTCTGGGGCTCCGGGTTGGGGACCATCTCTCCTCCCGGGTTGTTGGCTCTCCCATTCCCGCCGGCTCCGTGTTGGGGCGTCCGCCCTCCTGAGGTCTGTACTGCTTTTTGACATTTCGAGAAAGGGTCTACTAACCCTCGTCTATTAAAGTGCCTGTTTCTTGAACATGCGTGTTCTCATGCTCACCATCGTCCTATCTATACTGACGGCTCGAAGTCGGACCTCGGTGCTCGGGCAGCCGCGGTGTCCTCTACGTATTCTTCGGTCCGCCCTCCTTCCTGTAGCATCCGTTTTTACCGCAGAGTTGACGTCCATTCTTTTGGCCTTTAATTTGATTTTATCCCTTCAATGGTTCAGATTTTATTGTTTTTAGCGATTCTCGGCCTGCTTTGGAGGCAGTTCGTTCTTTTACGTCCACACACCCTTTGGTTTTATGGCTTCGTTCCTGGTTGGTCAGAAATGCCTGCCGTTACAGGGTGGCGTTCTGTTGGGGTCCCGGGCAACGAGGCGACTGATCGGCTGGCCCGCTCGGCCGCCCTCGAGGTGCCGGATGCAGCCTCTGTGCCCTTTAGGAATTCCTACCCCCTAATCTGGGCGTATGTCTTTTGTTTGTGGCAGAGAGAATGGGATTCGTTCCCCTCTTCTAAGCTGTGCCTTATTAAACGCTCTGCCCATTCCTGGTCGTCTAGCTCTCAGAGACTCTGGTCTTGGGAGGTTGCGAATTTGGCATACGTGACTCCACCAATGGCTATTTAGTTTTGGGTGAAGGCCGAGTTGCCCCTAGTTGTCCCTTTTGCGGTGGTGAGCTGTATGTGGCTCACATTTTAGTAGTTTGTCCCCGCCTTGCTTCTCTTCGAAATTCTTCCCTGCTCGACTTCGCTTTATTTTATCAGAGAACTACCTTCGGTTTTCTTCCCTCCTTACATTTCTATCACGAAGTGGCGTTTTATCGTTGTTTATAAATTCTTTCCATTTTTGTGTTTAGGTTTATTGTTTTGTCTTTTATCCTGTGCCCCACCCTGCGGCTGGCGCATGTCATTTGTTTATTGCCCCAGCCGCCCTTGTTTTTAGAATGCGTGCTATATGCCCGTATTTTAAGTGTGCGTCTCTGTGTGTTGCATTGTTTTTTTTTCTAATCCTTTGTTTTTCCATATTTTTATGGAGCGTCTCACACGCCTCTTCTGACTTTTTTCGGGCGACCCCTTTTTAATAGTGCTGCCATTAAGAATCCATTAGGATTGGGCAGCTGCCACCTGGTTTTTCTCTTAAACTAAACTTCTTGGAGGAAGCTGGCCTCCACCACTTTATTTGAATCTGTTGTAGGTCGCATGTTCCTGCGCCCGAGGAGGCGGGCTTCCTTCTTGCTTTTCTTTCCTTCGGTTTTATTTTTTGTTTGTTGTGTGAATTATAAAGTAGCTTAGTATTAGGCTAAAAATTTAATTTCGGCGACTCAGGCCCTTGGTTGCAATGGCTAGAAAAAGAGTCTGATTAGCACTAACGTTTGGAAAGTAAAATCGTTCTTATGAGTATAACAGATAAAATGAAATGATCAGGAAAATGGATTTATCCTATTTTCGCCCTTATTTTTCTCTGCATTATAATAACTAAATTTCTTTCCTTTTTAGGTTGCAACGAACGGATACATTTTTCCTCGTCCTGTATCTGCTCATTTTCGCAACATGCTCCGAGTCTGCCTTTCTGTTTCGCTGTCTCAAGAAAGAAGAAACCAGATTCAATTATTATTCGCCATAAGTTGTTGGATATTATTTACTTTTTTTCTAATTTTGGGCCGATTCCATTTTTGAACATTATGAAAAGACTGCTGCGAAAGAGCTGATTAAAAGTACTCGTTTTGTGATCCCTTATTTTTAAAAGATTTTTATATTATTTTTTGTTATCGTGTCTTGTTTTGAAATGCGTTTATAAAAAATCGTATAATTTTTTTGTTTAAACCTTTTCTTTTGTACATATTTGCACTACATCATTTCAAAGTAGGACTCAGTTCTTATCATGATGGTCATGATATCACCACCACTACTATATTTTTAATGGCAGTTGTAGAAATTTTTTGTCCAACGAATATATACAGTCGACCCCCCATATTCGCAGGGGGATAGGGACCACGAACCCCCGCGAATATTGAAAAACCGCGGATAGTTGACGCTACCCCCAAAACATCGTAATACGCTTCCCATATTAATTCAAGGAGTTATGTTTTGTCATGTTCATACACATACAGTACGAAATAAAGTATCAGAACACATTAAATTATTTTATTGTATAATGTTTACTCCTCACCTGGAGAAGTTTTGTTTTGATTGATGACGACCCCAGCTTAGCCACTTCTTCTTTCACACAGCCTGTTTTTCTCCCCTACTTCCTCACTTCCCCTACAACGTCTCCCACAACTTTCTCTGGTCAACCTCTAATTTCACAGGGTAGATGCTGACCTTCTTCTCAGCCAACCGTCACCGATCGGGGCTGAGAGGGGAGGAGACAATGTTCCCTAACCCCTGAGCTCCGGTTTGGGATGGGTTTTTAACAACCTGCTTCATCCCAACCCATACCTTCCTCACATCCCCTTTCCTTCTCACTTCACCATCTATTTTTTTACGCCTTGTCCAAGATGGACTGCCAGGCCACCAGGCGGGATGGGTGGTCCTAAAGGGCGGCACCTGGCACTGCTAGGTCTGTACGCACCCCTTGCAGGGCGGGCTACTGCGAGGGGTGATGAGCTATTGCATCCCGTGAAAAATTTAGGGTCACCATGCCCAATGATGTGAGAATTAAAAAAATTACCCTCAATTTTCCCTTGTGCATCGACGGAGCCGCCCTCGGGCAGCTCCACAGAAAAAATGGCGGTCCCTGCTTTTGTGCTTACCCTGGGGACCCTCCAAATTTCTCTAACCGGAGAGGAAGCTTACTCCTCTCCTTCGCCGACGTGTGTAGGGGACTCGCCCTCACCCCCTTCTCTGGAGGTGCTTTCGGTCACCTCCCTCTTTCCAGCCGCAGTCCCCCCTTTTCTTTCCAAGGGGACTGCCAAGAAAGCCAGCAGGCAGCCCATTGCCGACCGCCCCCCATTTAAGCGGCTCGGTAGGGTAAACCTCCTTAGGGGAGAGAGGGAAGCCAGGTTCCTTCGGTCGCTTCCATCAAAAGACCTGCTGGCAAGAATATTAAACCTTGCCGGGGTCAAGGCCTGTGCCTCCCCACATGTGACTTGTGACATCTGCCAACGGGACCTGCGATGTCCTGGGATAGATAGCCAACTGGAGGTCCCCACTGAGGTAGACATGGTCCTTGAGGCAATCAAGCCTCAGACGGTAGGGCCTTCCATGGGGGAGAATCCGGACTCGGCGCCAAGCACCGAACCCGAATCCGCCCCTATGTAAGGTCATCTTAAAACGGCCTGGGTTTCCAAGGCAGTACAAAGAGGGAAGGGATCTCCTCCCACCGGTGCCCTTGCAACTGCCAGGACCTTCTCCATTTCGGAGAAGGACCTGGCTGAGGCCGGTCCATCTGGCCTGGGGGCTCCTGCCGGCGGAGGGAAGAAGCGGGTTCATTTCCCGTCCTCTCCTAAAAAAAGACGGGGGGGGGGGCTCCTCTCCATCTGCGGGGACGGATGGGTATGCTGCCACTTCGGTAAGCGACCAAGCCAAGATCGGCACATCCGGCCCCTCTGCTCCCCCCTCCCCCGCCCGGGTGCGGAGCCCCTCATTATGACTAAGACCAAAAGAAGTGCGCAGGGCGGAGCCACGATAATATCGGGTCCCTCATTCAGAGGGTACCTGGCGTTTTCCGGCCCGCTGGCTTCAAACGCTATCGTTATTCGCTCCACTGATGGCAGCATGTTGGCCAAGGGCAACATGAACCATCAGAGGAGAGCATTAGCTAGTGTAATTGGTAGAGAGCCGAAAGTGACCCGTTTCTCGGACGGGAGCCTTCTGGCGGATCCCTCCGAGGAGGCCAGGATAAGTGCTCTTCGGACACTTTATGGCACCACGGTGAGTGTGACGCCGCACTCTACCATGAACCGTGTGAAAGGAGTAGTTTATGCGAGGGAACTCGTTGACTACTCCATAGAGGACATCACCTTAGAACTGGCCTACCATGGGGCGGTCAAGTTCGAACGTGTGGTGAAAAACCAGGGAGGGGCCTCGAGACCCACCCCTACACTCTTTGTCACGTTCGACTGTGACAAGCTTCCTAAGTCGGTGCGTGCCGGTTGGTACAGCTACCGTGTGAAGGCATTCGTGCCACTTCCGTGGCGGTGCTATTACTGTCACCGCTTCGAACATACGAATCGTTCATATAGACGTGCAAAGTCGGGGTCACCCGAAGTCTGTGTAAATTTCTCAAAGGCCGCACACGATAAGTCTAAATCGTGTGTGGCCAAGTAGGTCAATTGCGGAGAGCCGCTCCCCGCTTCTTCGAAGCAATGTGGTGCATATCATCTTGAGAAAGAAATCGTGGCTGTTCAGGCCCAGGATTGACTCATTTCGCGAGGCTAAGGACTTGGTCCTGGCGTGCCCGGCTCTGCCTGGGACGTCATATGCCTCAATAGTTAGAAAGGCACCCTCTGCTCCTGGCCCATCCAGGCCAACGAGCACGGTTGTTTCCACGCCCATCCAGAGTCCTTGTGCGGGCTCAACTCAACCCTGGCGCTCCCCTGGTAAAGCTGGCGGCAAAAAGGGTTCATACCCAGACCCAGGTAAAACCAGGGCTCCCCCAGCGCCACGGTTTCCCGTAAGGCGAAACGGCCACGCGCCTCCACCCAGTCGTTAGACTCACAGGGGGCAACACCCCTGAAGTTGGTCACCAGGCTATCTTCCGGGGTTCCTAAAGCTGTCCCCCAAAAGGAGCTTTGGCGCCTTCGCCCACGCCTAGCGGTGGATCGAGTGGCTCGGAGACGGTGTTTCCTTGAAAAGAGGGCCCCCCCGCCTCCGAAGCCGCAACGCCCGCCTAAGGTTTCGAGGGGGAAGGTAGAAACGACTCGCATGACGAGACCAACCTCCCTTAATAAGTCCTCGAAGGTGACAGCGCTTTGTCCGGCTAACAGCGCCCGGAGTTCTGCCTCCGGAAAGCGTACGGCCATTCCCGTCAGTGTCTTCAGTTCGAGGAGAGCCCCCGCTTCTCCTCCGAGCTATGCCTGGATGGCATATTTCAATGGAATTGCCGTGGACTCCATGCGAACTGGCAGGAGCTGTGGAGGCTCGTTTCGTCCCGTTCCCCGTTAGCTATCTTTCTGAAGGAGACTATGCTAGGTGCGTGCCCCCTGCCTGCCCTTTCGGGGTATAAGGGTCTTGCGACCCCCCCACCACGGGATGGCTGGGCTGGGGGATGCGCGGTTTACACCCGGCATGGTGTCTCCGTTCTCCCTTTCTCTTTAGATACCTCCTTTCAGGCAGTGGCTGTGCAGCTGCACCTGGATAGGAGGTATACTATCATTGCGTACATTCCACCGTCAGCTGACTTCGACGGAGGGGACTTCTGCCGCGTCGTGGCACGGTTGCCAAGGCCCTTTCTCTTGCTTGGAGATCTGAACGGCAGGCATCCTCTCTGGAGAGATTACTCAATAAATCCCAGGGGACAAGTCCTTGCCGATCTGATCGAAGAGCTTGAGATGGGTGTCCTAAACGTGGATGAGTTTAGGCATCACTGTCCGACAACCGCTTCATTTTCTTGCCTTGACCTATATTTGTGCTCTTCGGATGCACAGCCTGATTTTGATTGGGGGTGGTCTATGACCTTCATGGTAGTGATCACTTTCCCATTCAAATATCATTTTCAGGGCAACTGCCGCCTGAGAGCCCACCTCGGTGGTGCTTGGCGCGAGCGCGGTGGCCTGCGTTTCAGGAGATGACTGAATTTTCTATCTCAGTGGAGGAGTTTAGGTCGGTAGATGAGGCCGTTGAGTTCTTCTCCGGCAACCTCATCGCCGCGGGCCTGACTAGTATTCCTAGGACGTTTGGCCGTTTTGCACGCCGAGTGTGAGACGGCCCTTAAACAGAAGCGTTATGCCTACATGCGCTATAAGCGCAGCCCGAACGATTGTACTATCGGTGAACTTCGTCGGGCTAGGTTCCGGTATATTTCGAAGCACACCCTCCTCTCTTCTTGGCGGACATATGTGTCTTCACTTAACGAGAAGACCCCTTTAGCAGAGGTGTGGAAGCGAGTCAAAAGGATTCAGGGCAAGTTCTCGCAGGACCCCTCCCGTTCTCCAGGAGAATGGGACCGCAATCTCGGACTCCGCGTCCGTGGCGGAATCCTTCGCGACCGCTTTTTCCGCATTCTATAGCCGGGATGCTGCTCCGCCAGCATTCAATGCACGTCGTGATGTCGCGGAAGGCCGTCGGCTGGACTTTACCTCCAGAGGCGGAGAACCCTTCAACGACAGGTTTACTGTGAGTGAGTTGCGCTCCGCTCTCGCTTAGTGCGCGGACACCGCCCATGGTCCGTACGACTTCTCTTACGCCATGCTTCGACACCTGGGTGAGAGAGGCATGGCGTTTCTCCTAGATTTGTTCAACAGGATCTGGGTGGAGGTTCTCCTCCAAGATTCCTGGCGGATCGCTACTGTGCTCTCCTTTCACAGACCGGGGAGAGATCACTCTACTCCGACCGGTTTCCGCCCAATCTCTCTAACCTCTTGCGTGTGCAAGTTGATGGAGAAATTGGTAAATGTTAGATTAGCCTTTTTCCTGGACAGCGGAGGCCATCTGTCTTCTGCACAATGCGAAATCCGCAAGTTCCACTTCTCGTCGGATGCTCTGCTCCGACTGGAAAATGCCGTCTGCGAGGCTTTCCTTCGTAGACAGCACTACGCCACGGTGTTTTTCGATCTGGAGAAGGCCTATGATACTGCATGGCGATACGGTATCATGGAGACTCTCCACACGATGGGGCGAGGGGACGCCTCCCAATGTTTATATCTGAATTTTTGCGAGATCGTCGATTTCGCGTACGGGTGAAGGGGGGGGGGGGGCCCTCTCTGGCCCAAAAGAAGCGGAAGAGGGTGTGCCACAAGGAAGTGTCCTCAGTGTCACATTCTTTGTCCTGGGCATCAACTGCATCACCTCGGTGCTGCCGAAACATGTTCTCGCTACGCTCTACGTGGACGACCTTTCGATCTCTTTTGGAGCGGCCCAGATGTCAGCTCTGTAGCGTCGACTCTAACAGGCATTTAACCGCGTCTCTCGCTTTGCCGAAGCGCACAGGTTTCGGTTTTCTTTGGCCAAGACTTAGGTGGTGCACTTCTGCCGCCATCCACGGCTCCACCCCGACCCAGATTTGTTTCCTAATGGGGTGCGCCTGGATGTGGTTGAATCGCACTCTTTCCTTGTTCTTGTATTCGACATGAGCCTCACCTGGGAGGCTCATATTCGCAGCCTTAGGGTCTCTTGTACCCGCGCCATGAATATTCTCTGTTCTGCGACGTTCAGCGCTGATAGGGCTACTGCCCTACGTTTTTATCGATCCTTTGTTCGTTCGAAGCTCGACTACGGATGCGAATTTTATGCATCCGCAGCCGAGCGTTTATTGCGGAAGGTGGATTCGATCCACCACACCGGCCTTCGCCTTGCGACCGGTGCCTTCCGCACCTTCCCCATTGAGAGCCTGTTGGTCGATGCTGGGAAGATGCCACTCGCTCTGCGCCGCATGCAGTGCATCACTCGTCTGTACGCGCGAACCCGGTGCCTCCCTCAGTCGCCAGCAGCTTTCACTGCATCCGCAGCTGATCTCGACGGTGCCTATGCCACCGAGAAACGCCGGTCATACCCTAAGCTCTGTGGGTTTAGGGTCAGGAAACTCCTTCAAGAGCTAGGTATAGCTCTCGGGTCGGTGGCTTCCCTGAATCTGCCCAGGATGCCACCCTGGAGGGTACTACATTTGGCTATTTGTCGCCACGCCTCTGCTCCCAAAGCTTCTACAGCGCCGGGAGTATTGCTATCGACTTTTTTAGAGCACCCCTTCTGTCACACGGGAACCGTGCCACTGTATACGGATGGCTCCAAATCCGAAGAGGGGATCGGCTTCCACGCCGTATCCCCTCTGTTTGAAGTCAGTGGGGCTCTACCAGGCGCTGTGTCTGTCTTCACGGCTGAGCTGGTGGCAATACAGCACTCGGTACGGGAGATTACGCGACGTGCCCGGTTCGGAGACCGGATTGTGATCTATAGCGACTCACAAAGCGCCCTGAGTGCTCTCGGGGCATTGGAATCTCCGCATTTCCTGGTTCGCGATATCCGTGACGCCACGGTTTTGGCGAACCGGGCAGATGTCGAGATTATCTTCTGCTGGGTTCCTGGACATGTAGGAACTGCGAGGAATGAGGGCGCCAAAGAGTCCGCGAGGACTCTGCGATCAGACCAGCGTTTTGCTCTTTCTCACACCGACTACATGGCAGGAATACGGGCAGCTCTTCGTACTGCTTGGCAAAGAAGATGGGAGACGGTCGAAGAGAACTTAAAGTTGCGTGCCATTGCGCCGCGACTGTTCCCTTGGACCTATGCCCCAATGCCGCGGCGGATTCAGGTTCCTTTCTGTCCTCTCCGAATCGGGCACACTCGTGTGACGCATCGCTATTTGATGGAGCGCTCGCCTGCGCCCTATTGCCCTGACTGCGTCGTCACTCAGACTGTTCGGCACATTCGTGTCCAATGTCCCAGTCTGGGTGATCTTCGCGCACGATACCTGTGCCGGTACCGGAATGGGCAGGGTCGCTACCGCCTGTCCCTTGTGCTCGGGACGAGTTCGTGCACATTGACTTGTGGACTTGTTGACTTTTGGGGGGAGGCCGGGTTTCTTCCCTTTATTTAAGGTTCTTTTTTTTCGTTTGATATTGTTGTTTTGTAGGTTGCACTCTCCTGCACCGGGGTGAGGGGGACCTCCCCACACTGCCGGAGATTGCTTCCTGATTGTTAAGTTTTCCAATTTATATCGTTATGTTTTCATATATTTTTTTTTAAAGTAGCCTAGTTCTAGGCTGTCGTTTTTTTTGGTGACTTATGCCCAAGTGGGTAGTTGCCAGATGGGCTCTATAAAATTTAAAAAAAAATCAAAAATGTAACACGTATTAACATAATAGAAACATCTGAAATAAGTAATTTGCAGTATCGAAACAATGGAACAATTGAAAATAAAATAGGCCATTATGGTCAATTTCGGTGACATATACGAGGGGCGGTCAATAAGTTTTGCGAATCAGTATGGCAAAACAGAGGAATGGGGATGGCTGTTTGTGGGGGTGTTAGAACAAGTTATGACAAGTCAGGACCTGCAGCCGCACGCTCCTGCCTCGTATATTTAAGAAGCAGTAGCCGATCGCAGATCGTCAGTCACAAATTTTTCAACAATGGATAAGGTTGAGCACCACGCAGTGATCAAATTTTTGACCAAAAAAGGCAAGAATGCAAAAGAGATCCCTGAACGCATTGTTGCAGTGTATACCGACACCGCCCCTTCCTATGCAACCATTGCTCGTTGGAATAGGGAGTTCCGCCATGGTCGTGTGTTCCTTGAAGATGACCCCCGTCCAGAACGCCCGTCAGACGTGACTAACGAGCACAATATGGCCCGTGTGGAGAGGATGATCCTCGAAAATCGATGGGTGAAGGTCGAAGAAATTGACTGAGAACTTGGAATATCACATGGAAGTGTTATCAACATCATCCACGACAAGGTCTCTGCCTGTTGGGTCCCTAGAACCCTTACGCCCCATGATCGACCTTAACGTCGTTAGAGTCCACAAGGCCAGAGTTGCACAAGCTGCCCTGTGCGAGTGCGGATTCGAGGAGTTCAACCATCCCCCCTACAGTCCAGATCTAGGCCCCTAGCGTCTACTTTTTATTTCGCCAGCTCAAGGCTGCACTGCGTGGACGCCGGTTTAGGGACGATGAAGATGTCCATCTCGCCGTCCAGGAGTGGATTGAAGAGCAGTCGGGAGATTTCTGGTTGTCGGGAATTCGAAGCCTCAGGAACAAGTGGCGCAAGTGCAGTGAACTCGAGGGTAGTTATAATGAAAAATAATAAAACACTTTTCCTCATATCTCGTTTCTTTATATCCGAATTGCAAAACTTATTGACCGCCCCTCGTACATCAGTGATTGACCGTTGCATATGTTGGAAACCGCCTAAAGTATCTAAAAACTTAAAATCTAGCAAAAAAGTGTATCTTTAAAAATCGTGCGCCCCTCACATTGAAAATGACCTTATTTCCACGTATCGTTATAACTAAAGCATTAAAGTGTAACTTATTGCATTGCTTTAAAAAAATACACATAAATACAAAATACTCGTGCACAGCAATTTAAGTGTTATTTTTTTGTGTATGTATGTCACTGTTCACAACTTCTTATTATGTGGTCGCTTATGAAAAATTTCTAGTATACTTATGTGTCTGGAAGTTTTCCTTCCTGACACCACTCATTTCTATCCACTGAAATTTTTCCTTGCTTACACTGCACACAATTCTACTGCTACACATCAATTTATACTAATTTTATTGTTATTCTAATATGTGTGTCACTGTGAGCATGATGATGATGTAAGCAATTTTCGAAAAGAGATGTTATAGTGGAAGATATAGTGGGTGAAAAAATTATTTTTTTGTGTGGGGGGGGGGGTTGCCTTAGTAAGGAGGGCATCACTTTATTTTTGGTTACTTTTTACTTTATTTGCATATTTTATTTTTGTGTCTTTATGTTTTCATGTGTTTGTAGTGTTGTTCTTACTGTATTTTTGTGTCTTCTTCTCTGTCTTTTTACTTTTAGTTTATTATTGTTGTTGGTTTTCAGCATTCAAGCCTTTGATAGCTCATTTGCCGACAATGCAGTTTTTGTAGTTTGTAGTCACATTTTACATGTGTAGATGTATGGGATTAGTTGTGTTGTGTTTTGACGCTTTTATGTGTATATTTGGGTTATGTTGTTACGTGTACATAGTTTTGTGCTCGGGAACCGGCTTCTGCGTGAGGCTTTTGCCCGTAGCCACACAGGTATATTCAGCCTGTCGCCTGCTCCCTGGAGGTTTGGATTGACATATTCCGTTAGAGTGGACCAGATCTTCTTGCCCAGTTTCTGGGTGATGACATTGATGGGCTCCAAGCATTTCCTCCGATGCAGGACGCTTTGCCTGACACGGTCACGCCTTCTTACTTTATTAATAAGCAGAGAGGCAGTGTTCTGGATACGCTGGAGCCTTTTCATAGAGGTTTTGCTTGCCGCTTGGGACACCACTGTGGGGTAGATCAGCATAGCCCGGACATACATCATATATAATTTTCTGATGTTAGCCGAGCTAAGATCTCTAAACCTGTAGAGCTTGGAGATTTCTCTCTTCGCCAGGTTCCGCTTCTCCGCGTGGTGTCTCGAGTATCCATGGTCGGGATTTTAAGGCCCAGGACGGGGCCTTCGGCGGAGTAGCCGTACCTCCTCCCATCTATGATGATGGGCCATTTCAACTCGCGGTTCAACGGGACAATTTTAAACTTGTCCCTGTTGGTCCTGATTTTCCATCGTCTCTCGTATTGGCTGATGTTGTTGATTTCCGCTATAGTACGGTCCGCCTGCGCCCTTGCTTTCCTCTCCGGGCACGGGACAATGTGTGTGACGTCATCTGCGTATTGCAGATACATCGTGTCCCTGTGCACCGGAGTTGGAAGGTCGATGGTGAAGACCAAGTAAAGCAGAGGACTCAGGCAGCTTCCCTGAGGGACGCCCGACTTTAATTCGAATTCGGGGCCTCTGTGCCCTTCAATCATGAGACATGCCCTTCTGTCCATGATGAAGTCACAGAGGATCCTTTCCAGGATTGGGTCTAGCTGGAGGTTAAGGATCTTGTATTGAAGTCCTTCCAGCCAGACTTTGACGAAGGCCTTCTGCACGTCTCTCAACACAATGTCTACATAGAACCTGTTCGCTTGGGTGTATGCTACTTTCTCAGTCAGGAGCGCCAGGGCGGTGTCTGTGCCCCTTTTTTGCGGAACCCGTGCTGTTGTGGGTTGTGCGCTCCTAACTCGCTCAGTTGAGCTTGTAGCCTATTAGCTAAAATCTTTTCGAAGATTTTACCCTGCATCTCAAGAAGAGAAATGGGGCGATAGCTTGCCACCTGGTCTGGGGGCTTGTTTCCCTTTTGGATAAAGATGATTTTGGCCATCTTGTATCCATCCGGGAAGTAGCCTGTATTCAGGGCGGCATTCATCGTGTTTGCCAGTCCCTGAATAATTTGCCTTGGGGCATTTACGAGGTTATTTTTCGTAATTCCAGACCAGCCTGGAGCCCTCTGCTTGAAGGACCTTATGGTGTTCAAGGTCTCTTCTACAGTTACCGGGCATCCGTGGTCAGCCATCACTCTTTCCTGTGACCCTTGCGGATGGGGGTGGGTTCTATGGATCATTGTGCCGAGGTCGTCGAGAAGTTAGTCTTCGAAATCCTGGTCGAAGTCGTCGTTCTCCTCTAGCGTTATAGTGAAAATCGTCTGCCAATGTGATCTAAATCTTCTTTCGAAAGACTCTGGATCCTCTATGATGTCGTCTCCTTCCTTGATTTTGGTTCTGGGTCTAGGAGGTAATCCCCTAATTCTCCGGATGTTATTCCAGAATTTTACGGGATCACTCTTCCTGTCCAGCTTCCCGATGATGTCATTCCATATCGTCGTCTGTTTTTCTAGTATGATGTTTTTCATTTCCAAGCTTAGATGTCTCATTCTGGCCGTCCTTTCCCTATTGGTACCTGTCCTGGCGATCTCATCATAGATTGCTCTATGTTCACGGGTGATTTATCTCATCTCGTCCGTCCACACAGGTTGTGGGAGCATTTTATAGGAGATTCTGGGAACACATCTCTCGTCGGCTTGAGTGATGAGATCGGTGATCTTGTTGATCTCCTCATCAATTTCTTCGAGATTAGCGTCTCCCAGATCAGTTGGTTGGTATGTACTGAGTATCTCTCTATATAGCTCCCAGTCAGCTTTCTCGTAACTTTTCCTGAGTGTGACGGGCTTGAATATTGGTGCTAGCGAGATGGTAGTGAGAATCGGGATGTGGTCACTCGGAACCACTGGCCCGGGCTCATTGGCAATGTTGAAGGGGAAGTTTTTAGATGTCAACACAATGTCCGGCTTTGTTGCTGAACATTGTGTTATGGAGGTCGGGAAATCTGGCCCGGCCCTCTAGAGTCTGTCTCTATCGAGTAGCATTTCCAGGTTTCTTCCCATTGGATCGGTTCTTCCGTAGCCTGATGCGTGGCATCTGACATTAAGGTCACCGCCAAGCAATGTCAATTTCCCACGCCCGAAGAGGTTGTAGAAATTAGGGATCGGGAGGTAATCGCGTCGCAGCGGTTGATAGGCCGCCGCTACGGTCAGGTCTCCAACTAGGGTAGGTATTGCTACTGCCACGAATGATTCATCTAGGTCTGGAAGTGTTTTATATGTAATGTTGTTTCGGATCGCGATGGCAGCGCCATCGTACCGTTCTTGTGTGTGGTTTTTGCTAAAGATTGTGTAGTTGGGTATTTTTATGTTGTTGACGTTTGTATCAACGCCATGTTCTGAGATGAGGATTAGGTCGGGATCCACTTTACGGAAAATGTTTCCGTAAGGAATGTGTTTCCCTACCCATCCGTTAACGTTAATTGTTAGTATCTTTAGTGTATTGTTAGTGTTTTCCATGTTAATGTGCTGTTGAGTATGTGTGTGCTGGTTTTGTCTAGATTAGTGGTTTTCGGTGTGTGTAATTTTTCCGTTCCGAATTCTTTTGAACTCTGCTTCGCTTACAGCGAGGCAGGAGTTCCTGTATATTTTAATTTTAGCCTCCATGAGCACCGCTACTACCAGCGCTTCACGGTCTGGGGAATCATAGGACCATTTTAGTAGTCCTGTTCTTACCCCTTCTATGATTTTTCCCACCTTGGCGCTTTTTGGAAACGAAGTGTCTTCAGTCCTGTAGAATTTGATGTTGAGGTCTTCCCCATCAAATTCCCTGACTTTCTTCACACTTCTACTACTGTTTTTAGTGGGTTGAGGGATCTCCCGTTCGTCCTCGGATGAGGAGGCCGAGCTTAGGAAATTTCCTTCCGCTGCTTGAGATGTCTGGCTGCTCTTTTTGCACTTTCTTCCCTCTTTTTTATTGCAGCTAGACGTGGGTCTTTGTTAGGAGACCTCTATGGGGTGTTTTTCTTCTTTGCTTCATTGGGGTTACTTTCTTTCACCTCGGTTTCCCGTGGGAATGGTGTCACGGGCGCCTCTCTTTGGTTGCCAATTTGAACTTGGATGACATGCCCTGAAGGGGGGTTCTCCGAGAACCACATTTCTAGGAGTCCGTTGTTCCTCAGCATAGTGTTGACCTCCTTGGCAAAGCAGCCTGGGCTCGTCATATTTCATACGTGCGCATAGAGGATGCACGTAAGTATCTTTGTGGCGTCCTTGTCGTCCTTGTCAACTTTGACGTATGTTTTAGGGACCTGGCTGTTCAAGGCGCTTGCAGAAGGGGTGGTTCTTGTTGCTTGGGCATAGGGGGTGTTTGCCCTCCTTATACCTTCCGCTCTCTTCGCTTCCGTCTTCTTCCGGATAATCTTCTTTTGGGGGGGGACATGACATCGCCATCGCCCCCATGTCTTTGGCCACATTTCGGGCACTTCTCCTCCTTGGCCTGGCATTCGCGCCAGCCGTGCCCCTTTTTGCTGCACTTCGAGCAGGTTGCCTCCTGCTCCTTACATTCTTTGGTTGTATGGCTTTCTAGACGGTAGCAGTTGAATCAGATCTGCACGGGGATGTATTCCTCGCGTTCGACCTGCTCCCCACTGATCTTGGCGTTGAAGAGAAGTAGACCTCTCTCCTTAGCCTTCGCCGCCATCTCCGTGTCTGTGAAGACCCCTTTGAAAACGTGGGCGTATTCCGAATTGTCCCTTTTGTTTCGGAACTTGATGACCTCAGCCACCTTTGCCCAGTTCTGGTTCTTTTCAACCTCCTCCTTTATCTCTTCTTTTGTGTGCTGGCCTACCCATGGGTCCAGCCGTCTGCACACGACGCTTCTGTGCGCCTGTATTTGGGGGGGGGGGGGGCGTGGTTGGTTGGAGGTTTATCTCCATTAGGTGTTTTACTCCTTCATTCGTGAGCGTCTCGATGTCTTTTTCTTTTTCGCACACGGCAACATAACCAACGGGAGTATCGATTAACCTGAGAACGCCCACGTTGAGCTTACCGAACAGGGTCTTGTACACCGTACTCTTGTCCGGTTTTGCTTGCCCGCCAATAAACCTAAGCGGGACTCTTGGCGCATCTTGTGCCGCCATTATTCCGGGTGGGCTCCCCTTGAAGAGGGGGCGCACACTTTTCTATCGGAGAATTGGCTTACCTTTATTCGGAACTCTCTGTTACGTTTTCAGTTTATGGGTGGATTGTGTATATTTTTCCTTAATTTTTTTTTTATTTTTCACTTATTGGGAGAAGAGGGCCCCCCCCCCTCGTAAAAAAACCGCCGCCTGGATGTAAAAAGGGATTTGCCTTTGGGTGAATGATGAAAGATGAATTAGATGAGTCCGGGTGGGATCCTCTCAGGGGGTTGATTGTATGGCGGACTTATTGACAACGCCGCCCCCCCGAGGGTTTTGAATCGCGACCGCTCCCCAACATACCATAGAGACGGTTGTATGTCCCTCTATGGTCCTGGAAGGGGCCTTCGCCGTAATGGGCACCGAAGGTTGCGGTCCGTCCCTTGTCCGGAATATTTCTGACATTGTCCTCTACTGTGGGCTAATCCTCAAACCAGCTTCCTCCAATGCCCCTAATTATGCCAATGCAACTGCTAGGCATAGTTGGGACGAAACATGAATGGCAAATCCCCCTCACATCTGACGGCCGTTCACGCAGGGGGGCGGGGCCGGGGACTTAGGCAGTCATCTGCTTAAGTGGGGCCGCTAGAAGAAAGGATGAAATTAGTATGATGGTGAGTGGTGATGAAAAATGCGTACTATATCTCTTTTGAAATTTTTCGGAGGCGTTTGGGAAATTTTTACCCAAAACTTTCCCTCCTTTGCCGGATGTGAGATGCTGTCGGAGTTGTAGTTAACCAAGAATTCTTCACCGTCCTGTGAGCATGTTTGGTAACTAATGGCGATGAAGTACACAGGAGCCGTTGAAAGCGCAGATCAGTGCTAGTCGCTGCAGCCAATTATCGTACCGTACGAGCCTCACACGAGTGCCACAAGAAAATAGAGCTATTTCTTCCTTTTCCTTTGTATGGGCATTCCTAATAATTACTTCAGTATGGTTTTCAGGTTAAGTTGAAAAGGATGCGTATCTTATAACCAGTTGCTATTTTCTAATCATATTTTTTCTCTTTTTTCAGATAAATATGAAGACTTTAAAACCTTGTCGCATTCCAGCAACACCAAAAATAAATAAAATTGGTACTGATGACGATGTAGATATATATTCCACCAACCCTTATTCGATTAGCCTTCCAAGTCCTCCGTATAGCGAAGAAAATTATATTAAAGCTGCTGAGTATGACTTTGGTTCATACTCAAAGAATTCTACATATGGATCTCTTGCTGCCGAAGATAAGAATAGCTCGAATTTTAGACAGGATTCTTCAAAGTCCGTTCTACCTAAAAGTATAGACCCAGTCAGCCTCAATCAAAAATTGGTTCCTAAGTTCGCCAAAGTTGATTCCAATCGAATAAATGGCGTTATAGGTGAATCAAATTTCCAATCTAATAAACGCCCCAAATATCGACAGAAACCATCAAGTAATAAAAAACAAAGAAATAATCTCGGTCTCCCAGTCTTCCCTAGCAAAGAAAATGTCGTCACATGTCAAGTTTGTTCAAAACTGGTCTCGACTCCCAATCTGAAAGATCATTTGTATTTTGGACCTGTCGCATGTCGCACTTGTAACTGGGAAGATAATTTATGTTCCAATTTTAGTTCTTATCACCACACTCCGACTCTTGAAAAAATCGGTTGCTCTCATTCAAATCTGAAGTGGAAGCTTAATACTGTTGAGTTTTTGAGGGAAAAATTCCAATGTGCTAACCAAGCAGAAGTCCACGACGCATTTCTCAAAAAACTTAATAAATACTTGGAAGCTCTGCACCCACTGAAAGCATCTCATCCGTGGAACAAAGCATTTAAACTTTGTAACGATTTTATAAAATCTTTTAATATCCCCCAAACACATGTTTTATCAACTAGTACTCAAGCTGAAGCTCTAATAAAACTCCCTAAAAAGAGAGGGAGAAAGCCTGCCATCCGAAAGGAAACTATCCACTTGTCTGACAATGAATTCTACCTCATTGTGAAACACGTGATCGAAGAATGTCCGAATTGTTATCAAGAGTTAGAACTGAGTAGATACCGGTTTAATATTGCCACAATGCTTATCAGCACAATTTGTGGTGGTTGTTCGCTAAAAATTTTCTTCGTCCTTCCGCCTCCTAATGGCATTGATCACAAAGTTCAAATCATTTATGAACCGTAATGACCAAAGTTCGTTCATCATCACTAACTCTATAATTGTATAACGGGATTTTTGAAGATGGGTGAAAAATTAAAAAAAATTTTTATCAAAGTTATTTCTAATAATTCTTTCATAATATCAAAAAACAAAATGGTGAAGTTCAGAAATAAATGTGTCAAAATTTTGTGATTTTTTTAAAACACAAAGAATTATAAATGGTGAAGTTCAGAAAATTTATTTTTATATATCTTCTATTCTATAACTCTATATTTTAGAAACGTGATATTTTGAAAGGGGGGAAATTTAGTTTAGATTTCCTGTTTAAAATGATTATAATTGGCGAAGTTCAGAAAATTTATAAAAATTTAACCATGACTGCTTTTTTTTAGATTTTAAATTGTAATCTTAGTAGCGAAGCGCAAGCTCCCCCGTAGGGAAAAGTAGCGAAGCCATTGCCTGGTTTAATATACTGAACCAGAGGATTATTTTTTATACTTTTATGTTTTTATTATGCATTGTTAAAGATATGCATAACTGAAGTTATTTCCTTTGACATTTAATTTTGAATAACTCATTGTCTCGGTTAACTTCACGTGTAACAATCATCTCGTGCAATTATCGTTATATATTTTTTATTGTATGCAATTATTAAAAGTTACTGTGATTATCTTTTTTTTATCCTATGTTTAATTAATGAAAGAAATCTCTGAGATGACGCCCTTGATAAAAGGGATATAACTTTTTGAAAATCCACGCACACTAGCAAATTCACCTCTTTCTGGAGTTTGAAACGTTAGCAATAGCCTGGTATTTATTTTAAGAAGTCCCCCAAAGAACAAAGCCATTATGTGAAAGCTAGGATAACCTAGCTGTGTAATTGATTTTTCGTTCGTGTTAAATTGTAAACTTTCGAAATGTCGAAGAGCAATGGTTAATACAAACCAAAGGGATTCAATATCATTAATGAACATTTCAATATCACACTTTGATTTTGCCATCCTTAATTTCTACTAAAAAAATAACCCTCATTTTGTAAAGAAGTCAGGATCCTTTACGAGATCTACAAGATGGAAGTAGCTTAATTTTACAAATCATAGGGCAAATTCTCCTATGCTTTAAATATTTTTGGGTGCATCATATGAGTCAGGGTGGAAATTTTATAGTAATTTTGTTTCGCTATAAACTATTTTAAGACTATCCGCAACTTTTAAAGGATCTTTTCTCTTATTATGGCGCAATTTCGTCTCCTCAGTCAGATGACTGAACGGCCGAATGAGAAGGCTGAACTGCCTTTCTCATGCACGGAAATCTAGGGATGGCATTATATCGATTTTATATTTATATTTGTTTGTTTGTTGTTGTTGTTGTTTTTTTTGGGGGGGGGGGGCGAATAAGAGGAAAGTAAAAAAATAAAACCTAAGAAAAGTAAAAAAAAAAGTAAAAATTAAACATTATTTAATGGATAAAACTTTACAATGTCTGTAAATCTGAGCAACTAAGTCTTTTACTTTATTTCGTTGCCCCCATAAAAACTCGTACATATATGTAGAAGTCAATCAGAGAACGATCGCTTCCACATTCTTTTTATTCCCCGTTTTCGCCTAGACCCAAAGCCACTATTTGGTTTGTGGAGGCACACGTTTCTGGATCTTTAAAGTTCTACGAGTGGTTAATAGTCAAATTGAATCCCTGGCAAATATTCAGTTCCGGTGTATGCACGCCACATATCAGATATAATAGTCGTGCCAGGCAATAGACATTTTTCAATTATACGAATAGATAATAATGTTTCTGCCGATCTATCAGGAACTGCATATATGAAACACTCGCGCGTTTCCCTGCAAATCCATCCGAAAACCCACTGCACTGGTAAAACCCTCCAGACATTGTTCATTCTCTAGCAAGTTGGTACGTTGTCATTTTTTTCAACGGTGAAAACAATGTTTATGCTTCTAAAGCAAAACACAATGGGCCGTTCAGCCAGAAAACAGATCCCTTTTGATTTTCTATTCATAATTTCTCCGAACAATAAAACCAGACTTTCTTCCTGATTGAAGAGCGAAAAGTATCAATACCCTTCTATGCATGCATTCACGATTCCTCAAATCATGGTATGGCATTTGCTCTTTCTGATGAATATAAATGAGCCAAACGGAATCAAGTGGTAACGGACGGAGAAATAATGACTACGGAATTAGAATCACGAGAGGGTACTATGGTTGATGGATATGAAATGTGTGCTATTTTATGGAATGAAAATCGCTCCATAGTGAAACTGAGTTTAAATAAGAGCCAATAAGTTTGCCAAATGTGGCTGGACATACGAGTTATAGAGTTTAAGGATAACCTCCTTACTCTTATAGCTAACATTCCTCTTAATGTATCCCAGCACCCTATTTGCTCTATATTTTGTTTCAATACACTGCTTCGAAAACGCCAGTGACCTATCTACTACTACGTCTAAGTCCTTCTCATCCTCAACCTAATTCAGCCAATGCTCATCCATTTCATAGCTTAATTCCCTATTATTCTTTCCCATGTTAATAGCCTTGCATTTTTTAAGGTTAAAAATCATTTGTCACTTCTGAGCCCATGCTAATAACTTATTTAAGTCACTCTGCCCTTTAAAGCCACCCTCAACTTCTTTGTCTACAGCTGCCAATTTATTGTCATCAGCAAAGATTGATACTTTGCTATGTACAGCCTCTCCAAGATTATTTATATAAACTATGAATAATAAAGGGCCTAGAACTGATCCTCGAGTTACGCCACTGATAAAATCACTCTATGAAGTGCTCACATTGCAAGATTGAATAAGACAATCAAAGAGACCTAAAAAGTGAGCACTTCGGAGTCCTATGAAAAATTATAATAGCTTCACAGTAAACCAGAATAACATTCCATGTAAAGGGAATACAAATGATAGGTGTTGTAAATGGAGCACTGTTCACAAATTGTAAATACTTCTCATTCGAATTATAATCACTATTAAACAGCTTAATTATATTTATCCCAATTATTCTCATTCTCTTAATCACTTGCTTATTTTTACCACTAACTAAATATTTTTTTTATTTCCATTACCGGTATATAAAGAAACTTTAAATTAATTTATAAAAAGAAACGAAAGAGTGGAATATAGTAAATTTCCGTTAATATATAGAAAGTTCATGTCAAAGTCTATAGATAGTGCTTTCCATCTTATCTTTTCAATATATTTAATATACATTGGGTTTAATTGATCAAAACAAAGGCCATTTATAGTTTAGATCGACTAAGTAAGAGAAATGGTGACAGTTGGCAACCATGAGAGATAGACTTAAGAAAACAACAAATGTAATGGTTTTGTTTTGTTTCTATAAATGTAGATATTAGTTATTAGAATAAAAATAATTTTATTTTAAAATAATGTTAATGTAAGTAGAAAGAATATATTTAATATTATGGGAACTAATTAAATGTATAAAAATTAATTCGAGTGAAAAGTCAAAATACCGCATGTCCATGGGTCGTATATGTAAAACGAAAGCTAGACTGCGTTAAAGATGAATTCTTTTATCAAGAAACGACCATCTGAAGACGATTCCAAGTTCCCGCCGAATAAGAATATTGAATTCAGCTTCAAGATTTCTTTTACCTTTTAAGTAAATCTCCGATCACCAATTTACCCAGCCTACCAAGCAAGAAGAAAGCTTTCCATTTTTGAAGTCCTAGCCATAGGTGGGCGCGATAACGAAAAATGTATCACGATAACCGATAAATTTATAACGATAACCTTATCGGCGATAACCGATAAATCGATAACGATAACCTTATCGGCAATAATCGATAACTGCCGATAAATTTATCGACCGATAAGGTGATAACCGATAAATCCAAAATTATAATACAATATTAATTATTGACTTTATATAGAACGGAAGAAGCAGGGGAACATAGGGGAAAAAAACTCATCAAAGAACGCGTAAAACCGGTAGCGCGCAGGAGCAACACGTCGTGACCTCTCTCCCGACAGCTGGTTCCCAGCTCGGACCTACCTATTTCTGCCTCCAAGGCACGCGCGGCCCGCCCCTGTGCTAAACTGGAACCCCAAACTGAAATTATCGATTATCGCTAGTTTGGACCTGAAAGTATCGGCGATACCGATGGATCGATAAGGCAAAAAAATATCGGATAAATGATAACCCGATATCGTTATCGCGATAACGCCCACCTATGGACTCATAGCCTTGTGAATAGGGGGTAATTTCTTTCTGACTACCACCTATAACTCCACTGTAATCTCACCCATTCAGGACAACTCTCTGTTTCCTGTCTTTCAGTCTCTTATGTGGAAGATTATTGAAAGCTTTGCTAAAATCTAAGTAAATTACATTAACATTTTCTCCCTTATCTAATTGTTTAGTTACATAATCCAGTGTAAATGGTAAATGTTTATCTATTTTTTTCCTAACAGCGTTAATAATAGCTTATTTTAATTCCTCAATCGCATTTGTAGCTTCTTCAGAAAGTGGAAACTGGCCATTAATTAGGGGATGAATTAGTTGAAAAAATCTTTTAACCCACCGCGAGTTGTATGCAAGCAATCCGACTAATCGAGATAATGATTCTTCGCTGGTTGGTACGGGCATAACTTTGAGAGCAACAAGGCGTGAAGGATCTGGGTGAAGTTCATTCTGGCAAACCTAATAACCTAGAATACATATAGTATTAGTTGAAAAGGTGCATTTGTTTGTATTTAAGGTAATTTTATGTTTCTCAGCAGCTTCGAGAAAATTAGTTCGGTTTTTATCGTGTTCCGCCTGTGTGTGGCCGCAAATAGTAACATCATCTCGATAAGCATACGTGTCCTCAAGATTATTTTTACGAATGAAATCGTCCATAATTCTCTGGAAGAGGCAACACCGTTCATTAGACCAAAACTTAAGCGTTTAAATTGAAATAACCACCCTCAAAAGCTGTGTACATTTTATCCTCAGGGTGAAGAGGAACACAATGATAAGCCCTACTTATGTCTTATAGTTCGATATCTTATTAACCAATTCTTCAACATTGGGTAATGGCTACGCATCCAAGTAAGTAAAATTGTTAATCGTCTGAGAATAGTCAATTACCCACCTTTTCTTTGATTGATTCGACACAAAATGAACTTGAGCTCGTCAGGAAGCGGTGCTCGGTTCGATGATGTCTTCCTTGACCATGCATGCTACTTCAGAATTCTTAAATTTAGAGTCAGGCGTTTTAAATTTGCGTGACCTCGTAATAACTGCTCTGCAATCAGATGATAAGTTGGTGAAAATTTTTGGAAAATTCATAATCATAGAAGCCAGAAAGCACCTTTCGAGGTCAGGTTGAGGACCTCCAAAGTTTAGCTTAAAGGAGGAATGTTTACTTAGGAAAGGGATTCCTAAAATAATATGAGCGCAACATTTAGGTTAAACGAGCAAACGTACAATACGGTACTCACGGCTTCCTACTTTTATACTAACTTCGCAACATTCCTTGATAGGAGATGTTAAATTTGTAGATGTCATAGATATTATAGTATATTGTTATTAAATGGATTTATTTTCGGTTAATAAATCAGCCTAAATAGCGTTTCGAAAACCATGACCATAAATTTGTTTGATGAAAGTTCGTTTGCTAGTTTTTAGTCCTAAGACGAAAGCGGAATAAATTTTGAAATAATAAACTAGGTTTTAAGAAAAAAATTAAACAAATATAAATATATTCAACAATAATAATAAAGGATCAAGAAAATTGTTTAACTATTATAGAATCAATAACAAGTCTAACAGTGATAAAATAGGGCCTATTAGATATGAAGGGTGTTATAATTTGTTGGATTTACCTGTTTTTCTTTCTTTATTAGGTATTACTTTGTTTAAAGTAAATTTAGCGAAGTTCAAATATTACGTGAAAATATGATATAGAATTATTGCTGACGACGATGTATGAAAGTGAAGATCTTTCAGTTCTTCTACTAACTGGACTCCTAGGCAGGTGAAGCCAAAATTATGCCACTTATACATTGCCATTAATAATTATTGTTTGTGAAATGTGCATGTGTCTATATTTGTGTGTGTGTTTATGCGAGAATGTGTTCATTATATGTAATATTTTCTTGTATTCTTATGTTTTCTGTTTATTTCAGTGAAATAAAGCTGGTTTTATACGTATAGGGGAAATGACCACCGGTTACCAGCTTGTTGGGAGAGAAGTATGGATCGCCAGTTAAGGTTGAGGCAGGAATTGCACGTTAACATTACCTTTATATGGTGATGTAGGGACGATCACAAATTACCACTTTATGGTAGGAGGAGAAAGGGAATTCAACAATACAGGGTTGGAATTTATACTAATGAATTGGCATTGGGGGAAATGATTGTTGAGGGTAGAGAGAAGGAGTTTGTTAAACTCGGATGTCAAATGATCTAGTTAGGCTAGTCTAATGAAAACCTTCTTAGAAACAGTAGTAAGAAAGGGTCGAGGATACTATATTTTGAAGAGAAATTTGGATACTAACTGGTCGAAGATGAAATTGGGGTAATAATTAAATTTGAAGAAATCCCTTAAATAACCTAGTTCTTCATGAAAAAATAACCAGTTAGAGCATATATGGTTGGCTCTAAAAATTAGGCTTTTAATGCTGAGCTACTAAACATTTATTTCCCTCAATGCTAATGCATTTGTATAAATTCCAACGCTGTATTCCTTTTTTCTCCATAAGGAGCCAATCCCTTTGGTCTTACGATCCTGTATAGCATACAATTATACATGTATAACCTGCCACAGTCGTTATGTAGGCCAAACTGGCCTACAACTCAAATGCAGGATCGTAAAGCACTTAGGTTTGTCTCATAGGATTGGTATTCTCATTTCTAAACCTGAAGCCTCTTCCATTAGGCAACACTCTGAGTATCACCATCATCCACTTAATTCTGATTCATTTACCATATTATCTTCAGCCTTAACTTCTCTCGATTTGAAAATCTTAGAGTCACTATACATCAATAAAATAAACCCAAACCTAAATAATTACTCCTCCTCAATTAAACTATGCACTAAATAACCAACCAACACTTACATAGCCAACCGATCAACCGAACAAATCTCGTTAGTAGTTTTATATCTTTAGTTAGTTGATTTCACAACTCCTACGATAAAGGTTAGTCCCTCTGTTTAATCATTCATATTTGTTTTCGTTTTTTTTATGTTTATAATTTAATATAATAGGTTATTTTATTGTTTATTCCAGTTCCCTATAATTTTTGATATTCAAGTCAGTTTATGTTATAACTTCACTTCTTTCTATTATTTTTCAAAATTACACTGGATAGTATCAATTAATTCTATGTATTGTTATTTATGTTTTTACTTTAATCGCAATAATTGTCAATTTTATTATTTTAACCTGTCTTCATCCGCTTTTTTAACCATTATATAATGCATGTTTCTAACTGTTTAACTGTTATCGTTAATATCCCTTTCCCTTCTCATTAGTCGATACAGTCGCTGAAGATGGTCCTAGTGAAGGTCCTAAACGTCCGGCCAATATATGATTAGTGTAATCATTTGGGTCTTCATATTTCTACTACATATCAGATTCCCAAGGAACAAATCAATTACAAGTATTATATATATATATATATATATATATATATATATATATATATATATATATATATATATATATATATATATATATATATATATATATATATATACGCAGGGACATTTGATACAATTTTCCCTATTCGTGTGAGGCACTTTGCTAGTGCAATTTTAATGCCACCGCCAAGCTCTCCACAAGACAGCCTTCGGAGAATTCTTTCCTTTTGTTTTTTTCAATTTATTTCACTAAGAAGAATGGAACATGGTCTGCGTCCAAATCGTTTGGATGTTCTTCCCACTGCACCAGAAGCTGCACGTGTATTCAAACCCTGGTTGTTTGTCTTCTCGAGGTACAAAGGATCAATTGAAGGTACAAGCGATTCGTATTTACGAGTCCTCGCTAATTCAGTTTTTCCTGAAAATTTCCAGATAATTTCCGAATGTACTACTTTCGACGATGCTTTTGCTGCTCTCAAAAGCGCTTATATTCAACCTTTGAATGAGGTCGTGGTGCTACACAAGCTCGCGACTCGTAAACAATTACATGGTAAAACGATTCAGGAATATGTACATGTTCTTCAGACACTCAGTTTGGATTGAAATTTCAAGGCTGTGAATGTCGAAACGTATAAAAATGAGTATATTCGAGATGCTTTTATTACTGGGCTTTCATCATCAAAAATCCGAACGAGACTTCTAAAAAGCAAAACTCTTACATTATCTTCGGCTGTTGATTAAGCGAAAGCGTTAGAGATTACCACAAGGGATTCGGAGGTCTATGCATCATTCCCTTCTGGCCATGTAGCTTTAGTAGAATCGCATGAGCTGGATGCTGAAGTCGACTGTTCTAATCCTGATCCTGAGGGTTCGAATTGTGCTGCAGCTCCTTCGCTTCGAGAACAATAAAAAAATGTTATTATTGCGGAAATTCCTCGCACCAGAACCGTTCTCGGTTTCCTGTAAGAGATGATATTGGCTTCAATTGCAAGAAGAGAGGACATTTTTCGAAGTTATGCAAGTCATCTAAAAATTAAGTCCCAGCATTAACCTCGATCCCGTTCTTGCTAGTGTGCCATCAATTTTGAATAAGTCATTTCTTATTCATTATTTCTTATTCATTTCTTATTTCCAAATTTCTCTTCAAAATATAGTATCCTCGACCCTTTCTTACTACTGTTTCTAAGAAGGTTTTCCTTAGACTAGCCTATCTAGATCATTTGACATCCGAGTTTAACAAACTCCTTCTCTCTACCCTCAACAATCATTTCCCCCAATGCCAATTCATTAGTATAAATTCCAACCCTGTATTGTTGAATTCCCTTTCTCCTCCTACCATAAAGTGGTAATTTGTGATCGTCCCTACATCACCATATAAAGGTAATGTTAACGTGCAATTCTTGCCTCAACCTTAACTGGCGATTCATACTTCTCTCCCAACAAGCTGGTAACCGGTGGTCATTTCCCCTATACGTATAAAACCAGCTTTATTTCACTGAAATAAACAGAAAACATACGAATACAAGAAAATAATACATATAATGAACACATTCTCGCATAAACACACACACAAATATAGGCACATGTACATTTCACAAACAAATAATTATTAATGGCAATGTATAAGTAGCATAATTTTGGCTTCACAAGCCTAGGAGTCCAGTTAGTAGAAGAACTGAAAGATCTTCACTTTCATACATTGTCGTCAGCAATAATTCTATATCATATTTTCACGTAATATTTGAACTTCGCTAAATTTACTTTAAACAAAGTAATACCTAATAAAAGAAAGAAAAACAGGTAAATCCAGCAAATTATAACACCCTTCATATCTAATAGGCCCTATTTTATCACTGTTAGACTTGTTATTGATTCTATAATAGCTAAAGAATTTTCTTGAACCTTTACTATTATTTTGAGCTAAATTAATTTCTGCTGACCTTTTCCTCCTCCTAATAATCTTATTTAGCTCATTTCTGTTTTACATATAATCATTTAAATGTCAAAAGTAATTTTTCTCTGTAATCTCTGGTATGCCCTTTTCTTCTCAGAAATTTTTCTAGCTATCTCCTGCCACCCCAATGGCTTCCTACATTTCTTCATAATAGCCTTCATTGGAATGCACTGCTCCTGGACTATGTTTAATATAGTGTTAAAATTGTCACACATCTCATAAGTATTCTTTCCACTGAGTTCTATATTCCACCTAATTTGATGTAGCAAGTTGCGTAATTTATCGTAATCGCCCGTATACAATTTAGAGTTTTTGCGGAGTTTGTTGATGTTCTACCTTTCACTATTCCCAAGTTAAAACAAACCATCCGATCATCAACATTTCCCACCGCTTCCCCGACAGTCAATTCCTGAACCAAGTGATCATCATTGTAAAGAACCAGATCTAGATGTTGGCACATCTTGTTGGCTTATTAACAAATTGAGTCAACAAATTATTATCAAAGCATTCTATAAATTACAACTTGCTAAATCCCTTCCTATCATATTTTTCACAGTTCAAAGAATTTAAATTAAAGTCACCAAGAATAACTGTATACACTTCACATCCTTTACTTATTTCCCCGATCATCTTTCCTTTCCTTGCCCCTTCCTGTGGTGATCGTAAACAACTGCTGGTGACAGGATATTTATTTTAAACAACTAAACTTCCACATATCATCAAACTGAAATAAGGAGAAATAATACTGTTACATATTATAATATGATAACTTCCATCATAAACAGAAATTACATTCTCGCACAAAACATAAGATCATAACTTGAAACATAACACAACAACTTTCCTCACTCCCTGATCATCTTTCCTTTCCATGCCCCTCCCTGTGCTCATATATTCTCCCGACCATTATCAGTAACTAGTTTCCCGCGTGCAAAGGCTTAACGAAACTATCTAATTCCTGCCACAACACGTCAACCTCAGCCCAGTTTAGATGGAGTCCATCCAATGCGTACAATGCCTTATTCCCCCAAAGCCATTCCATACATCTACAGACACTAATCCCGACTTCTCATACAGGCCTTTCGCATATTCATTCAGTCCAATTGCACGAGACAACCATTCCATTGTAGCGTACGAGAAGTGGAGCGAGCGGCTTAGAAGCTTTGCTTTAATGAGTCTTTTTTTCGAGACTCAGGATGATCGAGTGGATTCGCCGCTGGCTAACAGTGGTCCAGTGACGCGAGAAGCTGTTCGCAACTCGCCTACGCTATTATTTTTGATTTCCTTCCCTTTCCTACTCTCCTCTATATACAATGGTGCCCAGACCCTGGAGGGAAAGCGTTAGCCCTTGTATAACATTTCCAAACGGGTTCTCTTAATTTCTTCATTCACGCTCCGCTTCTAGGAGAGGGTTATGTAGCCTACGAGAAGTGTAGACGAGCAGCTTAAAAGCTTTGCTTGAATGAGCTCTTTTTGAGACTCAGAATGGCCGAGTGGATTCGCTGCTGGCTAACAGTGGTCGTAACTCACATGAACGCACCTACTATATATTATTTACTCCCACATGCATAATCACAAATGCATCTCTCTCACATCCAGATACCAGACTATCATACCTCTCAGACTCATCATTTACACCAGCACCCGGCAAACAAACTTTCCACTCTCTTCCATTTGCTCGCACTTAACTTCCAATCTATATACCTAATCTGAGAGTCACCCCACACAAGCACCTCGGTCATCCTTCTAGTCCCCCCTAGGCCTAGCATTACACTCTCTATTTCTCATTCAAACTACCACTTATTCCACTTTCTGACACAACCATTCATTTTCACTTACAACAGTCACTTCTTACTTTCCAGTCCCAAATCTAGGCTTATCTTCTACCCTCCTGGTCCCAGTCACATTTTTCATGCGTATACTCTCATCCCTTCTCACTTCATTAACCAACTCACTTAATCTCTGCTATTCATCACGCAACCGAGTCACCTCCTCTACCAAAGCCACATTAACACGAGTCACAGTACCCAAGGGGCATTCAGATACATTTGCTCTTCTTTTACCCTCACAAAAATCACAAAATACATACATACTACTTGCATCAAAAGGCCTCCTCACTTCTTTGAGACGATTTCTTTCACTCTACATAACCTAGTTCAATTACCCATTCCCTCTATTTTTAGCTATATATTCTAGATACATCATACACCCAATAAAACAAGATTCGCGCGATCGCCGAGAGAAATCTTATCTATTTACTTTTACAAGTTCTCTCTAAAGCATATTTACTTATTTTTTTCCGTTTAATCATACATTTAATGGAGATTTTTTCAGTGAATTTAATTATTGACTGCCGAGGGGTGTCGGCCTAACTAGGTAAGATTACATCGATACAAAAGCGAAATTCTTTTAATTTACATACATAACATTATCACCCCCTACTTTATTTCCTAAAAAATTCTAACAACCGGTAGGTCTTTATTTAATTTTACAGTATTTTGGTTATAAATTAAGGTGCATATTAAATGTTAACAAGGTCTCTAGCCCTGATAACATTCATTCTATGATACGTAAAGAATGGGTAGAAAGTATTGCAGTAGCTCTTGAGAAGATATATATCAGAACACAAAAATTTAGAGAACCCTGATTGAAAAAGAGCGAATTCAGTGCCAATTTTCAAGAACTAAGTTAAAACGATCTAAATAATTTATTACAGTAAGCTTAATGGTAATTTAAGATGAAGATACGGTAAACCTGAAGATCGGTGGTCCACCCCAATTTATTATTTTTTTTTGTAAACTTAAGATTGGCAAGCTTCGCGAAAAATTCGATTTGGTAATTCTGAAGATCCATACCCCGTGAGCTTTCCCGCTCGCATTCCTATAATATTTATTCCACTTCCCAACATGTTTTCACCCAACTGTGTGATTAACTTGTTGTATTACTTGTTTCTGAGGGCGAGCGTAGCGAGCACGGAGGTATGGGGGGCTATGTCCCCCATATAGCAACCCACAGTACGGTTTGCAGGGTATGGATCTTCAGGTTTACTGTCGGTACTTTGTGTGTTTATATTTTATTCACCCGTGCCTGAATATTCATGCACGTTTGAGGGTAAATATATAGATTAGCTACTTGGCGAAAAAAGTGGATCTTGGGATGTTTGTATTTTGTTCACCCCTGCCTGAGTATTCATTCACATTTGAGTACTATTCAAAATATAGCTGACCCCATTTTCTTTTGTAAAAAAATGCTGAAACTAAACAAACAAAAAAAGGGCATACCAGAGATTACAAAGTGAGAGTAGTTTAGATAATCTAAACCATTATAGGTCAACCAGAAATGAACTAAATAAGATTATTAAGAAGACCAAAAGGACAGCAGAAATTAATTTAGCTAAAAATAATAATAAAGATCCTAAAAAATTCTTTAGATATTATAGAATTAATAATAAATCTAACAGTGATAAAATAGGGCCTATTAAATATAAAGGGGTTTTGAAAGAATCTGATGAGGAAATAGTAGAGGTCCTTAATAATCATTTTGCTTCAGTATTCACAGAAGAGAAACCAGTTAGATTAATTGGGCCGAGAAATGGCAAATGAAGTTTAACATAGACAAATGTAGTGTACTTAGTATAGGTAGAAATAATCCATTGAATAGTTATAAATTAAATGGGAGAATTTTAGGGAGGATCGATTGTGAGAGGGACTTGGGTATTTTGGTAAGTTCAGACCTTCGTCCTAGAAAGCAATGCCTAAATGCTAAGAATAAAGCTAATAGGATATTGGGATTCATTAGGAGGAGTGTAAACAATAAGAGATCTGAAGTCATTCTAAAACTGTATCTGGCGCTAGTTAGGCCTCATCTAGACTATGCAGTACAATTTTGGTCACCATATTATAGGAAGGATATTGATTTGCTTGAGTCTGTGCAGAGAAGGATGACAAAGATGATTGGTGGGCTAAGGAACTTACCTTATGGTGAAAGGCTCAGAAAACTAAATCTACATACATTGGAAAGGAGAAGAGTCAGAGGGGAATTGATTGAAGTCTTCAAATGGGTAAAAGGATATAATAAAGGGGATCTGGGTAAGGTTCTTAAGCTTGATAAGTATAGGTTTAGGAAGGAGATTGGGAGGAATTGGTTTACAAATCGTGTGGCAGATGAATGGAATAGGCTCACTAGACATGTGATACAAGCCTCCTCTCTGGGTAGTTTTAAGAATAGATTAGATAAATATATGGATGAAGCTGCTAGATGGGACTGACTTTTTTTTTATGTACATATGTATATATTTTTCTAAGGAGTGGGGAGATTATATTTTGCCGTTGCATGAATGGACATAATCCTCTGGATGCATTTTATGTATATTGTGGATTAGATCTGACGAACTCCTGTAAAGGGTGACAATGTTGATGACTTTTCTCTGGTAAGAAATCTTTTGTGTGTTGACTGGAACAGGAGCTGCCAAGTGTAGGCCATGAATGGTCTTTTGCTGTCTCCTTCTTTTCTTATGTTCTTATGATAATTCTAGGTTAAGGGAAGTAGTGATAAATTCTATTAATATAGAAAGAGAAGAAATTAAAGGGCTTATAATGCAATTAAATACTAGTAAGGCATCTGGCCCTGACAACATTCATTCTAGGATACTCAAGAAGGTGTAGAAAGTATTGCAGTAGCTCTTGAGAAGATATTTATTAGATCACTCGAGTCTGGAGAAATACCAAATGATTGGAAATTGGCAAATGTAGTGCCAATTTTTAAAAAGGGAAGCAAAGAGAACCCAAATAACTTTAGATTGGTAAGCTTAACTTCTATAGTCTGTAAAATTCTTGAGAAGGTGGTTAAGAAGGGAATTTCTGATCATTTAGAGAGTAGCAGGTTAATTAATGATAGGAAATTAATGGTAGGTTAATTAATGATAGGTTAAATAGGAAAGAGAGAGTTGTACTGAATGGAGTGAGGTCAGAGTGGAGGAATGTTAACATAACATAATTACACGGATGACAAAAGCCACAAGGGCCTATCAAAGGTCATCCGCCTCCGTCAAAACCCACCCACAAAAAGCACCATCACCAGGGGAAGACAAAATCAAAGTCCCCCACAATATAATATAACGGATGACAAAAGCCACAAGGGCTCATCATAGGTCATCCGAGTCAAGCGGCCTCTTTTTCAAGGCACCCAAACTCCCAGGAAAACTACATCCAGAGGATTGCATCCAGAAACAAGGGTATCACCAATCAAGGCTTGTCAAGAACTAAAGCATGCAGCTATAGATATATACAAACAATATTAATATATACAAAACTTAGGAACCATCACAACCTTCCCTTCCCATAAACTCATCCAACCTACTCTTAAATACATTTAGATTTGGACTACCTACTACCCTCTGCGGCAATTTGTTCCAGAAGTCTACCACTCTATTGGTGAAAAAATATTTTCTTAAATCCAACCTACACCCTTGCTTTTTAATTTTCAAGTGGTGACCTCTAGTCCGATTTCCATCATCTAACTCAAAAAACTTGCTAACATCCAATTTATCTATCCCGGAAAAATTTTTAAAGAGCTCAATCATATCCCCTCTCACACACCTCCTTTCGAACGAGAACATATTTAATACCCTCAGTCTATCTTCATATTCAAGGTGCCTCAGGGAAGGAATAATCTTTGTTGCCCTCCGTTGCACTGACTCAAGAAGGTTAATATCGTGTCTAAAATGTGGGGACCATGCCTGTATACAGGACTCTAGATGTGGCCTAACATAAGAGTTATAGAGTTTAAGAATAACCTCCTTACTTTTGTAACTGACATTTCTCTTAATAAAACCCAGCACTCTATTTGCCCTATTTCTTGCTTCAATACACTGCTTAGAAAACCTTAATGACTTATCTATTACTACTCCTAGATCTTTCTCATCCTCTACTGAGCTCAGCCAATGCCCATCCATTTCATAGTTAAATTCTCTATTATCTTTTCCCATGTTAATAACTTTGCACTTATCAAGGTTGAAAGTCATTTGCCACTTATGTGCCCAGGATAACAATTTATTTAAGTCCCCCTGCACTTTAAAATTATCATCAATATCTTTAACTACAGCTGCTAATTTGGTATCATCCGCAAAAATTGACACTTTATTATTAACTGCCTCCCCAAGATCGTTTATATAGATGACAAATAATAATGGACCGAGAACTGATCCCTGAGGAACCCCACTGATAACATCCCTCCACTCTGACTTTACACCATTTAGCACTACCCTTTGCTTCCTGTCTTTCAGCCACTCAGCTATCCAATTTGAAACACCCCCACATATCCCAATCATTTTTAATTTATGAACTATTCTCCTGTGTGGTACCTTATCAAATGCTTTACTAAAATCTAAGTAAATTATATCTACATTCTCTCCCTTATCTACTTGATCTGTTACAAACTCCAGAAAGTCTAGTAAGTTAGTCAAACATGATCTACCTGATCTAAACCCATGCTGAGCATCGCTGATTAACCCCTCCCTCTCTAGATGTTGGCAAATCCCTTTTTTAACTATTTTCTCAAGAATTTTACAGACTACAGGAGTTAGGCTAACCGGTCAAAAGTTATTTGGATCCTCTTTACTACCCTTCTTGAAAATGGGGACTACATTCGCTCTCTTCCAATCATCGGGTATTTCTCCATATTCCAATGACCTAGTATATAACTTGTCCAGAGCTATTGAGATACTTTCTACCCCTTCTTTAAGTATCCTAGAATGAATATTATCAGGGCCGGAGGCCTTGGTAGTATCTAAATCAGCTATTAGTCCTTTTATCACTAGACATTGATAGAAGCCTCCTCTCTGGGTAGTTTTAAGAATAGATTAGATAAATATATGAATGAAGCTGCTAGATGGGACTGACTTTTTTATGTACATATGTATATATTTTTCTAAGGAGTGGGGAGATTATTTTGCGGTTGCATGAATGGACATAATCCTCTGGATGCATTTTATGTATATTGTAGATTAGATCTGACGAACTCCTGTAAGGGTGACAATGTTGATGACTTTTCTCTGGTAAGAAATCTTTTGTGTGTTGACTGGAACAGGAGCTGCCAAGTGTAAGCCATGAATGGTCTTTTGCAGTCTCCTTCTTTTCTTATGTTCTTATGTTATCATCCTCCGATCCACACAAATGTTAGTAAACACCTCTTTTCCTGACCTATGAGTACTATACATAGGACTATTTAGTTTCTCTTTTGTAAATACTGATGCAAAATGACCATTTAGTACCTCAACTATTTCCTCATCAGTTTCTCTCACAAACCCTTCATATTTGATAGGTCCTATTTTAACTTTGCCAGACTTGTTATTAATTTTATAGTAACTAAAGAACTTTCTAGGATCGTGGTTGCCATCCTGAGCTAATTTAATTTCTGACACCCTTTTGTTCTTCTTTATAATCTTATTTAACTCATTCCTAGCCATTCTATGATCACTTAAATTTTGAATATTATTTTCTACCTGTAATTTTTTATATGCCCTTTTCTTCTCTGAAATTTTTCTAGCTATCTCCTGATTCCACCATAATGGTTTCCTACTTTTGTTCCTAATGGCCTTCATTGGGATACAGTTTTAGGCCCTTTATTATTTATAATCTATGTAAATGATCTTGGGCAAGGTGTAAATAGCAAAGTGTCAATTTTTGCTGATGACACTAAATTGGCAGCTGTAGTCAAAGAGGTTGAGGGTAGCTTTAAAGTGCAGGGTGACTTAGATCTGTTGTTAGCTTGGGCTCAGAAGTGGCAGATGACTTTTAACCTTAATAAATGCAAAGTTATTAACATGGGGAGAGATAATAGGGAATTTAGCTATGAGATAGATGGATCTTGGCTTAATTCAGTTGAACATGAGAAGGACTTAGGAGTGGTAGTAGATAGGTCACTGAAATTTTCAAAGCAGTGTATTGAGGCAAAAAATAGAGCAAATAGGGTGCTAGGTTACATTAAAAGAAATGTTGGCTACAAGAGTAAGGAGGTCATCCTTACACTATACAACTCTTATGTCAGGCCACATTTAGAGTACTGTATACAGGCATGGTCACCACATTTTAGACATGATATAAGCTTATTAGAGTCAGTACAGAGGAGGGCAACAAAAATAATACCATCCCTGAAGCACCTTGAATATGAAGATAGACTGAGGGTATTAAATATGTTTTCATTTGAAAGAAGGTGTGTGAGGGGAGATATGATTGAGCTTTTTAAAATCTTTTCTGGGATGGATAAATTGAATTTCAGCAAGTTATTTGAGTTATAAGGTAGTAATAGAACTAGAGGCCACCACTTAAAGATTAAAAAACAGAGGTGCAGACTGGATGTTAGAAAATATTTTTTCACTAACAGAGTGGTGGATGATTGGAATAGTTTGCCACCTGAGACTGTAGACAGCCCAAACTTGAATGTTTTCAAGTGCAGATTGGATGATTATATGGGGATGGAGGGTTAATTTCTTACTTTTTGGAGTGTGGATATGTTTCTTGACTCATTCCTGTGGATGCAGTTTCTTTTTATTGTATATTTTGGGGACTTTGATTTTGTTTTTGACAGACTCCTATGGAGGCTTTAAATTATATATTGTAGATGCATGGTTGGACATTCCTATGGATTGTTAAATTGTATATTGTAGATGCATGATCTGACAAAATCCTATGTATGCATTGTGTGTGTGCGATATGATGGATACGCATGACCTTTGATAGGCCCTTGTGGCTTTTGTCATCCGTGACATTATGTTATGTTATGATGCTCAGCATGGTTTTAGAAAAGGTACATTGTGTTTAACTAATTTACTGGATTTTATGGATTATGTAACTAAAGAATTAGATAGGGGTGAAAAAGTTGATGTGATCTACTTAGATTTCAGCAAAGCTTTTGATAAGGTTCCACTTAGAAGACTAGTTCATAAATTAAAGCTGCATGTGATATGTGGGAAGGTTTTAAATTGGATAACTGAATGGCTGAAAAATAGGAAACAGAGTTGTACTGAATGGAGTGAGGTCAGAGTGGAGGAGTGTTATTAGTGGCCTACCTCAGGGATCAGTTTTAGGCCCTTTATTATTTATAATCTATGTAAATGATCTTGGGCAAGGTGTAAATTGCAAAGTGTCAATTTTTGCTGATGACACTGAATTGGCAGCTGTAGTCAAAGAGGTTGAGGGTAGCTTTAAAGTGCAGTGTGACTTAGATCTGTTGTTAGCTTGAGCTCAGAAGTGGCAGATGACTTTTAACTTTAATAAATGCAAAGTTATTAACATGGGGAGAGATAATAGGGAATTTAGCTATGAGATGGATGGGTATTGGCTTAATTCAGTTGATCATGAGAAGGACTTAAGAGTAGTTTTAGATAGGTCAATGAAACTTTCAAAGCAGTGTATTGAGGCAAACAATAGAGCAAATAGGTTGCTAGGTTACATTAAAAGAAATGTTGGCTACAAGAGTAAGGAGGTCATCCTTACACTATACAACTCTTATGTCAGGCCACATTTAGAGTACTGTATACAGGCATGGTCACCACATTTTAGACATGATATAAGCTTATTAGAGTCAGTACAGAGGAGGGCAACAAAAATAATACCATCCCTGAAGCACCTTGAATATGAAGATAGACTGAGGGTATTAAATATGTTTTCATTTGAAAGAAGGTGTGTGAGGGGAGATATGATTGAGCTTTTTAAAATCTTTTCTGGGATGGATAAATTGAATTTCAGCAAGTTATTTGAGTTATAAGGTAGTAATAGAACTAGAGGCCACCACTTAAAGATTAAAAAACAGAGGTGCAGACTGGATGTTAGAAAATATTTTTTCACTAACAGAGTGGTGGATGATTGGAATAGTTTGCCACCTGAGACTGTAGACAGCCCAAACTTGAATGTTTTCAAGTGCAGATTGGATGATTATATGGGGATGGAGGGTTAATTTCTTACTTTTTGGTATGTGGATACGTTTCTTGACTCATTCCTGTGGATGCAGTTTCTTTTTATTGTATATTTTGGGGACTTTGATTTTGTTTTTGACAGACTCCTATGGAGGCTTTAATTATATATTGTAGATGCATGGTTGGACATTCCTATGGATTGTTAAATTGTATATGTAACATAACATAACATAATTACACGGATGACAAAAGCCACAAGGGCCTATCAAAGGTCATCCGCCTCCGTCAAAACCCACCCACAAAAAGCACCATCACCAGGGGAAGACAAAATCAAAGTCCCCCACAATATAATATAACAGATGACAAAAGCCACAAGGGCTCCTCATAGGTCATCCAAGTCAAACAGCCTCTTTTTTAAGGCACCCAAACTCCCAGGAAAATTACATCCAGAGGATTGCACCCAGAAACAAGGGTATCACCAATCAAGGCTTGTCAAGAACTAAATCATGCAGCTATAGATATATAAAACAATATTAATATATACAAAACTTAGGAACCATCACAACCTTCCCTTCCCATAAACTCATCCAACCTACTCTTAAATACATTTAGATTTGGACTACCTACTACCCTCTGCGGCAATTTGTTCCAGAAGTCTACCACTCTATTGGTGAAAATATATTTTCTTAAATCCAATCTACACCCTTGCTTTTTAATTTTCAAGTGGTGACCTCTAGTCCGATTTCCATCATCTAACTCAAAAAACTTGCTAACATCCAATTTATCTATCCCGGAAAATTTTTTAAAGAGCTCAATCATATCCCCTCTCACACACCTTTCGAATGAGAAGATATTTAATACCCTCAGTCTATCTATATATTCAAGGTGCCTCAGGGAAGGAATAATCTTTGTTGCCCTCCGTTGCACTGACTTGATAAGGTTAATATCGTGTCTAAATTGTGGGGACCATGCCTGTACACAGTACTCAAGATGTGGCCTAACATAAGAGTTATAGAGTTTAAGAATAACCTCCTTACTTTTGTAACTGACATTTCTCTTAATAAAACCCAGCAATCTATTTGCCTTATTTCTTGCTTCAATACACTGCTTAGAAAACCTTAAGAACATAACATAAGAAAAGAAGAAGACTGCAAAAGACCATTCATGGCCTACACTTGGCAGCTCCTGTTCCAGTCAACACACAAAAGATTTCTTACCAGAGAAAAGTCATCAACATTGTCACCCTTTACAGGAGTTCGTCAGATCTAATCACAATATACATAAAATGCATCCAGAGGATTATGTCCATTCATGCAACCGCAAAATATAATCTCCCCACTCCTTAGAAAAATATATGCATATGTACATAAAAAAAAGTCAGTCCCATCTAGCAGCTTCATTCCATATATTTATCTAATCTATTCTTAAAACTACCATGTCTAGTGAGCCTATTCCATTCATCTACCACACGATTTGTAAACCAATTCCTCCCAATCTCCTTCCTAAACCTATACTTATCAAGCTTAAACCCATTGCTACGTGTCCTGTCATGTTCACTAAGTATAAGAACCTTACCCAGATCCCCTTTATTATATCCTTTTACCCATTTGAAGTTTTCAATCAATTTCCCTCTGACTCTTCTCCTTTCCAATGTATGTAGATTTAGTTTTCTGAGCCTTTCACCATAAGGTAAGTTCCTTAGCCCACAAATCATCTTTGTCATCCTTCTCTACACAGACTCAAGCAAATCAATATCCTTCCTATAATATGGTGACCAAAATTGTACTGCATAGTCTAGATGAGGCCTAACTAGCGCCAGATACAGTTTTAGAATGACTTCAGCACTCTTATTGTTTACACTCCCTAATGAATCCCAATATCCTATTAGCTTTATTCTTAGCATTTAGGCATTGCTTTCTAGGACGAAGGTCTGAACTTACCAAAATACCCAAGTCCCTCTCACAATTGGTCCTCCCTAAAATTCTCCCATTTAATTTATAACTATTCAATGGATTATTTCTACCTATACTAAGTACACTACATTTGTCTATGTTAAACTTCATTTGCCATTTCTCGGTCCAATTGGACAGAATGGTCAATTCCTCTTGCATTACAACAGCATCAGAATCAGCCCTAATGGCCCTACCTAGCTTAGTATTATCAGCAAATTTACTCAGGTCACTACTTATACCTATGTCAAAATCATTAATATAAATTAAGAATAGCAAGGGACCCAAAACAGATCCTTGCGGAACTCCACTGCTAACACACACCCCACTCAGATTTAACTCCATCTATATTAACTCTTTGCTGTCTGTCACCAAGCCATGACTGAATCCACCTAAATATACTGCCATCGATCCCGTGTGCTTTAACTTTGCTCAGAAGCCGTAAGTGTGGCACTCAATCAAAAGCCTTACTAAAGTCCAAGTATAAAATATCATAGTTTTCATCATTATCTGCTGCTTCATACACCTTACTATAAAAAGACAGCAAATTAGTCAGACCGGATTTACCCTTACTAAAGCCATGCTGTGATTCTTTTATGAACTTATGCTTATCCAAGTGATCTCTAATATTCCTTGCTATAATAGATTCCATCATTTTCCCTACCACTGATGTCAAACTTATTGGTCTGTAATTAGACATATTTGTTTTATCCCCTTTCTTAAATATAGGTATCACATTGGCTTTCTTCCATGCCACTGGCACAATGCCACTCTCCAATGATTTTCTAAAGATGCATGCTAGGGGCTCACTTAACACATCCTTACATTCTTTCAAAATTCTAGGAAAGACCTCATCAGGACCGGGTGCTTTACTACTTTTGATTTTATCAATTTCCTTTGTCACCATCTCCTTTGTGATCAAGATATCCTTTAATTTCTCTTCATCATTACCCCGAAAGATCATTGACACCTCGGGTATATTTTGAGTATCCCCCTGTGTAAATACTGAGAGAAAAAAGTCATTTAGCATTCCAGCCATTGAGTCCCTATCACTCACTAATTCTCCATTGGAATCTATAAGTGGGCCTATTTTATCTCTAACCTTAGTTTTGTATAATTGATAAAAACTTTTAGGATCTTCCTTTGCCCTATTTGCCACTTTAATTTCATAATTTCTCCTTGCTACTCTAATTAACTTTTTAACATCTCTTGCTAGTTCACTATATCTCTGCCTTAAGTGATCCTCTCCATTTTTTATTTTCCTATAAATGCCCTTTTTAATGCCAATATAATGCTTAATTTTATCTGTTATCCATTTTGGGTCATTATTTTTAGTCCTAATCTCCTTATATGGAATGTTAATCATCTGACTTGTAATTAATTGCTCAATTATTCTTTCATACTCCTCTTCAATTGTAATCTCTTCCTCCTGGTGATTATTGTCTCCATTAACTGATATTTTTGAATCTATTCCTGATTTGATTTCATTGCCTGGTTTCTGTACAACTGCCTCCAGGTAAGTCCTTAGCCCATTTTAATTTGCTCTTCTAAAGTCAGGAATTTTAACATTGTTCATGCTACTATCAATACCACTCCATTTCATCTTGAATCTAATTTCACAATGGTCACTATAACCCAAATTTCCTCCAATCTCAGTATCCTTAATAACTTCTTCCCTATTTGTCAGAACTAAATCCAGTATATTATTACCTCTAGTGGGTTCGTTAATAATCTGCCTCAGAAAATTATCTTGGACAACATTAAAAAATTCCTCAGCCTCCTGATCACCCACAAGAGCTTCCCAGTCTATATTTCTGTAATTAAAATCGCCCATTATACACACATGCTTACTTCTACATGCCCGTTCTATCTCCTGCCACAGAAGATTTGAAGCTTCCTTACTAAGATTTGATGGTCTGTATAATAATCCTATGACAAGCTTCTTTTTACCTTCCTTTACATTTAGCCATAATGACTGTGTTATCATCTAATTTAATTGTACTGTTTACACAACACTGGAGATTATCTTTAATATAAATAATAACCCCTCCTCCTCTCTTCCTATTCCTATCTGTATGGAACATGTTAAAGCCCTCAATCTCAGGTTTAAAGTGATTACCTGCCAAATCAAGCCATGACTCTGTTATCGCAATTATATCAAAATTCTCTTCACTCGCTAACGCTCTTAAGAGATCTATCTTATTCCTTATACTTCGACCATTTGTGTAGTATATTTTTAAGTTTTATTATTCCTATCTTCATTGCATCATGCTTTTTTATTCCTAGTTATCTGCTCATTCACTTGTGCATTAGTCCCCCTATAACGCATCAGTATGCCCTCCCCCCTAGCTATTCCTCTATCTCTGCATCCCTTCCATTTCCTACACCTGCCCTCTATTCCTGTTATTTCCTTACCTCTAACAGCTTCTAGTTTCCCACCCGTAAGGACCTAATCACACTATCCAGCTCCCCCCATAGAACCTCAACACCTGCCCGACTAAGATGGAGCCCATCCATTACTACTCCTAGATCTTTCTCATCCTCTACTGAGCTCAACCAATGCCCATCCATTTCATAGTTAAATTCTCTATTATCTTTTCCCATGTTAATAACTTTGCACTTATCAAGGTTGAAAGTCATTTGTCACTTATGTGCCCAGGATAATAATTTATTTAAATCCCCCTGCACTTTAAAATTATCATCAATATCTTTAACTACAGCTGCTAATTTGGAATCATGCGCAAAAATTGACACTTTTTTATTAACTGCCTCCCCAAGATCGTTTATATAGATGACAAATAATAATGGACCGAGAACTGATCCCTGAGGAACCCCACTGATAACATCCCTCCACTCTGACTTTACACCATTTAGCACTACCCTTTGCTTCCTGTCTTTCAGCCACGCAGCTATCCAATTTGAACACCCCCACATATTCCAATCATTTTTAATTTATGAACTAGTCTCCTTTGTGGTACCATATCAAACAAATGCTTTACTAAAATCCAAGTAAATTACATCTACATTCTCTCCCTTATCTACTTGATTTGTTACGAACTCCAGAAAGTCTAGTAAATTAGTCAAACATGATTTACCTGATCTAAACCCATGCTGAGCATCGCTGATTAACCCCTCCCTCTCTAGATGTTGGCAAATCCCTTTTTTAACTATTTTCTCAAGAATTTTACAGACTACAGGAGTTAGGCTAACCGGTCTAAAGTTATTTGGTTATTCTTTACTACCCTTCTTGAAAATGGGGACTACATTCGCTCTCTTCCAATCATCAGGTATTTCTCCATATTCCAGTGACCTAGTATACAACTTCTCCAGAGCTATTGAGATATTTTCTACCCCTTCTTTAAGTATCCTAGAATGAATATTATCAGGGCCGGAGGCCTTGGTAGCATCTAACTCACCTATTAGTCCTTTTATCTTCCTCCAATCCACACTAATGGTAGTAAACACCTCTTTTCCTGACCCATGAGTACTATACATAAGACTATTTAGTTTCTCCTTCATATTTGATAGGTCCTATTTTAACTCTGCCAGACTTGTTATTAATTTTATAGTAACTAAAGAACTTTCTAGGATCTTTGTTGCTATCCTGAGCTAATTTAATTTCTGACACCCTTTTGTTCTTCTTTATAATCTTATTTAACTCATTCCTAACCATTCTATAATCACTTAAATTTTGAAATTATTTTCTACCTGTAATTTTTTATATGCCCTTTTCTTCTCTGAAATTTTTCTAGCTATCTCCTGATTCCACCATAATGGTTTCCTACTTTTGTTCCTAATAGCCTTCATTGGGATACATTGCTCTTGGACTACATTTATTATATGCTTGAAAGTATCCCACATCCCATAAGCATTTTTACCTCTGAATTCTACATCCCAGTCTACCAAATTTAGCAAGCTTCAAAGTTTTACATAATCTCCCTTATGAAAATTTGGAACTTTTACAGCATTCTCGGTTATTTTACCCTTCTCAATTCCCAAGTTAAAACGAACTATCTGATGGTCACTATTTCCCAATGCTTCTCCAACAGTCAATTCTTGAACTAAATGATCACTGTTAGAAAGTACTAAATCTAATATATTGACCCCCCTCATTGGCTCATTAACAAATTGATTCAAAAAATTATCCTGAAAGCATTCTATGAACCTGCCACTTGTTCTATCCCTACCTATCATATTTTCCCAGTCCACAGAGTTTAAGTTGAAGTCCCCAATAATAACTGCATCTGTTTCACATCCCTTACTTATTTCCCTTATCATTAGTTCATCCATATCATCAGTCTGCCCAGGTGGCCTGTAAAAAGCTCCCAAATGCACCATTCTATTTTTACTGAACCTAATATCTATCCAAAGTGACTCAACTCCATCCTGCTTTATTGAAGTATTGAAACTTGAAACAATGTTGTGTTTTATATAGATAATTATTCCTCCACCAATCCTACCTGTCCTCTGACTAATGTACATATTATAGCCCTGTAAATCAAATTCACTTATAGTGTCACTAAATTCTATTTCATTAATCCATGATTCAGTAAACACATAATATATCTATATCCTCATCGCTAATATAACTAAATAGCTCATCCTTCTTGTTTCTAAGACTACTAGCATTTGTATAGAAACAATTTAACCCCCTTATCCCTGAAGCACCTCTTCCAACCTGAATGACCTCACCTCTATTGCCTTGAAACCTATTTCTGTTATCTGCCAAGTCCATTCTACTTTCAGTAGAATGTGGCCTAACATAAGAGTTATTGAGTTTAAGAATAACCTCCTTACTTTTATAACTGACATTTCTCTTAATGAAACCTAGCACTCTATTTGCCCTCTTTCTTGCTTCAATACACTGCTTAGAAAACCTTGACTTATCTATTACTACTCCTAGATCTTTCTCATCCTCTACTGAGCTTAGCCAATGCCCATCCATTTCATAGTTAAATTCTCTATTATCTTTTCCCATGTTAATAACTTTCAACTTATCAAGGTTGAAAGTCATTTGCCATTTATGTGCCCAGGATAACAATTTATTTAAATCCCCCATCTTCTCTCAAATGAGAACATATTTAGTACCCTCAGTCTATCTTCATATTCAAGTTGCTTCAGGGAAGGTATTATTTTTGTTGCCCTCCTCTGTACTGACTAGCAGGTTGATGTCATGTCTAAAATGTGGTGACCATGCTTGTATACAGTACTCTAAATGTGACCTAATATGCGAGTTGTAGAGTTTAAGGATAACCTCTTTACTCTTGTAGCTAACATTCCTGTTAATGTATCCTAGCACCCTATTTGCTCTTTTTTGCCTCAATACACTGCTATAAAACTTCAGTGACCTATCTACTACTACGCCTAAGTCCTTCTCATCCTCAACTGAATTAAGCCAATACCCATCCATTTCTTAGTTAAATTCTCTATTATCCCTTCCTATGTTAAGAACTTTGCATTTTTTAAGGTTAAAAGTCATCTGCCCCTTCTGAGCCCAAGCTAATAATTTATTTGTCACTTTGCACTTTAAAGATACCCTCAACTTCTTTAACTACAGCTACCAATTTAGTGTCCAGCAAAAATTGACACTTTGCTATTTACAGCCTTCCCAAAATCATTTATATAAACTATGAATAATAAAGGGCCTAGAACGGATCCCTGATGTATGCCACTGATAATGTCCCTACATTGTGATCTCAGCCTATTCAGCACAACTCTGTTTCCTGTTTTTGAGTCATTCACTTATCCAATTCAAAACTTTCCAATATTCCTTGCATTTTTAATTTGTGAACTAGTCTCTTATGTGGAACATTATCAAAAGCTTTGCTAAAATCTAAGTAAATTACATTAACATTCTCTCCCTTATCTAATTGTTTAGTTACATAATCTCTAAAATCCAGTAAATTTGTTAAACATGATCTACCTCCTCTAAACCCATGCTGAGCTCCTTTATTAACTTACCACTCTGGATGGTCAGAAATCCCCTTCTTAACTATCTTCTCAAGAATTTTACAAATGAGAAATTTCATTTGCTTAGGTTTTTCTCCAAACTCTAATGATCTAGTATATATCTTCTCAACAGCTACTGCGACACTATCTACATCTTCTTTGAGTAACCTAGAATGAATGTTGTATGGGCCAGATGACTTAACTAGTATTTCACTCCAATATAAGCCCTTTAATTATATCCCTGTTCATATTAATGGTATTCGACACTACTTTCCTTGATCTAGAATTATCATGAATTAATCTATCTGGAATTCTCTTCTGTAAATACTGAAGAAAAATGTTCATTCAAAACCTCTACTCTTTCCTGTCAGATTCTTTCAAGACCCCTTCATATCTAATAGGCCCTATTTTATCACTGTTAGATGTTATTAATTCTATAATAGCTAAAGAATTTTCTTGGATCTTTATTATTATTTTGAGCTAAATTAATTTCTGCCGCCCTTTTGCTCTTCTTAATAATCTTATTTAGCTCATTTCTGTTTGACATATAATCATTTAAATTGTCAAAAGTACTTTCTTTCTGTAATCTCTGGTATGCCCTTTTCTTCTCAGAAATTTTCCTAGCTATCTCCAGATTCCACCATAACAGCTTCCTACATTTCTTCCTAATAGCCTTCATTGGAATACACTCCTCCTGGACTATGTTTATTATAGTCTTAAAAGCGTCCCACATCTCATAAGTATTCTCCCTAAATTCTATATCCCACCTAATCTGATTTAGCAAGTTTTGTAATTTATTGTCATCTCTCCTATAAAAATTTGGAGTTTTTGTGGAGTTTGTTGATGTTCTACCTTTCACTATTCCCAAGTTAAAATGAACCATCTGATGATAACTATTCCTCAATGCTTTCCCAACAGTCAATCCCTGAACCAAGTGATCATCATTTAAAAGACCTAGATATAATATATTGGCACCCCTTGTTTGTTTATTAACATTGAGTCAAAAAATTATCCTCAAAGCATTCTATAAACTTACAACTTGCTCTTTCCCTTCTTATCATATTTTCCCAGTCCACAGAATTTAAATTAGTCACCAAGAATTACTGTATTTACTTCATTAGCTCACCAATACAGTCTCTGTCCAGGTGGTCTGTAAAAGGCTCCCGAGTTTATTATCCTATTTTTACTGACCCTAATATCTATCCACAATGACTCAACTTCTTGCTCTATAGAATTATTTAAATTTGAAGAAATGCTATTTCAGATATAAATAATCAACCCAACAACATTTTCACTGATTGTAGGCCTAACCCTATTCCTGAGATAGTGCGTAATTTCAGTGGTGTAAATCCTGTACTCAATTGTAATGATAATAGTAGTGTTTTAGATTGTTTCAACAAGTTTATAACTGATGATGTTGTAGCCTATTAGTAAGGTGAATAAATGACAGGGCAAACATTTCTTTGAAGAGAATCCTGATAAAAAAAGTAGTAGTAAATAATCTAAAGTGGAACGATGTGAATGATGATGACATATACATTTCTTGACAGTAATTTTAGGTTTATTGCCCTAACGCAATCAACCTTCTAAAATTACTGTCAAGTACATCCTGGGGTGCAGACTGTGACCTCATGTTGAGGCTGCACAACGCAATAATATTGCCCAAATCAGAATATGGTTACAAGCTGTATTCCCCCACTACCCAAGCCTGACTAAAGGCACTATATTTCATCCACCACAGAGGAGTGCGCCTCCAACAGGCATTGAACTGCATTTCTTGCTATGCTGAAACCCATAGGCTTCAGTTTTCCATGGCCAAAACTAAGGTGGTGCACTTCTACTGCCATACACGGCTCCACCCTGAGCCAGACTTGTTTCTCAATGGGGGTGTGCCTGGAAGTGGTGGACTCGCACCATTTTCTTGGTCTTGTATTTGACGATGCCTCACCTGGGAGGCTCATATTCACAGCCTTAGGGTCTCATCTACCTATGCCATGGATATTCTTCGTTATGTGGCACTGATAGAGCTACTGCCTTGCTTTTTTATCGATCCCCCGTTCATTCAAATCTCTACTATGGATGCAAGTTCTATGCAGCCGAGCGTGTATTGCGAAAGGTGGACTCAATCCACCCTGGTGCCTTCCTCACTTCCCCCATTGCTCTGAGCTGTGCACAGTGCATTATTCACCTGTACGTGCAAGCCCAGTGCATCCCTCATTCAGCAACAGCTCTCACTGCCTTCGCAGCTGATCTCAACGGTGCCTATGTCGGCAAGAGACACCAGTCATACCCTAAGCCCTTTGGGTTTAGAGCTAGGAAACTCCTTCAAGAGTTGGGTATAGCTCTTGAGCCAGTGGTCTCCATGGTTCTGCCCAGGACACTACCCTGGAGACTGCTACCTTTGACTATTTGTCACCACACCTCTGCTCCCAAAGCTTCTACAGTGCCGAGAGTATTATGTTCAGCCTTTTTGGAACACACTTTGTCTCATGCTGGAACTGTGCCAGTGTATACGGATGGCTCCAAGTCCCAAGAGGGGGTTGGTTTCCATTCTGTATCCCTCCTGTTTGAAGTCAGTGGGGCTCTGCCAAGCGCTGCATCTGTCTTCACAGCCAAGTTAGTTGCAATTCACCACCCAGGAGCTATGGCGACGTACCCTGTTGGGAGACTGGATTGTGATTTATAGCAACTCACAAAGTGCCCTGATTGCTGCCTTTTGTCATCTCTGAATTGGATGCACTGCCATCTGATGGAACGCTCGCCTGCGCCTTATTGCCAAGTCTGCATTGTCCCCCAGACTGTTCACATTTTTGTTGAATGTCCCAGTCTGGGTGATCTTCACGCACGTTACCTGTCCCGGTACAAGCAGTGTCGCTACTGCTTGTGCTTGGGCTGGATTTGTGCACACTAACTTATTGTCTTTAGGATCTTTTGAAGGAGGCCAGACTCCTCCACTTTATTTGACTGTTTGTTGTGGGTCGCATGCTCTTGTACCGGGGGAGAGGTTGGCCTACTCCCTGATGCTGGAGTAAGCTTTCTTGTTACCTTTCTGCTTTTTTTCTTTATTTTTATCCTATGATCTTTTTATCTTTATTTGTTTTTTTTTAATATAGCCTAGTTGTAGGTTGTAGTGAGTATGGTGACTTATGCCCAAGTAGGCATTTGCTAGATGAACCCTTAAAATACCCCCCCCCCCTAAAAAAACCTGGTAGAGGCTCTATTCCAGAGGCATTTGGTGTACGAGTCTGGGTGTTGCTTGACACTGTGAGCTGACTGTACAAATAAGCCCACAGAAGCAGTCCAGGCTAGGTCCTTGTGATCTACCTGAGGTCACCTTTTGTAGGGGACTTTCAGGGAGAAAAGGAGCAACCCCCCCTTCCTACAAGCTGAGCGCATCCAGGTTAAAGACCATCAGTCTTTGCATGAGGGATCTATACAAGTCTACACCAATGGCTCCAAAACCGATGAGGGAGGCGGTTTTGGAGTTATCTTTCCCTCATCCAGGAAAGGGGACACTTCCTAAAGCTACCTCTATATTCACTGCAGAACTTACTGCAATCTTGACTGCCCTCAACCTTATTTCCTGAAGACTGATCTCTTATGTAATCTATTCTGACTCTTAAGTGCCCTTCAGGGGATAGATTGTTTTAATCCCAACCACCCACTGGTTCTATTGATCTTAGTGGCTCCATCTACTGATGAACTGAGGTCACACTGTAATTCTGCTGGGTCCCTAGCAATGATGTGGCAGATGTCCTCACTAAGACCTGCATCGAGAGTGACAACAACCCGCCTCACAATACCAGCATGTGATCTCTGACTTGCCATCCCCCATACCGTACTTCAGGCATGGAAAGAACAGTGGACCTTGTTAGATGGAAACAAACTAAGATTGATTCACAAAAGCGTCTGGAGATGGGAGTACAGTGGTCTGCCACACTGCCTGCAGGTGGTGGTTATACCTCTGGGTGGGCTACACCAAAATTACTCATAGGCAACTTATGGAAAGGGGTCCACCCGGTTATTGTGATGATTGTTCGTTGCCCCTAACAGTGTTCCACATGATGGAGTGTCCCAGCCTGGGAGATCTCTGCAATGCCCATCTTGTGAGGCATTGGGGGGGGCAGATGGTGCTTACTCCCTAATCTCCATGCTTGGCCAGGCTCTTGGAGTGGATTGGGATTTGATCATATTTTTGAAGGAGGCTGGCCTCCTTCAACATATATAATATATTTCAAAAATACTTTATTTAAAATATGTATATATTATATTTTAAAACAATATGAATACTCTAAAATAAAATCTAATATACAGGGTGACCACAAAATCCTTAATTTCAAATACATATTATATTAGGTTGAGGAATAAGTTCTTGCATTTTTTTTAATGTTGTTGATTTAAGTTTTGTTGATGTGATTTGTGCACATATTAAGAAACAATAATAAATAATGAAAGCAAAATTTGCAAAGGTTAGGCTACGTCTCTTAACAGCGTAGACTATTAGGCTTTTGCTTAGGCTATGTCTTGAAGTTGAGTAATAACATATTGCGGTTTATTTAAAAGTTGTATTAATTTAATTTTTGTTCTGTACCCTCAAAATGGAATGTCAAGTTGAAAGAAAGGCGCATTTTCAACACTTGTTGTTATTTATTTTCAATCAAGATGGGAACAATGCAAATACAACCAAAGCTCGTCGCGATATTTGTGCTGTGTATGGAGAAAATGCTTTATCAGAAAGGACAACTCAATGGTGGCTTCCACGTTTCAAAAATGGTCATTTCAATCTTAATGATGAAGAACCTTCTGGTCGCCTCATTAAGTTGAATGAAGATTGATTCAATGACTTTCTTCATGAAAATCCTCATCAATCGACTAGAGAATTGGCTGTGCAATTGATGTGTGATCAGAAAACTGTAGCAAATTACCTTCATGCAATGGGGAAAGTTAAAAAACTCAGTGCATGGGTTGTGCATGCTTTGAACGAAAGCAACAAACTTCAACGCTCCATGTTTGCAGCAGTTTGGCTTGCTCGTCACAAGGCTACTTGTGGATATAGGGACAGATTTCTTCACCGCATCATCATTGGCAATGAAAAGGGGTGTGTTTATGTCAACATGAACCATCAAAAACAATGGCTTAGCCCCAATAAAAAAACACTTCCGCGATTAAAGCAAGGACTTCATCCACGAAAGACGATGCTGTGTGTGTGGTGAGATTGTGAAGGCATCATTCTTTATGAGCTCCTTGCGAACAACGAGATTGTCAATGCAGAACTCTACGTTCAACAAATGTATCGACTCACCGAAGCTATTCGTGAAAAGTGACCTCATCTATGTAATGGAGTCCTCCTGCAACATGACAATGCTCGTCCTCACATTGCCAATATGACAAAAGATGCCATCCAAACGCTTAATTGGGAAATTGTGCTGCATCCTCCATATTCACCATACTTGGCTCCATTGGATTTCCATCTGTTTCGATCGCTCTCCAACAATTTGCCCTGCGTTTCATTCAATACTGATGTGGAATTAAGAACCTGGTTAGATGAATTCTTTGAGTCAAAATCCAGAGATTTTTATTGCAGAGGCATCGAAAAACTAGTTGAACGGTGGGAAGAAGTCATAAATAACAACGGAGAATACATTATTGATTAAATTGCATATTGTTATCATTTAAAAATGAAGTTTTTCAAAAATTGTTAATGGTAATAAATAAATTTGATAAAACCGCAAAAACTTATTCCTCAACCCAATAGCAAAGGTTAAATGAATATTCTTACAATTATGGTGCATACAGCTGCATGAACTAATAGTTTCATGGGGTATTGGTTCATATTACTGAAAATTATCTTTGACAGCAGATCAGGATAATTTTCTATTAATACCTTGAGATTGCTTCAAAATTCAAAGGGCATTTCATTGTCTTTGCGGCTATAACTTTTGGACCAGTTGCAGCTTGTAAGGGGTAAACCTCAAGCGTTTGCGCAAGATCTTGCTTGCTGTGCTTTGTGGGACTCGTAATTCTCAGCTACATCTGTGCGTTTGTAGCCGGCCGAAAATATATCTCTAATCCCAATCAATCCAACCCGCTTCCTACACTGTCCGGACGTGAGAAATCGAGGGAGAATGAAACGGATTGTATATACAGTCCCTTTACTTACAAAAAAAGTACAATGATAGTTACATTAATTTATATTTACAAGGGAAGTGTGCACACTTCAAAATGAGGCCAAATTCCCCAATCCAAATAAGATACCAAAAGAGAATTTTATAACAGGCGAATACAACAAATTTACTTAAATATATCTACACAAAACATAAAAAACACAACAACAACTGAACGAAAAGGGGCACGCGCTATCACTTGTGTGCTGGAGGTGGGTGGTAGTAGGCTAACATAAAAGGAGGCAGGATTGTCAGCCAATGCGGGTATGGTGGTCCAGGTGTCTAGCGAGGTATGAAAGCCCTCCGTCTCAGGGCTGGGCGGAGCACTCATCTAGAGAACCCTTCTTGCCGTCTGTCCAAGCTTCCACTCTCTGTAGAAGAGATATATCCTCCGTTTATGACCCATTTACTTATACATGGAAGGGAAACTAATAAGGGGGCATTACCCGAGTAAATTTATCGACTAGCTTACCTCTAAATGTATATCCAAACAATCCTCAAAATATAATCTTTTGATAAATGATTATTTTAAACAAAGTACTATTTTGTTTTAATTATAGTGATATATCAAAACTAGCTACTATCTTTCCAGAATATGGCGCCTGGAAAGAAAGAAAAACATGGTAATCATTTTATACATAAAATAAACAAAAACAAAACAAACCCATTCACACACACACACACACACACACACACACACACACACACACATTCTTACAGAGGGAGGGAGAAGGTACTGAGAAAAGGGGTGGGAGAATGGCCCTTTTACACACACTCACATTCGCTCCACCACACGTTGACTTCTTGGGGCTGCAAAGAAAAGTTTCTTTGACCCTATCAACAACTTCCTCTGATACCGATGCATGGCCAGAATGTCCCTTTCTCTGGTCGCAGATGCATCCTTTCTCACTGAAATCACTGTACCACTTCAAAATGGACTTGTTAGTATGTCAATTTCCATGATGAATGTGTCCGAAATCACGCTGCACATTTGTAACACTCGTTTGTTTTGGCAAATTCCAACACACACCAGCTACGTTGTTGTGGGGAGAACACCATCTTGGATTATACTGCCATCTAGTAGATCAAGTAGAATCTGCAAATGATGAAGGAAACTTTATTAGTTTATGCAACTGTAGGCACCAAAATTGTAAGAATATTCATTTAACTTTTGCTATAATATACGAGGGGCAGTCAATAAGTTTTTGAATTGGTAAGACAAAACAGAGGAAGGGAGATGGCTGTTTGTGGGGGTGTTAGGACAAGCCAGGGCCTGCAGCCGTACACTCCTGCCTCGTCTATTTAAGAAGCAGTAGCTGATCGCAGATTGTCAGTCACAAATTTTTCAACAATGGAGAAGGTTGAGCACAGTGCAGTGATCAAATTTTTGACCAAGGAAGGCAAGAATGCAAAAGAGATCCATGCATGCATGGTTGCATTGTACACTGACACCGCCCCTTCCTATGCAATAGGGAGTTCCGCCATGGTTGTGAGTCCCTTGAAGATGACCCCTGTCCAGGATGCCTGTGAGACATGACCAATGAGGATAATGTGGCCTGTGTAGAGAGGATGATCCTTGAAAATTCGATGGATGAAGGTCGAAGAAATCGAGTGAGAACTTGAAATATCACATGGAAGTGTTATCACGCCCCATGATCGACTTCAACATCGTCAAAGTCCACAAGCTGCCCTGCGCAAGTGTGGATTTGAGGAGCTAGCCCCTAGCGACTACTTTTTATTCTGCCAGCTCAATGCTGCACTGCGTGGACGCCGGTTTGGGGATGATGAAGATGTCCAGGAGTGGATTGAACAGCAGTCGGGAGATTTCTGGTTGTCAGAAATTCAAAGCCTTAGGGACAAGTGGCGCAAGTGCATTGAAGTTGAGAGTAGTTATATTGAAAAATAATAAAACACTTTTCCTCATATCTCGTTTCCTTATATCAGAATTGCAAAACTTATTGACTGCCCCTCGTAAAACATGCATTTAATATATTTTATGAAGATTTTATGATACAAATTAGCAAGATACCCAAGTCTCTTTTGCATTCAGACCTTCCTAAAACTTTGCATTTCAATTTATAATTATTCAGTGGATTTTAGCTACCTATACTAAGTTACACTACATATGCCTATGTTAAATTCCATTTGCCATTTCTCTGCCTATTGGGATAGTATGGTCAATTTATCTTGTAATACCTTGGCATCAGATTCAGACCTTATAATCCTACCTAATTTACTATCATCAGCAAACTTGCTCAGGTCACTATTTATACCCAAGTCAAGATCATTAATATAAATCAAGAACAATAATGGCCCTAGCACTGACCCCTAAGGAACCCCACAGATAAAGTTCCCCCTCTCAGATTTAATCCACTTTCTTAAATATAGGCATCACATTAGGTTTCTTCCATGCTCTTGGTACAAAGCTATTCTGTAACATTTTTTTAAACAGGGAAAACCTCATCAGGGCCCGGTGCTTTACTAAATTTAATTCTATTTCTTTTGACACTATCTCCTTTGTAATTAAAATATCCTCTAATTTCACCTTTTCATTACCCCTGAATATCAAGCCTTTTTCCCTTGGGTAAAATTAGAGTATCCTCAAGTATAAATACTGAAAGAAAATACTTATTTAGCATCCTAGCCATTGTATCACTCACTCACTATACATCTGTAGTTTTAAGTAGGTCTATTTTATCTCTAGCCTTAGTTCTGTATAATTGAAAGAAACTTTCACGATCTTCACTTTCTTTCTTTGCCACTTCATTGCATAATTTCTTTTTGCTAACCTAATTAACTTATTAGCCTAATTGATCGTCAATATTTTTTTTCCTATATTGCTCCATTGTAATGCCAATATAATGCTTAATTTTATCTGATATCCATTTAAGCTTGACAGACTTGGCTCTAATCTATATATATGGAATGTTCATATTCTGTCTAGCAATAAACTGTTTAATCATAGTCTCGTATTGTTGGTTTTTGAGCTGTATTGAGGAAAATTACATAGGGTAATATCATTCTGTATATATATATATTATATTAGTGATATTTGCATTATATGATTGTTTTTGACAAGCCTTGATAGCGATTCCTTTTTTAAGCAGTAGCTGCATGATTTAATTTTGATAAGCAATGATGGTGATACCTTATTAATTAAGCATCTTTGGAAACAATCTTTGGATACAATCTTGTCGATGCAGTTTTTGAGGGGCGGGGGTGTTCACTTGTTTGACCTTTGTTAGGCTCTTGTGGCTTTTATCTCTCAGGGGCATGGTGATTTGCCTTCCTGGCCGCCGTGCTGATGGGACTGCGCTCTGTCTGACTCCAGCTTAGCCTCTTCTCCTTTCTTTCAGCACACTGTGAGCCTAAATAAGGACTGTGTAAAAACTATTACAAAAAAGAAAAAATTGTGGCTTTTATCTGTTGAATTATTTTACATTATATTAGTTGAAAATGTAAATTTTGTAATATTACTACAAAGTTTGCATTTTCTATACTAACTCTGCTGTCTGTCACTAAGCCATGACTGAATCCACCTAAAAATACTTGGATCAATTGCTTAGTAATTAGAAATGTGTTTTATCCACCTTCTTAAATATAGGTATCACATTAGCTTTCTTCCATGCTGTTGGTACAATGCTATTCTCTTAACAATTTTGAAAATGCAAACTTTGTAGTAGATAATGACCACTTCACTAATTTTATTGTCATAGTAGTTTTATGGCCACCATTATCTTTCCTTCAAGCTATCAAACCAGTAGGTTTTTATCTTTTTAATTGTTATAAACACTTTGAGTCCAATTTCTATCTGAAAAATCCTGAAAAATTCTATTTCCCTTCCAACCTTTTTCTTTAAAACATTTTATATTATAATTTTATCATTTAAACTTAACACCATTGTGATATGGGGTATAATAACAACTTATAAGTTTAAATGATGACTGAAATGATGCAGACTTTGTATTTCCAACATACTAATATCATAAGTTTTCTTGATTCAACAAGTAAATTTTTGAGTGGCGGCACAAAGCGTCCATACCCAGTCCTGGGTAAAACCAGGGCTTCCCAATGTTACAGTTTCACATAAGGCAAAACGGCCACTCGCCTCCACCGAGTCGTTAGACTCACAGGAGGCAACACCCCTGAGGTTGGTTGCTAGGCCATCTTCTGGGGTTCCTAAAGCTGCCCCCTAAAAGGAGGACAGCAACAAAGGACCTTCGGCTCCTTCACCCACGCCCAGTGGTGGGCTGGGGTGGATCCTCGAAAAGAGGGCTTCCGAAACTGCCCTGCCTGCCTAAGGTTTTGAGGTAGAGGGAGAAAAAGACTCCCATGGTGAGCCCAACCTCCCCCAATAAGTCCTTGAAGGCGACAGCGCCTGGAGTTCTGCCTCCAGGAAGCAAACAGCCATTCCTCTGCGGGTCTTCTGTTCGAAGAGGGCCCCCGCGTCTCCTCCGAGCTAGGCCTGGAGGGCATATTCCTTCAATGGAATTGCCACAGACTCTGGGCCAACTGGGAGGAGCTGCAGAGGTTTGTCTCCTCCCATTCCCCGTTAGCTATCATTTGGCAGGAGACGATGCTGGGTGCATTTTCCCTGCCCACCCTCCCTGGGTATAAGGGCTTTACGACCCCACCAGCACGGGATGGGGCCCGGCGAGAGGATGTGCTATTTACACCCGGCATGATGTCTGTTCTTCTCTTTGCTTTAGATACCTCGATCTATCTTTGTGTTCTCCGGATGCACAGCCTGATTTTGATTGGTGGGTGGTCGATGACCTTCATGGTAGTGATCACTTTCCCATTCAAATATAATTTTCTGGGCTGCCGCCACCTGAGAGCCCGCCCCATTTGTGCTTGGCGCGGTGTTCTGCATTTCAGGAAATGACTGAATTCTCTCTCACTTGAGGAGTTTAGGTTGGTAGATGAGGCCGGCGAGTTCTTCTCCAGCAACCTCATCACCACAGACTTAGCTACTATTCCTAGAAGGTCTGGCCTACATGTGCTATAAGCAACGCCCGAACGATTTCACTGTCTGTGAATTTTGTTTGTTTAGGGCTAGGTTCTGGTATATTTTGAAGCATGCCTGCCGCTCTTCTTGGCAAGCCTACATGTCTTCACTTAACGGGAAGACCCATCTAGCAGAGGTGTGGGAGTGAGTTAAAAGAATTTGTGACAAGTTCTCCAGGAGAATGGAGCCGCAATCTCGGATCCCGTGTCTGTGGCGGAATCCTTCGCGACCACTTTCTCCGCATTCTCTAGCCAGGATGCTGCTCCACCAGCATTCAATGCATGGAATGCTGCCGGCTGGACTTTACCTCCAGAGGCAGAGAACCCTTCAACTACAGGTTTACTCTTAATGAGTTGCATTCTGCTCTTGCTTCATGCACGGACACCACTTATGGTCCGGATGATGTCCTGTATGCCATGCTTCGACACCTAGGTGAGCGAGGCATGGTCTTTCTGTTAGATTTATTCAACAGGATCTGGGTGGAGGGTCTCTTCCCAGATTCCTGGCCAATCGCTACTGCGCTCGCCTTTCTCAAACTAGGGAGAGATCTCACTACTCTGGCTGGTTTCCGCCTAATCTCTCTAACCTCTTGCATGTGCAACTTGATGGAGAAATTGGTAAATGTTAGATTAGTCTTTTTTCTGGACAGCAGAGGCCATCTATCTTCTGCAAGTTCCATTCCACGCTGGATGCTCTGCTGCAACTGGAAAATGCCGTCTGCGAGGCCTTCCTTCCTTCATGGTTTTTCTTGATCTGGAGAAGGCTTATGATACCGCAGGGCGATACGGTATCATGGAGACTCTCCACGCGATGGGGGCGAGGGGATGCAATCCAATCTTTATATCTAAATTTTTGCAAGATCGTAGATTCTGCGTATGGGTGGGGGGAGCCTTCTCTGACCCAATGGAGCAGGAAGAGGGTGTACTGCAGGGAAGTGTCCTCAGTGTCACACCCTTTGCCTTGAGCATCAACGGCATCACCTTGGTGCTGCCGGAACATGTTCTCGCTACGCTCTGCGTGGCTGACTTTTCGATCTCTTTTGGCGCAGCCCAAATGCCAACTCTGGAGTGTCGACTCCAAGAGGCATTGAACCGTGTCTCTCGCTATGCCGAAGTGCACATGTTTTGGTTTTCCTTGGCCAAGACTAAGGTGGTGCACTTCTGCCGCCATCCATGGCTCCACCCTGACCCAGGCTTGTTTCTTAATGGGGTATGCCTGGAAGTGTTTGAATCGCACTGTTTCCTTGGTCTTGTATTTGACCGACGCCTCACCTGGGAAGCTCATATTCACAGTCTTATGGTCTCTTGTACATGCGCCATGGATATTCTCTGTTTCAGGACATTTAGCGTGTGGGACGCTGATAGGGCTACTGCCTTACTTTTTTATAGATCCTTTGTTCGTTCGAAGCTCGACTATGGATGCGAGTTTTATGCATCTGCAGCTGTGTGTGTATTGCGGAAGGTGGACTCAATCCACCACACTGGCCTTCGCCTGATGACCGGTGCCTTCTGCACTTCCACAATTGAGAGGCTACTAGTCAATGCTGGGCAGATGCCACTCACTCTACGCCGTGCACAGTGCTTTATTCACCTGTACGCTTGAGCCCAACGCCTCCCTCAGTCGCCAACAGCTCTCACTGCATCCATAGCTGATTTTGACGGTGGCTATGCTGCCAGTCATACCCTAAGCTCTTTGGGTTTAAGGCTAGGAAACTCCTTCGAGAGCTAAGTATAACTCTCAGGTCGAGGGCGCCCCTGGTTCTGCCCAGGATGCCACCCTGGAGGGTACCACCTTTGGCTATTTGTCGCCATGCCTCTGCTCCCAAAGCTTCTACCTCACTGGCAGTATTGCATTAGACCTTTTTGGAGCACACCTCGTGTCACGCTGGAACCATGCCAGTGTATACGGATGGCTCCAAATCCCAAGAGGGGATCAGCTTCCACGCTGTAGCCCCTCTGTTTTAAGTCAACGGGGCTCTGCCAGGTGCTGCATCTTTCTTCAAGTCTGAGCTGGTGGCAATACACCACTCGGTATGGGAGATTACGCAATGTGCCCGGTTCGGAGACTGGATTGTGATCTATAGCGACTCACAAAGCGCCCTGAGTGCTCTCGGAGCCTTGGAATCTCTGCAGCCCCTGGTTCGCGATATCTGTGATGCCATGGTTTTGGCAAGCTGGGCAGATGTCAAGATTATCTTCTGCTGGGTTCCTGAACATGTACGAATTGTGGGAGATGAGCGCGCCGCTGAGGGTGCCAAAGAGTCTGTGCGGACTCAGCGACCGTGCAACGTTTCACTCTTCTTCACACTGACTACATGGCAGGTATATGGGCAGCTCTTCCGGCTTCTTGGCAAAGAATATGGGAGACAGTCGAAGGAAACTTAAAGTTAGGGTGCAATTGCGCTGTGACTGTTCCCACGGACCTACCCCCCATATCCGTGAGGGCTTCAGGTTGATTTCTGTTGTCTCTGAATTTGACACATTCGCTGGACACATTGCCATTTGATGGAGCGCTCACCAACGCCCTTCTGTAAAGACTGCGTTGTCTCCCAGACTGTCCGGCACATTCTTGTTGAATATCCCAGTCTAGGTGATCTCTGTGCACGTTACCTGTCCCTGTACTGGGATGGGCGGGGTCGCTACCGCCTGTCCCTTGTACTCGGGACGAGTTTGTGCACATTGACTGGTGGACTTATGAACCTTATAAATAGTCACATGGTGGCCTGTAACATTGATGAAACCTATCAATCTGGTTTCAAGTGAGGTCACTCCACAGAAACCACCCTTCTGAATGTGTCCGATTGCTTACGAAGAGCCGCAGACAGGGGTTGTGCCTCCATCCTCGTTCTACTCGACCTTTCCTCTGCCTTTGATACTATTGACCATACCGTCGGCATATCAGGCACCGTGCTTGACTGGTTCTGCTCTTACCTCTTGTCTCGTACCCAATCCGTTGTGATTGACGATGTTTCATCCGACTCTACCCCCATTCGCTTTGGAGTGCCACAAGGCTCTGTCCTTGGTCCTCTACTATTTCGTATCTACCTTCTCCCTCTTAGTTCCCTTCTCCGTAATCTTGGTCTATCCTTCCACCTATATGCTGATGACGCTCAAATTTTCGTTTCCTCATCCCCCACGTCTCTTTCCTACTCTATCACTGACCTCCAGGCTGCCTACTCCTCCATTTCTGACTGGCTCTCTACCAACTTCCTCAGGCTTAATCACTCCAAAACTGAGGTCCTCCTCGTCGTCACCCCTGCTCTTGTCAAAAAATCTAAATCTCTCTTTCCCTCACTTACTCTGGGCGGTAATACTATCATTTTCTCTGACTGCGTTAGGAATCTGGGTGCTGTTTTTAATGAGCATCTCTCCTTTAAGCCTCATATCGGCAATGTCAGCAAATCCTCTCTATGTTTCCTTCGTAACTTCTCTCGCATTCGCTCTCACTTTTATCGCTAAAGTCTTGAGACTGCTGTTCATGCCTTCATCACCTCACGCCTTGACTACTGTAACTCTCTGCTTGTGAATCTGCCATCCTCCTCTCTCTGCCCCCTTCAACTTGTACAGAACTATGCTGCCCGGCTTCTGCTCCGTCGCCCTCGCTTCTCTCCCTCGAAACCCTTGCTGCATGAACTGCACTGGCTCCCTGTCAGATCCCGTACTCACTTAAAGATGCTTCTCTTCACATTTAAGGCCCTAAACAACAAGGCCCCATCTTACCTCTCTTCTGCTCTCTCGCCATGCCATGTCCCTCGGGCCCTTCGGTCATCACATGCTCCCCTTTTGAATATTCCTCATTCATCCCTCTGCTCAATGGGGGACTGCTCCTTCTCAATCTGCCCCTCTAAGTTGTGGAATGCTCTTCCTGCTGAAATCAGGTCTTCTCCCTCTCTTACCACATTTAAGCGTCTCCTGAAAACGCATCTTTACAGTATTGCCTTCTCCCCCCTCTTGAATTTCCATTCTCATCTCAGCACAACGTGCGCTCTGGGAAGGCCTCAGGCCTTGAAGAGCACATTACAAAAGACTTATTATTATTATTATTTTGGGGGAGGCCGGCCTTCTCCTCTTTATTTAAATAGTTGGATTTTTTGTTATTTTAATAGGTTGCACGTTCCTCCGGCGGGATGCGGCGGACCTCCCTGCGACGCTGGAGATTGCTTCCTGCTTGACTTTTTCCTTTATAAAAATCTTGTTTTTTTTGCATTTTATTTTAAAGATGCCTAGTATAAGGTAGTGTTGTATAGGGCGACTAACGCCCAAGTAGGCAGTCAACAGATGAGCTCTTAAAATTTAAAAAAAAAATGCCCATTGATAAACACTGCCTGAAGAATGCTAAGTGCATAGTCCCATATCTATAAAAGGCTAATGCTATGTGAAACAGTATTAACAATTTTGTTGCATTTATTTGCACAACCCAATTTGTGGGAAAATGGTAGATTTCTATTTATTAAAAACATTTATAATTTTTTTGTTTTTATCTGGACATAAATTGAATGATTGAAACTCATTCTTTGCAGATTTCTTATTCTTGTGCAAGATGGCTGGACAAGCTGATGGCTCACAATTTAAAGGACTATCCAAATACTTCAACAGCTCTACGATCAGAGGACGTGCAAATGTAGTTACCAGTTTTTTTCATACTATTCTACCTGTGTATTATCATTTCATCTTTCAACATGTGTAAAAATTTTGGTTCCTTTCAGACATCTTTACTCTCTTCTTCTTGCTTGCCTGGGACTAGCATGAAAACCATGCTGCAGCTGCACATCTGCAGTATGGGTGTCCTCCTCACCCTAATGCTTAAGATGCATTCCCTCCCTGCTCTAAAGCCTGTGGATTACTTTCCTCTTCCACACATATCCATTTCCACCTTTCCACTTTATAGATCTCTCCTTTCAAACTTTGTTGATTTATCAAAGTATGACAAATAAGGACACAAGTCTTCATCCCTGTCATTTAAAGGTAAAGACCAAGGTTGACAATTACTGATTGCTATTGCAAACTTGATCAAGTTAAAATGGTGTGGGTGTATTCAAAACCCCCCAGGAACATCATTTGTATGATATCAAGTGTGCACATACTACAGTGTAGCTGAGTGGAAACAGGGCTACATTTATAATGAAGGTAAGCAACATCTGATGTGAGAATTGAGTCGGCACTTGCTACCCTGAGACTGTCCAGCATTCTTGTTTAAGCTGGTGTGTATCTTTCTCATTCAGTGCCCCTTAGGGTGGTCCTCAAATTATAGTGAAAATCAAATTTTTATTTTTTTCATTAGTGCTCATTCCTTATTCGTTGCTTCTACGTGAGTGAGCATATGAGGTGAAATTAGAAGGAAATCGGACTTCGTTTAGGGTATGCCACGCAACAGCAATGTTTCAACTTTATTGTGAATTATGGTGATCGTCAATTCTGATTAGACAATTCTCTCAGTTGCCGAAGCATGATGTGTCATGACGCCCTTCGTTTCGTTAGCAGGTGAACATGGCTTCTTCTAAAAGAAAATAGACCCTGGTGTATGCTATTGGTTCAACTCTGGAGAAAATCTCAGAAAGCCGGCTTCCAACAAGCCGTCAGGTAATTTAGATTTCTTGGGACACAATGGGAGAGGGCCTTTGTTGGTTTAGTTCTGAATCTATGAAGTTATGTCTACTTTGTTTTCTCACTATAATTTAAGTTTGCTTATTTCCTGCATTATCATAGTAGTAACATACTACTACTGCATTGCATAAACTGTTTCATCCTGTTTCTTGACTGGGCATCATTGCTGGATGAAATAACTAAATAATTAATTATAATTTTTGATGTGCATCTCTTCTGATGAGCATTTGTCCACCTTGTTTTTCTGCATTGCGCCCAAAGGAGTAGCAAGCTCAATAGCTCATTAGTGGGCTTTCGATACATATGTGCTATAGTGCAAAAATGTTGTATGGTGTGTGCTTTGTTTGTATCATAATAAAGTTGAATTTAAATTAGTTTTCCCTGGTCTTGTAGCAACCCTTTCCTTTCATCTTTCCAGGTACTTCAGCGGTACTTCCACCACCTGAAGATCGGGACACCAGGGTCCACTACGAAGTGCTCGGCGGCGACGGAGACACTGTGTGGAGTGCTAGGGATCTGGGAGAATGCTCAGATACCAACTATGGAGGAGAGGAACATTGTTTGGAAGCTGGAAGGTATTGTTGGAGAGTGGGAGCTCTTGAAGAAGCATGAGAAAAATTAGACGGGCTAACCAGAAGACCAAAGAAACCGCTTTCCAGGGGAAGATTGATTCCCTCTTTAACATCAAACACAAAGATTGAAACTCCCTGATCAAGATTCCCGAAGACAAAGCCTTTCTCTTGGACCAGGAAACCCAGCGCAAGGGATACATGAGTCTGGAAGACGAATAACACACCAGAGCAGAGAGGAAGTGTCTGGAGAGAGCTGATCGCGATCAGGCACGTCGAAAAGCTGAAGCACAGCGGTAGGAGACCTCCAGCGAGGCCGTCGTGCCCCTGTCAAGCAGTTCGTCTTCCGACACGTCCTTTCCTTCTCAACCAAAGACCCCTCGTCGTGAAGCAGAATCAGGCCCATTTTGCTCCGCTCCTAGTCCATCGACGGCACCTTCAGCGCGCCCCAAGTCCATAGTCACACCTGAGGTCGCAGCTGCTCTTGACAGAACGAAAACTAGCGATCGAAATGCTTTTTACGTCTTGGCTGCCGCAGCAGAAGCCCTGGGAGGAACTGTGACTGCTGCGAGTGACATCGCCATCAACCGATCCACCATTCGGCATTCAAGGATGCGTCATCGGAGCTCTACGGCGTGCAAAGGGATGGCTCTCGCCGTCCATTGGTTCGGAAAGATCCTTCCTGATGCCACCGCTTGAAGTGGAATGGTGGACCGACTGCCCATCTAGGTGGCGGAACAGATATTCCTCGGAAGGGAGATTCCGCCCAACTTCTTGGTGTTCCTCTGCTCAGCTCCCTGCAGGAGGAACTGGTGAGGCACAAACCGAGGCAGTGGTGTCAGCGTTGCGGGAGTGGAACCTGGAGTAGAACGTCGTGGCTTTGTGCTTCGACACGACCTCATCAAACACAGGGTCCTCCGCGGGCTGCTGTGTTCGACTAGAGAGACTGCTCGGCCGCGAATTTTTGTACTTCGCATGTCGTCACTAAGTCCTCGAAGTTGTGGTTGGGCATGTCTTCACAGCCCTTCACGGGTCCTCCACTAGACTAGACGTTCTTCTTTTCAATAGATTTAAAGATCATTGGGCTTTCGTGGACCAGGGAGACTACGAGGATAGATGGAGCGACCTGGATATACGAAAAGCGTTCATTGCTAATGAACTTCAGACAAAACAGATCAGGGATGACTACCGCGCCTTCCTTGAGCTGGTGCTCATCTTCCTCCCGGGAACTCGAGGTCGTGGGGTGAAGTTCCACAAGCCGGACCAATTCACCATGCTCGTTGGATGGCGAAGTGTCTGTACTCCCTCCACATATTCCTGTTCCGAAAACAATTCTGATTGAACAGCCTGAAAAGCTACCACCATCCGCGAGTTCAAATTATTCTGTAGCCTGGTGTACTGCCAAGCTTGGTTCCTGGCCCCGAGCCTTACAGACGCGCCGTCCAACGATCTCCGGTTGCTGCAGGAGTTGAACGCGTTCCGTACCACCAACGAGACCGTGGCGAAGGCAGCGTTGACCGCTTTCAAGCGCCACGTGTAGTACTTGACGCCTCAAATGATCTCTCTGTCCCTCTTCAACAACAACGTTGACCCCAGCGAAAAGTCGAACATCGTCCGTGCAATGGAAGGGGACGGGGGTATCATCACGAACACAGCGGCTTAACATCGAGGGAAAACGAATTCCCCAATCCCTCAGCGAGTTGGCCAACGCGACCAGCACCCGCTTCTTCGACATGGTCGGGCTAGATAAGACTTTCCTTGGAAAGGACCCCGTCTCCTGGAAAGAGTATAAATTGTTCGTCTGGTCTGCGTTCCCTCCAGGGGATGAAACCCCTCAACGACGTGGCAGAGCGCGGCGTGAAGCTGATTGAGGACTACAACGCCTCGATCACCAAAAACAAAGACCAAAAGCAGTTCCTCCTTCAGCAGATCTCCGAACACAGCCCAAACTTCCCCATTCAGAAAAAGGGTACTGTTGTCATGAAGAAGTGAAAGGTGATTTTATTGTCACATGTGAGAATGCACTCCTGTTTCGATTGAATAAATGTAGAACATTCATTTTTCTTTCATTTCCCATATTTTTAGCAAGAAACAAGTGCCATAAGTGTACTTTCAGTTCGTTTTTGGAACTTTAGTCATGTGTGGTTGGTATCATACAGAGGGCTGAACATTTCCTGTCCCATGGCATACCCTAAATAGTGTTCGATCGTGGAGAAGTTTTAGCTATAGAACTTTTGCCAGAAGTGGCATCTATAGAGCAATAAGTACCGATCCCATCGTCGTCTTTGAATTTTGGGACCACCTTAGTGCCCCTTCTAAAACTGGTAGGTACCCTGTATACACTCGCACTTTATAAATGGAGGAGCAGCATGTCCTCCCAGACTGAGTGCTTGTAAAGAACTACTCTACCATAGAGGTAACCTACACTCTGGGAAAGCTGGTGCATTTTCCTGCTCCTTTTATGCACTTTCTTTAGTGCCTTCTTTTCAACCTCGTTCTTGCTTCTTCCACATTGTCTGGCTTGGTGACTGAGCTCTCAAAGGCCTGTCACCAAGCTGAATCCACCATTCAGACCTACCCACTGTGCCATCGGGGTGATTTGGTCATTCCCCAAGGAGTGCCCTTCCTAGCACGAACCTACTGCCTTAAAACACACTGGTTATTCGCTCCACTGATGGCAAGATGTTGGCTAACGGCAACATGATATATTGGCATTAATTAGGTTGATTGGTAGAGAGCCGAAGGTAATCTGTTTCTCCAACAGGAGCCTTCTGATGAATGCATCAGATCTCTCCTAGGCAGCCATGATTAGTTCCCTTCGGACACTTAATGGCTTGCCTGTGAGTGTGACTCTGCACTCTACCTTGAACTTTGTGAAAGGAGTGGCACTGTTGCCTAGGCCCTTTCTACTGTTTGGGGATTTGGACAAGTAGACACCGCGCTCTGGGAAGACTACTCGATCAATCCCAAGGGTCAGGTCCTTGCCAACATGATTGATAAGCTGGAGGTAGGTGTCCTAAATGTGGATGAATTTACGCATCACTGCTCGAGAACCGCTTCATTTATCCGTCTTGATCTATCCCCGTGTTCTCCGGATGTACAGCCTGATTTTAGCTGGCAGGTAGATATTTCCATGGTAGTCATCACTTTCCCATTAAAATATTTTCTTGACCTCTGCCGCCTGAGAGAACCCCCGGTGCTGCTTCACACGGTGGTCGGCATTTCAGTAAATGACTAATTTCACTGTCCCAGTCGAGGAGTTTAGGTCGGTAGATGAGGTTGTTGAGTTCTTCACCGGTAACTTCATCGCTGTGGGCCTGGCGATCATTCCTAGTACGTCTGGTCGTTTTGTACCCCTACCTCTTCCATGGTGGTCAGCCGAATGTGAAGCAGCCTTCAAACAGAGTTATTCCTACATGCTCTATAAGCTCCGCTCGAACGATTTCTCTTCTCTGTGGGTGAATTTATTCGAGCTATGGCTAGGTTCCGACCTATGTTTCGAAGCTCACCCGCTGCTTTTCCTGGTGGTCATACGTGTTTTCGTTTAACGGGAAGACTCCTCTAGCAAAGTTGTGGAATACAGTCAAAAGGATTCGGGGCAAGTTCTCGTAGCCCCCTTTCCCCCCAGAATGGGATGGCAATCTCTGACCCCGCATCCGTGGGGCAGTCTTTCGCGACCGCTTTCTCCTTATTCAATGCTTGTAATGTCGGTTGAAGACCGCCGACTGGACTTTACCAGGTATTACCAAGTCCTGTTACACTCGTCACATCGCTTTCAACAAAGGACACAATGATAGTTTGATGCAGTTACACTTGTTTTCGGCGAATTTATATATATAAAAAAAATGATGGCACCATGTTGGTTAAAGACTCTTATGTTCTTTCAGAAGGTAGCACTAGCTGGACTGAGAGCCCAAGGTTACCGACCCTGCCCCTGGCGCATTATTAGTGCTCTTTGGATACTCAATGGCTCTTTTGTGAAAGTGATACTCTACTCTACTCTACCATGAATTTTGTTCGTTTATGCCAGGGAACTCGTGGACTATTTCTTAAAACAGAAGAGCTTTAAACGTTTGAACCCGTGAGAAAACGAAGGGTGCTTCACACCCACCCTATACTCTTCTTCATGTTCGATTGTGACATGTTCCGTGTCCATGCGTATCCTTTTGATAGCGCTACCGCGCAACGCATTCATGCCATTCACGTGGCGTTGCTACTGCCACCGCTTCAGCCACACGAATCATTCATGCAAAGTCCGGTTTCCCCGAAGTTTGTGACAATTGCTCCTAGACCCTGCATGATGTCTTGTGTACAGTTAAGTGTGTGAATTGCTTCCTCTAAACGATGTGTTGTGTATTTCCTGGAGAGGGAAATCTGGCCGTTTACGTTGCGGACAGACTTTTCTACAGGCTTTGGTTCCCGAGTCACTGATAAAAGGCCTCTGTACAGATTAGTGGTAAAAATGTCTACCAAATTTTATTTTGGCTAAGCCCCAGAATGTACTCTCAACTGATTTTATTTCGACCTCTGCCTCACTCCCTTTTTCCAAGTTAAATTGGTCCTTTTGCAGTAAAGTGTGTATGCTGGGTTCATGGATCTGAAGAAAGTGGCAAACTGTTAGATGTGAAATTATTTATTGTAAGTAACTCTTGTGTTTGAGTAAGAAGCTGCGTGGGAATGAGGCTGGTATGAAAGATCTCGAATGTGAGCAATGAAAATGGACAATTTGAGATTGTTGCTGCGCATTGGTTAGATAGATGGAATGACTGGGGGACTTTTTCAGGTGTGAGAAACTGTGAAAGAGTGTGATTATGTTCTGAGCTGGTATAGGCATGCCATAATGGATGGAAAGACTTGTAATCATACTATGAAAGCATCAGGGTGTGCCAAAGATTGAAAGACTTCATTAAAGGTTGGTTTATGGGTAAGGGCTTACTGACTAGCTTGTTTAACGCAGTTGTTTTGGTGCCTTTTTCCGATGAATGGATCCGGGTGAGATGATCTCGAGTAGGTACTTCAGTATCTTTACCCTCAAATTATTGTTAGTTTTTCAGAATGGCGGTATATTGGTGCCTTCGATCTCGTGTTGAGAAACAATTGTGATTTTTTTGTTTACACCTGTGATTTTTTTTGTGTTCGAAACGAACCAATGGCTTGGCGGTTTTTTTTCTGCTGTATTTTAAAGTTTATTAAGGCAAGATCATGTGATGATTTCCTTTGATTACCCGAATGTTGTGCCCTGATTTCAACTTTGCTCGATTGATTTCATCATCAAGTAAAGATGCCCCCGTCTATGATCGCAGTGTCGACGAATTGCTGCGAACAGACGAAGGTTTTCCCGTGCCACCAGTACTCTGAACCTGCAAGTTTTGTATCAGTCAGGCATATGAATATAATGAACTGTCTGGTTCTCGATGGCAACTCGAATGCACGTTTGCAATAGTGTGTGTGCGTTTTGGAGACTTGCCAGGGCGACCCTTTATTGATGAGGGGCGGACGTCTGAACTCTTGATGTCTATTAAGAACAAACACCATTGATCCTATTTAAAGGGTGTCTGATGTTTCATGCATGTGGTTTGTGCTCTATGATGGAAGATGTAGGACTAGTTTAATGGGGAAAAGTAATCTTTCCTGCTTAGGATACCATTTCAACGGCAATTCAAGTGGAATGTTAAAAAAAAAATTCTGCGTAGTCTTGTCCGATGGTGTGTTTGCCTGTTGGAGGTTGAGTCGTTATTCCGTCTTCCGATTTCCCTACTGTATATAGGTGAAAATCCAGTCGCCTGTTTATCTAGGATAAGTGAATGCCATGTATTAGTTATGGTTTGGGATTCGACAGATTAGATGTTGAGGCTTGATACTATTCTCCAAGTTCTGGAGATGATTAGTTTGTTTAAAGGCGCCGGGTTATTGGTAGATGGTTCATTTATTTGTCCCTTTAATTCCTTTATTGGCCAATCAGTGAATGACCATAAATTGGCAGATATTTTTTTCAATGGTTGTATTCAGTTTATTAATCACTGACAGTAATGTAGCTAAATTTTGTTTTTCCTGTAACTTTGTTAGGTATGGGCCGCAGGGACGATCTGGCATTACAAACTTTCCGCCTCATTACAGCTTAGCTACTATTGCGGCTTTAAATGGAGGGAAAATGTTGGGATTTGAGTTGATTTGCCAATACTTTAGTCTAAAACTAATTGAAGCCTTTCTTTTCAGGTTACAATAGCGACGTATGCCAGTATTGCAGCGCTTGTGCTGATGTACAAACTAAAACCAAAGAAGGACAAGTAGACAAGATGCATGTAAATTCGTGTACAGGTTTTTTTTTCTTATAATTAAAAGTTAAAGTATAAAATTTATTACTTTTTGTAGTTGTGAAAGGAAAATGTTTCTCTACCTTGTTTCCAACAGTTCCTGTAAGGTATGCAATGTACGCATTTGTGGTACGCGGCTAGTATAACCATGAATAACTAAGACCTTCATACTGGAGTGGGCTTGTATCGCGGGGGGGGGGGGGACTTCTTCCAGTACACAGGAGAGTTGTCATCCAGGCGTGCCCGATGCCGCCATAAAAGCGTCTGGATATCCATTGCTATAATAATCATTTGCCGTAGTATTCCCTACTAGACCAAGCATAAAGTGTACTGCAGTTATTTTCTCACTTAACCTATTGCCCAACTCGCTGGGGTTTAGTACTAAAAGTAATTGGCTTTAATAAATCTTATTTTTATTTAATCAAATATTTTAGAATATAAAATTGGTAGAAGGAAAATCCTAGCATTTTGATGACAATTCTACAAAGCTCGAGTTAGGCGATCTTCTCCTTGCATTCGATTGACCATAAAAATATTTGGGAGGAGACTCAACTTCGTCAGTATACCGAACTAGTTTCGACGTTGGCTTGTTTGTCAGGTAAAAAATACAAAATATTAACATGAATGCACACAAGATGAGCGAGAACATATACATATAAAACATTCTTATTGGTATGCAGTCGTCATCCACCACCTCACATAGGGTTACTTCCTTTCCTTCCTTGCTGCTATCACTTGGCTTTAATCTTTTATCTGAAAAGATGATGAACTAGTGTAGTTTAACTGTCAGTCCAAAATAGAGGGGGTTGGTATGAGTAAATCTCTTAAAATAAGCTACCTCAAGTGAGGTTGAAGCCTGAAAACATTGAATCTTTTGATGGAAGTATTGTAGAGTGTCCCCTATCCAATTCGCCCAGAGATGCAGTTATCGCTCTCTACGACACCCAGCTAGCACCATAGTGGTGGTATAATCTCAGATAGGGACTAAAAACGTTAAATACTCTTGCTTCGAGTTGGTATTTAAATTTAAGAAAAATTAAATGGGTTACAAAGGAATCTTTCTAAATTCCTATTTGTACTATGCTACTATGTCCCATTTAAAATTCTCTCTTGATCTTAGCTGTTGGCCTCCCCTCCCCCACCTACCAACCTACCTCTTCGGGTGGGGTGAGCGGACCTCGAAAGTCACCACCCTTCCTGGGTAGCTCCATAAGTCCCTAAAGGGAAGAGCTTGTGTGTAGTGCGAGGGGCTTTTTTTTGGAAGCATCTGGTGCATGTTGGTGTTGGGGCGAGGTTTATTTATTTATATTGTAGTATAGTAGAGTTGAAATACAACTCCCTTCTACACATGGAAATGCCTCTTGGAATGCTCGACAGAAGCTGATCTTCCCGATCATCCTGGTGCTACCATCTTACATTAATAGCAAACCACTAATACCAACGAAGCATCATTTACACACCTTCCGGTTTGGTCGAAGGAGAGAAGAGGAAAGTGGTTTCCAAGTCGATTGTTTTGAGTGTTCGAGATTTCGCATTTTCAGCACGAGTGTATGGAGAGTTCTGACAGGTGGAATAGACATCGCAATAACCCTCGCAGATCTAAGGGAAGAATTATTTTAGACTACCAGACTTCAACATTCATCACTTTTCCCCACGATGTGGAATTGACTCAACGCCAATGAAAACTTCCCCCCCCCCCCACTTTTTTTTCAAGCCACATTTGTCTTTCATAGCGATTAGTAGCATCTCCAATCAGGGCTTCATCTGAGCAGAAGACCCCCCCCCCCCCTTACAACCCTCCATGCGCGACACATTAAACGCCTGCGATACTGGAGTAATAGTCCTCACTGGCCTTGGCCTATCACTTAATTTGCCGTCCCTCTACATCTCTAAGAGGTGGGGGGGGGGGGCGCTGCTAGGAAGGCCAGTATGCTTCCGGGGTGGGTCCACGGGTCTCTTAAGCGGAGATATTGTGAGGTTTGTGCAGTCAGTGAGTTAGGTGTTGCTCTGTTACCTGGGGCTTTGGTTGCACCTGTGCCTCTAAAGATTAGCTTAACATGGATTAGAGAGGGAATGGCGTATCAAAGGTAATTCGCCTAACCTACTCCGATCAGCCCAAGTTTTGCATCTTGCAGCACTTCAGTTTAAAGAAGGCGAACACATGGCAAGTACATTAGAACAAACCTATCCATAAAAGCATATTGAGTACAAATATACCCCAAGATATGATAGTATACCTCCTATCCAGGTGTAGGTGTAGCTGCACTGCCACACTGAAACTAGCTATTTTTTAGCAGATATGACGAAGGTGGATGTAAATCACGCATCACCCTGCCCCCACCCATCTAGTGGTGGGGTTGCAAAAGGCTTATACCCCAAGAGGCTGTACAGGGGTCACCGTACCATCTGTGGTCTCACGACCAGCTTCGGAAAGTTTGCCTCCTACGAGTAACAACTAGTTTTATGAGAGTATGTTCGCCTTAGGGGAAACGGTTATATGAAGGAAAGGGTGATATCAACTTCATCAAAGGGCAGTTCGTTCCGCGAGTGTGTCCAATTCAAAAACTAGACTAAACACCTGAAGGTGTCGTGATATACAGGGGTAGCTTCATGGGAACTGTCTATGCACAAGGGCACGTCACTTAAAGTTCCCTTCGACCGTCTCCCATCTTCTTTGCCAAGGTGCTGTCCTCATTCCTTTAAGTAATTGGTGCGAGGAAGAGCGAAACGCTGTTTGGTCGCCCAATGCTCGCAGAGTCTTTGGTTCCCATTCCCCGCAATTCTCGCCAGAAGATATCTCTACATCCACCCGGCTCGCGATAACCGTGGCGTCACTGGTAACACGCACGTCCCTAAAAACCACATTCCGGTCTCAGTCGGGCACGACACGTTATTCCCCTTACCGAACTGTGGAGTACAACCAATTCGGCTTTGAAGATAGACGCAGAGCCCCGCTGACTTCTAACAAAGTGGATACGGAGTGGAAAGCAACCTACTCCTAAGGGCTTTGAGCCATCCGTATACGATGGTACGGATACAGCGTGACAAAATGTGCTACTAAAAGACAACGCAATACTCGCGGCGTTGTGGAAACTGGGAATCTTGGCGTGGTGACAAATAGTCAAAGGTGGTACCATCCAGAATGATGCCTGGGCAGAACCAGAATGATGCCTGGGCAGAACCAGAAGCGCCACCGGACCGAGAGCTACACCGACCTCTCGGAGGAGTTTCCTAGCTCTAAATACAGGGTTTATGATATGACTCGTCTCGTCGGCATTGGCACCGTCAAGATCTTTTGCGGATGCAGTGAGACCCGTTGGCAACTTAGGGAGGCACAGAGATTGTGCGTAAAGGTGAGCAGTGCAGGGCGCAGATTGAGTGGCATCTTCCCAGCATCAACGAGTAGGCTCTGAATTGGGGGATGTGCGGAAGGCACCGGTCGCCAAGCGGAGACCGGTGTGGTGGATAGAGTCTACCTTCCTCAATACACGCTCGGTTGTCGAGCTTCAAACGAACAAAGGATCTATAGAAAACAAGGCATTAACCCTATCAGTATCCCAAGTGCTGAACGTCACGGAACGAAGAATGTTCATGGCGCGGGTACAGGAAGACCCTGAGGCTGCGAATAAAATCCTCCCAGGCGAAGCGTCGGTCGATAACAAGACGAAGGAAACTGTCCGAATCCACCACTTCAAGCGAACCTCGTCTTGAACAAGTCCGGTTCGGGGTGTAGCCGTAGATGGCAGCACAAGTGCCCCACCTTAGTCTTGGCCATGGAAAACGGAAACATATGCGCTTCGGAAAAAACGAGACATCCGCTTCAAGCCTATTGGAGTTGGCCCTCCAGAGTTATCAAATGGGCCACAACAAAAAAAAAATCGAAAGGTCGTCCACGTAGAGAGAACATTTTCAGAGAGCACCGAGGTTATACTGTTGATGTTCAGGGCAAAGAGTGCGACACTCCGTACATTCAATGCGGGACACCCTCATCCTGCTCACTTGGGCCAAAGTGGGCTCCCTCCGCCAGTACGTGGGATCGAAAAAGTGAGAAATCTTGTGAGACGTCCCATCGCTCCCACTATGTGGAGAGTTCTCCATGATGCTGCATCACCATGCGGTATCACAGACCTTCCTTAGATCGAAAAACACCATGGCGTAGTGCTCTCTACGAAGGAAGGCCTCACAGACGGCATTTTCAAGGCTGAACAGAGCATCCAATGTGGCGTGAACTTGCGGAAGACAAGTGGCCTCCGCTGTACAGGAAAAACGTTAGTCTAATATTTCCCAATTTCTCCAACTTATACACGCAGTAGGTTAGATAGAGTGGGTGGAAACCGGCCGGGAGTCTTAGAGGATACCCAGTCTCCAGATCCTTTGAACAAATATAATAGAAGGCTGAACTCAGTATCTAAGCATGTCATACGGGACATCATCCGGACCAGGGCTGGTGTCCGCGGATAGAAGCGTGAGTGGAACGCAACTCACTCAAAGTAAAACTCGTTCACCGCCTCTGGGGATAAAGTCCAGTCGCTGGCCTTCAGAGACATCACGAAGTGCATGGAATGTTGGCGGGAGCAGCAGCCCGGCGAGAGAATCTGGAGAAAGCTGTCGCTAAGGACTGGCACGGGAACGGGGTCCGAGATTACGGTTCCATAGTCCTGGAGAACGGGAGGAGGGTCCTGTGATAACTTGCCCCGAATCCCTTTTACTCTCTTCCGCACCTCTCCTAGCGAGGTCTTGCCGTTAAGTGGAGACAGCTACGTAACGCCAGAAAGTGTTACGTGCGTACTTCAAAACATACTGGAAAAGTCTTATCTCGACGAAATTAACAGACAGTAAAATCATTCGGGCGGCGCTTTATAGCGCATGTAGGCATATCTTTCCTGTTTGAGGGCCATCTCGCACTCAGCTGACCACCACGGAAGCGGGCGGTGTGCAAAACGGCCAGACGTTCTAGGAATAGTATTTAGGCCCACGTTGATTAGGTTTCCTGAGAAGAATTCAACCCCCTCATCCACCGCATCGAGCACCAAGTGGTCCAGAAAATGACACGAGAAAATGATTATAACCTTGGATGTCATCGAACACTTCCTACATAAAATCAGCCTCTGCATCAGGAGAGCACAGATATAATTCTTGACAGGTGAATCAAGCGGTTCTCAGGCAGTGATGCGTAAAATCGCCCACATTTACGACACCTATCTCCAATTCTGATCATCTTGGCAACGACTCGACCCCTGCGAGTGATCGAGTAGCTCTCCAAGGTTTCTACCGTTCAAATCCCCGAACAGTATAAAGGGACAAGGTGCGGCAGTAGTTCCCCGCATCGAAGTCGGCTGACGGTGGTATATACGCAGAAATAACGGTATTCTTCGTATCCAGGTGCAGCAGCAATACTAATGCCTAAAAATAGGTATTTGAAGGAAAGAACGGATACATCATGGCAGATGTAAATGGCGCATCCTCCTAGCTGGCCCACATCCTATAATGGTGGGGACGCGAAATCCTTATACCTCGGGAGGGTGGCCAGTGGTTATGCAGCATGCATGGTGTCCTGCAAAAGTATTCCCTACGGAGAATGGGGGGAGAAAAGCCTCCGCAGCTCCTCCTAGTTGTCATGGAGGCCACGGCAATACCATTAAAGGAATATGCTGCCTAGGCCTTACTCTCAGGGAGCCGGGGATTCGAAAAGAAGACCCTCACGCTGTTGGACAAACAAGGCGCTACCACCTTCGAGGATTTATCGGGGGAGGTTGGCTCACCATGCGAGTCTTTTCCTCCTTCCGCCTCTAAATAATAGGCTGGCGAGGGTACCTCCTTTGGAAGATCTACTGTATCTGAGTCATCAAGCCTCGCCCTCGGTGTGGTCGTTGGATCTGAAACTCGGTTGGTACTGTCGTCCCTATCGGGGGTGCTCGCTTGAAGAACCCTGGAAGAACGCTTCACGACCACTTTCATGGGTGCTGCTATAGCGTACGGGAAGTGCAGGCGAGCGGCTTAAAAGCTTTGTTCGAATGAGTCTTTTTTGAGACTTAGGATGGCCGAGTGGATTCGCCGCTGGCTAACAGTGGTCCAGCGACGCGGGAAGCTGTTGGCAACTCGCCTACGCTATTATTTTTTTCTTTGCCCCCTTTCCTACTCTCCTCTATCTACACTGCCTCCAGTGAGGCAAACGACTGAGGTGTGCGGCCGTTTCGCCTTACGGGAAACTGTTACGCTAGGGGATGGGGTGGGTGGGTGGGGGGTAATGGAACCCTGGTTTTAGCCGAGGATGGATGTGAGCCCATTGTTCCACAAGCTATAACAGCGGAGCGCTGGTGTGATTAGCAGACGCAAAGGATGGGGGGTCTGAATGGGCGCGGAAACGACCGTACTCGTAGGTCTGAAGGGGCCAGGAGCAGAGGGTGCCTTTTCTAATATTGGGGCATAAGATGTCCCAGGCAATGCCGGGCGCGCCAGGACCAAATCCTCAGCCTCGCTAAATGAGAGGATCCGGGAAACGGATCACCTTCGGTTCTCTACTTAACAAGATAGCTAATTCTCTCCTCTGATGGATCATGTTGCCCTTGGCCAACATGCTGCCATCAGTGGAGCGAATAACAAGAAAGCTTTTCAAGCCAGCGGGCTCGAAAACACCGGGTACTCTAATAGGAGGCAATGACGTAATCAAGGCTCCGCTCATGCATTTGCGACTTTGGTCTTGGTCTGTGCCCGCCCTCCCAGGGGCGTCTTGGGGCCGGACGTGTCAATCTTGGCGTGGTCGCTTGCTGAAAAGGCAGCAGACCAGTCTTTCCTCCAAGCCCTCGCGGAGTGAGAGGAACCTTTATTCCTCTTTTTATTATTTACTTTTTACGAGAAGAGTGTGAGGAATGAACCCGCTTCTCCCCATCGCCCGAAGTAAGCCCTAGGCCGGATGATAGTCTTCAGCAAGATCCTTCTCTGAGATGGAGAAAATCTTAGCTGTCATAGGGACACCTACCAGGGAAGGAGGTCCTTCCTCTCCTCATGAGTCTTCAGGGGCCCGTGCCGTCTGAGAAGTGCTTGGCACCGACCCCAAGGAAGATCCTGCCGCCTGTGGCTGGCTCACCTCCGGACTCATGGCCATATCAGGGGGGGGGGTTCATGTGGCCACCCCCTAAGGCTTTACAGATCCCATTCACGCTACTCTGTCACAGTAAAAGGGGGTGCCTTGATTCCACCATCCCAACATCTTCTCCACAACTAGGGAGGAATAGGCATCGCTTGGAGGCAGATCTCCATGTCGTTTCCCACTCTTGTTTTCCAGTTGTCACAATGGTTAGATTGAATAAAAAAAGGGGGTTTCATGGAAAGTAGATGCCATGACCTCCCTATGTGTGGGGAGGTTAAGCGAAAAGTTTTCATTTAAGCAAAATTGTCCTGGAACTTTGACGATAATACTTGCCTTAGCCAGTGGGCTTTCGGCCCTCGTAGCAGGTAAGGACCTCACAGTATACACTGCAACTTGGCTAAGGCTCATTAGAGGGCGACAGTGCGCTGGGCAGCCAAAATCTCTGTGGATAAGAGAGTACTTAAGTTTGGAAAAGGGTAGGACTAGGAGGATATATAATAAAGAGAAGTAAAGATATGCGGGTCCACTAACGAGTATAGTGGGTGATCACCTATTATTATCATACCCTAACTTAAACCTAAAACACGCACTAGCACCCATACATTCATGCAGTCCAACACTACAACCTCACACGGATACGCTCAGGCGTATTCAACTGCACTTGAACATTTAAAAGGGGGAAGGAATTAGAGGGGCAGAGAGAAGACCATGAAAAATATAAGAGACCATAAATAAAGGTCAAGGAGGGAAGAGAGAGGTATAGCAAAAATCCACTTAGCAGTCCGCTCTATGAGCGGGCTGAGCCCCCTCTCCAACGAGAAGGTAGGAGCACTCGCGTCGAACGTGAGGGGGCCAAAAAGGGGGCATCAGTTTGCACAGTGTACCTCGCTGCGCCGCACTGAGAACGGGAGGTCGTGTTTCTCCTCAAAGTTTCAGTTGTTGTAGAAGGTACCGACCCGATCTACACCAGCCAACTTCTTGCTGGTAGACACATAATTGAGGGAATAGTCATAAAAAGAATAAAATAATCTTAAGAGGGAATGAAAAGAAAGCGCACTAGGTTCCACAGGTCTAGTCAAGGAGTTCTAGTCGACCCAGTGAGCATTTGCGCTCGGGCCGGGAGGACGCACAGCTCCTTCAGGTACCACTGAAACAGGAGATTAATTCTGTGATCGGGTCCATTCTTACAGGCAGTTGCCATGAGGATGTGCAGTTTCTCTAGGTATCAGGTGTAGCAGAAGACAATATAACCCCCTCCCCCACCCCTGGTGGGGAGAGTCGGCAACCCAGTACACTCACTACCTCGTACATTCACCATTCGTGGGTCCTTCTGCTCTCGTAACAAGTAGGAACATTCCAGTGTATTACACTACTGAACTGTGTTCAAATACAAGGTCGAAAGTACGCCTAGTCGCCAGATCTTCTAAACAGAGAGGGAAAATTTATGGGGCTTAGAGTAAGGAAGGTAATGCGGAAGAATAAGGATAGGTGGGCTCACTAGGATAGACAGTGTGATCACATACCTAATACATAACTTCACCGGGACTGGGGCCGGGATGTGTGCTTGTGCCTAGTGTAGCAATTTACTTGGAACATTTCCTTGCACGGTGGGTATAATAAAACTAGGAAAAACCGCCATCCCTCCTGATTATCGAGACAGGAGAGCGTCCGGAGCCAGCTCGAGAAATACCGCAGACGAGGAGGAGTTTATACAGCAGTTACAAAGGTTAGGAGTAGATAGAATCGAAGATATGTTGCATGTAAGTGAATAGAACAGAGAAATTACATCATCAAGGCAATATAGAAATATTTTAAAATGGTAAATTCAAGTCATAGAAATGGTTCTAAGAGTTAGTAAATTTTGTACATGGCATCCCGTGCAATGTGGCGTCACATCTGTAAAAATGGCATAACAGGGAATGTATGGAAGAGAGTTCTCTTAAACATGGAAGGAGAAACGTGTTTGCGCCCTACTCGCAGCACTATGGTTAGTGGGATGAACCCAGAAGACAAGATATCAAGGCCCTGGTTGATAGAAATAAATTTAGTGCATTATTTATTTAAAACTAAGAAGCAGAACCTATCGGTGGCAGCAGCACCCCCAAAATATAAAGAATGATTTTATGGCTTAGTGAAGTTAGCAGACTACAAAATGTGAAGATAGATAAGTGCAAAGAAGTTTGTATTTATGGCATTCTGAATCCGGAGGAGGTAAATGTGTCCAGGACTGTCCACCTTCCGAAATGAAGGCTCCTTTGAATGTACAAATCTATTAGCCTAGGCTGCGGTTGAGCCGCTAGCAGCGTAAAATATCCCTTCCAATCACAGCAAAGCTAAGAGGCGTCGGGTGTCATCAAAGTAGATAGCAGAAGTTCGTATCCGCCTTAATTACATAATAGGTCCGCATGGAAAAATAAAAGTCCCCTAGATTGAGAAGATCGGTAGTGAATCTGAGAAGGTAAGTTTGATTTCTAGATTTTACCACCTACACTTGTGTCTATCGTTCACTGTCAGCACTGACAGAATAGTAAAGACTTCTAATACATGCGGGGACCACATCATAAATGGTGAGAATAAGGCGCTTCAAATGGACGTCTTCATTCGAAAAGTTAAACATAACAAGTAATTTTCAATTTGATTCTATATTAGTACTTACCAGTATTCTGCAAGACAAAGTTTCATTCTGAGGCAAATATTCAATTGCAAAGGCAGTTAATTTTGCCGCCATCATATATACGTTCCTATTTGTGTTTGATGAATCTACTCTCTTGAAGTTGGTGAGGAAATCAGAAATGCTGCAGCCGTCCTATAAAATAACTTAGAATTATGATCATGGTTAATATCATACAGGAACACTTTTTTGAATATGCTCGTCATCGTATGAGAATTCGATTTCAGTCTAACCAACTATGCGAGGCCTGCCATTGGCTATAGCGACCCGTGGTTCTAACCCCTAAGCTAAAATTTAGGTCATCACTGAGGTCTGTGTAACAGAGTAGGAATCGGTTGGTAACAATATCAAAAATAGTGTTCAAGTGAGGGTGGTTCAAAAGGATCATTATTACCATCACCACCGAGACGAAGTGGCGCATCTGCGCTATCGACAGTCCCGATCCATCTGACCCTTTTATGTACCATTGAGCATAAACTACCCGCCCTGTTGCTGCCCAATTGATCATTCAATATCTCATCCAGTCAGAGGTCATGGTTGGGCAAAATGCCCCAAGGACGCCCCCTCGCAAACCCATGCATACCTACAATATACAATATTATCAAATTGGTTCTATTCTAAGTCTCCTTTCTCACTCAATCCATCTTTTTAGTCATCCAATCCTTTGTACACTAGGACACGTGTATTATTATTCTTTCTATCCATTCTCCCAATTAAAACGTCTCCCCAATTTTCCTTCTTCCCACAGCTGAATTTTGCTGTGTGGGGGAAGTGGATAGAACAAGGGATAAATGAGTAATATGTCGAGTAAATTGGGATACAGTAAAGTTGGTGATGGTAATATTTTGTTACGGGTATATTCTGTTAGGGAAAAGGTATACCATGCTATGGGAGGTATGTTGATAAAAAAAATGGGTCTACTGATTATACGAGGCAGGTATGCCACCAGTGTTGCCAATTTAGCGCGAAACGCGCTAGATTTGGCGCGTTTTAGCATTGCTTAGCGCGAATTATTTTTTATTTGACGCGGCCGCGCTATTTTGGCGCGTTTTTTGCAGTTCTCGATCATTTGATAATCCATTTTCCATCGAGGCCAAATCTGTTTCAGGGCTACCAAAATTTTCACGTTCGTACAAAATTGCTACTATTTACCTCCTAGCTGCTGTACACTTATACAGGGCCCTGTCTTACAGTATATTACTTAGCCGGATATTTTTGGTACGTTTAAAATCGTTTTTGAACTGGCTGAGAACGCCAACAATGAGCATATAAATCAATACTTTAAAAACGCTGCATTTGAAACCGTTTCTCATGAATTTAGCTCATACAAATATTAAAACTATAAATATATAATTAAATTAAAGAAATGCACATTCAAGAAAAAATAATAGTGATTTACTTTAGTTACATCAGGTATTACTCTCAAACTAGAAAACAAATTATTGTATCCTTCTTAGATTTAACTAGATTACAGGAATGGAATGCTGAAGCCATTTGCAGTGAATTAAGGAAAGTCTAAAAGAACATTCCCTAAGTTTAAAGAACTTGATTGGATTTGGTACAGACAACGCGTCCGTCATGACGGGAATTAACAATGGCGTCAATGCACTGTTAAAAAGAAAAGTTCCTCATTTGACTGATCAAATGCATTTATCATTCTCTTCAACTTGCAGTGTCTCATGCTGCAGCCAAATGCTTACCTAGGCATTTAGACTCGATGATTAAAGAAAGTTATAACTGGTTTCCAAATTTCTCTGTCCGTCAAGCAAAATATAAGGAGCTATTCGCCTTAATAAACGACGATAATTTACCGTTAAAGCTCGTCTCGCTTACTCCGACCAGATGGCTCTCAATAAAAGTTTCTGTTTTTAAAAATTTTGGAACAGTGGGTTGAATTGAGTTACCATTTCAGTATAGTAAGGAATGAACGAAGATGCTTTACAGATGAAACTATATTCTTTGTTCCACGACAAGAAAAACTTTTCTGGTGTTTCTGAAACAAATACTTCAAGTTCAAAGGGTTAATAAAATTTTGAGGCGCAAATAAAAGATCCGACAAAATTATTGAGGGATCTCCAATTTCTGATAAATTATATTAATTCAATGTTTTTATAACAGAAGGGAAAAAACAGCAAGATGAGTTTCTTTGGGATTTTATAGACCCTAAACCCTCCATTATCAGTTTGAAAATGAAACTCGTAATGGAACTTTCCTCAACAAGCAGGAAACGAAATATGTGAAAGATGCATTAAATTCGTCATTGAGCCTGTGCCGCAAATTAAGCAGCGACTACCAGATAATATAAAAGTTCTAGAATCCATGAGAAGTTTTAGTACTACTGAGTGCCTTAAATCCATCAAACCGCCAATTATTAAGAAAATGAGACCATAACTAAAATAGATTTTCAATGGAACGAGCTACGGAATGTATTCTCGGTTTAAGTTTCGAACACCATTTCATTTTGGATAGAAGTTTCTTTGTATACGAATTCTGTGGGGGAAATCAGTTCAAAGAACTCTAATTTAACATTAAGACTACTTATTTTGCCTCATTCCAATGCCGATGGGGAAAGACTTTAGTGTCATGAACATTGTTCATTCAAAATTGAACAACCGCATAAATTTAAAAACATTGAGTGAAATTTACCCGTAAAATATGGTCTAAAGCGTAGTGATAAATGCTGCTTCAATTATAAATTGCCAAATAACATCTTGCTGAAAATTGGAACGATGAATGCATATGACGCATCGACATCAGAAGAAAAAGTTGACTAAGACTATGACGATTTGGAAGAGAGCAGTGATTTAGAAATCTTTGATTCGGAGTGAATTAAAGGTAAATTGCTTTACATTCCTTTGTTTAAAATTGATTCTAGGTTTTAACGTATTGCTTTAACTTTCCTATTTTAACGCGTTTTAACACAAGTTTGGTGCTTTTCAGCGCGTTTTGGACCACAATCTAGTGCGTTTACCTTTGAAAGATTTGGCAACACTGTATGACACCTATACAAGCTGAGTGTGGGAATCTTTTCTAATAGATGTATTTATTGTGTTTTGTTTACCCCTATGGCTTAAGTTAGTGATTCCAACCTATTTGGCCCCCGGTTGGGAAACACTGGCTTAAGGGATGAATGACCAATGCGAAAAGATTGGGAAGTGTAAGAGTTTATGTAATGACTTGTCAGGAGAGTAAAATATGGCTAAACTAAGGAAATGGGGGCCATTGAAGCCTTCAGATCCTAAATATTATGGCTTATCCGAGCCTGTAGCAGGGTTATCCATATTTTCGTGTGAATCTACATATTAATGTAGATTCTGATCCACAGTAAGCTACAAAGATCAAGCTACATACCGAGTTAACTTACACTTAGTAAAGTAATTGGCTGTGTATACATCTTCATCCTAAGCCTACACTGCTTAACATACATCTCTAATGGCACGTTGTTTGAAGCAACTCTTATAAGAACCGTCAAGTTTTCTCCAGGTCGAATGTTTTCGGCGATCATGTTTTCATCTTCCCCACCTTCGTGAAGACAAAAATTAAATAGCGAAAATCTACCAACCACCAGGAAAAGTAGAAGGTCTAATAACAAAAAATAAAAAGAGCAAGGGACTAGTTTTCAGGAAAAAAAAAACTAATTTGCGGTTTGCCTCATCTTGTGAGTAAAGAGAAATAATGATTAGCGCATTGCTTTTATTGAATCATTCAATCAGCGCATACAATATGCTTGTGTTAGTTAACAAGTCTGATATTAATGACAACGCTAAGTATTTACAAAACAAAGACCAACGTGGCCCTCTCTGCTAGTGTTTATTGTAAGATCTTATAAACTTAAAAGTTAAACATAAGGGGATTGTCATTTCCTCAATTATAAGCCCCAAATTCTTTAAGATCCTTCAGCTCAGCTAACTGACCATATAATGAGATTGTTATGGGAGCTCTCATATGCAAGTTTAGTATCCTCAAATTAAGTGGAAGCAAAAATCACACACGTAGTAAAAGTTTAGTTTCTAATTCTCCCTAGAGCCTTGCAAATTGACACGTTAATCTCTGCTTCTAGTTTGCTTACGGGAGGGCCATACCGTTTTTAGTTAAAACAGCCTAAACTAATATCTAGAGGTCATCCTCCTCCTACTCCTCCGGGAGGTCCATGTTCCTTTTGAGGAACACAAGCTCCTCAAAGTTAACCTCATCCACGGAGGACTTCTTGGCCCTGAGACGTCCCCGGCCGTGCTGAATAGCATTTTCTTAAAAAAGTCGTCTTTGTTCCTGTTCAGACTCTCGGCAAAAGTCACAGAAAATTTGCGGTGCGACTTTGCTTATGTCCGACCTTTTGCAAAACGTTTGCGACTTTAAACTTTGCGAGTGTGAAGTTCATAGTGACGCAAAGTCGCAGCTCGGCCATGTACACTAACACGGCTCCAGCGTGACACGAAGTGTGCTCAATAAAGGTCGTGCTGTGGAAGCTTTTGGAGTAGAGTCGTGGTGAAAAATAGTAAAATGTGGTACCAGTCAGGGTAACGTCCTGGACAGAACTAAGGAGGCCATCGGTCCAAAAGCTACACCGAGCTCTCGAAGTAGTTCCCTAGGCCCATACCCGAATGGCTTAGGGTATGACTGGTCTTTTGACGGCAGAGACCGTCGAGATGGACTGCGGATGCAATGAGACCTTGGTGACTGATGGAGACGCCGCCCGCGCCTACGAGCGCATAGCATAATGTTTTACGCACGGCAAGTGAAATCTCTCCGGCATCAACAGGTAGGCCCTCAATACGAGGCTGCGAAGGCACCTGTTACCAGAAGGAGACCGGTGTGGTTGTTATCGCATACATTCCGCATTTTTCTTTATTTTTAAGAGCCCATCTGTGACTGCCTACTAGGGCAAAAGTTGGCATCCTTAGGCTACAACCTGATACTAGGCTAGACTAAAAACTAGTAACGTGTAAATGACAAAGAATAAAAAGGAATAGGCTAAGAAGCAAGCTAAAAAACAAACACAAGATGAGCAAAATGGCAACAAGAAGGAGGCGCCTCCGGCGTCGGGGGTTGGCCCGCCTTCACCCCGGCACAATAACATGCGACCTACAATGAAGAGTAAAATAAAATAGAGACCAGCCTCCTCAAAAAAGTCATGGCCGCAAGTGTCTGTGCGCGAACCAGTCCAAAGCACAAGGGACAAGCGATAGTGACCTCGGGTAACGTGTGTGAAGATCACCCAGACTGGAACATTCAAAAAGAATGTGCCCATCAGTCTGTGGACAACGCATTCGTCGCAAATGGTAGTGCGTCCGGTGAGTGTGTCCAATTCGGAGAGGACAGAAAGCAGCCAGAAGTCGTCGTGGCATCGAGATGTAGGTCGATGGGAACAGATGCGGGGCAATCTTCTATCTTCTTTGCCAAGCAGTATGGAGGGCTTTCCGAGTTCCTGTCATGTAATCAGTGTGAAGTATAGCAAAACGGTGGTCTGGTCGCCGAGTCCTCGCAGACTCTTTGGTGCCCTCATTCCCCGCAATTCCTACATGTCCAGGAAACCAGCAAAAGATAATCTCTATATCTACTTGTCTCGCAACGACCGTGGCGTCAGGGATATCGCAAACTAGGGGATGCGGAGATTCCAATGCCCCAAGAGCACCCAGGGCGCTTTGTGAGTCGCTGAAGATCACAATGCGATCTCCAAAAATGGCACGTCACATTATCTCCCATACTGAGCGGTGTATTGCACCAGCTCGGCCGTGAAGATAGACACAGCGCCTGGCAGAGCCCCGCCAACTTCGAACAAAAAGGATACGGCGTGGAAACTAACCCAACTTGGGGACCGAGCCATCTGTATACACTGGCATGGTTCCAGAGTGACACGGAGTGAGCTGCCGAAAGGGAGAACGCAATACTCCCGGCGCTGTAGAAGATTTAGGAGCAAAGGAGTGGTGACAAATAGTCAAAGGTGGTACCCTCCGGTTAGAGAGACTTGGAGGGTCCCCTGTGAAAGCATAGCGGAGGGGGGGGGGGCACCATTTTTTATCACAGATCCCATGCGAAGTTCCTTTCGTCTCGTCTAATGCTGGCGACCTGGCATCCTTCGGGGAAGAGAGGGGGCAGGTACGCTGACCCCCTGTAAACTCTACATCTGCAAGCAGGACATTAGGGGGCGCAGGCAATCTTCGGCGTCGGGAGGAAGGTCCCCCTCCCCCCGGCGCAGGAGCGTGCGACCTACAAAAAAAACAACAATAACAAAAAACAAAACAAAACCTAGTTAACTAAAAGGGAGAAGGCCGGCCTCCTCCAAAAAGTGTAAAAGTCCACAGGTCGGTGTGCACGAATCCGTCCCGAGTACAAGGGATAGGGGAAAGCAACGCCGCCCATCCCGGTACCAGGACAGCTATCGTACGCAAAGATAACCGAGACTGGAACATTCGACAAGAATGTGCCAAACAGTCTGCGGGACAACGCAATCGTAACAATAGGGCGCTGGCTAGCGCTCCATCAAATAGCGATGCGTCATGCGAGTGTGCCCGATTCGGAGACGACAGAAAGCGACCTGAAGCCGTCGCGGCATTGGGCGATAGGTCCATGGCAACAGTCGCGGCGCAATGGCACGCAACTTTAAGTTCCCCTGGACCGTCTCCCGTCTTATTTACTAAGCTGGCGGAAGAGCTGCCCGTATTCCTGCCATGTAGTCTTTGTGAGGAAGAGCGAAACGCTGGTCCGGTCGCAGAGTCTTCGCGGACTCTTTGGCGCCCTCAACGGTGCGCTCATTTCCCGCAATTCCTACATGTCCAGGAACCCAGCATAAGATAATCTCGACATCTGCCCGGCTCGCCAAAACCATGGCGTCACGGATTTCGCGAACCAGGGGATGCGGAGATTCCAATGCCCCGAGAGCACTCAGGGCGCTTTGTGAGTTGCTATAAATCACACTCCGGTCTCCGAACCGGGCACGTCGCGTAATCTTCCGTACCGAGTGGTGTATTGCCACCAGCTCGGCCGTGAAGACAGACGCAGCGCCCCGCTGACTTCAAACAGAGGGGATACGGCGTGGAAGTCGACCCCATCTTCGGACTCGGAGCCATCCGTATATACTGGCACGATTCCAGCGTGACACGAGGTGCTCCAAAAAGGTCGAACGCAATACTCATGGCGCTGTACAAGCTTTGGGAGCAGAGGCGTGGCGACAAATAGCTAAATGTGGTACCCTCTAGGTTACCGTCCAGGGCAGAACCAGGGGCGCCACCGGCACCCCTGGTTCTGCCCTAGCTATACCTAGATATTTTGAAGGAGTTTCATGGCCCTAAACCCAAAGGGCTTAGGGTATGACTGGCGTCTCTCGGCGGTATATGCACCGCCGAGATCAGCGGCGGATGCAGCGAGAGCTGTTGGCGACTGAGGGAGGCGCCAGGCTCGCGCGTACAGGCGAGTGATGCACTGTACGCGGCGTAGAGCGAGTGGCATCTCCCCAGTATCGACCAACAGGCTTTCAATGGGGGGAAGTGCGGAAGGCACTGGTCGCAAGGCGAAGGCCGGTGGGGTGGATCGAGTCCACCCTCCGCAATAAACGCTTGACTGCGGTGCATAAAACTCGCATCCGTAGTCGAGATTCGAGCGAACAAAGGATCGATAAAAAAGTAAGGCGGTAGCCCTTCAGCGCCCCAAGCGCTGAACGTCACGAAACGGAGAATGTCCATGGCGAGGGTACAAGAGACCCTAAGGCTGCGAATATAAGCCTCCCAGGTGAGGCGTCGGTCAAATACAAGACCAAGAAAATGGGGAGATTCAACCACTTCCAGGAGCACCCAATTAAGAAACAAATCTGGGTCGGGTGGAGCCGTGGTTGGAGGCAGAAGTGCACCATCTTAGTGTTAGCCAAAGAAAACCAAAACCTGTTGTCTTTGGCATAGCGAGAGACGCGGTTCAATGCCTGTTGGAGTCGATGCTCCAGAGTGTTGGCATCTGGGCCGCGCCAAAAGAGATCGAAAGGTCGTCCACGCAGAGCATAGCGAGAACATGTTCCGGCAGCACTGAGGTGATGCCGCTGATGCTCAGGGAAAAGAGTGTGACACTGAGGACACTTTCTTGCGGCACACCCTCTTCCTGCTCCTTTTAGCCGGAGAGGGCTTCCCCCACCCTTACCCGGAATCGACGATCTGGCAAAAATTCAGATATAAACATTGGAGAGTCTCCATGATACCGTTTCGCGATGCGGTACCATAGGCCTTCTTTAGATCGTAAAACACCGTGGCGTAGTGCTGTCTACGAAGGAAGGTCTCGCAGACGGCCTTTTCCAGTCGGAGCAGAGCATCCAACGTGGAGTGGAACCTGCCAAAGGCGAGCACAGTAGTGATTCGCCTGGAATCTGGGAGGAGACCCTCCACCCATATCCTGTTGAACAAATCTAAGAGAAAGTCCATGCCTCGCTCACCCAGGTGTCGAAGCATGGCGTATGGGACATTGTCCGAACCATGGGCGGTGTCCGTGCACGAAGCAAGAGGAGAGCGCAACTCACTCACAGTAAACCTGTCGTTCAAGGGTTCTCCGCCTCTGGACGTAAAGTCCAGCCGGCGGCCTTCCGCGACACCATGGCCTGGATTGAATGCTGGCGGAGCAGCATCCCGGCTAGAGAATGCGGAGAAAGTGGTCGCGAAGGATTCCGCCACGGACGCGGGGTCCGAGATTGCGGTCCCATTCTCCTGGAGAACATGAGGGGGTCCTATGATAACTTGCCCCGATTCCTTTTGACTTACTTCCACACCTCTGCGACAAGGGTCTTCCCGTTAAGTGAAGACACGTACGCCCGCCAAGAGCGGCGGGCGTGATTCCAAGTATACTGGAACCTAGCCCTAGCCCGACGAAATCCACCGACAGTGAAATCGTTAATGCGGTGCTTATAGCAAATGTAGGCATAACGCTTCTGTTTGAGGGCCGTCTCACACTCTGCCGACTACCATGGCAGTGTTCGGCGTGCAAAACGGCCAGACGTTCTGGTAATAGTAGTCAGGCCCGCGGCGATGACGTGATGGAGAAGAACTTAACGGCATCATCTACCGACCTAAACTCGTCGACTGAGAGAGAATTCAGTCATTTCCTGAATTGCAGGCCACCGCACCTGCCTTAAGTACCACTGAGGTGGGCCCTCAGGCGTCAGTTGCCCTGAAAATGATATTTGAATGGGAAAGTGATCACTACCATGGAGGTCATCGACCACCCGCCAATCAAAATCAGGCTGTGCATCCGAAGAGACCAAAGATAGATCAAGGCAAGAAAATGAACCGGTTCTCGGGCAGTGATGCGTAAACTCATACACATTTAGGACACCCATCTCAATCTCTTCAATCAGATCGGCAAGGAATTGTCCCCTGGTATTTATTGAGTTATCTCCCCAGAGAGGATGCCTGCGGTTCAGATCTCCAAGCAAGAGAAAGGGCCTCTGGCAACCGTGCCATAACGCGGCGGAAGTTCCCCACGTCGTAATCAGCTGACGGTGGAATGTACGCAGAAATGATAGTATACCTCCTATCCAGGTGAAGCTGCACAGCCACTGCCTGAAATGAGGCATCTGAAGTGAAAGGAAGAACAGAGACATCATGCCGGGTGTAAACCGCGCATCCCCCAGCCCGCCCATCTCGTGGTGGTGTGGTCGCAAGACCCTTATACCACGGGAGGGCGGGAAGGGGGCACGCGCCTAGCATGGTCTTCTGCAGAAAAATAGATAACGGGAAACGGGACGAGACGAGCCTCCGCAGATTTTCCCGGTTAGCCCGCAGCCCACGGCAATTCCATTGAAGAAATATGCCCTCCAGACCTAGCTCGGAGGAGATGCGTGGGCCCTCTTCGAACAGAAGACCCTCACGGGAATGGCTATACGCTTCCCGGAGGCAGAACCCCGCGTGCTGTCCCCGAAGGCACTGTCGCCTTCGGGGACTTATTGGGGAAAGATGGGCTCGCCATGCGAGTCTTTTCCTCCGTCCGCCTCGAAACCTTAGGCGGGCGTTGCGGCTTCGGAGGAGGGGGTGCCCTCTTTTCGAGGAACCCCCGTCTACAAGCCACTTAGCCGACCACTAGGCGTTGGCGAAGGATATGAAGCTCCTTTCTTGCTGTCCTCCTCTACCGAGTCGTTAGACTCGGTAGAGGCGCGTGGCCGTTTCGCCTTACGGGAAACGGTCACGCTAGGGAAATGGGGGGATCCCTTGTTTTAGCCGGGGGTGGATGTGAACCTTTTACGCCGCTATCTTTACCAGGGGAGCGCTCGGGTTGAGTATAACCCGAGAAGGGCTCCGAATGGGCGCGGAAACAACCGTGCTCGTTGGCTTGGATGGGCCAGGAGCAGAGGGTGCCTTTCTAACCATTGAGGCATAAGACGTCCCAGGAAGAGCCGGGCGCGCTAGGACCAAGTCCTTAGCCTCGCGGAATGAGAGTCGATCCTGGGCCTGAACGGCCAGGATTTCTTTCTCAAGGAGATATGGACCACATTGCTACGAAGAAGCAGGGTGCAGCGCTCTGGAATTGACACACTTAGCCACACACGATTTAGACTTATCGTGTGTGGCCTTGGAGCAATTTACACAGACTTCAGGTGACCCCCGACTTCGCACGTCTATATGAACGATTCTTATGGCCGAAGTGGTGACAGTAATAGCACCGCCGCGGCAGTGGCACGAATGCCTTTACGCGGTAGCGGTACAAACCGGCACGCACCGACTCAGGGAGCTTGTCATAGTCGAACGTGAGAATGAGTGTAGGGTTGGGTCTCGAGGCCCCTCGCTGGTTTCTCATCACATGTTCGACCTTGACCGCCCCATGGTCGGCCAGCTCTATCGTGATGTCCTTTATGGAGTATTCAACGAATTCTCTCGCATAAACTACTCCTTAAACAAAGTTCGTGGTAGAGTGCGTCGTCACACCCTCCGGGGTGCCACGAAGTGTCCTAAGAGCACTTATCTTGACCTATTCGGAGGGATCTGCCGCATTCGCTAGAAGGCTCCCGTCCAAGAAACGGGTCACCTTCGGCTCTCTACCAATTGCACTAGCTAATGCTCTCCCTTGATGGATCATGTTGCCCTTAGCCAACATGGTGCCATCATTGGAGCGAATAACTAGGAAGCGTTTGAAGCCAGCGGGCTCGAAAACGCCAGGTAACATCTGAGTGATGGGGCCCCGAAGTTATCGAGGCTCCGCCCTGCGCTCTCTGTCTTAGTCATAGTAGGGTGCTCCGCACCTGTGTGTGGGGGGGGGGGGCAGAGGGGCCGGATGTGCTGATCTCTGCTTGGTCGCTTACCAAAGTGGCAACAGACCCATCCGTTCCCGCAGCCCCCGCGGATGGAGAGGAGCCCCGAGTCTTAGTCTTATTTTTTCCTTTTTAGGAGAGGAGGGCGGGGAATGAACCCGCTTCTTCTCTCCGCCGACCGAAGCCCCTAGGTCAGATGGACCGGCCTTAGCCAGGTCTTTATCTGAGATGGAGAAGGTCCTGGTAGTCGCAGGGGCCCCGACTGGAGGAGATCCCTCCCCTCCTTGTACTGCCCTCGAAACCCGGGCCGTTTGAGGAGGACCTTGCATAGGGGCGGATTCGGGTTCGATGCTTGGAGCCGAGCCCAGATACCCTCCCATGGAAGGCTCCACCTTCTGAGGCTGGTTTGACTCAAGGACCATGTATATTTCAGGAGGGGCCTCCAGTTGGCCATCTTCTCCCAGGACATCGCAGGTCCCGTTAACAGCGTCACTAGTCATGTGTTGGGAGGCACAGGCCTCGACCCCGGCAAGCTTCAATATTCTTGCCAGCAGGTCTTTTGAGGGAAGCGACCGAAGGGGCTTGGCTTCCCTCTCTCCCCTAAGGGGGTTTGCCCTACCGAGCCGCTTCACTGGGGAGTGGTCGGCTATGAGCTGCCTGCTGGCTTTCTTGGCAATCCCTTAGGAAGAAAAGGGGAGACTGCCGCTGGAAAAAAGGAGGTGCCCGAAAGCACCTCCAGAGAAGAGTGGTGAGTAGGAGTCCCCTATACCCGTAGGCGAAGGGGAGGAGTAAGCCTCCTCTCCGGTTAGAAAAATATGGAGGGTACCCTCTTTTTACTACGGGATGCAATATCTAATCACCCCTCGCAGTAGCCCGCTCTGCAAGGGGTGTGTACAGGCCTGGCAGAGCCAGGTGCCGCCATTCATGGCCACCATTCCTGCCTGGTGACCTGGCAGACCTTTAAAATGGCGGCTCTACCTCGGGCACGGCGTAAAATTGATAGTGTGTGTGTGTGTGTGTGTGTGTGTGTGTGTGTGTGTGTGTGTGTGTGTGTGAAGAGAAAAGGAAGTGGGATGCGAGGAAGGTATGGGTGGGGATGAATCAGGTTGTTAAAAAAAACACCATCCCGAACTGGAGCTCAGGGGTTAGGGAACATTGTCCCCTCCCCCCTAGCCCCGATATGTGCCGGTTGGCCGAGAAGAAGGTCAGCATCTACCCTGTGAAATTAGAGGCTGTCCAGAGAAAGTTGTGAGAGAGGTTGTATGAAAAGCGAGGAAAACGGGGATAAACAAGTGTTTTGAAGGAAGGAGAAGAGGCTAAGCTGGGGTTGGACGGGGTGCTGAATCCCGTCAGCACAGCGGCCAGGATGGCAAATCACCGCGCCCGTTACGGGGAAGATAGTCATAGGAGTAGAGTAAGCCTGCTCTCTGGCAAAAGAAGTTTTCGAGCAGGGGGGAGGGACCTTTTCGTTAGTGGAGCTTCCTGAAAATGGCTCCGGCGATGGTAGAGGTGGAGTAAAGGGTGTGAGCATAAAAATTTCATTAATGGGTATGGGAACCCTATTTTTGTCACAGGATGCAAATGCTAATCCCCACGCAGTAGCCCGCTCTTAGAGTCGTAAATACTGGTCCGGAAAAGCCAGCTGCTGCCATTAGAGCCTACTCCTTTCTCACGGTACCAGACAGCCCATCAGCATGGTGGCTCCACCTTAAGTTGGGTGTAAAATTACTAGTCCATGACTAGAGAAAAAGGGTGTGGGTGAGGGTGTGGGTGAAGGTGTGAGCGAGGGTGTGGGCGAGGGTGTGGGCGAGGGTGTGGGCGAGGGTGTAGGTGAGTGTGTTTGTGTGGGTGAGGGTGTAGGTGAGTGTGTAGGTGAGTTTGTTTGTGTGGGTGAGTGTGTGGGTGTGGGCGTTTGTGGGCGTGTTTGTGTAAGCGTGGGCGTGGGCGTGGGCGTTTTTGTGTGTGGGCGTTTTTGTGTGTGTGTGTGGGCGTTTGTGTGTGTGTGTGTGTGGGCATTTGTGTGGGCATGGGCATTTGTGTGGGCATGGGCATTTGTGTGGGCATAGGCGTTTGTGTGAGCATGGGCGTTTGTGTGAGCATGGGCGTTTGTGTGAGCATGGGAGTTTGTGTGAGCATGGGCGTTTGTGTGAGCATGGGCGTTTGTGTGAGCATGGGCGTTTGTGTGAGCATGGGCGTTTGTGTGGGCGTGGGTGTTTGTGTAGGCGTGGGTGTTTGTGTGGGTGTGGGTGTTTGTGTGGGTGTTTGTGTGGGTGTGGGCGTGGGTGTTTGTATGGGCGTGGGCGTTTGTGTTGGTGTTTGTGTGTGTGTAGGTGTGGGCGTTTGTGTGTGTGTGGGTGTTTGTGTGGGCGTTCGTATGGGCGTGGGCGTTTGTAGGGGCGCGGAGTTTGTGTGGGCGTTGGTGTTTGTATGGGCGTTGGTGTTTGTATGGGTGTGGGTGTTTGTATGGGCGTGGGCAAGTGTGTATGGGCGTTTGTGTAGGTGTTTGTGTGGGTGTGGGCGTTTGTGTGGTTGTGAGTATGGGCGTTTGTGTTAGTGTGGGCGTTTGTGTGGTTGTGAGTATGGGCGTTTGTGTTAGTGTGGGCGTTTGTGTGGGTGTGGGCGAGGGCGAGGGCGAGGGCGAGGGCGAGGGCGAGGGCGAGGGCGAGGGCGAGGGCGAGGGCGAGGGCGAGGGTGTGGGCGAGGGTGTGGGTGTGGCCGAGGGTGTGGCTTTGGGTGAGGCAGGTTGTTAAAAAAAAAAACACCTCCCAAAACCGGAACTCAGGAGTGAGGGGGCGTCTGTGTACAATGACATAGCTCTACCGTGATATGACACGGGCTCTAAGAATTTCGAACCGCGTACTCCCTCTGCTTACAAAGTTTTGGGAGCAAGAGGATACCATCCAGGGTGGCGGCCTAGGCAGAACTAGTGGTGCCATCGGTCCGAGTGCTATGCAGAGGTCTCGAAGAAGTTGTTGCCTTGCTTTTATCCTTAAGTGTTTAGGGTCTGATCGTAGTCTTCTTGTGGCATAGAGACCGTCGATTTCGGCCGCTGATTAAATCAGCAATTGAGGAACCTGGGAGACGCTGGGTTCGCGCGTACAAGAGCACAATGCAATGTGCACATCGTAAAGCGAGTGGTACATCCTCAACGGCAGAAGTTCATGCGAGTTTAGAATACACCAACAAACCCTTTTGAGCAGGTTGTTAGCTTTAAATTCTTTTACTAATGTTATTCAACTTTTTTTTCTTTCTAATTTCGGCACAAAAATAAGGTGAAATACATATGGACGGCGTAGAAAAGATTTAATAGGAACGACTATTTCGGAGAAATCATGAAGAAAGGAGAGAACGGGAAATCTCCCAATTCCGCAGTGCCCCAGATGCTTCTTGTATTAGAAAACATCACAACCCACTGATAACAGAATTGAGTGAAATAAGCCCAAATCGTAGCTCCCACATCGAGATAGGAAACCAGTCTTAGTTTCACAAATCAATTAACTTACTTGGATTATGCAACGCTAAAGATGCTACAGTTAAAGCAGATGATTGAAAAGCTCTAAGTCCAGTTGTAGGCGTTTCAAATACGAACTCTTCGGCAGAAGGTTGTCCACAATTTACCGGTATAAGGCACCCGTGAGTTACTTCCTGTTGAACGGTACAATAAGTCTTCTACTTAGACATTCGTATTCAATTGTTTACCCTTTAAAGCATTTTCAAACTAAGCCCACAAATCATAGCTTACTATAAAATACCCCTAAGATTACGGCCAATTATTTATTGATGAGTTAATATGGATCCTTTCATCTGTATTCATTGAGTACCAGTCAAATATTAGGCTTTATGGAAAGGAAACTGATAATGCTGCGGAGGATTAGCGCTTAAAGGGGAAAGCAAAGATCCTCGGTCTCGTATGATGAACAGGGAAAAAGCGAATGCCGATTACCTGGGACATGATTATTAAATAATAGATGCTTTTTAATAAGATAAAATAGTCCAAAGACAGCATTTATCTAAAAATGTCGAAGAAAAAAGTGGTACGTTAAGAATAGCGTGAAGTTATGGGAGATTAAACTTCTAGAACGTACAAACCTGAGTATCTGAAATGGAAAGACTTTAACCCAGCCTGATACACAACGAAGGTAGTGAAGAAACTAAGAAAAATTTAAAGATGTAAAAAAAAAAGGTAGAATATAAAACTATCTCCTGGAGTGGTGGTTGTAATGGGTATTTATAACATGTTCAAAAGAGCACACGCACACACGAGACTCAAAATGTTACAGATAGTGGGGACTAGTCAGTGGAAGGAATGAACGAAAGCTGGGAAAGATTGGGTGTGAAAAAAAAAATCACTTCCAAATGCTACAGCAAACCTCATTGCATCATTGGTTAGGCCTTCAAGAGCATTCTAGTCGGAAATAGGTATGCGAACCTGTTAGTTTCAAACCTAAAATAGTCCGCGTATTTTTGAAATACGAGACTTTTATAATAGACTATAATTTCTTTAATTCCTGTTCGATCTTTGAAGGCTATGGAACATTTAGGGCAGTAGTAGTTCAGATAATCAAATGAATAAGAACGAGATTAGCTTCCATTTTGGGGTCTTTACCCATTGTGAATTTTAACTATTTTTCATGTTAATTAGTTTAGGATAAGTGAGGGTAGGTACTGTTTAAATAACTAATAAATCTAACAACCTAATCTACCATAAATGAATTAAAATGTGAAATACAAACACTTAGAACTCATAATATACGAGGGGGATAAAGGTCAATTCATCCGAAGATAGTTAGAAGATTCACTGCAATTTAATCACTTCATCATCATCATCATCATCATCATCACTAACTATAATTTAAAAATGGGATTTTTTGAGTATTTGAATAATAATTTCATCTTAGTTTGGTTATGATTTGTTTTTCTTATCAAAGTTATTTATAATAATTCTTTTATGATATCAAAAAATAAAATGGTGAAGTTAAAAAATAAATATAAGTATCGAAATTGTGAATTTTTTAAAACCCAAAGAATTACAAATGGTTAAGTTCAGAAAATTTATTTTTATATATCTTCTATTCTATAACTATATTTTAGCAATGTGATATTTTCAAAGGGGGAAATTTAGTTTACAGTTCCTTTTTAAAATTACTATAATTGGCAAAGTTCAGAAAATTTCTAAAAATTTTATCCATGGCTGCTTTTTTTAGATTTTAAATTTTAATCTTAGTAGCGAAGCCATTGCCTTGTCTCATTAGAAAAAAAACTATTTTCGCTAAAAGGGAGGCTTTGTTGTTTCTTTTAAAGGTGATAAAGGGAAAGGTCAGGAGGCGAATATTCTATAGAGCTTAAAGCGGAGATATACTATTTTGCGAGAGAAAATAGATAAATGCAATTTTAAACCAGCTACATCGTGATAAGTTTTCATCCAGCAGCAGAGTGCTTAAGGTTAATTGTTCTAATTAGGAATTAGACAAGTCAGGGCAAAAACAATCAACCTAAAATTGTTTTTTATTCATCCATTGTTTACAGAAATTAAAAGAAATCTATTTAAATTATTCGTGGATTTTCTATAAAAGTTGAAAAGTTTCGTTAATAAGGTTAAGCCTACCTACCTGAAGCAATAACGAAGCTTCCATGTTGTTCTTTGTATGATATGTTCTATTTAAACTTGTCCAACTTAATTTCTCACTAAGATGGTGTTTAACTTTCTCCTCTTCTTTCCACCAGCTCAAATAAGCGATCTAAAATATAGGAGACAAGTAATAGCTTGACGTAAAAGTCTACTCAAAATAACAGGCGACCTAGAACATAGAAAAATAGGCATACCCTATCTAGAGGATAAATTCTTTCAAATTTTGAAAATTATTTTCAGCAAGAATTATTTTTGTATTTTTCTATTGGCGGCACTGCGTCTTAACAATTTAGGAAGAATTTTTATAGCCACAGTAATACTCAATTCCAATAAACGGGGTTCAAATTCCGACTTTGTTTTGCTTGTGCTCGTCAATTTAGAGTAGGCTTTAGATTTTTATTTCAGGTGACTAATATGTGTACCTATTTGTAATGTATATCAGACACGACACAGCTGGAGAGTAGTTAGAAGAGTAAAGTTAAGGTGAAATAGGGTGGCGGCTGCATGAGTTGCTATTACAGTTGGTGAAGAGGTCAGTCACAAACGAACGAGAAAAAGAGCCATTCCGAGGTTCGGTCTGTGGTATAGCCTATGTGACCATCTCGTGGGAACTTTCGCAAACCTAGTCTATACGCGTTAGATTTATAATGCACTGGCCGCCCTTTGGGTTGATCTGGTGATAGCTACGCGGGGATAAGCATCATGCACATCCATTTGCAACACCGTTATAATTTCCCTTCCCGCCTTCACAGCTGAACACACCCATTCATTGTTCCGGAACACTGCTGATTGAGTACTAGTGCTTCCTATGGGGTCACCTTTCCTCCCTGGGCTCACGAAGGATTTCGTCTCTGATTGGTGTCAAATACACAAGAAGATCCAGATACCTGCCTAAACGTTTGCCCATAGACATTCGATGGAACATGACCAGGCTTCGGAGCCCCTTTGAAAGAGGGTTCACACCAAGGGAAAAGTTCTGGAGCACTTGAAGAAGTTACTCAAGAACATGACGAACTTCACCGTCAGAATGATTTTGGGAGAAGCCGTCGCGGCATTGGGGGGTAGGTCAATGGGAACAATCGCGGCGCAATGGCACGCAACTAAGTTACACTCAATCGTCTCCCACCTTCTTTGCCAAGCCTATATTCTGCCATGTAATCGGTGTGAGGAAGAGGGGAAACACTGGACTGATCGCCCAATCCTCGCGGACTCTTTGGTGCCCTCATCGACGCGCTCATTCCCCGCAATTTCTACATGTCCAGGAACCCAGTGGAAGATAATCTAGACATCCGCCCGGCTCGCCAAAACAGTGGCGCACGGATATCACGAACCAGGAAATGCAGAGATGCCAATGCCTAGAGAGCACTCGGGGCGCTTTGTGAGTCGCTATAAATAACAATCCGGTCCCCAAACCAAGCACGTCTAGTTATATCCCGTAGCGCGTGGTATATTGCAACCAGCTCTGCCGTGAAGACAAACGCTGCGCCTATCAGAGACTCGCTGACTTCAAACAGAGGGGACACGGCGTGGAAACCGACCCCTTCTTGGGACTTTGAGCCATCCGTATACACTGGCACGGTTCCAGCGTGACACGAAGTTTGCTCCAAAAAGGTTAAACGCAATACTGCCTGCACTGTATAAGCTCGGATGCGCGTCGTGGCCACAAATAGTCAAAGGTGGTACCCTCCAGCGTGGCGTCCTGGGCATAACCAGGGATGCCACCGGCCCGAGAGCTATACTGATCTCTCGTAAGGAGTTTCCTAGACCTAAACCCAAAGGGCTTAGGGTATGACTGCCGTCACTCGGCGGCATAGGCAACGTCGAGATCAGCCTCGGATTCAGCGAGAGCTGTTGGCAATTGATTTAGGCACCGGGCCTGCGCGTATAGGCAAATAATGCACTGTGCACGGCGCAGAGAAAGTGGCATCTCCATAGCATCGATATGTAGGCTCAATATGGGACGAGCGGAAGGCACCGGTTGCCAGGTGAAGGCTGGTGTGGTGGATCGAGTCCACCTTCTGGAATACACGCTCGGCTGCGGATGCATAAAACTCCCATCAGGGTCAAACTTCGAAAGAACAAACTATCGAAGTTCAGCGCCCCAGGCGCTGAACGTCACGGAGCGAGAAATATCCATAGGGTGGGTACAAGAGACCCTAATGCTGCTAATACGAACCTCCCAGGTGAGGCATCGGTCAAATACAAGACGAAGGAAACGCTGCTAGTCCACCAATTCTAGGCAAACCCCATTTAGGAAGAAGTCTGGGTCACGGTGTAGCCGTGGATGGCGGCAGAAGTGCACCATCATTATCTTGGCCAAGGAAAATCGAAGCCTCTACGCTTCTGCACATAGCGAGAGACGGGGTTCAATGACTGTTGGAGTCGACGCTCCAGAGTAGGGATCTGGGCCGCGCCAAAAGAGATATAAAGGTCGTTCAAATAGAGCGTAGCGAGAACATTTTCCGGCAGCACCGAGTTGATGTCGTGTATGTTCAGGACAAAGGGTGTGACACTTAATAAACTTACCTGCGAGACATCCTCTTCCTGCTATATTGGGCTGGAGAGGGCTCTTTCCATCCCCTCGCGGAATCTACGATCTCGCAAAAATTCAGATGTAAAGATTGGAAGGCGTCCCTTCGTCCCAACCGTGTGGAAATTTTAATGATACCTTATCGCGATGCGCTATCATAGGCCTTCTCCAGATAGAAAAACACCGTGGCGGAGTGCTGTCTACGAAGGAAGGCCTCGCAGACGGCATTTTCCAGTCGCAGCTGAGCATCCGACGTGGAATGGAACTTGCTGAAGCCGCACTATGCAGAAAACAGATGGCCTCCGCTGTTCAGAAAAAAAGGCTAATCTAACATTTACCAATTTCTCCACCAACTTGCACACGCAAGAGGTTAGAGAGATTTGGTGGAAACCGGCCTGAGTAGAGTGATCTCTTCACGGTTTGCGAAAAGCGAGCACAGTAGCGATTCGCCAATTGTCTGGAAGGATACCCATTACTCAGATCCTGTTGAACAAATCTAACATAAAGGAAATGCCTCGCTCAACCAGGTGTCGGAGCATCGCATACGGGAAATCGTGTTGACTAGGGGCGGTGTCCACGCACGAAGAGAGAATGAGACAGATACAAAAAAAGAAAGAGAGAGACACACACACAGACAGAAAAAGAAAGAGACACACACACAGACAGAAAAAGAAAGAGACACACACACAGACAGAAAAAGAAAGACACACACACACACACACACACACACACAGAAAAAGAAAGACACACACACACACACACACAGACAGACAGAAAAAGAAAGAGACACACACACAGACAGACAGAAAAAGAAAGAGAGAGAGACACACACACACAGACAGAAAAAGAAAGAGACAGACACACACACACACAGACAGAAAAAGAAAGAGACACACACACAGAAAAAGAAAGAGAGAGAGAGACAGACACACATAGACAGAAAGAGAGACACACATAGACAGAAAGAGACACACACACACAGACAGAAAGAGACACACACACACACAGACAGAAAGAGAGACACACACACACAGACAGAAAGAGACACACACACAGACAGAAAGAGAGACACACACACACAGAAAGAGACACACACACAGACAGAAAGAGACACACACACACAGACAGAAAGAGACACACACACATACACACAAAGAGACACACACACATACACACAAAGAGACACACACACACACACATAAAGAGACACACACACATACACATAAAGAGACAGACACACACACACATAAAGAGACAGACACACACACATAAAGAGACAGACACACACACATAAAGAGACAGACACACACACATAAAGAGACAGACACACACATAAAGACAGAAAAAGAAAGAGAGAGAGACACACACATAAAGACAGAAAAAGAAAGAGAGAGAGACACACACACACAGACAGAAAAAGAAAGAGACAGACACACACACACAGACAGAAAAAGAAAGACAGACACACACACAGAAAAAGAAAGAGAGAGAGAGACAGACACACATAGACAGAAAGAGAGACACACATAGACAGAAAGAGACACACACACACAGACAGAAAGAGACACACACACAGACAGAAAGAGACACACACACAGACAGAAAGAGACACACACACATAGACAGAAAGAGACACACACACACAGACAGAAAGAGACACACACACATACACACAAAGAGACACACACACATACACACAAAGAGACACACACACACATAGACAGAAAGAGACACACACACATACACACAAAGAGACACACACATACACACAAAGATAAACACACACATACACACAAAGAGACACACACATACACACAAAGAGACAGACACACACACATAAAGAGACAGACACACACACATAAAGAGACAGACACACACACATAAAGAGACAGACACACACACATAAAGAGACAGACACACACACATAAAGAGAGACACACACATAAAGAGAGACACACACATAAAGAGACAGACACACACACACATAAAGAGACAGACACACACACATAAAGAGACAGACACACACACATAAAGAGAGACACACACACAGAAAGAGAGACACACACACAGAAAGAGACAGATACCCACACAGAAAGAGACAGATACCCACACAGAAAGAGACAGATACCCACACAGAAAGAGACAGATACCCACACAGAAAGAGACAGATACCCACACAGAAAGAGACAGATACCCACACAGAAAGAGACAGAGACACACACAGAAAGAGACAGAGACACACACAGAAAGAGACAGAGACACACACAGAAAGAGACAGAGACACACACAGAAAGAGACAGAGACACACACAGAAAGAGACAGAGACACACACAGAAAGAGACAGACACACACACAGAGAAAGAGACAGAGACACACACAGAAAGAGACAGAGACACACAGAAAGAGAGAGACACACAGAAAGAGAGACACACAGAAAGAGAGACACACAGAAAGAGAGACACACAGAAAGAGACACACAGAAAGAGAGACACACAGAAAGAGAGAGACACAGAATGAGAGACACACAGAAAGAGAGAGACACAGAAAGAGAGACACACAGAAAGAGAGTAACAACAAGGAGTAACAACAAGGAAAGAAGGTACCCTAGGAGACCTTACGGTCCATTCAAAGAGGGTACCTTTGGACTAGCAATCGAGCGGGCACAAGGCTGCTCAATTGTTTTGCGTCCCTAAACGGCCACTTTTCAAGACCTTGTCTAGTCTTGACTTGAACTGGTCAACAGATTCACTGTTGACAACTTCCACTGGAAGTGCGTTTCACATACCCAAGATACTGTAAGTGAAAAAATTTCCACACAGATTGCGGTTGTAACGCTTCAGTTCAAGTTTGAAGCCGTGATTGCGCGTTCTGTTCTCACTCAGTGTGAAAATATCCCGGTAGTCAACATTGTCGAACCCTCGAAGTATTTTGAAAACTTCGATGAGCTGACCACGCAGTCTACGGGTTTCCAAAGAGAACAGATCTAATTCCCTTAGTCTATCCTCATAACTTTTATGTCGGATAGAGGGAATCAGCTTGGTTGCCCTGGCTTGTATGCGTTCCAATCTCGCGATGTCCTTTCGAAACGAAGGACTCCAAAATTGTACGGCATACTCCAGGTGCGGTCGGACAAGTGAGTTGTACAGGCACAGTACAATCTCCTGGTTCCGATAACCAAACTGGCGCTTAATATAGCCTAGCATCCTTTGGGCTTTCTTCTCCGCCTCAATGCACTGTTTCGAAAACTCGAGGTCACTAGTGATTGTTACACCCAAGTCCTTCTCAGTGTCGGTGGATTCAATAGCAGTGCCCTTAAGGATATACTGAGATTGGGGGTTTCTGTGGCCGATATGCATCACTTTGCATTTGCCCACGTTAAAAGGCATTTGCCACGTGTCCGACCACTCCCCAATCTTCCCAAGATCTTCCTGCAGGCGGGCAGTATTTACATCCTTTGCAACGTTCATACCAAGCTTGGTATCGTCGGCAAATTTGGAAATCTTGGCAACCATGTCACCGTCCATGTGGTTGACGTAGATGATGAATAGTAGTGGTCCCAGGACAGAACCTTGAGGCACCCCGCTAGTAACGGGCACCCACTCAGAAGACTGTCCATTCACCACCACCCGTTGCCGTCTGCCACTTAGCCAGTTCTCAATCCAGCCGGCTACCTTTCCGTCTATGCCAAGCGCTCGCACTTTCCAGAGAAGGCGGCGGTGTGGTACCTTATCAAAGGCTTTCTGAAAGTCTAGGTAGACCACATCCACCGCCTTGTCCCGATCGTGCTCACTGAAAACGAAGTGAAAGAATTCTACAAGGTTCGTCAGGCATGACCGTTGCCTTTGGAAGCCGTGCTGGGAACTCCTCAGTAGCAGGTTTGACTCTAAATACGACGTCACTTTGTCCACCATGATGCTTTCCATGAGTTTACCGACTATCGAAGTCAGACTGATAGGTCGGTAGTTCGACGGTTGGCTACGATCTCCTTTCTTGAAGATTGGAGTCACCTCCGCCTCACGCCAGTCTCTAGGAACGCATTTGGTCCGGATTGACATGTTGAAGATTGCGCTCAGGTGTCGTGACACTTGATCGCGCACTTCTTTTAACACTTTAGGTAGAAACCCATCCGGGCCAGGTGACTTATTCGTCATTAGGTCACTGATCTTCTTTTTGATTTCAACTTCGGTTAAGTCCATATCCTCCAGCTTTTCCCCCCGAGTAGGAATCGGTCGGCTGGGGGATAGGACCACATTCTTCAGTAAACACTGAAGAGAAGTAGTCGTTGAGGAGGTTAGCATTTTCTGCATCTGAATGCTTTAATGTCCCCTCCTCGTTCCTCAAAGGGCCAATCGTTCGACGGATTGGTTTACGGCTGTTTACATATCCAAAGAACTCCTTGGGATTCTCTTTACAGAGTCTCGCCACTCGGGGTTCCTCAGACCGCTTAGCCGCCCTTATGCTGGACTTCACTCTCCTGGCTAGACTTCGGTATTCGTCAAAGTCACCCGAGATCTTCGATTGCCGGTACATAGTTCTCTTCTCCCTAAGCAGTTGGCCGATTTCTCGATTAAACCACTTAGGTTGAACAGAAGACAGACGGGGGCATTTCAGAGGGATGAAACGCGATTGAAGACTCATGAATGTGGTTTTGAAACTATTCCACGAGTCTTCAACGGCATCGCACACTTCTAGCCTCACGTCAGTCAGTCCAGCTCGAAGGCTTGCAGAGTCTGCTCTTCTCAAGTCAAGTTTCTTTGATTGACTGGCAACAGACCTTACCTTTGGGATCTTGACGCTAAATCTAACTAGCTGGTGATCACTGCCACCGAGCACTTCGCCTACAGAGATATCTTCAACGATATCATCCTCAGAGGTGAAGACCAAGTCGAGGATATTGTCTCCTCTCGTCGGTTCTCTGACCCACTGAGTGAGGAACTCGTTGTTGGCGAACTCCAGGAGTAGCGCGCTCTCGCCACAGGCTGCTCTGGTTTCCCAGTCAACTTGGCTGTTGAAATCGCCCATAACGATGCACACTCTGCCTTGAACCAGCTCACCCAGCCGCTGGTGCAGTTCCCTGTCCTTCTCAACGGGTTGGGAAGGGGGTCTGTAAAGCAGCAGGGTCCTGTATATGACAGGACCGATCTCTAGGTCAACGCCTAGGAGCTCGTGGTCGGATATAACGTTGGAGTTCGTAGATTTGATTGTATCCTTGACATACAACATTACACCGCCACCCTCTCTGTCTGGCCTATCTTTGTGGAAGAGTTGGTAGCCAGGAACCGTGAATTCGCCTTCAAAGTCTCGGTTTGAGGTTTTTATCCACGATTCTGTTATGGCTACCATTTCGGGTTCTTCCGTCGCTACGAGGCCACGGAGCTCAGGAAACTTGTTCCTGATTGACCTCGCATTGAACAGAAGAACTTTCAGGGAGTCCCCTAATGTAGGACTTCCTATACTTTTCAGTTTCCCGGCTTCTTGTTTGTCACGGTGGCACCATTTTTGACAACCTCCGAGAAGGTTGTTTGGGGAGTAACTCGGGCGTACTGGCGTACGTCCGCCTTCCCAATGGGCCGGACACTCCTTTGAGGGCGCTCCACGACATCCTGGATGAGGTTGGCTTGGAACGCCTTGGCCTTAAAGGAGAGGTGCACCTCGTCCCTTTGGAAGAGAGACACACAGAAAGAGAGACACACAGAAAGAGACACACACAGAAAGAGACACACACAGAAAGAGACACACACAGAAAGAGACACACACAGAAAGAGACACACACAGAAAGAGACACACACAGAAAGAGACACACACAGAAAGAGACACACACAGAAAGAGACACACACAGAAAGAGACACACACAGAAAGAGACACACACATAAAGAGACACACACATAAAGAGAGACACACATAAAGAGAGACACACATAAAGAGAGACACACATAAAGAGAGACACACATAAAGAGAGACACACATAAAGAGAGACACACATAAAGAGAGACACACATAAAGAGAGACACACATAAAGAGAGACACACATAAAGAGAGACACACATAAAGAGAGACACACATAAAGAGAGACACACATAAAGAGAGACACACATAAAGAGAGACACACATAAAGAGAGACACACATAAAGAGACACACACATAAAGAGAGACACACATAAAGAGACACACACATAAAGAGACACACACATAAAGAGACACACACATAAAGAGACACACACATAAAGAGACACACACATAAAGAGACACACACATAAAGAGACACACACATAAAGAGACACACACATAAAGAGACACACACATAAAGAGACACACACATAAAGAGACACACACATAAAGAGACACACACATAAAGAGACACACACATAAAGAGACACACACATAAAGAGACACACACATAAAGAGACACACACATAAAGAGACACACACATAAAGAGACACACACATAAAGAGACACACACATAAAGAGACACACACAGAAAGAGACACACACAGAAAGAGACACACACAGAAAGAGACACACACAGAAAGAGACACACACAGAAAGAGACACACACAGAAAGAGACACACACAGAAAGAGACACACACAGAAAGAGACACACACAGAAAGAGACACACACAGAAAGAGACACACACAGAAAGAGACACACACAGAAAGAGACACACACAGAAAGAGACACACACAGAAAGAGACACACACAGAAAGAGACACACACAGAAAGAGACACACACATAAAGAGACACACACATAAAGAGACACACACATAAAGAGACACACACATAAAGAGACACACACAGAAAGAGACACACACACAAAGAGACACACACAGAAAGAGACACACACAGAAAGAGACACACACAGAAAGAGACACACACAGAAAGAGACACACACAGAAAGAGACACACACAGAAAGAGACACACACAGAAAGAGACACACACAGAAAGAGACACACACAGAAAGAGACACACACAGAAAGAGACACACACAGAAAGAGACACACACAGAAAGAGACACACACAGAAAGAGACACACACAGAAAGAGACACACACAGAAAGAGACACACACAGAAAGAGACACACACAGAAAGAGACACACACAGAAAGAGACACACACATAAAGAGACACACACATAAAGAGACACACACATAAAGAGACACACACATAAAGAGACACACAGAAAGAGACACACAGAAAGAGACACACAGAAAGAGACACACAGAAAGAGACACACAGAAAGAGACACACAGAAAGAGACACACAGAAAGAGACACAGAAAGAGACACAGAAAGAGACACAGAGAGAGAGAGAGAGAAAGAGAGACAGACAGAAGGAGAACGAGACAGGCGCACACACACACACACACACAGAAAGAGACACAGAAAGACAGGCAGGCAGACAGACAGACAGACAGAGATGGAGAACGAGACAGGCACAAACACACACAAAGAGACAGACAGACAGACAGACAGACACAGACAGACAGACAGACAGACAGACAGACAGAGAACGAGACAGGCGTGCTGGGAACTCCTCAGTAGCAAGTTTCACTCTAAATACGACGTCATTTTGTCCACCATCATGCTTTCCATGAGTTTACCGACTATCGAAGTCAGACTGATAGGTCGGTAGTTCGACGGTTGGCTACGGTCTCCTTTGTTTAAAATACGAGTCACCACCGCTTCACGCTAGTCTATAGGAACGCATTCCGTCCAGATTGACATGTTGAAGATTGCGCTCAGGTGTCGTGACACTTGATCGCGCACTTCTTTTAACACTTTAGGTAGAAACCCATCCGGGCCAGGTGACTTATTCGTCATTAGGTCACTGATCTTCTTTTTGATTTCAACTTCGGTTAAGTCCATATCCTCCAGCTTTTCCCCCGAGTAGGAATCGGTCGGCTGGGGGATAGGACCACATTCTTCAGTAAACACTGAAGAGAAGTAGTCGTTGAGGAGGTTAGCATTTTCTGCATCTGAATGCTTTAATGTCCCCTCCTCGTTCCTCAAAGGGCCAATCGTTCCACGGATTGGTTTACGGCTGTTTACATATCCAAATAACTCCTTGGGATTCTCTTTACAGAGTCTCGCCATTCGGAGTTTCTCAGACCGCTTAGCCGCTCTTATGCTGGACTTATGCTGGACTTCCCTCTCCTGCCTAGCCTCTGGTATTCGTCAAAGTCACCCGAGATCTTCGATTGCAGGTACACAGTTCTCTTCTCCCTAAGCAGTTGGCCGATTTCTCGATTAAACCACTTTGGTTGAACAGAAGATCGACGGGGACATTTCAGAGGGATGAAACGCGATTAAAGACTCATGAATGCGGTTTTGAAACTGTTCCACGAGTCTCCAACAGCATCGCACACTTCTAGCCTTGCGTCAGTCAGTCCAGCACGAAGACCTGCAAAGTCTGCTCTTCTCAAATCAAGTTTCCTCGATTTACCAGTTGCAGGCCCTGCTTTCGGGACTTTGACTACAAATCTAATTAGTCGGTGGTCACTGCCACCGAGCTCTTCGCCAACAGAGAGGTCCTCAACGATGTCACCCTCAGAGGTTAAAACCAAGTCGAGGATATTGTCTCCTCTCGTTGGCTCTCTCACCCATTGAGTCAGGAACTTGTTGTTCGCGAACTCCAGGAGTAAAGCGTTCTCACCACAGGGTTCTCTGGTTTCCGAGTCAACTTGTGTGTTGAAATCCCCCATGACGATACACACCGTCTTTTAAAAGTTCGCCAACAGCTGGCACAGGCTCCTGTCCTGTTCTAGGATTTTTTTTTTATTTAAGGGGCTATCTGGCGACTGCCGACTTAGGCATAAGTCGCCGTAAACAAACAGCCTAGTTCTAGGCTCCCTGTTCTAGGAGTTGGGCAAGGGGCCTGTATAGCACCAGGGGCCTGTATCTGACAGGACCTATCTCTAGGTCACACCTAGTAGTTCATGGTCAGATACGATGTTGCAATCTGTCGAGTTGAGAGTATCCTTGACATACAACATCACACCGCAACTCTCTCTGTCTAGGCCTATCTTTCAGGAAGAGCTGGTAACCGGAAATCGTTAATTCACCTTCAAAATCTCGGTTTGAGGTTTTTACCCACGACTCCGTTATGGTCACCATATCAGGTTCTTCTGTTGCTACGAGGCCACGAAGTTCAAGAAACTTGTTTCTGATAGACCTCGCATTAAACAGAAGAATCTTGACGAAGTCCCCGACTGTAGGACTCCATACGCTCTTCCGTTTCCCGCTTTCTTTCTCTGTGGCGGGGTCATTTCCCTTTTGTGACATCAGAAAAGGTCGTTCCTGGAGTAACACGGGTGTACTGGCGTACGTCCTCCTTTACTCGGGACGTGACACTTCTTTGGGTCCGCTCCACAACACCCTGGATCATGTTCGCGAGTACAGCTTTCCCTTTAAAGGAGAGAAAGACAAAGACAAAGAAAGAGAGAGAAAGACAAAGAGAGAGAGAGAGAGAGAAAGACAAAGAGAGAGAGAGAGAGAGAGAGAGAGAAAGACAAAGAGAGAGAGAGAGAGAAAGACAAAGAGAGAGAGAGAGAAAGACAAAGAGAGAGAGAGAGAGAAAGACAAAGAGAGAGAGAGAGAGAGAAAGACAAAGAGAGAGAGAGAGAGAGAAAGACATAAAGAGAGAGAGAGAAAGACAAAGAGAGAGAGAGAAAGACAAAGAGAGAGAGAGAAAGACAAAGAGAGAGAGAAAGACATAAAAAGAGAGAGAGAAAGACATAAAAAAAGAGAGAGAACGACATAAAGAAAGAGAGAAAGACAAAGAGAGAGAGAAAGACAAAGAGAGAGAGAAAGACAAAGAGAGAAAAAGACAAAGAGAGAAAAAGACAAAGAAATAAAGACAAAGAAATAAAGCCACAAAGAAATAAAGACAGAAGGAAATAAAGAAAGACAGAACGAAAGAAATAAAAAAAAGACAGAACGAAAGAAAGAAAGAGACAGAACGAAAGAAAGGAAGACAGACAGACAGACAGAACGAAAGAAAGGAAGACAGACAGACAAAACGAAAGAAAGGAAGACAGACAGACAAAACGAAAGAAAGGAAGACAGACAGACAAAACGAAAAAAAGAGAGACAGACAGACAGAACGAAAAAAAGAGAGAGACAGACAGAACGAAAAAAAGAGAGACAGACAGAACGAAAAAAAGAGAGAGAGACAGAACGAAAGAAAGAGAACGAAAGAAAGAAAGAAAGAGAACGAAAGAAAGAAAGAAAGAAAGACAGACAGACAGACAGACAGAACGAAAGAAAGAAAGACAGACAGAAATAGACATACAGACAGAAAGAAATAGACAGACAGACAGAAAGAAAGAAAAAAAGAAAGAAAGAAAGAAAGAAAGAAAGAAAGAAAAAGAAAAAGAAAAAAAGACAAACAGACAGACGAAGAAAGAAAGACGAAAAAAGACAGACATACGAAGAAAGAAAGACAGACAGACAGACCAGGAAAGACAGACAGACAGACAGACGAAGAAAGACAGACAGACAGACGAAGAAAGACAGACAGACAGACAGACAGACAGACAGACAGACAGACAGACAGACAGACGAAGAAAGAAAGACAGACATAGGAAGATTTAAGATTTAAGATAAGTTACCGGTGGGTTGCTGCCCAATCCAAGTGGATTCTATATGGCCGCTAGGGTGAGACGAGAAATATCATCTATAAAAGGTGGAGGAGACCACTTTGTGACAAAAATTTAAAAAACGACGGGTTAAAAGATTCCTCCGCCAATATGAATCGAAGACGGGTGTGTTGAGGAATAGTTAAAAGGGTCGGGAAACAGGACAACCGGAGAATGGTAAAATGGCTACAATCCAATAAAAGGTGGGCAACCGATTGGTCCCCACCACAAAAACGACAGCGAGGGCTGATATGGGCATCACCCGAAACAAGATGGCCGTGAGTAAGTCTCGTGTGGCCAATGCGAACTCGGCAAAGGGCCACCTCCAACGACCGCATTCTATGACGACTCGAGGGCCAAGAGCGAATAGAATTTTTTATTTTGTATAGTTTGGATGATGAACAGTCATCCCATTCATTCTGCCACAGTTGAAAAATATACTTTCTTATTGAAGGAAAGTAGTCCCTAAAAGGCAGAGCAGAGTTCTCAGGGGACACAGAATGTGCTGAGCGGGCCAGCCGATCAGCCTTCTCGTTGCCCAGGACCCCCACATGCCCAGGAACCCAGCAAAAAATAATTCTATATCGGGATGCATTTTGGATCAGCCAGTTGCAAATTTCTGTGACCACGGGATGGGACGCATTAAAAGATCTAATTGATTGTAAGACACTCCTTGAGTCGGAAAAAATGACAAAATCACTAAAAGGTAAAATTTGGATGAGTCTAAAGGCTAAAAGGATTGCTGAAAGTTCAGCGGTAAAAATGGATGCTGCTGGCAGCAAAGATAAAGTTAAGAATTCTCCTCCTGGGTAGATGGCTGCGGCGCCCACACCACCGTCCGACTTAGAGCCATCCGTGTAGAGTGGGCAGCATTGTTTGTGGGAGATCGAATGCTCTAAGAAGAGGCTTTTAATGATGCGAGGGTCCATGGAGGACTTCTCCAGGCTCCACATGTTGGTACATATTGTGGGGAGAGGAGCACGCCACCTAGGGTTCAGTAAGGATGGAAGGGTAAGGACCCTTGGAGCACCCAGGTTAGAGATGATCTCCTATGCGAAGGTTCAAAGGGCGGGGTAAAGATGGCAACTTATCATATGCCGCCGTTGATTCGGCAGCATACAGGCATCTGTAGACCTCTGATACAGGGGCTTGCTGTACTCGGCAGAGGTATCGCATGCAGATTTGAAGTCTATGGTAGGGCAAAGGGAGTACCCCACTCTCGCAGTAAAGGCTGTTGACAGGAGAAGTACGGAAGGCTCCACTAGAAAGGCGAACTCCGAGGTTTCGAATGGGGTTCAGCATTTTAAGGGCTGAAGGGGAAGCCGATGAGTAAATTTGACAGCCATAATCCAATTTGGATTGAACGAGGGCTGTGTATAATGTCCACAATGTTTGTCGGTCACTGCCCCACGAAGTGTGTGAGAGGACTTTCAAAATGTCTAGAGCCCGCAGACAGCCTGTTCGAAGTCGGCGTAGGTGTGGTAACCAGGATAACTTTGGGTCGAGAGTTACGCCGAGGAAACGAAACTCGGAGACAAACTCTATTTCTTCGCCTTGTAGAGATATAGATGGCGGAACAAGAACTCCTCTGCCTCGGTGAAAATACATTGCTTTGGTTTTGGTCGTGGAAAAGCGGAATCCCTTAAGTTGTGCTCTTTTGGATACAGCATCGACCGCCAGTTGTAGCCGACGCGCTGCTGATGAAAGGCGAGGTGAGGAACAGTATAGTGCTAAATCATCGACAAACAGAGTTGCCGATACACCTTCTGGGAGAGACGAAATAATATCATTGATGGCAATTATAAAACATAAGACACTTAAAACACTGCCCTGAGGAACTCCCTCCTCTTGGGGTTGCAGGTCAGAGTATGCGTCTCCAACACGTACCTTGAAGGATCGAGATGCTAAAAAACTTTGAATAAATGAAGGTAAAAGGCCTCTCATCCCCCAGACGTATAACTGCTTCAAGATGCCGTATCTCCATGTTGTGTCATAGGCTTTCTCAATATCGAAAAATATGGCTAGGACTCGGTGCTTTAATGAGAAAGCTTTCCGGACTGATCCCTCGAAACGTACTAGTAGGTCAAGGGTACTATGACCTTTGCGGAAGCCACATTGAAATGGAGAGAGAAGGTGATTGGCTTCTAGGAACCAGTTTAGGCGCTCCAATATCATTTTTTCCAGCAACTTACTCAAACAGCTGGTGAGAGCTATAGGGCGGTAGTGATCTGCATTCAACCCGTCCCTGCCCGGTTTGACAAAGGGAAGGATGATCCCAATGCGCCATGACGACGGGTAAAAACCCTTCACCCATATAAGGTTGTACAAATCAAGCAGGAAGAGAGTAGAGTGTGGATGTAGGTGCCGAATCATGTCGAAATGGATCTCATCAAGGCCAGGGGAAGTAGATCTGCAAAGGGACAAAGCGCTTTGCAGCTCATAGATGCTGAATAGAGCGTTATACGGAAGGTTAGATTTTGTTGTGAAGTTGAGAGAATGAGATTCTTCCTTTGATTTGTAGGATTGAAAAGCCTTATCGTAACGGCTGACACTGCTGACGGCGCGGAAATGGTCAGCAAAAGCATTGCTGACCGCCAGGCCGTCATTCTCCAAGGAACCGTCTAAGTTGAGTGTGGGGGTATGATGATTAGCATAACGGCCCCTGATCTTATTAATCCTCTTCCAGATCTTAGCAGTAGGTGTCATAGAGGAGATCGATGAAACGTATCTGCGCCATGAATTTCGGCGAGCTTGACGAAGGGTTCTTTGGCGAAGCGCACGAGCTCGGTTTCGGTCGACCTTGTTGCACAAAGTTGGGTTCTTTCGGAATCGGGCATGGGCTAACTTGTATTTTTTGATAGCTGTTGCACACGTCGAAGTCCACCAGGGCACGGTTGAGCGGCCCGTGACAGGTCGCCTCCGTGGGATGGTTTGTGTTGCTGCATTGTAGATAGTCGATGTAAAGTATTTGACTGCCGCGTCCACTCCATTGAAGGTCCCCAAAGATGCATTTGTGAAGGACGCCTCTTGGAAACCTTCCCAATCTGCATGACCTAAGTCCCACTTAAGGGGCATGGTTGTATGAGGGCTAACTTGAAGGGCCGACAAGACAATAGGGAAGTGGTCACTTCCATGGAGATCGTCAAGAATTGACCATCGAAATTCCGTGAAGCAATCAGGGGAACAAACAGACAGGTCAACACAGCTAAAAGAGTCCGTCTGGACATGATAAGAGGTAAAATCGCCAGTATTTAAAACACAAAGAAGGTCAGATAATAAAAGAGACTCTAAAACACTGCCTTTGGCATTTCGAGTGATGTCACCCCAGTATGGGTGACGGGCGTTAAAATCTCCTAGTAATAAGAATGGGGAGGGCAACTGGTCTATAAGTTCTAAAAGGTCGGATCTTGACAATGATAAACAAGGGGGTAGGTAAATAGAGCAAACGGTAAAAAGCTTAGTAAGAAAAACCCTCACAGCAACAGCTTGGAGGGTAGTATGTAGGGAGATGAGAGAAACATGGTAGGATGAAGATACCATGATTGACACCCCTCCATGAGAGGGGCTTCCAGCAGGAGCAATAGAGTTGAAAGTGAGAAAACCGGGTACCGGCGGAAAGGGCCGTATACCCAGTTTATTCTCCTGGAGACAAATAACAGCGGGGTGGATAGTCGTCAAAAGGATTTTGAGTTCTTCCCACTTTGGAAGAACTCCTTGACAATTCCATTGTAAAATGGAAGATATTATGTGTGACGATTAGATACTACTGTGGATATCTTTTTCTCTTTTGAAGCCGATAATGTATTTGAGGTTCTTCCCAAAGAGCTTGGGAGACAGAGCTGATTTTGAGGATCCTGCTTTTGCAGGGGGAGAAATCCTAGATGGAGTAGTAACTGAGGTTTTTTTCGTGGGTTTCGGAGAACCGACCGAGGCCCTTGATTGTAATTCGGGCTCGCAACCTGGCGGAAAAGGAAGATCAAGAAGGGATTTTCGGCCGGTAGATCCGGATTCATGGGTCGAGGGTATTTTAGGTGTCTGAGGAGTTGGTCCAACCGCCGCAGTTGGTGATGTTGGAGTATCAACTGCTTCAATCGGATCTTGGTTTGAAGGGTGAGCGGGACGAACAGGTGATCTGAGCGAGGTGTGTGGAGCTGGGTGTATTTCTGCCATCGTTTGGATCAAGATGGGGCCTACGTCCTGTGAAGGGCGAGACGGAATTAAGGGCAGAGAATGTTCGACCATAGGGGAGGAGTCCATTGGAGATTCTCGGGGTTCGTCCGAGTCGGCTCCAGAGGCTGCCCGCTTATTGGTGGTCGATGACCCAGGTGAGGAATCCTTTCTCTTACCACTGGGCTTTGAGTCTCGTGGCCGGGTGGATGAACCTTCACTGGTCGATGTTGAGGATTCTTTCAAATAGCGCCTGATGTCTTCAAGCGTCTCACCCTGAGCGTCTCTCCCAGCAAGAGCTGCTGGAGAGAGGGGGGCTACATTAATTATCTCGGTATGAGAGCGATGCTTCGACTGCATATTCTGAATATTTTCGACGCTGCGAGTAGATCTAGGGTGAAGTGATTCAGGCTGGTCGGAACTCGCGCGTGATGGTCGGTTTCGTCCAGCATCACGTAAAACGTCAGAGAAGAGCCGGCCGAGTGGCGAGGTTTGTGCTCGGGCACGCTGGCGGGCCTCTCTTATATCTAGACGTAGGGAGTCGCGCAAAGCGAGAACTTCCTTTTCATACAAAAATATAGAGCAGAGTTTCGACGCAGCACTGTGGGTACCTCCGCAGTTGGCACAGTGGGGCGTTTTGGTGCATTCGGGGCCATGGTAGTCAGAGCTACAATTCACGCAGGAGCGAGGGTGCCGACAAGCTCGGCCAACATGTCCAAATTGATTGCAATTGAAGCAGCGTCTGGGTAGTTCGATGTAGGGACTTACCGGGACACGGAGGTACCCAGCTTTAATATACTGGGGCAGTTCTTGTCGTTCAAATGTTAAAATCAGTGTGGCGGTTGGAACTTTAGTGGAGCCTAATGTTTTAGTTACCCTGTGTACGTGTGTGACACGTTGGGTACTGAGCTTACTCTGAAGGCGGGTGGGGTCGTAGTCCTTTAGTTCGTTTGAACGGACGACACCTTTGACGAAATTCAGACGCGGATGGGGCAAGACAGTTATTGGAATTTCAGCTATCGAAGATAGATTTCGCACAAGGTTATGTTGGGAGTGGGATGACACCTCGACTACGACATCACCACTTCCTCTTGACCACATCCGGCGGGGTTCACCACAGCGGGACTCAAAAGATTCATTGACGTCAAACACATCGACTTTTGCAAGTGGGATGTCAGATGATGAATTCATGACAAGAAAGCGAGGATAATCAAGATCTGGGTCTACTTCGTTGGAATAGGGGTCCAACGAGCGAGGAAAGGCTGAATGGGAAGCTAAGGAACGTTTGGCACGAGAACCCTTACGAGAAGGGGAGGTTTTTGGTTTATGGCTAGCCATTGCAAAAAGAAAAAAACTTCGCATTCTCCCTCGGGGCTCCCCACCATGGAGGCCTACAAGGGCCCGGCACTACTGCAACTATGCAATCAGTTACGTCCGGTATGTCCTCTTGGAGAATGGATACGGATCCACCACACCATCTTTGTAACCCTAAGAGGCTGCCCGAGTTCTCCTACGCACGGAGAAAAGGGGCCAACGATGGGTTTCTCCTTGGGCATTCGGTAGACGAAGGCGGTGGAGATGCCCAGCCTCTTTCACCTTCATGAAAGAACAATTCAGAATCAATCCATTAAACGAGCAGAGGTCGGATATTGATAAGGACCACTAGATAGGTGAAGGGAGAGGGGGAAATAAATGGCAGTGGAAGATCGTAATAGGGGAGGAAAGAAAGAGGGGTATGTTAAAAGTCTTGTTGGCAGCACCATGGGTCCCCTAGGGGGCCCAGGGCTGACCCCCCTCGCCACGAGAAGGCCAGAGCCTCTCTGGGAACAACCCTTGAAGAAAAGATCCCAGAGAGGGAGGGGGGACATAGGAAGAAAGAAAGAAAGACAGACATAGGAAGAAAGAAAGAAAGACAGACATACGAAGAAAGAAAGAAAGACAGACATACGAAGAAAGAAAGAAAGACAGACATAGGAAGGAAGGAAGAAAGACAGACATAGGAAGGAAGAAAGAAAGACACATAGGAAGGAAGAAAGAAAGACACATAGGAAGAAAGAAAGACATAGGAAGAAAGAAAGACAGACATATGAAGAAAGAAAGACAAACATAGGAAGAAAGAAAGACAGACATAGGAAGAAAGAAAGACAGACATAGGAAGAAAGAAAGACAGACATAGGAAGAAAGAAAGGCAGGCAGGCAGTAGTCTCCCCAGAAGGGCCGTCTATCGTTTAGATCTCCGAGCCAGAGAAAAGCCCTCGGCAACCGTGCCACGACGCAGCGGAAGTCCCATGCGTCGAAGTCCTATCCAGGTGCAGCTGCACAGGTACTACCTGAAAGGAGGTATCTAAGGCGAAGAGAATAACAGACATCATGCCAGGTGTAAATCGCGCATCCTCCCGCTCGGCCCCCATCTCATGGTGGTGGAGTGGCAAAACCATTATACCTCGGGAGGGTGAGGAAGGGGCATGCGCCAAGCATGATCTGCAAAAATGTTAACAGGGAGAGACGACTCTCCGCAGCAACTCCCAGTTGGCCCAGAGTCCGCGGCAATTCCATTGAAGGAATATGCCCTCCAGGCCAAGCTCGGAGGAGACGCGGGAGCCCTCCTCGAACTGAAGACCCTCACGGGAATGGCCGTACGCTTCCCGGGGGCAGAACCCCGGGCGCTGTTGACCGGACAATTCGCTGAAAGCGCGGTCACATTCGAGGACTTATCGGGGGAGGTTGTGCTCACCGTGCGAATCTTTTCCTCCCTCTGCCTCGAAACCTTTGGCAAACGTGGCGGTTTCGGAAGTGGGGGTCCCTCTTTCGGAGGATCCACCATCTCCGAGCCACCCAGCCTACCACTGGGTGTGGGCGAAGGAGCCGAAGCTCCTTTAGTGTTGTTCTCCTTTCGGGAGGCAGCTTTAGGAATCCTGGAAGATGGCCTTACGACCCTCTTCAGGGGCGTTGCCTACTGTGAGTAACGACTCGTTGGAGGCGTGCGGGCAATTCGCCTTTCGTGAAACGGTCACGCTTTGGAAAGGGATGGGAACCATGGGTTTCGCCGGGGCTGAGTGTGAACCCTTTGTGCCGCCAGTTTTACCATGGGAGCACCCAGGGTGGATAGAACCCGCAGACTGGTTCCGAATGGGCGCGGAAACTACCGTACTCGTACGCTTGGTGGGGCCTGGAGCAGAGGGAATATTTCTCAACATTGAGGCATAGGAGGTCCCAGGCATCGCCGTGCGCGCCCGGACTAAGTCCTTGGCCTCACGAAATAAGAGACGATCCTAAGCCTGAAGGGCCAGGATTTCCTTCTCAAGGAGATAAGCACCACATTACTTCGAAGAAGCCGGGTGCGGCTCTCCGCAATTAACAAACTTGGCCACACACGATTTGGACTTAGCGTGTGCAGCCTTGGAGAAACTTACACCGACTTCGGGTAACACCAACTTTGCACGTCGACAGGAGTGATTAGTATGGCCGAAGCGATGACAGTTGTAGCACCTCTGCGGCAGTGGCACCAATGCCTTCACGTGCTAGTGATACCAACCGGCCCGCACAGACTCAGCGAGCTTGTCATAGTCGAACGTGACAAAGAGTGTAGAGGTAGGTCTCTAAGCCCCTCCCTGGCTTACCGTCACACGTTCAACTTTACAGCCCCATGGTCGGCAAACTCTAAGGTGCCCTCATCTATGGAGTAGTCCAAGACTTTCCTCGCATACACTACTCCTTTCACGAAGTTCATGGTAGAGTGTGGCGTCACACTCACAGGCGTGCTATCAAGTGTCCCAAGGGCTCTAATCATGGCCGCCTCGGAGGGATTCGACGCATTCGCCAAAAGGCTCCTGTCCTAGAAGCGGATCACCTTCGGCTCTCTACCAACCACACTAGCTCGAGCTCTCTTCTGATGGATCATGTTACCCTTACCCAACATGGTGCCATCAGTGGAGCGAATAACAAGGAAGAGTTTGAAGCCAGCGGGCTCGAAAACGCCAGGTAGCCTCAGAATGAGGGGCCCTGACGTTATCGAGGCTCTGCGCAGTTCTGGTGTTCGTCTGGGACTCCCCACCCGGGAGAGCAACCGGAGCCGACGTGTCTATCTTTGCTTGTTCGCTTGCCAAAGCGGCAGCAATTCCGTCCGCCCCCGCGCTCCCGTGGAGGGAGAGGAGCCCAGAGGCTTCTTCCTCTTTTTAGGAAAGGAAGGCGGGGAATGAACTTACTCTCCCCTCCACCAGCAGGAGCCCCCAGGCCAGATGGACCGGCTTCAGCAAGATTCTTCTCCGAGATGGAGAATGTCTTTGCTTTTACAGGGGCACCACCCGTATAAAGAGATCTCTCTTCTCTTTGTAAAGCCTTGGATACCCGAGCCGTCTGTGAGGACCTTGCACAGGGGTGGACGAGAGTTTGGTGCTTGGCACCGAGCCCAGGTTGGTCCCTATGGAAGTTACTACCGTCTGGGGCTGGAATGTCTCGGGACCATGTCCATCTCAGGGGGTGCCTCCATATTGGCATCCTCACAGGAAATCACAGGTCCTATTGGTCACAGTTTTTTCGAGGAAGAGAGGGGACAAGTACGGTGACCCCCTCTAAGCTCAATATGCGAGCCCGCATCTCTTTAAAGGGAAGAGGCCGACGGGGCCTGTTTTCCCTCGTCCTCTCCCTAAGCGGGTCGGCCCTATCGTGCCGCTCCCACCGAGAGCAGGCAATTATGGGCCGCCTGCCTTTCTTGGCAGTCCCCTTATAAAGTAAAGGGGGAACTCTCCCTGGAAAGAGAGAGGCACCCGAGGCAACATCCAGAGAAGGGTGTAAGGGAAGTCTCCCGTGCCCATAGGCATAGGTATAGGCATAGGCGAGGAGTAAGCCTCCTCTCCAAGAGAAGTAGTTTGTAGGGTCCCCTTTGAAAGCACATGGGGTGGGACCTCTATTTTTTTCCGTGGAGCTGCCCAAGGGTGGCTCCGTCGCTGGAGAAGGGAAAGGGTCTTTTTTATTTTTATCCTCGGGCATCGTGACCCTATTAGTGATACGGGAAACAAACTCTTATCACCCCACGCAGTAGAGCGCTATGCGAGGGGTGAATACTGTGCCGGCAGAACCAGCTGTCGACATTTGAGCCCCCCCCCCTCCTGACTAGTGGACTGGCAGCCTATCGGCATGGCAGCTTCACCTTAGGCTCTGCGTAAAATAAATAGATAGTTAAAGGAGAAAGAAAGGGGATGTGAGGAAGGTGTGGGTGGGGATGAGACAAGTTGTTAAAAAACCACCACCCCAGACTGGAGCTCAGGGGTGAGGAAACGTTGCCCCCACCCTCCAGCCCCGATCCGGGATAGTTGGTTGAGAGGAAGTTGGTCGGCATCTACCCTGTAAAATTAGAGTTCGACCAGAGAAAGTTGTGGGTGAGTTTTTTAAGGAAAGTGAGGAAGTAGTGTAAAAACACAGGCAGTCAGAAAGAAGAAGAGGTTAAGCTGAGGTCGGACGGGATACAATCCCGTCAGCAAGGCGGCCAGGAGGGTAAATTGCCGCGCCCCTTACGGGGGAGGGGGAAATCTTGAGTGTAATATTTGGCAGGGTGTTCGAACTTCAGACAGGATTTGCATTGTATGGGCCACTCTTCTTGGATAGTGATTATAGTGCCTGCGAATCTAATTGTACTGGGAATATTCGGTCATTTGAATATTTCTTTTACTCTTTTTAATGGACTTTGGCGTGTTGGTGAGCTTTTTTTGAAAATGGAGACATTCTATTTGCTGACCATCGTCCTCGAATAGTGTTTTGATAGATTTGCATATAAAGATTTCGGAACTATTGGGCCAGGCATGAAGCGGCTGAGCAGGGATGTTCCCACTCTAAAGTTGAGTTCGTTTTTGTCTTACATTGAGAGGGTGGTCACCTAAGGCGGTGAGGGGTAGCAAGTCTTTTTTTTTTTTTTTAGATTTCTTTGCTTTTGGCTTTCACCTTTGCTTCAGTTTTGCTTGCATTTATGGAAAATTTTGGTTGTCACTCTCCGGTTACAGTTTGTAACCGTTTACGGAGCTTTCGGGCACAGAAGGGGTTATTTTCTTGTGTTTTAAGGAAAATGTATCATCACCAGTATGCTGGTCCAAATACTTGACTTAGGTCAATTGGTTTAGATTTGTTTGTTTGCGGTATTTTATTTTGTGTTGCATGAGTAGTAAGGTTTTCAGTGGAGTTATCTATGGCCATTAAAAAGTAATTCGTCACCCCTGCCTATGACGGCCAACACCGACCCCAACAAGGAAACGGCACTACTAGGCGCCTATGATTGGCCCCGGCCACTATCACTGGGCGGGGTGGTATACGCTTTCTCCGCCACTCCTTGGAAAACCTCGGACCAAGTCCTACATGTGGCGTGGTAGGCAGGTGAGGATGGCGGATACAGCTTGGTGACTGGCTTCCGAGTGGTTAGGGTCACCACGCCTAACCTCTTGTCGTAGGAGTGTTCAGTTTCGTGGTTCAGGTGAGCGCCGGGTCGTGATTGGTTACGTCTATTGTCAGGAGAAGAAGAAGCCAACAAAAGGGTAGAGAAAGGGTGATTATATAGGGACGACGGAGAAGCAGGGGCGTATTGAGGGAGAGTTGGCACAGGAGACTTGATGAGCGGTTAGCGAAGGAAGGAAGAGAGGCTAAACTGGGATGGACGGGGCGCTGACTCCCGTCAGCACGGCGGCCAGGAAAGAAAATCACCGTGCCTCTTGCGTGGGGCTCCCTTGCTGGTAGAGGGGAAGGTAAAGGGATAGGAATTTTTGTTATATGAACTCATCATTGGGCATGATGACCCTATGTAATTCATGGGATGCACATGCTCATCACCCCACGCACTAGCCCACTCTGCGAGGGGTGAACACGGGGCCGGCAAAACCAGCTGCCGCCATTTGAGGCCACTCCTCTCACCTAGTGACCTGGCAGCCCATCGGTATGGCTGTTCCACCTTAGGCACGGCGTAAGAATTGATAAGAGTTTGAAAGAAGAAGAGGGGATGTAAGGAAGGGGTGGGTAGGGTTGAAGCAGGTTGTTAAAACCCCATCACCTCAGATCTGATATCACGGGTGATAGAACATTGTCCCCTCCTCTCTCAACCCCACTCCGGGAGAGTTGGGCGAGAGGACACTGGTCTGCGTCTACCCTCTGAAATTAGAAGCCGACCAAAGAAAGTCGTTGGAGAGGTTGTAGGGAAAATGAGGAAGCAGGGTAAGGAGACAGTGTCAAAAGGAGAAGAGGCAAAGCTGGGGCCGAACGGGGTGCTAATCCCGTCAGCACGGCAGCCAGGAAGGCAAATCGCCGCGCCCCATACGGGTTGATTGATCAATGACCTTACAACCACATTACCCCGACATCATTATCAACTGCATTGCGGTCTCTATTTGCTCCTCACTCAAAGTGCCTAGCGTTTTCCTTTGATCCTAGGCTAAATTTTGAGCTGCACTGGCACACTGTTGCGTCCTCAATTTCTGCCAAATTTTGTTTGTTGCGTAAGCCCCGCCAGATCGACTCTACAGAGAGATTGGTTTAGAATTGTTTTTATTCTTTCCTTCTGCCTCATTTTGAATATTGTCATTTTGTCTTCCTTTCTGCAGCCGAGACCAATTTGAAGCTCCTTGACAAAGCTTTCATCCAGCTTAGTTTTCTGCTACCCGAGGTTCAGTTGAACCTTAGGCATCGTCGACTCGTTGGAGTCTTGACTCATTCCTTTAAAATTGTTTCTGATCCTGATCATCCACTTTACTGTCTCATACCAGCTCCCTCACGGCCGTTTAGTGATACGCCTTACTCGTTAAGGCAGAATGCTCGTGCTCTTTCGGTCGCTTGAGTGAATACGACGCAGTTCCCTCGATCTTCCTTTCCTACAGCCTTTGGTTGGTCTGTGAAACACTCTACCGAATGATCTCGTTAACTTGGAGGATAATTGTGGTGTATTTAAAAGGCGAAGGAATGCTTTTCTTCTCTCTTGATTTTTGTTTTCTTTTATCGATGTTGCGCCGCTCGGTGGGTCCTGTATGGTTTTTAGGTTCTACCGTTTTGGCCGTTACCTTCCAACGGGTTACCTTCATTGATTTTGATAATAATAATAATAATAATAAAAAATTATAATAATAATAAATCATAATAATCACAATCACAATAATCATGATTAAAATCACAATCAATAATTGCAATCACAATCATAATAATCACAATCGCAATCACAGTCATAATCACAATCACCATAATCACCCAATCACCCAATCACCCTCATAATCATAATAATAATCCTCTTCCTCCTCATCCTAATTTTCCTCCTCCTCCTCATCATCATAATAATAATCCTCATCATCATAATAATAATCCTCATCATCATAATAATAATCCTCATCACAATCATAATAATCCTCCTCCGCCTCATCACCACCATCATCATAATAATCATCCTTCTCATCCTCACAATCATAATCTTCCTCATCATCATCATCATCTCCATCTCCATAATTATCCTCGCCATCAAAATATTGATCGTCGTCCTAATCATCATCATCATCATCATCATAATCCTCCTCCTCCTCATCATCATCATAATAATAATTATAATCACCATCATAATCATCATATCACCATCGCATCATCATCATAATAATCATAATCATAATAATAATCATCATAATCATAATTCCACATCATAATCATACTTTATAATCTTAATAATCATAATAATAATAATGATTATGTCCATGAATCCAGCAGAAGATAATATGGAAATCCGCCCGCCTAGCAGCAATCATAGCGTCATGGTTACCGCAAACCAGGATCTGTGGAGATTCTCGAGCTCTGAGAGCACTCGGGCCACTCTCTGAGTCGCTAAAGATGACAAACCGGTTTCCGAACCGGGTAAGAGACAGACGCAACACCTGGTAGAGACCCGCTGACTTTAAAAAGAGGGAATACGATGTGGAAGTTCACCCATTTCAGGGATTTTGAGCCATGCATGTAGACCGACATAGATCCAGGGTGGGAACCATTTGTGCGGCCAGCTCTACCAGGGAAACGCCCGGGACGAGTAGAAGCCGCATAAGGGTTCCGAATGGGCGCGGGAACAACCGTGCTCGTAGGCCTGGAGGGGCCAGGGGCAGAGGGTGCCTTTTTAAAAGTGAGGCATAAGACGTCCGAAGAAGCGCCGGGCGAACAAGGTCAAAGTCCTTAGCCTCGCGAAACAAGAGACGATCCTGGGCCTGAACAGCCAGGCTTCCCTTCTCCAGGAAATGTGCACACATTGCTTCGAAGAAGTGGGGGTGCACCTCTCAGCAATTTACTTTTTATTTAGGAGGTCATCTGGTGACTGCCTAGTTGGGCATAAGTCGCTGTACTCATCACAGCCTACGACTAGGCTATATTAAAAAACAAATAAATAAATAAGGATAAAAAGATCAGAGGCTCAAAACAAAAACATCAGCAATTGACATATTTGGCCATTCACGATAGGGACCTTTTGGGTAAAGCCATGGAGCAACATACAGACTTCAGGTAAACCCATCTTTGCACATCTACAGCAGCGATTCGTATGTCCGAAGCGGTTGCAGTCGTAGCACCCACACGGTAGTGGCATGGATGCCTTCACGCGGTAGCGATACCAGCCAGCAGGCACCGAATCAGCTAGCTTCTTGCTATCGTACGTGGCGAAGTGTGTAGGGGTGGGTCTAGAGGTGGCTGCCAGCTTTCTCATCACACGCTCGACATTGACCACTCCTTGCTCAACCAGCTCTTTGGTGATGTCTTTTAAGTAGTAGTCCACGAGTTCTCTCGCATAAACCGCTCCTTTCGAGAAATTCATAGAGTGTGGGGTCACACTTACCCACGAGCTTTTTAGTATCCATTGGTCACTAATCATGGCCGCCTCGGTAGGGTCCACTGCATTCGCCAGAATACTCCCATCCGAGAAACGAGTCACTTTTGGCTCTCTGCCAATCAAGCTAGATAATTGCTCTCCTATGATGGATCAAATTGCTATTAGCTAATATGTTGAGATCAGTGGAGAGAATAACCTGCAAGCGTTGAAGCCTGCGTCTAGAAAACGCCAGGTAGTCTCTAAATAAGGCGGCCAGAAGAAATCGAGGCTCCACTCAGTGCACTTGCGAATGTGGTCTTTGCCTGGGCTCTCCTTCCCAACGGTGCCTGACGTGCTAATCTTGGCCTGGTCATTTGCCGAAACGGCAGCAGTCTCGTCCGTCACCGGCTTGTCACGAGCGTGGGCATAGAGGTTCCCGCCCCCTGTTTTCTCATCACACGCTCGACGTTGTCTGCTCCTTCGTCAGATAGCTCTTCTGTGATGTCTTCTAAGAAGTAGTCAACGAGCTACCTCGTAATTTTGGATTTTTCAGTAGCGCCATCTCTCAGCGTGTTAAATGTCCGAGGTTGTGCGGCATCGAGCATCGACGGAAGTTGACCAGCGGATGGCCGCTTTACAAGGGTCGCAGCTACCAAATGAGCATCCCGGAGTCATATGCAAAGATAATATACTAAATCATACTAGGGAGACTTGTGTGGGTTACTTGGCTTGGTGGCGAAAGAATTAGGCCCAAACGGACATTATATAAACTGGTATTTAGAAGGAGCAAGCATAGTAAGAAAAATAGGATAAAGTATTTGTTAGCCACCCTTATTATAACTAGATCTCCCAGAAACAAATTCATACAAACATATCCTATTAGCCAATTAATGACGAATCATTAAGACATACTGAAATAGTAAAGTTTAATATCTTCGACAAGAAAATAACACAATTTCACTGTAGAATAGTAGCAATCTACTGAGGGGGAAATAAATAAGGTTATAAATTAAATATCTTACCATTTTATATCCGTCCAGTATAATTGCATGGCTTCCATTGCTAGACAATTTAGCGTCGAATCTCTCTTCGGAATCGGACATGATTCTGATCTTGGCGACGTTAGCAAAGCATTTTATCTGTTCAAAAATTATTAATTATTCACTGCCTCAAAAGTTCACTCAATCGGTAAAGACAGCCTCCGATCCATTCCCCCCCAAATCCCCATCAATTCCCTAAAATTATCCATTTCTTAAAAAACGTCCATTCTCTAAACCCCTATACATTCCCTAAAAACCCCATCCCTTCCCTAAAAACCCCATCCCTTCCCTAAAAACCCCATCCCTTCCCTAAAAAAACAATTTTTTCCCTAAAAAAACAATCCCTTCCCTAAAAAAACAATCTCTTCCCTAAAAAAAACAATCCCTTCCCTGAAAAAAACAATCCCTTCCCTAAAAAAAACAATCCCTTCCCTAAAAAACAATCCCTTCCCTAAAAAAACAATCCATTTCTTAAAAAAACAATCCATTCTCTAAAGAACCCATCCATTTACTAAAAACATCCATTCCTTAAAACTAAAGATATTCACTAAAAATCCAGATCCACCTTCTAAAAATCCCATAATCCCTAAAAAAATGTATTCCTTTAAAAGTACTAGTCCTAAACCTCCCATCCATTCCCTAAGAGACCCCCAATCCATTCCCTAAGAGACCCCCAATCCATTCCCTAAGAGACCCCCAATCCATTCCCTAAGAGACCCCCAATCCATTCCCTAAGAAACCCCCAATCCATTCCCTAAGAGACCCCCAATCCATTCCCTAAGAGACCCCCAATCCATTCCCTAAGAGACCCCCAATCCATTCCCTAAGAGACCCCCAATCCATTCCCTAAGAGACCCCCAATCCATTCCCTAAGAGACCCCCAATCCATTCCCTAAGAGACCCCCAATCCATTCCCTAAGAGACCCCCAATCCATTACCAAAGATACCCCCAATCCATTACCAAAGACACCCCCAATCCATTACCAAAGACACATTGTAGGATAGGTCGATGGGAACAGTCGGTGCGTAATAACACTCAAATTTACGATCTCCTCGGCTTTCTCACATCATCGTTGCCAAGCAGCCCGGTGAGCTATCCTGATTCCTACCATATAATTGGTGTGAAGAGAGCCAAACGCTAGTCTGGTTGCCTAGTCCTCGCGGACACTTCGGCGCCCTCATGGATGCACAAGACCCAGGAACCTGTGCAAATCCTCGGCAATGAAATCGGCTGAAGGTGGAATGCAGAAATAATAGTATACCCTATATCGAGGTGCAATGGCAGAGCTCCTGCCTGAAACTAAGTATTTTAAGCAAAGGAGAACGGAGAGAATGTCGGGTGTTAATGACGCGTCCTCCTTCCTGGCTCACATCCCGTGGTGGTGGGGTCGCAAAACTTTTATACCGCGGGTGGGTGGGCAGGGGGAACGCGACCAGCATGGTCTCCTGCAAAAAGATGGGGAACGGGAGGAGACGAGCCTCCGTAGCTCCTCCCAATTGTCCCAGAGTCCACGGCAATTCCATTTTAGGAATATGCCACCCAGGCCCCTAGATCCGAGATGCGGTGGCTCTCTTCGAAGAGAACAACAAGGGAATGACCCTATGCTTCCCGGAAGCCGAACTCCGGGCTCAGTTGGCTGAACAATACGCTGAAGGCGCTGTATACTTCGAGGACTAATCCGGCGAGGTTGGGCTCGCTATGTGTCGTTTCCTCCCTCACATCGAAACTTAAGCGCCAGAGCAGGGCGGCGGCGGCGGCGGCGGAGGCGGGGGTCCCTTCATTCGAGTATTCACAGTCTTCGAGCCAAACGGCCCTGTCCCTGGTGGAGGCGTAGGAACCGAAGCTGCTTTGATGCTGTCCTCATTTTGGGGGACAGCTTTAGAAACTGCGAAAGACTGCCTCACTACTACATTCAGGGGTGTTGCCTCCTGTAAGTCTAACTACTCGTTGGAGACGCACAGCCGTTTTGCCTTACGCGAAACCGTCACGCTGGGGGAGGGGGAGGCTGGTTTTACCCGATGCTGGGGGTGAACCATTTGTTCCGACAGCTCCACCTTTCGTTTTCTAGTAGTTACGCACCACGTTGCTTCTAGGATGCGACGAGGGAGAAGGGCTCTCCGTAATAGACCCACTGGCTCATACATGATAGGCATTTATAGTCTAAGGCCTGGGAGCAACTAAACATGGGGTAAACCCGGCCCTGCACCTGTACAGGTGCGATTTGTATGGCCGAAGCGGTAGTAGTAATAGCCCATCCGTGGCAGTGGCATTAATGCCTTAACTCGGTCGCGACAGCAACCGGTACACACAGACTCATGGAGCCTGAATACGGTGGAACGTGATTATTGAGTGTAGGGGTGGG